>CM077171.1:4524905-5124905 GCA_039654105.1 Coreius guichenoti
TTTTTTTAATAAAACAAAAATGCTTACAGCACCTGGTATTACAGTTCTCCCATTTAAGACACTCTTACACTGTTTTTTTTTAATAAAACAAAAATGCTTACAGCACCTGGTATTACAGTTCTCCCATTTAAGACACTCATACACTCATATATATATATTTTTTTTTAATAAAACAAAAATGCTTACAGCACCTGGTATTACAGTTCTCCCATTTAAGACACTCATACACTCATATATATTTTTTTTTTTAATAAAACAAAAATGCTTACAGCACCTGGTATTACAGTTCTCCCATTTAAGACACTCTTACACTGTTTTTTTTTAATAAAACAAAAATGCTTACAGCACCTGGTATTACAGTTATCCCATTTAAGACACTCATACACTCATATATATATTTTTTTTTAATAAAACAAAAATGCTTACAGCACCTGGTATTACAGTTCTCCCATTTAAGACACACTTACACTGTTTTTTTTTAATAAAACAAAAATGCTTACAGCACCTGGTATTACAGTTCTCCCATTTAAGACACTGTTACATTCATTTTTTTTTTTTTAATAAAATAAATTATTACAGCACCTGGTATTACAGTTCTCCCATCTATGACACTCATAAACTCATTTTTTTTTTTTTTTAATAAAACAAAATTGCTTACAGCACCTGGTATTACAGTTCTCCCATTTATGACACTCATAAACTCTTTTTTTTTTTTTTTAATAAAACAAAAATGCTTACAGCACCTGGTATTACAGTTCTCCCATTTAAGACACTCTTACACTGTTTTTTTTTAATAAAACAAAAATGCTTACAGCACCTGGTATTACAGTTATCCCATTTAAGACACTCATACACTCATATATATATTTTTTTTTAATAAAACAAAAATGCTTACAGCACCTGGTATTACAGTTCTCCCATTTAAGACACACTTACACTGTTTTTTTTTAATAAAACAAAAATGCTTACAGCACCTGGTATTACAGTTCTCCCATTTAAGACACTGTTACATTCATTTTTTTTTTTTTAATAAAATAAATTATTACAGCACCTGGTATTACAGTTCTCCCATCTATGACACTCATAAACTCATTTTTTTTTTTTTTTAATAAAACAAAATTGCTTACAGCACCTGGTATTACAGTTCTCCCATTTATGACACTCATAAACTCTTTTTTTTTTTTTTTAATAAAACAAAAATGCTTACAGCACCTGGTATTACAGTTCTCCCATTTAAGATATTCATACACTAATTTTTTTTTTTTTTATAAAACAAAAATGATTACAGCACCTGCTATTACAGTTAACCCATTTAAGACACTCTTACACTCTTTATTTATTTATTTATTTTTTAATAAAACAAAAATGTTTACAGCACCTGGTATTACAGTTCTCCCATTTAAGACACTCTTATACTCATTTTTTTTTTTTTTTTTTTTAATAAAACAAAAATTCTTACAGCACCTGGTATTACAGTTCTCCCATTTAAGACACTCTTACACTCATTTTTTTTTTTTTTTTTTTAATAAAACAAAAATGCTTACAGCACCTGGTATTACAGTTCTCCCATTTATGACACTCATAAACTCTTTTTTTTTTTTTTTAATAAAACAAAAATGCTTACAGCACCTGGTATTACAGTTCTCCCATTTAAGACACTCTTACACTCTTCATTTATTTATTTATTTTTTAATAAAACAAAAATGCTTACAGCACCTGGTATTACAGTTCTCCCATTTAAGACACTCTTATACTCATTTTTTTTTTTTTTTTTTTTAATAAAACAAAAATTCTTACAGCACCTGGTATTACAGTTCTCCCATTTAAGACACTCTTACACTCATTTTTTTTTTTTTTTTTTTAATAAAACAAAAATGCTTACAGCACCTGGTATTACAGTTCTCCCATTTAAGACACTCTTACACTCATTTTTTTTTTTTTTTTTTTAATAAAACAAAAATGCTTACAGCACCTGGTATTACAGTTCTCCCATTTATGACACTCATAAACTCTTTTTTTTTTTTTTTAATAAAACAAAAATGCTTACAGCACCTGGTATTACAGTTCTCCCATTTAAGACACTCTTACACTCTTCATTTATTTATTTATTTTTTAATAAAACAAAAATGATTACAGCACCTGGTATTACAGTTCTCCCATTTAAGACACTCTTAACCTCTTTTTTTTTTTTTTTTTAATAAAAAAAATTGCTTACAGCACCTGCTATTACAGTTCTCCCATTTGAGACACTCTTACACTCTTTATTTATTTATTTATTTTTTAATAAAACAAAAATGCTTACAGCACCTGGTATTACAGTTCTCCCATTTAAGACACTCTTACACTCATTTTTTTTTTTTTTTTTTTTAATAAAACAAAAATTCTTACAGCACCTGGTATTACAGTTCTCCCATTTAAGACACTCACACACTCATTTTTTTTTTAATAAAACAAAAATGCTTACAGCACCTGGTATTACAGTTCTCCCATTTAAGATATTCATACACTAATTTTTTTTTTTTTTATAAAACAAAAATTATTACAGCACCTGCTATTACAGTTAACCCATTTAAGACACTCTTACACTCTTTATTTATTTATTTATTTTTTAATAAAACAAAAATGTTTACAGCACCTGGTATTACAGTTCTCCCATTTAAGACACTCTTACACTCATTTTTTTTTTTTTTTTTTTTTAATAAAACAAAAATTCTTACAGCACCTGGTATTACAGTTCTCCCATTTAAGACACTCTTACACTCATTTTTTTTTTTTTTTTTTTAATAAAACAAAAATGCTTACAGCACCTGGTATTACAGTTCTCCCATTTAAGACACTCTTACACTCTTTATTTATTTATTTATTTTTTAATAAAACAAAAATGATTACAGCACCTGGTATTACAGTTCTCCCATTTAAGACACTCTTAACCTCTTTTTTTTTTTTTTTTAATAAAAAAAATAGCTTACAGCACCTGGTATTACAGTTCTCCCATTTAAGACACTCTTACACTCTTTATTTATTTATTTATTTTTTAATAAAACAAAAATGCTTACAGCACCTGGTATTACAGTTCTCCTATTTAAGATATTCATACACTAATTTTTTTTTTTTTTATAAAACAAAAATGATTACAGCACCTGCTATTACAGTTAACCCATTTAAGACACTCTTACACTCTTTATTTATTTATTTATTTTTTAATAAAACAAAAATGTTTACAGCACCTGGTATTACAGTTCTCCCATTTAAGATATTCATACACTAATTTTTTTTTTTTTTATAAAACAAAAATGATTACAGCACCTGCTATTACAGTTAACCCATTTAAGACACTCTTACACTCTTTATTTATTTATTTATTTTTTAATAAAACAAAAATGTTTACAGCACCTGGTATTACAGTTCTCCCATTTAAGACACTCTTACACTCATTTTTTTTTTTTTTTTTTTTAATAAAACAAAAATTCTTACAGCACCTGGTATTACAGTTCTCCCATTTAAGACACTCTTACACTCTTTATTTATTTATTTATTTTTTAATAAAACAAAAATGATTACAGCACCTGGTATTACAGTTCTCCCATTTAAGACACTCTTAACCTCTTTTTTTTTTTTTTTTTAATAAAAAAAATAGCTTACAGCACCTGGTATTACAGTTCTCCCATTTAAGACACTCTTACACTCTTTATTTATTTATTTATTTTTTAATAAAACAAAAATGCTTACAGCACCTGGTATTACAGTTCTCCCATTTAAGACACTCTTACACTCATTTTTTTTTTTTTTTTTTTTTTTTAATAAAACAAAAATTCTTACAGCACCTGGTATTACAGTTCTCCCATTTAAGACACTCACACACTCATTTTTTTTTTAATAAAACAAAAATGCTTACAGCACCTGGTATTACAGTTCTCCCTTTAAGACACTCTTACACTGTTTTTTTTTTTTTTTAATAAAACAAAAATTCTTACAGCACCTGGTATTACAGTTCTCCCATTTAAGACACTCTTACACTAATTTTTTTTTTTTTTTTTTTAATAAAACAAAAATGCTTACAGCACCTGGTATTACAGTTCTCCCATTTAAGACACTCTTACACTCTTTATTTATTTATTTATTTTTTAATAAAACAAAAATGATTACAGCACCTGGTATTACAGTTCTCCCATTTAAGACACTCTTAACCTCTTTTTTTTTTTTTTTTTAATAAAAAAAATTGCTTACAGCACCTGGTATTACAGTTCTCCCATTTAAGACACTCTTACACTCTTTATTTATTTATTTATTTTTTAATAAAACAAAAATGCTTACAGCACCTGGTATTACAGTTCTCCCATTTAAGACACTCTTGCACTCATTTTTTTTTTTTTTTTTTTTAATAAAACAAAAATTCTTACAGCACCTGGTATTACAGTTCTCCCATTTAAGACACTCTTACACTCTTTATTTATTTTTTTATTTTTTTTATTAAAACAAAAATGCTTACAGCACCTGGTATTACAGTTCTACCATTTATGACACTCATAAACTCATTTTTTTTTTTTTAATAAAACAAAAATGCTTACAGCACCTGGTATTACAGTTCTCCCATTTGACACTCATAAACTCATTTTTTTTTTTTTAATAAAACAAAAATGCTTACAGCACCTGGTATTACAGTTCTCCCATTTAAGACACTCTTAAACTCTTTTTTTTTTCTTAATAAAAAAAAAATGCTTACAGCACCTGGTATTACAGTTCTCCCATTTATGACACTCATAAACTCTTTTTTTTTTTTTTTAATAAAACAAAAATGCTTACAGCACCTGGTATTACAGTTCTCCCATTTAAGACACTCTTACACTCTTTATTTATTTATTTATTTTTTAATAAAACAAAAATGCTTACAGCACCTGGTATTACAGTTCTCCCATTTAAGACACTCTTAACCTCTTTTTTTTTTTTTTTTTAATAAAAAAAATTGCTTACAGCACCTGGTATTACAGTTCTCCCATTTATGACACTCATACACTGTTTTTTTTTAATAAAACAAAAATGCTTACAGCACCTGGTATTACAGTTATCCCATTTAAGACACTCATACACTCATATATATATTTTTTTTTAATAAAACAAAAATGCTTACAGCACCTGGTATTACAGTTCTCCCATTTAAGACACTCTTACACTGTTTTTTTTTAATAAAACAAAAATGCTTACAGCACCTGGTATTACAGTTATCCCATTTAAGACACTGTTACATTCATTTTTTTTTTTTTAATAAAATAAATTATTACAGCACCTGGTATTGCAGTTCTCCCATTTAAGACACTCTTAAACTCTTTTTTAATTTTTTTTTTTTTTTTTATAAAACAAAATTGCTTACAGCACCTGGTATTACAGTTCTCCCATTTAAGACACTCTTACACTGTTTTTTTTTTAATAAAACAAAAATGCTTACAGCACCTGGTATTACAGTTCTCCCATTTAAGACACTCTTAAACTCTTTTTTTTTTCTTAATAAAAAAAAAATGCTTACAGCACCTGGTATTACAGTTCTCCCATTTAAGACACTCTTAAACTCTTTTTTTTTAATTTTTTTTTTAATAAAACAAAATTGCTTACAGCACCTGGTATTACAGTTCTCCCATTTATGACACTCATAAACTCATTTTTTTTTTTTTTTAATAAAACAAAATTGCTTACAGCACCTGGTATTACATTTCTCCCTTTTAAGACACTCACACACTCATTTTTTTTTTTTTTTTTTTAATAAAACAAAAATGCTTACAGCACCTGGTATTACAGTTTTCCCATTTAAGACACTCACACACTCATTTTTTTTTTTTTTTTTTTTTTTTTTTAATAAAACAAAAATGCTTACAGCACCTGGTATTACAGTTCTCCCATTTAAGACACTCTTACACTGTTTTTTTTTTTTAATAAAACAAAAATGCTTACAGCACCTGGTATTACAGTTCTCCCATTTATGACACTCATAAACTCATTTTTTTTTTTTTTTAATAAAACAAAAATGCTTACAGCACCTGGTATTACAGTTCTCCCATTTAAGACACTCTTAACCTCTTTTTTTTTTTTTTTTTTTAATAAAACAAAATTGCTTACAGCACCTGGTATTACAGTTCTATCATCTATGACACTCATAAACTCATTTTTTTTTTTTTTTAATAAAACAAAAATGCTTACAGCACCTGGTATTACAGTTCTCCCATTTAAGACACTCTTAACCTCTTTTTTTTTTTTTTTTTTTAATAAAACAAAAATGCTTACAGCACCTGGTATTACAGTTCTCCCATTTAAGACACTCTTGCACTCTTTATTTATTTATTTATTTTTTAATAAAACAAAAATGTTTACAGCACCTGGTATTACAGTTCTCCCATTTAAGACACTCTTACACTCTTTATTTATTTATTTATTTTTTAATAAAACAAAAATGCTCACAGCACCTGGTATTACAGTTCTCCCATTTATGACACTCATAAACTCATTTTTTTTTTTTTTTAATAAAACAAAAATGCTTACAGCACCTGGTATTACAGTTCTCCCATTTAAGACACTCTTACACTCTTTATTTATTTATTTATTTTTTAATAAAACAAAAATGATTACAGCACCTGGTATTACAGTTCTCCCATTTAAGACACTCTTAACCTCTTTTTTTTTTTTTTTTTAATAAAAAAAATTGCTTACAGCACCTGGTATTACAGTTCTCCCATTTAAGACACTCTTACACTCTTTATTTATTTATTTATTTTTTAATAAAACAAAAATGCTCACAGCACCTGGTATTACAGTTCTCCCATTTATGACACTCATAAACTCATTTTTTTTTTTTTTTAATAAAACAAAAATGCTTACAGCACCTGGTATTACAGTTCTCCCATTTAAGACACTCTTACACTCTTTATTTATTTATTTATTTTTTAATAAAACAAAAATGCTCACAGCACCTGGTATTACAGTTCTCCCATTTATGACACTCATAAACTCATTTTTTTTTTTTTTTAATAAAACAAAAATGCTTACAGCACCTGGTATTACAGTTCTCCCATTTAAGACACTCTTACACTCTTTATTTATTTATTTATTTTTTAATAAAACAAAAATGCTTACAGCACCTGGTATTACAGTTCTCCCATTTAAGACACTCTTACACTGTTTTTTTTTTTAATAAAACAAAAATGCTTACAGCACCTGGTATTACAGTTATCCCATTTAAGACACTCATACACTCATATATATATTTTTTTTTTAATAAAACAAAAATGCTTACAGCACCTGGTATTACAGTTCTCCCATTTAAGACACTCTTACACTTTTTTTTTTTTTTTTTAATAAAACAAAAATGCTTACAGCAACTGGTATTACAATTATCCCATTTAAGACACTCATACACTCATATATATATATTTTTTTAATAAAACAAAAATGCTTACAGCACCTGGTATTACAGTTCTCCCATTTAAGATATTCATACACTAATTTTTTTTTTTTTTATAAAACAAAAATGATTACAGCACCTGCTATTACAGTTAACCCATTTAAGACACTCTTACACTCTTTATTTATTTATTTATTTTTTAATAAAACAAAAATGTTTACAGCACCTGGTATTACAGTTCTCCCATTTAAGACACTCTTACACTCATTTTTTTTTTTTTTTTTTTTAATAAAACAAAAATGCTTACAGCACCTGGTATTACAGTTCTCCCATTTAAGACACTCTTACACTCTTTATTTATTTATTTATTTTTTAATAAAACAAAAATGATTACAGCACCTGGTATTACAGTTCTCCCATTTAAGACACTCTTACACTCTTTATTTATTTATTTATTTTTTAATAAAACAAAAATGATTACAGCACCTGGTATTACAGTTCTCCCATTTAAGACACTCTTACACTCATTTTTTTTTTTTTTTTTTTAATAAAACAAAAATGCTTACAGCACCTGGTATTACAGTTCTCCCATTTAAGACACTCTTACACTCTTTATTTATTTATTTATTTTTTAATAAAACAAAAATGATTACAGCACCTGGTATTACAGTTCTCCCATTTAAGACACTCTTACACTCTTTATTTATTTATTTATTTTTTAATAAAACAAAAATGCTTACAGCACCTGGTATTACAGTTCTCCCATTTAAGACACTCTTACACTCTTTATTTATTTATTTATTTTTTAATAAAACAAAAATGATTACAGCACCTGGTATTACAGTTCTCCCATTTAAGACACTCTTAACCTCTTTTTTTTTTTTTTTTAATAAAAAAAATAGCTTACAGCACCTGGTATTACAGTTCTCCCATTTAAGACACTCACACACTCATTTTTTTTTTAATAAAACAAAAATGCTTACAGCACCTGGTATTACAGTTCTCCCTTTAAGACACTCTTACACTGTTTTTTTTTTTTTTTAATAAAACAAAATTGCTTACAGCACCTGGTATTACAGTTCTCCCATTTAAGATATTCATACACTAATTTTTTTTTTTTTTATAAAACAAAAATGATTACAGCACCTGCTATTACAGTTCTCCCATTTAAGACACTCTTACACTCTTTATTTATTTATTTATTTTTTAATAAAACAAAAATGTTTACAGCACCTGGTATTACAGTTCTCCCATTTATGACACTCTTAACCTCTTTTTTTTTTTTTTTTTTTTTAATAAAACAAAAATTCTTACAGCACCTGGTATTACAGTTCTCCCATTTAAGACACTCTTAACCTCTTTTTTTTTTTTTTTTTAATAAAAAAAATTGCTTACAGCACCTGGTATTACAGTTCTCCCATTTAAGACACTCACACACTCATTTTTTTTTTAATAAAACAAAAATGCTTACAGCACCTGGTATTACAGTTCTCCCATTTAAGACACTCACACACTCATTTTTTTTTTAATAAAACAAAAATGCTTACAGCACCTGGTATTACAGTTCTCCCATTTATGACACTCATACACTCATTTTTTTTTTTTTAAATAAAACAAAAATGCTTACAGCACCTGGTATTACAGTTCTCCCATTTGAGACACTCTTACACTCTTTATTTATTTATTTATTTTTTATTAAAACAAAAATGTTTACAGCACCTGGTATTACAGTTCTCCCATTTAAGACACTCTTAACCTCTTTTTTTTTTTTTTTTTTTTAATAAAACAAAATTGCTTACAGCACCTGGTATTACAGTTCTCCCATTTAAGATATTCATACACTAATTTTTTTTTTTTTATAAAACAAAAATGATTACAGCACCTGCTATTACAGTTAACCCATTTAAGACACTCTTACACTCTTTATTTATTTATTTATTTTTTAATAAAACAAAAATGTTTACAGCACCTGGTATTACAGTTCTCCCATTTAAGACACTCTTACACTCATTTTTTTTTTTTTTTTTTTTAAATCAAAAATTCTTACAGCAACTGGTATTACAGTTCTCCCATTTAAGACACTCTTACACTGTTTTTTTTTTAATAAAACAAAAATGCTTACAGCACCTGGTATTACAGTTCTCCCATTTAAGACACTCTTACACTGTTTTTTTTTTAATAAAACAAAAATGCTTACAGCACCTGGTATTACAGATCTCCCATTTATGACACTCATAAACTCATTTTTTTTTTTTTTTAATAAAACAAAAATGCTTACAGCACCTGGTATTACAGTTCTCCCATTTAAGACACTCTTACACTCTTTATTTATTTATTTATTTTTCAATAAAACAAAAATGCTTACAGTACCTGGTATTACAGTTCTCCCATTTAAGACACTCTTAAACTCTTTTTTTTTTCTTAATAAAAAAAAATTGCTTACAGCACCTGGTATTACAGTTCTCCCATTTATGACACTCATAAACTCATTTTTTTTTTTTTTTAATAAAACAAAATTGCTTACAGCACCTGGTATTACATTTCTCCCTTTTAAGACACTCACACACTCATTTTTTTTTTTTTTTTTTTAATAAAACAAAAATGCTTACAGCACCTGGTATTACAGTTTTCCCATTTAAGACACTCACACACTCATTTTTTTTTTTTTTTTTTTTTTTTTTTTTAATAAAACAAAAATGCTTACAGCACCTGGTATTACAGTTCTCCCATTTAAGACACTCTTACACTCTTTTTTTTTTTTTTTTTTTTTTAATAAAACAAAAATGCTTACAGCACCTGGTATTACAGTTATCCCATTTAAGACACTCATACACTCATATATATATATTTTTTTTAATAAAACAAAAATGCTTACAGCACCTGGTATTACAGTTCTCCCATTTAAGACACTCTTACACTGTTTTTTTTTTTAATAAAACAAAAATGCTTACAGCACCTGGTATTACAGTTCTCCCATTTATGACACTCATAAACTAATTTTTTTTTTTTTTTAATAAAACAAAAATGCTTACAGCACCTGGTATTACAGTTCTCCCATTTAAGACACTCTTAACCTCTTTTTTTTTTTTTTTTTTAATAAAACAAAATTGCTTACAGCACCTGGTATTACAGTTCTCCCATCTATGACACTCATAAACTCATTTTTTTTTTTTTTTTAATAAAACAAAAATGCTTACAGCACCTGGTATTACAGTTCTCCCATTTAAGACACTCTTGCACTCTTTATTTATTTATTTATTTTTTAATAAAACAAAAATGTTTACAGCACCTGGTATTACAGTTCTCCCATTTAAGACACTCTTACACTCTTTATTTATTTATTTATTTTTTAATAAAACAAAAATGCTCACAGCACCTGGTATTACAGTTCTCCCATTTATGACACTCATAAACTCATTTTTTTTTTTTTTTAATAAAACAAAAATGCTTACAGCACCTGGTATTACAGTTCTCCCATTTAAGACACTCTTACACTCTTTATTTATTTATTTATTTTTTAATAAAACAAAAATGATTACAGCACCTGGTATTACAGTTCTCCCATTTAAGACACTCTTACACTCTTTATTTATTTATTTATTTTTTAATAAAACAAAAATGCTCACAGCACCTGGTATTACAGTTCTCCCATTTATGACACTCTTACACTTTTTATTTATTTATTTATTTTTTAATAAAACAAAAATGCTCACAGCACCTGGTATTACAGTTCTCCCATTTATGACACTCATAAACTCATTTTTTTTTTTTTTTAATAAAACAAAAATGCTTACAGCACCTGGTATTACAGTTCTCCCATTTAAGACACTCTTAACCTCTTTTTTTTTTTTTTTTTAATAAAAAAAATTGCTTACAGCACCTGGTATTTCAGTTCTCCCATTTAAGACACTCTTACACTCTTTGTTTATTTATTTATTTTTTAATAAAACAAAAATGCTTACAGCACCTGGTATTACAGTTCTCCCATTTAAGACACTCTTACACTGTTTTTTTTTTTAATAAAACAAAAATGCTTACAGCACCTGGTATTACAGTTCTCCCATTTAAGACACTCTTACACTCATATATATATATTTTTTTAATAAAACAAAAATGCTTACAGCACCTGGTATTACAGTTCTCCCATTTAAGACACTCATACACTCATATATATATATTTTTTTAATAAAACAAAAATGCTTACAGCACCTGGTATTACAGTTCTCCCATTTAAGATATTCATACACTAATTTTTTTTTTTTTTATAAAACAAAAATGATTACAGCACCTACTATTACAGTTAACCCATTTAAGACACTCATACACAAAAAAAAATTTTTTAATAAAAAAAAAAATGCTTTCAGCACCTGGTGTTACAGTTCTCCCATCTATGACACTCATAAACTCATTTTTTTTTTTTTTTAATAAAACAAAATTGCTTACTGCACCTGGTATTACAGTTCTCCCATCTATGACACTCATAAACTCATTTTTTTTTTTTTTTTTTAATAAAACAAAAATGCTTACAGCACCTGGTATTACAGTTATCCCATTTAAGACACTCATACACTCATATATATTTTTTTTTTTAATAAAACAAAAATGCTTACAGCACCTGGTATTACAGTTCTCCCATTTAAGACACTCTTACACTGTTTTTTTTTTTTTTTTTTTTTAATAAAACAAAAATGCTTACAGCACCTGGTATTACAGTTCTCCCATTTAAGACACTCTTACACTCTTTTTTTTTTTTTTTTTTTTTAATAAAACAAAAATGCTTACAGCACCTGGTATTACAGTTATCCCATTTAAGACACTCATACACTCATATATATTTTTTTTTTTAATAAAACAAAAATGCTTACAGCACCTGGTATTACAGTTCTCCCATTTAAGACACTCTTACACTGTTTTTTTTTAATAAAACAAAAATGCTTACAGCACCTGGTATTACAGTTCTCCCATTTAAGACACTGTTACATTCATTTTTTTTTTTTTAATAAAAAAAATTATTACAGCACCTGGTATTGCAGTTCTCCCATTTAAGACACTCTTAAACTCTTTTTTTTTTTTTTTTTTTTTTTTATAAAACAAAATTGCTTACAGCACCTGGTATTACAGTTCTCCCATCTATGACACTCATAAACTCATTTTTTTTTTTTTTTTAATAAAACAAAATTGCTTACAGCACCTGGTATTACAGTTCTCCCATTTATGACACTCATAAACTCATTTTTTTTTTTTTTTTAATAAAACAAAAATGCTTACAGCACCTGGTATTACAGTTCTCCCATTTAAGACACTCTTAACCTCTTTTTTTTTTTTTTTTTTTAATAAAACAAAATTGCTTACAGCACCTGGTATTACAGTTCTCCCATTTAAGACACTCTTACACTGTTTTTTTTTTTTAATAAAACAAAAATGCTTACAGCACCTGGTATTACAGTTCTCCCATTTAAGACACTCTTACACTCTTTATTTATTTATTTATTTTTTAATAAAACAAAAATGCTTACAGCACCTGGTATTGCAGTTCTCCCATTTAAGACACTCTTACACTCATTTTTTTTTTTTTTTTTTTTTAAATCAAAAATGCTTACAGCACCTGGTATTACAGTTCTCCCATTTAAGACACTCTTAACCTCTTTTTTTTTTTTTTTTTTTAATAAAACAAAATTGCTTACAGCACCTGGTATTACAGTTCTCCCATTTAAGACACTCTTACACTGTTTTTTTTTTTTAATAAAACAAAAATGCTTACAGCACCTGGTATTACAGTTCTCCCATTTAAGACACTCTTACACTCTTTATTTATTTATTTATTTTTTAATAAAACAAAAATGCTTACAGCACCTGGTATTACAGTTCTCCCATTTAAGACACTCTTAACCTCTTTTTTTTTTTTTTTTTTTAATAAAAAAAATTGCTTACAGCACCTGGTATTACAGTTCTCCCATTTATGACACTCATAAACTCATTTTTTTTTTTTTTAATAAAACAAAAATGCTTACAGCACCTGGTATTACAGTTCTCCCATTTATGACACTCATAAACTCTTTTTTTTTTCTTAATAAAAAAAAAATGCTTACAGCACCTGGTATTACAGTTCTCCCATTTAAGACACTCTTACACTCTTTATTTATTTTTTTAATAAAACAAAAATGCTTACAGCACCTGGTATTACAGTTCTCCCATTTAAGACACTCTTACACTCTTTATTTATTTATTTATTTTTTAATAAAACAAAAATGCTTACAGCACCTGGTATTACAGTTCTCCCATTTAAGACACTCTTAACCTCTTTTTTTTTTTTTTTTTTTAATAAAAAAAATTGCTTACAGCACCTGGTATTACAGTTCTCCCATTTATGACACTCATAAACTCATTTTTTTTTTTATAATAAAACAAAAATGCTTACAGCACCTGGAATTACAGTTCTCCCATTTAAGACACTCTTAAACTCTTTTTTTTTTCTTAATAAAAAAAAAAATGCTTACAGCACCTGGTATTACAGTTCTCCCATTTAAGACACTCTTACACTCTTTATTTATTTTTTAATTTTTTTTATTAAAACAAAAATGCTTACAGCACCTGGTATTACAGTTCTCCCATTTAAGACACTCTTAACCTCTTTTTTTTTAATTTTTTTTTTAATAAAACAAAATTGCTTAAAGCACCTGGTATTACAGTTCTCCCATTTGACACTCATAAACTCATTTTTTTTTTTTTTTAATAAAACAAAAATGCTTACAGCACCTGGTATTACAGTTCTCCCATTTAAGACACTCACACACTCATTTTTTTTTTAATAAAACAAAAATGCTTTCAGCACCTGGTATTACAGTTCTCCCATTTAAGACACTCTTATACTCTTTATTTATTTATTTTTTTTTTTTTTAATAAAACAAAAATGCTTACAGCACCTGGTATTACAGTTCTCCCATTTAAGACACTCATAAACTCTTTTTTTTTTTTTTAATAAAACAAAAATGCTTACAGCACCTGGTATTACAGTTCTCCCATTTAAGACACTCTTACACTCTTTATTTATTTATTTATTTTTTAATAAAACAAAAATGCTTACAGCACCTGGTATTACAGTTCTCCCATTTAAGACACTCTTAACCTCTTTTTTTTTTTTTTTTTTTTAATAAAAAAAATTGCTTACAGCACCTGGTATTACAGTTCTCCCATTTATGACACTCATAAACTCATTTTTTTTTTTTTAATAAAACAAAAATGCTTACAGCACCTGGTATTACAGTTCTCCCATTTAAGACACTCTTAAACTCTTTTTTTTTTCTTGATAAAAAAAAAATGCTTACAGCACCTGGTATTACAGTTCTCCCATTTAAGACACTCTTACACTTTTTATTTATTTTTTTATTTTTTTTATTAAAACTAAAATGCTTACAGCACCTGGTATTACAGTTCTCCCATTTAAGACACTCTTAACCTCTTTTTTTTAAAAATTTTTTTTAATAAAACAAAATTGCTTACAGCACCTGGTATTACAGTTCTCCCATTTGACACTCATAAACTCATTTTTTTTTTTTTTTAATAAAACAAAAATGCTTACAGCACCTGGTATTACAGTTCTCCCTTTTAAGACACTCACACACTTATTTTTTTTTTTTTTTTTTTTTTTTTTAATAAAACAAAAATGCTTACAGCACCTGGTATTACAGTTCTCCCATTTAAGACACTCACACACTCATTTTTTTTTTAATAAAACAAAAATGCTTACAGCACCTGGTATTACAGTTCTCCCATTTAAGACACTCACACACTCATTTTTTTTTTAATAAAACAAAAATGCTTACAGCACCTGGTATTACTGTTATCCCATTTAAGACACTCATACACTCATATATATTTTTTTTTTTAATAAAACAAAAATGCTTACAGCACCTGGTATTACAGTTCTCCCATTTATGACACTCATACACTCATTTTTTTTTTTTTTTATAAAATAAAAATGCTTACAGCACCTGGTATTACAGTTCTCCCATTTAAGACACTGTTACATTCATTTTTTTTTTTTTTAATAAAACAAAATTGCTTACAGCACCTGTTATTACATTTCTCCCTTTTAAGACACTCACACACTCATTTTTTTTTTTTTTTTTTTAATAAAACAAAAATGCTTACAGCACCTGGTATTACAGTTTTCCCATTTAAGACACTCATACACTCATATATATTTTTTTTTTTAATAAAACAAAAATGCTTACAGCACCTGGTATTACATTTCTCCCTTTTAAGACACTCACACACTCATTTTTTTTTTTTTTTTTTTAATAAAACAAAAATGCTTACAGCACCTGGTATTACAGTTTTCCCATTTAAGACACTCACACACTCATTTTTTTTTTTTTTTTTTTTTTTTTTTAATAAAACAAAAATGCTTACAGCACCTGGTATTACAGTTCTCCCATTTAAGACACTCACACACTCATTTTTTTTTTTAATAAAACAAAAATGCTTACAGCACCTGGTATTACAGTTCTCCCATTTAAGACACTCTTACACTCTTTTTTTTTTTTTTTTTTTTTTAATAAAACAAAAATGCTTACAGCACCTGGTATTACAGTTATCCCATTTAAGACACTCATACACTCATATATTTTTTTTTTTTAATAAAACAAAAATGCTTACAGCACCTGGTATTACAGTTCTCCCATTTAAGACACTCTTACACTGTTTTTTTTTTTTTTTATAAAATAAAAATGCTTACAGCACCTGGTATTACAGTTCTCCCATTTAAGACACTGTTACATTCATTTTTTTTTTTTTTAATAAAACAAAATTGCTTACAGCACCTGTTATTACATTTCTCCCTTTTAAGACACTCACACACTCATTTTTTTTTTTTTTTTTTTAATAAAACAAAAATGCTTACAGCACCTGGTATTACAGTTTTCCCATTTAAGACACTCATACACTCATATATATTTTTTTTTTTAATAAAACAAAAATGCTTACAGCACCTGGTATTACATTTCTCCCTTTTAAGACACTCACACACTCATTTTTTTTTTTTTTTTTTTAATAAAACAAAAATGCTTACAGCACCTGGTATTACAGTTTTCCCATTTAAGACACTCACACACTCATTTTTTTTTTTTTTTTTTTTTTTTTTAATAAAACAAAAATGCTTACAGCACCTGGTATTACAGTTCTCCCATTTAAGACACTCACACACTCATTTTTTTTTTTAATAAAACAAAAATGCTTACAGCACCTGGTATTACAGTTCTCCCATTTAAGACACTCTTACACTCTTTTTTTTTTTTTTTTTTTTTTAATAAAACAAAAATGCTTACAGCACCTGGTATTACAGTTATCCCATTTAAGACACTCATACACTCATATATTTTTTTTTTTTAATAAAACAAAAATGCTTACAGCACCTGGTATTACAGTTCTCCCATTTAAGACACTCTTACACTGTTTTTTTTTTTAATAAAACAAAAATGCTTACAGCACCTGGTATTACAGTTCTCCCATTTATGACACTCATAAACTCATTTTTTTTTTTTTTTAATAAAACAAAAATGCTTGCAGCACCTGGTATTACAGTTCTCCCATTTAAGACACTCTTAAACTCTTTTTTTTTTCTTAATAAAAAAAAAATGCTTACAGCACCTGGTATTACAGTTCTCCCATTTAAGACACTCTTAACCTCTTTTTTTTTTTTTTTTTTTAATAAAACAAAATTGCTTACAGCACCTGGTATTACAGTTCTCCCATCTATGACACTCATAAACTCATTTTTTTTTTTTTTTTTAATAAAACAAAAATGCTTACAGCACCTGGTATTACAGTTCTCCCATTTAAGACACTCTTACACTCTTTATTTATTTATTTATTTTTTAATAAAACAAAAATGTTTACAGCACCTGGTATTACAGTTCTCCCATTTAAGACATAGTTACACTCCTTTTTTTTTTTTTTAATAAAACAAAAATGCTTACAGCACCTGGTATTACAGTTCTCCCATTTAAGACACTCTTACACTCTTTATTTATTTATTTATTTTTTAATAAAACAAAAATGCTTACAGCACCTGGTATTACAGTTCTCCCATTTAAGACACTCTTACACTCTTTATTTATTTTTTTATTTTTTTTATTAAAACAAAAATGCTTACAGCACCTGGTATTACAGTTCTCCCATTTAAGACACTCTTAACCTCTTTTTTTTTTTAATTTTTTTTTTAATAAAAGAAAATTGCTTACAGCACCTGTTATTACAGTTCTCCCATTTAAGATATTCATACACTAATTTTTTTTTTTTTTATAAAACAAAAAAGATTACAGCACCTGCTATTACAGTTCTCCCATTTAAGACACTCATACACAAAAAAAAAAATTTTAATAAAAAAAAAAATGCTTTCAGCACCTGGTATTACAGTTCTCCCATCTATGACACTCATAAACTCATTTTTTTTTTTTTTTTTAATAAAACAAAAATGCTTACAGCACCTGGTATTACAGTTCTCCCATTTATGACACTCATAAACTCTTTTTTTTTTTTAATAAAACAAAAATGCTTACAGCACCTGGTATTACAGTTCTCCCATTTATGACACTCATAAACTCTTTTTTTTTTTTAATAAAACAAAAATGCTTGCAGCACCTGGTATTACAGTTCTCCCATTTAAGACACTCTTAAACTCTTTTTTTTTTCTTAATAAAAAAAAAATGCTTACAGCACCTGGTATTACAGTTCTCCCATTTAAGACACTCTTAACCTCTTTTTTTTTTTTTTTTTTTAATAAAACAAAATTGCTTACAGCACCTGGTATTACAGTTCTCCCATCTATGACACTCATAAACTCATTTTTTTTTTTTTTTTTAATAAAACAAAAATGCTTACAGCACCTGGTATTACAGTTCTCCCATTTAAGACACTCTTACACTCTTTATTTATTTATTTATTTTTTAATAAAACAAAAATGCTTACAGCACCTGATATTACAGTTCTCCCATTTAAGACACTCTTACACTCTTTATTTATTTTTTTATTTTTTTTATTAAAACAAAAATGCTTACAGCACCTGGTATTACAGTTCTCCCATTTAAGACACTCTTAACCTCTTTTTTTTTAAATTTTTTTTTTAATAAAAGAAAATTGCTTACAGCACCTGTTATTACAGTTCTCCCATTTAAGATATTCATACACTAATTTTTTTTTTTTTTATAAAACAAAAAAGATTACAGCACCTGCTATTACAGTTAACCCATTTAAGACACTCATACACAAAAAAAAAAATTTTAATAAAAAAAAAAATGCTTTCAGCACCTGGTATTACAGTTCTCCCATCTATGACACTCATAAACTCATTTTTTTTTTTTTTTTTAATAAAACAAAAATGCTTACAGCACCTGGTATTACAGTTCTCCCATTTATGACACTCATAAACTCTTTTTTTTTTTTAATAAAACAAAAAAGATTACAGCACCTGGTATTACAGTTCTCCCATTTAAGACATAGTTACACTCCTTTTGTTTTTTTTTGTTTTTTTTTTGTTTTTTTTTTAATAAAACAAAAAAGATTACAGCACCTGGTATTACAGTTCTCCCATTTAAGACACTCTTAACCTCTTTTTTTTTTTTTTTTTTTTTAATAAAACAAAAATTCTTACAGCACCTGGTATTACAGTTCTCCCATTTAAGACACTCACACACTCATTTTTTTTTTAATAAAACAAAAATGCTTACAGCACCTGGTATTACAGTTCTCCTATTTAAGACACTCTTACACTCTTTATTTATTTATTTATTTTTTAATAAAACAAAAATGCTTACAGCACCTGATATTACAGTTCTCCCATTTAAGACACTCTTACACTCTTTATTTATTTATTTATTTTTTAATAAATCAAAAATGTTTACAGCACCTGGTATTACAGTTCTCCCATTTAAGACACTCTTAACCTCTTTTTTTTTTTTTTTTTTTAATAAAACAAAATTGCTTACAGCACCTGGTATTACAGTTCTCCCATTTAAGACATAGTTACACTCCTTTTTTTTTTTTTTAATAAAACAAAAATTCTTACAGCACCTGGTATTACAGTTCTCCCATTTAAGACACTCACACACTCATTTTTTTTTTAATAAAACAAAAATGCTTACAGCACCTGGTATTACAGTTCTCCCATTTAAGACACTCTTACACTGTTTTTTTTTAATAAAACAAAAATGCTTACAGCACCTGGTATTACAGTTCTCCCATTTAAGACACTCTTACACTCTTTATTTATTTATTTATTTTTTAATAAATCAAAAATGTTTACAGCACCTGGTATTACAGTTCTCCCATTTAAGACACTCTTAACCTCTTTTTTTTTTTTTTTTTTAATAAAACAAAATTGCTTACAGCACCTGGTATTACAGTTCTCCCATTTAAGACATAGTTACACTCCTTTTTTTTTTTTTTAATAAAACAAAAATTCTTACAGCACCTGGTATTACAGTTCTCCCATTTAAGACATTCTTACACTCTTTTTTTTTTTTTTTTTTTTTAATAAAACAAAAATGCTTACAGCACCTGGTATTACAGTTATCCCATTTAAGACACTCATACACTCATATATATATTTTTTTTTTTAATAAAACAAAAATGCTTACAGCACCTGGTATTACAGTTCTCCCATTTAAGACACTCATACACTCATATATATATATTTTTTTAATAAAACAAAAATGCTTACAGCACCTGGTATTACAGTTCTCCCATTTAAGACACTCTTACACTGTTTTTTTTTAATAAAACAAAAATGCTTACAGCACCTGGTATTACAGTTCTCCCATTTAAGACACTCTTAACCTCTTTTTTTTTTTTTTTTTAATAAAAAAAATTGCTTACAGCACCTGGTATTACAGTTCTCCCATTTAAGACACTCTTACACTCTTTATTTATTTATTTATTTTTTAATAAAACAAAAATGCTTACAGCACCTGGTATTACAGTTCTCCCATTTAAGACACTCTTACACTGTTTTTTTTTTTAATAAAACAAAAATGCTTACAGCACCTGGTATTACAGTTCTCCCATTTAAGACACTCTTACACTCTTTATTTATTTATTTATTTTTTAATAAAACAAAAATGCTTACAGCACCTGGTATTACAGTTCTCCCATTTAAGACACTCTTACACTCTTTATTTATTTATTTATTTTTTAATAAAACAAAAATGCTTACAGCACCTGGTATTACAGTTCTCCCATTTAAGACACTCTTACACTGTTTTTTTTTTTAATAAAACAAAAATGCTTACAGCACCTGGTATTACAGTTCTCCCATTTAAGACACTCTTACACTCTTTATTTATTTATTTATTTTTTAATAAAACAAAAATGCTTACAGCACCTGGTATTACAGTTCTCCCATTTAAGACACTCTTACACTCTTTATTTATTTATTTATTTTTTATTAAAACAAAAATGCTTTCAGCACCTGGTATTACAGTTCTCCCATCTATGACACTCATAAACTCATTTTTTTTTTTTTTTAATAAAACAAAATTGCTTACAGCACCTGGTATTACAGTTCTCCCATTTATGACACTCATAAACTCATTTTTTTTTTTTTTTTTAATAAAACAAAATTGCTTACAGCACCTGGTATTACAGTTCTCCCATTTAAGATATTCATACACTAATTTTTTTTTTTTTTTTATAAAACAAAAATGATTACAGCACCTGCTATTACAGTTCTCCCATTTAAGACACTCTTACACTCTTTATTTATTTATTTATTTTTTAATAAAACAAAAATGTTTACAGCACCTGGTATTACAGTTCTCCCATTTAAGACACTCATACACTCATATATATATATTTTTTTAATAAAACAAAAATGCTTACAGCACCTGGTATTACAGTTCTCCCATTTAAGACACTCTTACACTGTTTTTTTTTTTAATAAAACAAAAATGCTTACAGCAACTGGTATTACAATTATCCCATTTAAGACACTCATACACTCATATATATATATTTTTTTAATAAAACAAAAATGCTTACAGCACCTGGTATTACAGTTCTCCCGTTTATGACACTCATACACATTTTTTTTTTTTTAATAAAATAAAAATGCTTACAGCACCTGGTATTACAGTTCTCCCATTTAAGACACTGTTACATTCATTTTTTTTTTTTTAATAAAAAAAATTATTACAGCACCTGGTATTACAGTTCTCCCATTTAAGACACTCTTAAACTCTTTTTTTTTTTTTTTTTTTTTAATAAAACAAAATTGCTTACAGCACCTGGTATTACAGTTCTCCCATTTAAGATATTCATACACTAATTTTTTTTTTTTTTATAAAACAAAAATGATTACAGCACCTGCTATTACAGTTAACCCATTTAAGACACTCATACACAAAAAAAAATTTTTTAATAAAAAAAAAAATGCTTTCAGCACCTGGTATTACAGTTCTCCCATCTATGACACTCATAAACTCATTTTTTTTTTTTTTTAATAAAACAAAATTGCTTACAGCACCTGGTATTACAGTTCTCCCATCTATGACACTCATAAACTCATTTTTTTTTTTTTTTAATAAAACAAAAATGCTTACAGCACCTGGTATTACAGTTCTCCCATTTATGACACTCATAAACTCTTTTTTTTTTTTAATAAAACAAAAATGCTTACAGCACCTGGTATTACAGTTCTCCCATTTAAGACACTCTTACACTCATTTTTTTTTTTTTTTTTTTTAATAAAACAAAAATTCTTACAGCACCTGGTATTACAGTTCTCCCATTTAAGACACTCACACACTCTTTTTTTTTTTAATAAAACAAAAATGCTTACAGCACCTGGTATTACAGTTCTCCCATTTAAGACACTCTTACACTCTTTATTTATTTATTTATTTTTTAATAAAACAAAAATGCTTACAGCACCTGATATTACAGTTCTCCCATTTAAGACACTCTTACACTCTTTATTTATTTTTTTATTTTTTTTATTAAAACAAAAATGCTTACAGCACCTGGTATTACAGTTCTCCCATTTAAGACACTCTTAACCTCTTTTTTTTTTAATTTTTTTTTTAATAAAAGAAAATTGCTTACAGCACCTGTTATTACAGTTCTCCCATTTAAGATATTCATACACTAATTTTTTTTTTTTTTTATAAAACAAAAAAGATTACAGCACCTGCTATTACAGTTAACCCATTTAAGACACTCATACACAAAAAAAAAAATTTTAATAAAAAAAAAAATGCTTTCAGCACCTGGTATTACAGTTCTCCCATCTATGACACTCATAAACTCATTTTTTTTTTTTTTTTTAATAAAACAAAAATGCTTACAGCACCTGGTATTACAGTTCTCCCATTTATGACACTCATAAACTCTTTTTTTTTTTTTTTTTTTTAATAAAACAAAAATGCTTACAGCACCTGGTATTACAGTTCTCCCATTTAAGACACTCTTACACTCATTTTTTTTTTTTTTTTTTTTAATAAAACAAAAATTCTTACAGCACCTGGTATTACAGTTCTCCCATTTAAGACACTCACACACTCATTTTTTTTTTAATAAAACAAAAATGCTTACAGCACCTGGTATTACAGTTCTCCCTTTAAGACACTCTTACACTGTTTTTTTTTTTAATAAAACAAAAATGCTTACAGCACCTGGTATTACAGTTCTCCCATTTAAGACAATCTTACACTCTTTATTTATTTATTTATTTTTTAATAAAACAAAAATGCTTACAGCACCTGGTATTACAGTTCTCCCATTTAAGATATTCATACACTAATTTTTTTTTTTTTTATAAAACAAAAATGCTTACAGCACCTGCTATTACAGTTAACCCATTTAAGACACTCTTACACTCTTTATTTATTTATTTATTTTTTATTAAAACAAAAATGCTTTCAGCACCTGGTATTACAGTTCTCCCATCTATGACACTCATAAACTCATTTTTTTTTTTTTTTAATAAAACAAAATTGCTTACAGCACCTGGTATTACAGTTCTCCCATTTATGACACTCATAAACTCATTTTTTTTTTTTTTTAATAAAACAAAAATGCTTACAGCACCTGGTATTACAGTTCTCCCATTTAAGACACTCTTAACCTCTTTTTTTTTTTTTTTTTTTTAATAAAACAAAATTGCTTACAGCACCTGGTATTACAGTTCTCCCATTTAAGATATTCATACATTAATTTTTTTTTTTTTTATAAAACAAAAATGATTACAGCACCTGCTATTACAGTTAACCCATTTAAGACACTCATACACAAAAAAAAATTTTTTAATGAAAAAAAAAATGCTTTCAGCACCTGGTATTACAGTTCTCCCATCTATGACACTCATAAACTCAATTTTTTTTTTTTTAATAAAACAAAATTGCTTACAGCACCTGGTATTACAGTTCTCCCATTTATGACACTCATAAACTCATTTTTTTATTTTTATTTTTTTAATAAAACAAAAATGCTTACAGCACCTGGTATTACAGTTCTCCCATTTAAGACACTCTTACACTCTTTATTTATTTATTTATTTTTTAATAAAACAAAAATGCTTACAGCACCTGATATTACAGTTCTCCCATTTAAGACACTCTTACACTCTTTATTTTTTTTTTTTTTTTTTTTATTAAAACAAAAATGCTTACAGCACCTGGTATTACAGTTCTCCCATTTAAGACACTCTTAACCTCTTTTTTTTTTAATTTTTTTTTTAATAAAAGAAAATTGCTTACAGCACCTGTTATTACAGTTCTCCCATTTAAGATATTCATACACTAATTTTTTTTTTTTTTTATAAAACAAAAAAGATTACAGCACCTGCTATTACAGTTAACCCATTTAAGACACTCATACACAAAAAAAAAAATTTTAATAAAAAAAAAAATGCTTTCAGCACCTGGTATTACAGTTCTCCCATCTATGACACTCATAAACTCATTTTTTTTTTTTTTTTTAATAAAACAAAAATGCTTACAGCACCTGGTATTACAGTTCTCTCATTTATGACACTCATAAACTCTTTTTTTTTTTTTTTTTTTTAATAAAACAAAAATGCTTACAGCACCTGGTATTACAGTTCTCCCATTTAAGACACTCTTACACTCATTTTTTTTTTTTTTTTTTTTAATAAAACAAAAATTCTTACAGCACCTGGTATTACAGTTCTCCCATTTAAGACACTCACACACTCATTTTTTTTTTAATAAAACAAAAATGCTTACAGCACCTGGTATTACAGTTCTCCCTTTAAGACACTCTTACACTGTTTTTTTTTTTAATAAAACAAAAATGCTTACAGCACCTGGTATTACAGTTCTCCCATTTAAGATATTCATACACTAATTTTTTTTTTTTTTATAAAACAAAAATGCTTACAGCACCTGCTATTACAGTTAACCCATTTAAGACACTCTTACACTCTTTATTTATTTATTTATTTTTTATTAAAACAAAAATGCTTTCAGCACCTGGTATTACAGTTCTCCCATCTATGACACTCATAAACTCATTTTTTTTTTTTTTTAATAAAACAAAATTGCTTACAGCACCTGGTATTACAGTTCTCCCATTTATGACACTCATAAACTCATTTTTTTTTTTTTTTAATAAAACAAAAATGCTTACAGCACCTGGTATTACAGTTCTCCCATTTAAGACACTCTTAACCTCTTTTTTTTTTTTTTTTTTTAATAAAACAAAATTGCTTACAGCACCTGGTATTACAGTTCTCCCATTTAAGATATTCATACATTAATTTTTTTTTTTTTTATAAAACAAAAATGATTACAGCACCTGCTATTACAGTTAACCCATTTAAGACACTCATACACAAAAAAAAAATTTTTAATGAAAAAAAAAATGCTTTCAGCACCTAGTATTACAGTTCTCCCATCTATGACACTCATAAACTCAATTTTTTTTTTTTTTAATAAAACAAAATTGCTTACAGCACCTGGTATTACAGTTCTCCCATTTATGACACTCATAAACTCATTTTTTTATTTTTATTTTTTTAATAAAACAAAAATGCTTACAGCACCTGGTATTACAGTTCTCCCATTTAAGACACTCTTACACTCTTTATTTATTTATTTATTTTTTAATAAAACAAAAATGTTTACAGCACCTGGTATTACAGTTCTCCCATTTAAGACACTCTTAACCTCTTTTTTTTTTTTTTTTTTTTAATAAAACAAAATTGCTTACAGCACCTGGTATTACAGTTCTCCCATCTATGACACTCATAAACTCATTTTTTTTTTTTTTTAATAAAACAAAAATGCTTACAGCACCTGGTATTACAGTTCTCCCATTTATGACACTCATAAACTCTTTTTTTTTTTTAATAAAACAAAAATGCTTACAGCACCTGGTATTACAGTTCTCCCATTTAAGACACTCTTACACTCATTTTTTTTTTTTTTTTTTTTAATAAAACAAAAATTCTTACAGCACCTGGTATTACAGTTCTCCCATTTAAGACACTCACACACTCATTTTTTTTTTAATAAAACAAAAATGCTTACAGCACCTGGTATTACAGTTCTCCCATTTAAGACACTCTTACACTCTTTATTTATTTATTTATTTTTTAATAAAACAAAAATGCTTACAGCACCTGATATTACAGTTCTCCCATTTAAGACACTCTTACACTCTTTATTTATTTTTTTATTTTTTTTATTAAAACAAAAATGCTTACAGCACCTGGTATTACAGTTCTCCCATTTAAGACACTCTTAACCTCTTTTTTTTTTAATTTTTTTTTTAATAAAAGAAAATTGCTTACAGCACCTGTTATTACAGTTCTCCCATTTAAGATATTCATACACTAATTTTTTTTTTTTTTTATAAAACAAAAAAGATTACAGCACCTGCTATTACAGTTAACCCATTTAAGACACTCATACACAAAAAAAAAAATTTTAATAAAAAAAAAAATGCTTTCAGCACCTGGTATTACAGTTCTCCCATCTATGACACTCATAAACTCATTTTTTTTTTTTTTTTTAATAAAACAAAAATGCTTACAGCACCTGGTATTACAGTTCTCCCATTTATGACACTCATAAACTCTTTTTTTTTTTTTTTTTTTCAATAAAACAAAAATGCTTACAGCACCTGGTATTACAGTTCTCCCATTTAAGACACTCTTACACTCATTTTTTTTTTTTTTTTTTTTAATAAAACAAAAATTCTTACAGCACCTGGTATTACAGTTCTCCCATTTAAGACACTCACACACTCATTTTTTTTTTAATAAAACAAAAATGCTTACAGCACCTGGTATTACAGTTCTCCCTTTAAGACACTCTTACACTGTTTTTTTTTTTAATAAAACAAAAATGCTTACAGCACCTGGTATTACAGTTCTCCCATTTAAGACACTCTTACACTCTTTATTTATTTATTTATTTTTTAATAAAACAAAAATGCTTACAGCACCTGGTATTACAGTTCTCCCATTTAAGATATTCATACACTAATTTTTTTTTTTTTTATAAAACAAAAATGCTTACAGCACCTGCTATTACAGTTAACCCATTTAAGACACTCTTACACTCTTTATTTATTTATTTATTTTTTATTAAAACAAAAATGCTTTCAGCACCTGGTATTACAGTTCTCCCATCTATGACACTCATAAACTCATTTTTTTTTTTTTTTAATAAAACAAAATTGCTTACAGCACCTGGTATTACAGTTCTCCCATTTATGACACTCATAAACTCATTTTTTTTTTTTTTTTAATAAAACAAAAATGCTTACAGCACCTGGTATTACAGTTCTCCCATTTAAGACACTCTTAACCTCTTTTTTTTTTTTTTTTTTTTAATAAAACAAAATTGCTTACAGCACCTGGTATTACAGTTCTCCCATTTAAGATATTCATACATTAATTTTTTTTTTTTTTATAAAACAAAAATGATTACAGCACCTGCTATTACAGTTAACCCATTTAAGACACTCATACACAAAAAAAAAATTTTTAATAAAAAAAAAAATGCTTTCAGCACCTGGTATTACAGTTCTCCCATCTATGACACTCATAAACTCAATTTTTTTTTTTTTTAATAAAACAAAATTGCTTACAGCACCTGGTATTACAGTTCTCCCATTTATGACACTCATAAACTCATTTTTTTATTTTTATTTTTTTAATAAAACAAAAATGCTTACAGCACCTGGTATTACAGTTCTCCCATTTAAGACACTCTTACACTCTTTATTTATTTATTTATTTTTTAATAAAACAAAAATGTTTACAGCACCTGGTATTACAGTTCTCCCATTTAAGACACTCTTAACCTCTTTTTTTTTTAATTTTTTTTTTAATAAAAGAAAATTGCTTACAGCACCTGTTATTACAGTTCTCCCATTTAAGATATTCATACACTAATTTTTTTTTTTTTTTATAAAACAAAAAAGATTACAGCACCTGCTATTACAGTTAACCCATTTAAGACACTCATACACAAAAAAAAAAATTTTAATAAAAAAAAAAATGCTTTCAGCACCTGGTATTACAGTTCTCCCATCTATGACACTCATAAACTCATTTTTTTTTTTTTTTTTAATAAAACAAAAATGCTTACAGCACCTGGTATTACAGTTCTCCCATTTATGACACTCATAAACTCTTTTTTTTTTTTTTTTTTTTAATAAAACAAAAATGCTTACTGCACCTGGTATTACAGTTCTCCCATTTAAGACACTCTTACACTCATTTTTTTTTTTTTTTTTTTTAATAAAACAAAAATTCTTACAGCACCTGGTATTACAGTTCTCCCATTTAAGACACTCACACACTCATTTTTTTTTTAATAAAACAAAAATGCTTACAGCACCTGGTATTACAGTTCTCCCTTTAAGACACTCTTACACTGTTTTTTTTTTTAATAAAACAAAAATGCTTACAGCACCTGGTATTACAGTTCTCCCATTTAAGACAATCTTACACTCTTTATTTATTTATTTATTTTTTAATAAAACAAAAATGCTTACAGCACCTGGTATTACAGTTCTCCCATTTAAGACAATCTTACACTCTTTATTTATTTATTTATTTTTTAATAAAACAAAAATGCTTACAGCACCTGGTATTACAGTTCTCCCATTTAAGACACTCTTACACTCTTTATTTATTTATTTATTTTTTATTAAAACAAAAATGCTTTCAGCACCTGGTATTACAGTTCTCCCATCTATGACACTCATAAACTCATTTTTTTTTTTTTTTAATAAAACAAAATTGCTTACAGCACCTGGTATTACAGTTCTCCCATTTATGACACTCATAAACTCATTTTTTTTTTTTTTTTAATAAAACAAAAATGCTTACAGCACCTGGTATTACAGTTCTCCCATTTAAGACACTCTTAACCTCTTTTTTTTTTTTTTTTTTTTAATAAAACAAAATTGCTTACAGCACCTGGTATTACAGTTCTCCCATTTAAGATATTCATACATTAATTTTTTTTTTTTTTATAAAACAAAAATGATTACAGCACCTGCTATTACAGTTAACCCATTTAAGACACTCATACACAAAAAAAAAAATTTTAATGAAAAAAAAAATGCTTTCAGCACCTGGTATTACAGTTCTCCCATCTATGACACTCATAAACTCAATTTTTTTTTTTTTTAATAAAACAAAATTGCTTACAGCACCTGGTATTACAGTTCTCCCATTTATGACACTCATAAACTCATTTTTTTATTTTTATTTTTTTAATAAAACAAAAATGCTTACAGCACCTGGTATTACAGTTCTCCCATTTAAGACACTCTTACACTCTTTATTTATTTATTTATTTTTTAATAAAACAAAAATGTTTACAGCACCTGGTATTACAGTTCTCCCATTTAAGACACTCTTAACCTCTTTTTTTTTTTTTTTTTTTTAATAAAACAAAATTGCTTACAGCACCTGGTATTACAGTTCTCCCATCTATGACACTCATAAACTCATTTTTTTTTTTTTTTAATAAAACAAAAATGCTTACAGCACCTGGTATTACAGTTCTCCCATTTATGACACTCATAAACTCTTTTTTTTTTTTAATAAAACAAAAATGCTTACAGCACCTGGTATTACAGTTCTCCCATTTAAGACACTCACACACTCATTTTTTTTTTAATAAAACAAAAATGCTTACAGCACCTGGTATTACAGTTCTCCCATTTAAGACACTCTTACACTCTTTATTTATTTATTTATTTTTTAATAAAACAAAAATGCTTACAGCACCTGATATTACAGTTCTCCCATTTAAGACACTCTTACACTCTTTATTTATTTTTTTATTTTTTTTATTAAAACAAAAATGCTTACAGCACCTGGTATTACAGTTCTCCCATTTAAGACACTCTTAACCTCTTTTTTTTTTAATTTTTTTTTTAATAAAAGAAAATTGCTTACAGCACCTGTTATTACAGTTCTCCCATTTAAGATATTCATACACTAATTTTTTTTTTTTTTATAAAACAAAAAAGATTACAGCACCTGCTATTACAGTTAACCCATTTAAGACACTCATACACAAAAAAAAAAATTTTAATAAAAAAAAAAATGCTTTCAGCACCTGGTATTACAGTTCTCCCATCTATGACACTCATAAACTCATTTTTTTTTTTTTTTTTAATAAAACAAAAATGCTTACAGCACCTGGTATTACAGTTCTCCCATTTATGACACTCATAAACTCTTTTTTTTTTTTTTTTTTTTAATAAAACAAAAATGCTTACAGCACCTGGTATTACAGTTCTCCCATTTAAGACACTCTTACACTCATTTTTTTTTTTTTTTTTTTAATAAAACAAAAATTCTTACAGCACCTGGTATTACAGTTCTCCCATTTAAGACACTCACACACTCATTTTTTTTTTAATAAAACAAAAATGCTTACAGCACCTGGTATTACAGTTCTCCCTTTAAGACACTCTTACACTGTTTTTTTTTTTAATAAAACAAAAATGCTTACAGCACCTGGTATTACAGTTCTCCCATTTAAGACACTCTTACACTCTTTATTTATTTATTTATTTTTTAATAAAACAAAAATGCTTACAGCACCTGGTATTACAGTTCTCCCATTTAAGATATTCATACACTAATTTTTTTTTTTTTTATAAAACAAAAATGCTTACAGCACCTGCTATTACAGTTAACCCATTTAAGACACTCTTACACTCTTTATTTATTTATTTATTTTTTATTAAAACAAAAATGCTTTCAGCACCTGGTATTACAGTTCTCCCATCTATGACACTCATAAACTCATTTTTTTTTTTTTTTAATAAAACAAAATTGCTTACAGCACCTGGTATTACAGTTCTCCCATTTATGACACTCATAAACTCATTTTTTTTTTTTTTTTTAATAAAACAAAAATGCTTACAGCACCTGGTATTACAGTTCTCCCATTTAAGACACTCTTAACCTCTTTTTTTTTTTTTTTTTTTTAATAAAACAAAAATGCTTACAGCACCTGGTATTACAGTTCTCCCATTTAAGACACTCTTACACTCTTTATTTATTTATTTATTTTTTAATAAAACAAAAATGTTTACAGCACCTGGTATTACAGTTCTCCCATTTAAGACACTCTTAACCTCTTTTTTTTTTTTTTTTTTTAATAAAACAAAATTGCTTACAGCACCTGCTATTACAGTTAACCCATTTAAGATATTCATACACTAATTTTTTTTTTTTTTTATAAAACAAAAATGATTACAGCACCTGCTATTACAGTTAACCCATTTAAGACACTCATACACAAAAAAAAATTTTTTAATAAAAAAAAAAATGCTTTCAGCACCTGGTATTACAGTTCTCCCATTTAAGACACTCTTACACTCTTTTTTTTTTTATTTTTTTTTTTTAATAAAACAAAAATGCTTACAGCACCTGGTATTACAGTTATCCCATTTAAGACACTCATACACTCATATATATATATTTTTTTAATAAAACAAAAATGCTTACAGCACCTGGTATTACAGTTCTCCCATTTAAGACACTCTTACACTGTTTTTTTTTTTAATAAAACAAAAATGCTTACAGCACCTGGTATTACAGTTCTCCCATTTAAGACACTCTTACACTCTTTTTTTTTTTTTTTTTTTAATAAAACAAAAATGCTTACAGCACCTGGTATTACAGTTCTCCCGTTTATGACACTCATACACTCATTTTTTTTTTTTTTAATAAAATAAAAATGCTTACAGCACCTGGTATTACAGTTCTCCCATTTAAGACACTCTTAAACTCTTTTTTTTTTTTTTTTTTTTTAATAAAACAAAATTGCTTACAGCACCTGGTATTACAGTTCTCCCATTTAAGACACTCTTACACTGTTTTTTTTTTTAATAAAACAAAAATGCTTACAGCACCTGGTATTACAGTTCTCCCATTTATGACACTCATAAACTCATTTTTTTTTTTTTTTAATAAAACAAAATTGCTTACAGCACCTGGTATTACAGTTCTCCCATCTATGACACTCATAAACTCATTTTTTTTTTTTTTTTTTTAATAAAACAAAAATGCTTACAGCACCTGGTATTACAGTTCTCCCATTTAAGACACTCTTACACTCTTTATTTATTTATTTATTTTTTAATAAAACAAAAATTCTTACAGCACCTGGTATTACAGTTCTCCCATTTAAGACACTCACACACTCATTTTTTTTTTAATAAAACAAAAATGCTTACAGCACCTGGTATTACAGTTCTCCCTTTAAGACACTCTTACACTGTTTTTTTTTTTAATAAAACAAAAATGCTTACAGCACCTGGTATTACAGTTCTCCCATTTAAGACAATCTTACACTCTTTATTTATTTATTTATTTTTTAATAAAACAAAAATGCTTACAGCACCTGGTATTACAGTTCTCCCATTTAAGATATTCATACACTAATTTTTTTTTTTTTTATAAAACAAAAATGCTTACAGCACCTGCTATTACAGTTAACCCATTTAAGACACTCTTACACTCTTTATTTATTTATTTATTTTTTATTAAAACAAAAATGCTTACAGCACCTGGTATTACAGTTCTCCCATTTATGACACTCATAAACTCATTTTTTTTTTTTTTTTAATAAAACAAAAATGCTTACAGCACCTGGTATTACAGTTCTCCCATTTAAGACACTCTTAACCTCTTTTTTTTTTTTTTTTTTTTAATAAAACAAAATTGCTTACAGCACCTGGTATTACAGTTCTCCCATTTAAGATATTCATACATTAATTTTTTTTTTTTTTATAAAACAAAAATGATTACAGCACCTGCTATTACAGTTAACCCATTTAAGACACTCATACACAAAAAAAAAATTTTTAATGAAAAAAAAAATGCTTTCAGCACCTGGTATTACAGTTCTCCCATCTATGACACTCATAAACTCAATTTTTTTTTTTTTTAATAAAACAAAATTGCTTACAGCACCTGGTATTACAGTTCTCCCATTTATGACACTCATAAACTCATTTTTTTATTTTTATTTTTTTAATAAAACAAAAATGCTTACAGCACCTGGTATTACAGTTCTCCCATTTAAGACACTCTTACACTCTTTATTTATTTATTTATTTTTTAATAAAACAAAAATGTTTACAGCACCTGGTATTACAGTTCTCCCATTTAAGACACTCTTAACCTCTTTTTTTTTTTTTTTTTTTTAATAAAACAAAATTGCTTACAGCACCTGGTATTACAGTTCTCCCATCTATGACACTCATAAACTCATTTTTTTTTTTTTTTAATAAAACAAAAATGCTTACAGCACCTGGTATTACAGTTCTCCCATTTATGACACTCATAAACTCTTTTTTTTTTTTAATAAAACAAAAATGCTTACAGCACCTGGTATTACAGTTCTCCCATTTAAGACACTCTTACACTCATTTTTTTTTTTTTTTTTTTTAATAAAACAAAAATTCTTACAGCACCTGGTATTACAGTTCTCCCATTTAAGACACTCACACACTCATTTTTTTTTTAATAAAACAAAAATGCTTACAGCACCTGGTATTACAGTTCTCCCATTTAAGACACTCTTACACTCTTTATTTATTTATTTATTTTTTAATAAAACAAAAATGCTTACAGCACCTGATATTACAGTTCTCCCATTTAAGACACTCTTACACTCTTTATTTATTTTTTTATTTTTTTTATTAAAACAAAAATGCTTACAGCACCTGGTATTACAGTTCTCCCATTTAAGACACTCTTAACCTCTTTTTTTTTTAATTTTTTTTTTAATAAAAGAAAATTGCTTACAGCACCTGTTATTACAGTTCTCCCATTTAAGATATTCATACACTAATTTTTTTTTTTTTTATAAAACAAAAAAGATTACAGCACCTGCTATTACAGTTAACCCATTTAAGACACTCATACACAAAAAAAAAAATTTTAATAAAAAAAAAAATGCTTTCAGCACCTGGTATTACAGTTCTCCCATCTATGACACTCATAAACTCATTTTTTTTTTTTTTTTTTAATAAAACAAAAATGCTTACAGCACCTGGTATTACAGTTCTCCCATTTATGACACTCATAAACTCTTTTTTTTTTTTTTTTTTTAATAAAACAAAAATGCTTACAGCACCTGGTATTACAGTTCTCCCATTTAAGACACTCTTACACTCATTTTTTTTTTTTTTTTTTTTAATAAAACAAAAATTCTTACAGCACCTGGTATTACAGTTCTCCCATTTAAGACACTCACACACTCATTTTTTTTTTAATAAAACAAAAATGCTTACAGCACCTGGTATTACAGTTCTCCCTTTAAGACACTCTTACACTGTTTTTTTTTTTAATAAAACAAAAATGCTTACAGCACCTGGTATTACAGTTCTCCCATTTAAGACACTCTTACACTCTTTATTTATTTATTTATTTTTTAATAAAACAAAAATGCTTACAGCACCTGGTATTACAGTTCTCCCATTTAAGATATTCATACACTAATTTTTTTTTTTTTTATAAAACAAAAATGCTTACAGCACCTGCTATTACAGTTAACCCATTTAAGACACTCTTACACTCTTTATTTATTTATTTATTTTTTATTAAAACAAAAATGCTTTCAGCACCTGGTATTACAGTTCTCCCATCTATGACACTCATAAACTCATTTTTTTTTTTTTTTAATAAAACAAAATTGCTTACAGCACCTGGTATTACAGTTCTCCCATTTATGACACTCATAAACTCATTTTTTTTTTTTTTTTAATAAAACAAAAATGCTTACAGCACCTGGTATTACAGTTCTCCCATTTAAGACACTCTTAACCTCTTTTTTTTTTTTTTTTTTTTAATAAAACAAAATTGCTTACAGCACCTGGTATTACAGTTCTCCCATTTAAGATATTCATACATTAATTTTTTTTTTTTTTATAAAACAAAAATGATTACAGCACCTGCTATTACAGTTAACCCATTTAAGACACTCATACACAAAAAAAAAATTTTTAATAAAAAAAAAAATGCTTTCAGCACCTGGTATTACAGTTCTCCCATCTATGACACTCATAAACTCAATTTTTTTTTTTTTTAATAAAACAAAATTGCTTACAGCACCTGGTATTACAGTTCTCCCATTTATGACACTCATAAACTCATTTTTTTATTTTTATTTTTTTAATAAAACAAAAATGCTTACAGCACCTGGTATTACAGTTCTCCCATTTAAGACACTCTTACACTCTTTATTTATTTATTTATTTTTTAATAAAACAAAAATGTTTACAGCACCTGGTATTACAGTTCTCCCATTTAAGACACTCTTAACCTCTTTTTTTTTTTTTTTTTTTTAATAAAACAAAATTGCTTACAGCACCTGCTATTACAGTTAACCCATTTAAGATATTCATACACTAATTTTTTTTTTTTTTTATAAAACAAAAATGATTACAGCACCTGCTATTACAGTTAACCCATTTAAGACACTCATACACAAAAAAAAATTTTTTAATAAAAAAAAAAATGCTTTCAGCACCTGGTATTACAGTTCTCCCATTTAAGACACTCTTACACTCTTTTTTTTTTTATTTTTTTTTTTTAATAAAACAAAAATGCTTACAGCACCTGGTATTACAGTTATCCCATTTAAGACACTCATACACTCATATATATATATTTTTTTAATAAAACAAAAATGCTTACAGCACCTGGTATTACAGTTCTCCCATTTAAGACACTCTTACACTTTTTTTTTTTTTTTTTTTAATAAAACAAAAATGCTTACAGCACCTGGTATTACAGTTCTCCCGTTTATGACACTCATACACTCATTTTTTTTTTTTTTAATAAAATAAAAATGCTTACAGCACCTGGTATTACAGTTCTCCCATTTAAGACACTCTTAAACTCTTTTTTTTTTTTTTTTTTTTTAATAAAACAAAATTGCTTACAGCACCTGGTATTACAGTTCTCCCATTTAAGACACTCTTACACTGTTTTTTTTTTTAATAAAACAAAAATGCTTACAGCACCTGGTATTACAGTTCTCCCATTTATGACACTCATAAACTCATTTTTTTTTTTTTTTAATAAAACAAAATTGCTTACAGCACCTGGTATTACAGTTCTCCCATCTATGACACTCATAAACTCATTTTTTTTTTTTTTTTTTTAATAAAACAAAAATGCTTACAGCACCTGGTATTACAGTTCTCCCATTTAAGACACTCTTACACTCTTTATTTATTTATTTATTTTTTAATAAAACAAAAATGTTTACAGCACCTGGTATTACAGTTCTCCCATTTAAGACACTCTTACACTCATTTTTTTTTTTTTTTTTTTTTATAAAACAAAAATTCTTACAGCACCTGGTATTACAGTTCTCCCATTTAAGACACTCTTACACTCATTTTTTTTTTTTTTTTTTTTAATAAAACAAAAATTCTTACAGCACCTGGTATTACAGTTCTCCCATTTAAGACACTCACACACTCATTTTTTTTTTAATAAAACAAAAATGCTTACAGCACCTGGTATTACAGTTCTCCCATTTAAGACACTCTTACACTCTTTATTTATTTATTTATTTTTTATTAAAACAAAAATGTTTACAACACCTGGTATTACAGTTCTCCCATTTAAGACACTCTTACACTCTTTATTTATTTATTTATTTTTTATTAAAACAAAAATGTTTACAACACCTGGTATTACAGTTCTCCCATCTATGACACTCATAAACTCATTTTTTTTTTTTTTTAATAAAACAAAATTGCTTACAGCACCTAGTATTACAGTTCTCCCATTTATGACACTCATAAACTCATTTTTTTTTTTTTTTTTTAATAAAACAAAAATGCTTACAGCACCTGGTATTACAGTTCTCCCATTTAAGACACTCTTACACTCTTTATTTATTTATTTATTTTTTATTAAAACAAAAATGTTTACAACACCTGGTATTACAGTTCTCCCATTTAAGACACTCTTAACCTCTTTTTTTTTTTTTTTTTTTTTAATAAAACAAAATTGCTTACAGCACCTGGTATTACAGTTCTCCCATTTAAGATATTCATACACTAATTTTTTTTTTTTTTATAAAACAAAAATGATTACAGCACCTGCTATTACAGTTAACCCATTTAAGACACTCATACACAAAAAAAAAATTTTTAATAAAAAAAAAAATGCTTTCAGCACCTGGTATTACAGTTCTCCCATTTAAGACACTCTTACACTCTTTTTTTTTTTTTTTTTTTTTTTTTTTTAATAAAACAAAAATGCTTACAGCACCTGGTATTACAGTTATCCCATTTAAGACACTCATACACTCATATATATATTTTTTTTTAATAAAACAAAAATGCTTACAGCACCTGGTATTACAGTTCTCCCATTTAAGACACTCTTACACTGTTTTTTTTTTTAATAAAACAAAAATGCTTACAGCAACTGGTATTACAGTTATCCCATTTAAGACACTCATACACTCATATATATTTTTTTTTTTAATAAAACAAAAATGCTTACAGCACCTGGTATTACAGTTCTCCCGTTTATGACACTCATACACTCATTTTTTTTTTTTTAATAAAATAAAAATGCTTACAGCACCTGGTATTACAGTTCTCCCATTTAAGACACTGTTACATTCATTTTTTTTTTTTTTAATGAAAAAAATTATTACAGCACCTGGTATTACAGTTCTCCCATTTAAGATGTTCATAAACTAATTTTTTTTTTTTTTATAAAACAAAAATGATTACAGCACCTGCTATTACAGTTAACCCATTTAAGACACTCATACACAAAAAAAATTTTTTTAATAAAAAAAAAAATGCTTTCAGCACCTGGTGTTACAGTTCTCCCATCTATGACACTCATAAACTCATTTTTTTTTTTTTTTAATAAAACAAAATTGCTTACAGCACCTGGTATTACAGTTCTCCCATCTATGACACTCATAAACTCATTTTTTTTTTTTTTTTTAATAAAACAAAAATGCTTACAGCACCTGGTATTACAGTTCTCCCATTTAAGACACTCTTACACTCTTTATTTATTTATTTATTTTTTAATAAAACAAAAATGTTTACAGCACCTGGTATTACAGTTCTCCCACTTAAGACATAGTTACACTCCTTTTTTTTTTTTAATGAAACAAAAAAGATTACAGCACCTGGTATTACAGTTCTCCCATTTAAGACACTCTTACACTCATTTTTTTTTTTTTTTTTTTAATAAAACAAAAATTCTTACAGCACCTGGTATTACAGTTCTCCCATTTAAGACACTCACACACTCATTTTTTTTTTAATAAAACAAAAATGCTTACAGCACCTGGTATTACAGTTCTCCCATTTAAGACACTCTTACACTGTTTTTTTTTTTAATAAAACAAAAATGCTTACAGCACCTGGTATTACAGTTCTCCCATTTAATACACTCTTACACTCTTTATTTATTTATTTATTTTTTAATAAAACAAAAATGATTACAGCACCTGGTATTACAGTTCTCCCATTTAAGACACTCTAAACCTCTTTTTTTTTTTTTTTTTAATAAAAAAAATTACTTACAGCACCTGGTATTACAGTTCTCCCATTTAAGACACTCTTACACTCTTTATTTATTTATTTATTTTTTAATAAAACAAAAATGATTACAGCACCTGGTATTACAGTTCTCCCATTTAAGACACTCTTAACCTCTTTTTTTTTTTTTTTTTAATAAAAAAAATTGCTTACAGCACCTGGTATTACAGTTCTCCCATCTATGACACTCATAAACTCATTTTTTTTTTTTTTTTTTTAATAAAACAAAAATGCTTACAGCACCTGGTATTACAGTTCTCCCATTTAAGACACTCTTACACTCTTTATTTATTTATTTATTTTTTAATAAAACAAAAATGATTACAGCACCTGGTATTACAGTTCTCCCATTTATGACACTCTTAACCTCTTTTTTTTTTTTTTTTTAATAAAAAAAATTGCTTACAGCACCTGGTATTACAGTTCTCCCATTTAAGACACTCTTACACTCTTTATTTATTTATTTATTTTTTAATAAAACAAAAATGCTTACAGCACCTGGTATTACAGTTCTCCCATTTAAGACACTCTTACACTCTTTATTTATTTTTTAATTTTTTTTATTAAAACAAAAATGCTTACAGCACCTGGTATTACAGTTCTCCCATTTAAGACACTCTTAACCTCTTTTTTTTTTATTTTTTTTTTAATAAAAGAAAATTGCTTACAGCACCTGTTATTACAGTTCTCCCATTTAAGATATTCATACACTAATTTTTTTTTTTTTTATAGAACAAAAATGATTACAGCACCTGCTATTACAGTTAACCCATTTAAGACACTCATACACAAAAAAAAATTTTTTAATAAAAAAAAAAATGCTTTCAGCACCTGGTATTACAGTTCTCCCATCTATGACACTCATAAACTCATTTTTTTTTTTTTTTTTTAATAAAACAAAAATGTTTACAGCACCTGGTATTACAGTTCTCCCATTTAAGACACTCTTAACCTCTTTTTTTTTTTTTTTTTTTAATAAAACAAAATTGCTTACAGCACCTGGTATTACAGTTCTCCCATTTAAGACACTCACACACTCATTTTTTTTTTAATAAAACAAAAATGCTTACAGCACCTGGTGTTACAGTTCTCCCATTTAAGACACTCTTACACTGTTTTTTTTTTTAATAAAACAAAAATGCTTACAGCACATGGTATTACAGTTCTCCCATTTATGACACTCATAAACTCTTTTTTTTTTTTTTTAATAAAACAAAAATGCTTACAGCACCTGGTATTACAGTTCTCCCATTTAAGATATTCATACACTAATTTTTTTTTTTTTTATAAAACAAAAATGCTTACAGCACCTGCTATTACAGTTAACCCATTTAAGACACTCTTACACTCTTTATTTATTTATTTATTTTTTATTAAAACAAAAATGCTTTCAGCACCTGGTATTACAGTTCTCCCATCTATGACACTCATAAACTCATTTTTTTTTTTTTTTAATAAAACAAAATTGCTTACAGCACCTGGTATTACAGTTCTCCCATTTATGACACTCATAAACTCATTTTTTTTTTTTTTTTAATAAAACAAAAATGCTTACAGCACCTGGTATTACAGTTCTCCCATTTAAGACACTCTTAACCTCTTTTTTTTTTTTTTTTTTTTAATAAAACAAAATTGCTTACAGCACCTGGTATTACAGTTCTCCCATTTAAGACACTCTTAACCTCTTTTTTTTTTTTTTTTTTTTAATAAAACAAAATTGCTTACAGCACCTGGTATTACAGTTCTCCCATTTAAGATATTCATACATTAATTTTTTTTTTTTTTATAAAACAAAAATGATTACAGCACCTGCTATTACAGTTAACCCATTTAAGACACTCATACACAAAAAAAAAATTTTTAATAAAAAAAAAAATGCTTTCAGCACCTGGTATTACAGTTCTCCCATCTATGACACTCATAAACTCAATTTTTTTTTTTTTTAATAAAACAAAATTGCTTACAGCACCTGGTATTACAGTTCTCCCATTTATGACACTCATAAACTCATTTTTTTATTTTTATTTTTTTAATAAAACAAAAATGCTTACAGCACCTGGTATTACAGTTCTCCCATTTAAGACACTCTTACACTCTTTATTTATTTATTTATTTTTTAATAAAACAAAAATGTTTACAGCACCTGGTATTACAGTTCTCCCATTTAAGACACTCTTAACCTCTTTTTTTTTTTTTTTTTTTTAATAAAACAAAATTGCTTACAGCACCTGCTATTACAGTTAACCCATTTAAGATATTCATACACTAATTTTTTTTTTTTTTTATAAAACAAAAATGATTACAGCACCTGCTATTACAGTTAACCCATTTAAGACACTCATACACAAAAAAAAAATTTTTAATAAAAAAAAAAATGCTTTCAGCACCTGGTATTACAGTTCTCCCATTTAAGACACTCTTACACTCTTTTTTTTTTTATTTTTTTTTTTTAATAAAACAAAAATGCTTACAGCACCTGGTATTACAGTTATCCCATTTAAGACACTCATACACTCATATATATATATTTTTTTAATAAAACAAAAATGCTTACAGCACCTGGTATTACAGTTCTCCCATTTAAGACACTCTTACACTTTTTTTTTTTTTTTTTTTAATAAAACAAAAATGCTTACAGCACCTGGTATTACAGTTCTCCCGTTTATGACACTCATACACTCATTTTTTTTTTTTTTAATAAAATAAAAATGCTTACAGCACCTGGTATTACAGTTCTCCCATTTAAGACACTCTTAAACTCTTTTTTTTTTTTTTTTTTTTTAATAAAACAAAATTGCTTACAGCACCTGGTATTACAGTTCTCCCATTTAAGACACTCTTACACTGTTTTTTTTTTTAATAAAACAAAAATGCTTACAGCACCTGGTATTACAGTTCTCCCATTTATGACACTCATAAACTCATTTTTTTTTTTTTTTAATAAAACAAAATTGCTTACAGCACCTGGTATTACAGTTCTCCCATCTATGACACTCATAAACTCATTTTTTTTTTTTTTTTTTTAATAAAACAAAAATGCTTACAGCACCTGGTATTACAGTTCTCCCATTTAAGACACTCTTACACTCTTTATTTATTTATTTATTTTTTAATAAAACAAAAATGTTTACAGCACCTGGTATTACAGTTCTCCCATTTAAGACACTCTTACACTCATTTTTTTTTTTTTTTTTTTTTATAAAACAAAAATTCTTACAGCACCTGGTATTACAGTTCTCCCATTTAAGACACTCTTACACTCATTTTTTTTTTTTTTTTTTTTAATAAAACAAAAATTCTTACAGCACCTGGTATTACAGTTCTCCCATTTAAGACACTCACACACTCATTTTTTTTTTAATAAAACAAAAATGCTTACAGCACCTGGTATTACAGTTCTCCCATTTAAGACACTCTTACACTCTTTATTTATTTATTTATTTTTTATTAAAACAAAAATGTTTACAACACCTGGTATTACAGTTCTCCCATTTAAGACACTCTTACACTCTTTATTTATTTATTTATTTTTTATTAAAACAAAAATGTTTACAACACCTGGTATTACAGTTCTCCCATTTAAGACACTCTTACACTCTTTATTTATTTATTTTTTTTTTATTAAAACAAAAATGTTTACAACACCTGGTATTACAGTTCTCCCATCTATGACACTCATAAACTCATTTTTTTTTTTTTTTAATAAAACAAAATTGCTTACAGCACCTAGTATTACAGTTCTCCCATTTATGACACTCATAAACTCATTTTTTTTTTTTTTTTTTAATAAAACAAAAATGCTTACAGCACCTGGTATTACAGTTCTCCCATTTAAGACACTCTTACACTCTTTATTTATTTATTTATTTTTTATTAAAACAAAAATGTTTACAACACCTGGTATTACAGTTCTCCCATTTAAGACACTCTTAACCTCTTTTTTTTTTTTTTTTTTTTTAATAAAACAAAATTGCTTACAGCACCTGGTATTACAGTTCTCCCATTTAAGATATTCATACACTAATTTTTTTTTTTTTTATAAAACAAAAATGATTACAGCACCTGCTATTACAGTTAACCCATTTAAGACACTCATACACAAAAAAAAAATTTTTAATAAAAAAAAAAATGCTTTCAGCACCTGGTATTACAGTTCTCCCATCTATGACACTCATAAACTCATTTTTTTTTTTTTTTTAATAAAACAAAATTGCTTACAGCACCTGGTATTACAGTTCTCCCATTTAAGACACTCTTACACTCTTTTTTTTTTTTTTTTTTTTTTTTTTTAATAAAACAAAAATGCTTACAGCACCTGGTATTACAGTTATCCCATTTAAGACACTCATACACTCATATATATATTTTTTTTTAATAAAACAAAAATGCTTACAGCACCTGGTATTACAGTTCTCCCATTTAAGACACTCTTACACTGTTTTTTTTTTTAATAAAACAAAAATGCTTACAGCAACTGGTATTACAGTTATCCCATTTAAGACACTCATACACTCATATATATTTTTTTTTTTAATAAAACAAAAATGCTTACAGCACCTGGTATTACAGTTCTCCCATTTAAGACACTGTTACATTCATTTTTTTTTTTTTTAATGAAAAAAATTATTACAGCACCTGGTATTACAGTTCTCCCATTTAAGATGTTCATAAACTAATTTTTTTTTTTTTTATAAAACAAAAATGATTACAGCACCTGCTATTACAGTTAACCCATTTAAGACACTCATACACAAAAAAAATTTTTTTAATAAAAAAAAAAATGCTTTCAGCACCTGGTGTTACAGTTCTCCCATCTATGACACTCATAAACTCATTTTTTTTTTTTTTTAATAAAACAAAATTGCTTACAGCACCTGGTATTACAGTTCTCCCATCTATGACACTCATAAACTCATTTTTTTTTTTTTTTTTAATAAAACAAAAATGCTTACAGCACCTGGTATTACAGTTCTCCCATTTAAGACACTCTTACACTCTTTATTTATTTATTTATTTTTTAATAAAACAAAAATGCTTACAGCACCTGGTATTACAGTTCTCCCATTTAAGACACTCTTACACTCTTTATTTATTTATTTATTTTTTAATAAAACAAAAATGCTTACAGCACCTGGTATTACAGTTCTCCCATTTAAGACACTCTTACACTCATTTTTTTTTTTTTTTTTTTAATAAAACAAAAATTCTTACAGCACCTGGTATTACAGTTCTCCCATTTAAGACACTCACACACTCATTTTTTTTTTAATAAAACAAAAATGCTTACAGCACCTGGTATTACAGTTCTCCCATTTAAGACACTCTTACACTGTTTTTTTTTTTAATAAAACAAAAATGCTTACAGCACCTGGTATTACAGTTCTCCCATTTATGACACTCATAAACTCTTTTTTTTTTTTTTTAATAAAACAAAAATGCTTACAGCACCTGGTATTACAGTTCTCCCATTTAATACACTCTTACACTCTTTATTTATTTATTTATTTTTTAATAAAACAAAAATGATTACAGCACCTGGTATTACAGTTCTCCCATTTAAGACACTCTAAACCTCTTTTTTTTTTTTTTTTTAATAAAAAAAATTACTTACAGCACCTGGTATTACAGTTCTCCCATTTAAGACACTCTTACACTCTTTATTTATTTATTTATTTTTTAATAAAACAAAAATGATTACAGCACCTGGTATTACAGTTCTCCCATTTAAGACACTCTTAACCTCTTTTTTTTTTTTTTTTTAATAAAAAAAATTGCTTACAGCACCTGGTATTACAGTTCTCCCATCTATGACACTCATAAACTCATTTTTTTTTTTTTTTTTTAATAAAACAAAAATGCTTACAGCACCTGGTATTACAGTTCTCCCATTTAAGACACTCTTACACTCTTTATTTATTTATTTATTTTTTAATAAAACAAAAATGATTACAGCACCTGGTATTACAGTTCTCCCATTTATGACACTCTTAACCTCTTTTTTTTTTTTTTTTTAATAAAAAAAATTGCTTACAGCACCTGGTATTACAGTTCTCCCATTTAAGACACTCTTACACTCTTTATTTATTTATTTATTTTTTAATAAAACAAAAATGCTTACAGCACCTGGTATTACAGTTCTCCCATTTAAGACACTCTTACACTCTTTATTTATTTTTTAATTTTTTTTATTAAAACAAAAATGCTTACAGCACCTGGTATTACAGTTCTCCCATTTAAGACACTCTTAACCTCTTTTTTTTTTATTTTTTTTTTAATAAAAGAAAATTGCTTACAGCACCTGTTATTACAGTTCTCCCATTTAAGATATTCATACACTAATTTTTTTTTTTTTTATAGAACAAAAATGATTACAGCACCTGCTATTACAGTTAACCCATTTAAGACACTCATACACAAAAAAAAATTTTTTAATAAAAAAAAAAATGCTTTCAGCACCTGGTATTACAGTTCTCCCATCTATGACACTCATAAACTCATTTTTTTTTTTTTTTTTTAATAAAACAAAAATGTTTACAGCACCTGGTATTACAGTTCTCCCATTTAAGACACTCTTAACCTCTTTTTTTTTTTTTTTTTTTAATAAAACAAAATTGCTTACAGCACCTGGTATTACAGTTCTCCCATTTAAGACACTCACACACTCATTTTTTTTTTAATAAAACAAAAATGCTTACAGCACCTGGTGTTACAGTTCTCCCATTTAAGACACTCTTACACTGTTTTTTTTTTTAATAAAACAAAAATGCTTACAGCACATGGTATTACAGTTCTCCCATTTATGACACTCATAAACTCTTTTTTTTTTTTTTTAATAAAACAAAAATGCTTACAGCACCTGGTATTACAGTTCTCCCATTTAAGACACTCTTACACTCTTTATTTATTTATTTATTTTTTAATAAAACAAAAATGATTACAGCACCTGGTATTACAGTTCTCCCATTTAAGACACTCTTAAACTCTTTTTTTTTTTTTTTTTAATAAAACAAAAATGTTTACAGCACCTGGTATTACAGTTCTCCCATTTAAGACATAGTTACACTCCTTTTTTTTTTTTTTAATAAAACAAAAAAGATTACAGCACCTGGTATTACAGTTCTCCCATTTAAGACACTCTTACACTCTTTATTTATTTATTTATTTTTTAATAAAACAAAAATGCTTACAGCACCTGGTATTACAGTTCTCCCATTTAAGACACTCTTAAACTCTTTTTTTTTTTTTTTTTAATAAAACAAAAATGTTTACAGCACCTGGTATTACAGTTCTCCCATTTAAGACATAGTTACACTCCTTTTTTTTTTTTTTAATAAAACAAAAAAGATTACAGCACCTGGTATTACAGTTCTCCCATTTAAGACACTCTTACACTCATTTATTTTTATTTTTTTTTAATAAAACAAAAATTCTTACAGCACCTGGTATTACAGTTCTCCCATTTTAGACACTCACACACTCATTTTTTTTTTAATAAAACAAAAATGCTTACAGCACCTGGTATTACAGTTCTCCCATTTAAGACACTCTTACACTGTTTTTTTTTTTAATAAAACAAAAATGCTTACAGCACCTGGTATTACAGTTCTCCCATTTATGACACTCATAAACTCTTTTTTTTTTTTTTTAATAAAACAAAAATGATTACAGCACCTGGTATTACAGTTCTCCCATTTAAGACACTCTTAACCTCTTTTTTTTTTTTTTTTTAATAAAACAAAAATGTTTACAGCACCTGGTATTACAGTTCTCCCATTTAAGACATAGTTACACTCCTTTTTTTTTTTTTTAATAAAACAAAAAAGATTACAGCACCTGGTATTACAGTTCTCCCATTTAAGACACTCTTACACTCTTTATTTATTTATTTATTTTTTAATAAAACAAAAATGATTACAGCACCTGGTATTACAGTTCTCCCATTTAAGACACTCTTAAACTCTTTTTTTTTTTTTTTTTAATAAAACAAAAATGTTTACAGCACCTGGTATTACAGTTCTCCCATTTAAGACATAGTTACACTCCTTTTTTTTTTTTTAATAAAACAAAAAAGATTACAGCACCTGGTATTACAGTTCTCCCATTTAAGACACTCTTACACTCATTTATTTTTATTTTTTTTTAATAAAACAAAAATTCTTACAGCACCTGGTATTACAGTTCTCCCATTTAAGACACTCTTACACTGTTTTTTTTTTTTAATAAAACAAAAATGCTTACAGCACCTGGTATTACAGTTCTCCCATTTATGACACTCATAATATCTTTTTTTTTTTTTTTAATAAAACAAAAATGCTTACAGCACCTGGTATTACAGTTCTCCCATTTAAGACACTCTTACACTCTTTATTTATTTATTTATTTATTTATTTTTTAATAAAACAAAAATGATTACAGCACCTGGTATTACAGTTCTCCCATTTAAGACACTCTTAACCTCTTTTTTTTTTTTTTTTTTTTTAAAAAATTGCTTACAGCACCTGGTATTACAGTTCTCCCATTTAAGACACTCTTACACTCTTTATTTATTTATTTATTTTTTAATAAAACAAAAATGCTTACAGCACCTGGTATTACAGTTCTCCCATTTAAGACACTCTTAAACTCTTTTTTTTTTCTTAATAAAAAAAAAATGCTTACAGCACCTGGTATTACAGTTCTCCCATTTAAGACACTCTTACACTCTTTATTTATTTTTTTATTTTTTTTATTAAAACAAAAATGCTTACAGCACCTGGTATTACAGTTCTCCCATTTAAGACACTCTTAACCTCTTTTTTTTTAATTTTTTTTTTAATAAAAGAAAATTGCTTACAGCACCTGTTATTACAGTTCTCCCATTTAAGATATTCATACACTATTTTTTTTTTTTTTTATAAAACAAAAATGATTACAGCACCTGCTATTACAGTTAACCCATTTAAGACACTCATACACAAAAAAAAAATTTTTAATAAAAAAAAAAATGCTTTCAGCACCTGGTATTACAGTTCTCCCATCTATGACACTCATAAACTCATTTTTTTTTTTTTTTTTTTAATAAAACAAAAATTCTTACTGCACCTGGTATTACAGTTCTCCCATTTAAGACACTCTTACACTGTTTTTTTTTTTAATAAAACAAAAATGCTTACAGCACCTGGTATTACAGTTCTCCCATTTATGACACTCATAAACTCTTTTTTTTTTTTTTTAATAAAACAAAAATGCTTACAGCACCTGGTATTACAGTTCTCCCATTTAAGACACTCTTACACTCTTTATTTATTTATTTATTTATTTTTTAATAAAACAAAAATGATTACAGCACCTGGTATTACAGTTCTCCCATTTAAGACACTCTTAACCTCTTTTTTTTTTTTTTTTTTTTTAAAAATTGCTTACAGCACCTGGTATTACAGTTCTCCCATTTAAGACACTCTTACACTCTTTATTTATTTTTTTATTTTTTAATAAAACAAAAATGCTTTCAGCACCTGGTATTACAGTTCTCCCATCTATGACACTCATAAACTCATTTTTTTTTTTTTTTTTTAATAAAACAAAAATGTTTACAGCACCTGGTATTACAGTTCTCCCATTTAAGACACTCTTAACCTCTTTTTTTTTTTTTTTTTTTAATAAAACAAAATTGCTTACAGCACCTGGTATTACAGTTCTCCCATTTAAGACACTCACACACTCATTTTTTTTTTAATAAAACAAAAATGCTTACAGCACCTGGTGTTACAGTTCTCCCATTTAAGACACTCTTACACTGTTTTTTTTTTTAATAAAACAAAAATGCTTACAGCACATGGTATTACAGTTCTCCCATTTATGACACTCATAAACTCTTTTTTTTTTTTTTTAATAAAACAAAAATGCTTACAGCACCTGGTATTACAGTTCTCCCATTTAAGACACTCTTACACTCTTTATTTATTTATTTATTTTTTAATAAAACAAAAATGATTACAGCACCTGGTATTACAGTTCTCCCATTTAAGACACTCTTAAACTCTTTTTTTTTTTTTTTTTAATAAAACAAAAATGTTTACAGCACCTGGTATTACAGTTCTCCCATTTAAGACATAGTTACACTCCTTTTTTTTTTTTTTAATAAAACAAAAAAGATTACAGCACCTGGTATTACAGTTCTCCCATTTAAGACACTCTTACACTCTTTATTTATTTATTTATTTTTTAATAAAACAAAAATGCTTACAGCACCTGGTATTACAGTTCTCCCATTTAAGACACTCTTAAACTCTTTTTTTTTTTTTTTTTAATAAAACAAAAATGTTTACAGCACCTGGTATTACAGTTCTCCCATTTAAGACATAGTTACACTCCTTTTTTTTTTTTTTAATAAAACAAAAAAGATTACAGCACCTGGTATTACAGTTCTCCCATTTAAGACACTCTTACACTCATTTATTTTTATTTTTTTTTAATAAAACAAAAATTCTTACAGCACCTGGTATTACAGTTCTCCCATTTTAGACACTCACACACTCATTTTTTTTTTAATAAAACAAAAATGCTTACAGCACCTGGTATTACAGTTCTCCCATTTAAGACACTCTTACACTGTTTTTTTTTTTAATAAAACAAAAATGCTTACAGCACCTGGTATTACAGTTCTCCCATTTATGACACTCATAAACTCTTTTTTTTTTTTTTTAATAAAACAAAAATGATTACAGCACCTGGTATTACAGTTCTCCCATTTAAGACACTCTTAACCTCTTTTTTTTTTTTTTTTTAATAAAACAAAAATGTTTACAGCACCTGGTATTACAGTTCTCCCATTTAAGACATAGTTACACTCCTTTTTTTTTTTTTTAATAAAACAAAAAAGATTACAGCACCTGGTATTACAGTTCTCCCATTTAAGACACTCTTACACTCTTTATTTATTTATTTATTTTTTAATAAAACAAAAATGATTACAGCACCTGGTATTACAGTTCTCCCATTTAAGACACTCTTAAACTCTTTTTTTTTTTTTTTTTAATAAAACAAAAATGTTTACAGCACCTGGTATTACAGTTCTCCCATTTAAGACATAGTTACACTCCTTTTTTTTTTTTTTAATAAAACAAAAAAGATTACAGCACCTGGTATTACAGTTCTCCCATTTAAGACACTCTTACACTCTTTATTTATTTATTTATTTTTTAATAAAACAAAAATGATTACAGCACCTGGTATTACAGTTCTCCCATTTAAGACACTCTTAAACTCTTTTTTTTTTTTTTTTTAATAAAACAAAAATGTTTACAGCACCTGGTATTACAGTTCTCCCATTTAAGACATAGTTACACTCCTTTTTTTTTTTTTTAATAAAACAAAAAAGATTACAGCACCTGGTATTACAGTTCTCCCATTTAAGACACTCTTACACTCATTTATTTTTATTTTTTTTTAATAAAACAAAAATTCTTACAGCACCTGGTATTACAGTTCTCCCATTTAAGACACTCTTACACTGTTTTTTTTTTTTAATAAAACAAAAATGCTTACAGCACCTGGTATTACAGTTCTCCCATTTATGACACTCATAATATCTTTTTTTTTTTTTTTAATAAAACAAAAATGCTTACAGCACCTGGTATTACAGTTCTCCCATTTAAGACACTCTTACACTCTTTATTTATTTATTTATTTATTTATTTTTTAATAAAACAAAAATGATTACAGCACCTGGTATTACAGTTCTCCCATTTAAGACACTCTTAACCTCTTTTTTTTTTTTTTTTTTTTTAAAAAATTGCTTACAGCACCTGGTATTACAGTTCTCCCATTTAAGACACTCTTACACTCTTTATTTATTTATTTATTTTTTAATAAAACAAAAATGCTTACAGCACCTGGTATTACAGTTCTCCCATTTAAGACACTCTTAAACTCTTTTTTTTTTCTTAATAAAAAAAAAATGCTTACAGCACCTGGTATTACAGTTCTCCCATTTAAGACACTCTTACACTCTTTATTTATTTTTTTATTTTTTTTATTAAAACAAAAATGCTTACAGCACCTGGTATTACAGTTCTCCCATTTAAGACACTCTTAACCTCTTTTTTTTTAATTTTTTTTTTAATAAAAGAAAATTGCTTACAGCACCTGTTATTACAGTTCTCCCATTTAAGATATTCATACACTATTTTTTTTTTTTTTTATAAAACAAAAATGATTACAGCACCTGCTATTACAGTTAACCCATTTAAGACACTCATACACAAAAAAAAAATTTTTAATAAAAAAAAAAATGCTTTCAGCACCTGGTATTACAGTTCTCCCATCTATGACACTCATAAACTCATTTTTTTTTTTTTTTTTTTAATAAAACAAAAATTCTTACTGCACCTGGTATTACAGTTCTCCCATTTAAGACACTCTTACACTGTTTTTTTTTTTAATAAAACAAAAATGCTTACAGCACCTGGTATTACAGTTCTCCCATTTATGACACTCATAAACTCTTTTTTTTTTTTTTTAATAAAACAAAAATGCTTACAGCACCTGGTATTACAGTTCTCCCATTTAAGACACTCTTACACACTTTATTTATTTATTTATTTTTTAATAAAACAAAAATGATTACAGCACCTGGTATTACAGTTCTCCCATTTAAGACACTCTTAACCTCTTTTTTTTTTTTTTTTAATAAAACAAAATTGCTTACAGCACCTGGTATTACAATTCTCCCATCTATGACACTCATAAACTCATTTTTTTTTTTTTTTAATAAAACAAAAATGCTTACAGCACCTGGTATTACAGTTCTCCCATTTAAGACATAGTTACACTCCTTTTTATTTATTTATTTATTTATTTTTATTTATTTTTTTTTTTTAATAAAACAAAAAAGATTACAGCACCTGGTATTACAGTTCTCCCATTTAAGACACTCTTACACTCATTTTTTTTTTTTTTTTTTTTAATAAAACAAAAATCCTTACAGCACCTGGTATTACAGTTCTCCCATTTAAGACACTCACACACTCTTTTTGTTTTTAATAAAACAAAAATGCTTACAGCACCTGGTATTACAGTTCTCCCATTTATGACACTCATAAACTCTTTTTTTTTTTTTTTAATAAAACAAAAATGCTTACAGCACCTGGTATTACAGTTCTCCCATTTAAGACACTCTTACACTCTTTATTTATTTATTTATTTTTTAATAAAACAAAAATGCTTACAGCACCTGGTATTACAGTTCTCCCATTTAAGACACTCTTAACCTCTTTTTTTAAAAATTTTTTTTTAATAAAACAAAATTGCTTACAGCACCTGGTATTACAGTTCTCCCATTTATGACACTCATAAACTCATTTTTTTTTTTTTTTAATAAAACAAAAATGCTTACAGCACCTGGTATTACAGTTTTCCCATTTAAGACACTCACACACTCATTTTTTTTTTTTTTTTTTTTTTTTTTTTTAATAAAACAAAAATGCTTACAGCACCTGGTATTACAGTTCTCCCATTTAAGACACTCACACACTCTTTATTTATTTATTTATTTTTTAATAAAACAAAATTGCTTACAGCACCTGGTATTACAGTTCTCCCATTTAAGACACTCTTAACCTCTTTTTTTTTTTTTTTTTAATAAAAAAAATTGCTTACAACACCTGGTATTACAGATCTCCCATTTAAGACACTCTTACACTCTTTATTTATTTATTTATTTTTTAATAAAACAAAAATGCTTACAGCACCTGGTATTACAATTCTCACATTTAAGACACTCTTACACTCTTTATTTATTTTTTTATTTTTTTTATTAAAACAAAAATGCTTACAGCACCTGGTATTACAGTTCTCCCATTTAAGACACTCTTAACCTCTTTTTTTTAAATTTTTTTTTTAATAAAACAAAATTGCTTACAGCACCTGGTATTACAGTTCTCCCATTTATGACACTCATAAACTCATTTTTTTTTTTTTTTAATAAAACAAAAATGCTTACAGCACCTGGTATTACAGTTTTCCCATTTAAGACACTCACACACTCATTTTTTTTTTTTTTTTTTTTTTTTTTTTTAATAAAACAAAAATGCTTACAGCACCTGGTATTACAGTTCTCCCATTTAAGACACTCACACACTCTTTATTTATTTATTTATTTATTTTTTAATAAAACAAAATTGCTTACAGCACCTGGTATTACAGTTCTCCCATTTAAGACACTCTTAACCTCTTTTTTTTTTTTTTTTTAATAAAAAAAATTGCTTACAACACCTGGTATTACAGTTCTCCCATTTAAGACACTCTTACACTCTTTATTTATTTATTTATTTTTTAATAAAACAAAAATGCTTACAGCACCTGGTATTACAATTCTCCCATTTAAGACACTCTTACACTCTTTATTTATTTTTTAATTTTTTTTATTAAAACAAAAATGCTTACAGCACAAGGTATTACAGTTCTCCCATTTAAGACACTCTTAACCTCTTTTTTTTAAATTTTTTTTTTAATAAAAGAAAATTGCTTACAGCACCTGTTATTACAGTTCTCCCATTTAAGATATTCATACACTAATTTTTTTTTTTTTATAAAACAAAAATGATTACAGCACCTGCTATTACAGTTAACCCATTTAAGATACTCATACACAAAAAAAAAAAATTTAATAAAAAAAAAAATGCTTTCAGCACCTGGTATTACAGTTCTCCCATCTATGACACTCATAAACTCATTTTTTTTTTTTTTTTAATAAAACAGAATTTGCTTACAGCACCTGGTATTACAGTTCTCCCATTTAAGACACTCTTACACTCCTTTTTTTTTTTTTTTTTTTTTTTTTAATAAAACAAAAAAGATTACATCACCTGGTATTACAGTTCTCCCATTTAAGACACTCTTACACTCATTTTTTTTTTTTTTTTTTTTTAATAAAACAAAAATTCTTACAGCACCTGGTATTACAGTTCTCCCATTTAAGACACTCACACACTCATTTTTTTTTTAATAAAACAAAAATGCTTACAGCACCTGGTATTACAGTTCTCCCATTTAAGACACTCTTACACTCTTTATTTATTTATTTATTTTTTAATAAAACAAAAATGCTTACAGCACCTGGTATTACAGTTCTCTAATTTAAGACACTCTTAACCTCTTTTTTTTTTTTTTTTTTAATAAAAAAAATTGCTTACAGCACCTGGTATTACAGTTCTCCTATTTATGACACTCATAAAGTCATTTTTTTTTTTTTAATAAAACAAAAATGCTTACAGCACCTGGTATTACAGTTCTCCCATTTAAGACACTCTTACACTCTTTATTTATTTATTTATTTTTTAATAAAACAAAAATGCTTACAGCACCTGGTATTACAGTTCTCCCATTTAAGACACTCTTAAACTCTTTTTTTTTTCTTAATAAAAAAAAAATGCTTACAGCACCTGGTATTACAGTTCTCCCATTTAAGACACTCTTACACTCTTTATTTATTTTTTTATTTTTTTTATTAAAACAAAAATGCTTACAGCACCTGGTATTACAGTTCTCCCATTTAAGACACTCTTAACCTCTTTTTTTTAATTTTTTTTTTAATAAAACAAAATTGCTTACAGCACCTGGTATTACAGTTTTCCCATTTAAGACACTCACACACTCATTTTTTTTATTTATTTTTTTTTTTTTAATAAAACAAAAATGCTTACAGCACCTGGTATTACAGTTCTCCGATTTAAGACACTCACACACTCAATTTTTTTTAATAAAACAAAAATGCTTACAGCACCTGGTATTACAGTTCTCCCATTTAAGACACTCTTACACTGTTTTTTTTTTTAATAAAACAAAAATGCTTACAGCACCTGGTATTACAGTTATCCCATTTAAGATATTCATACACTAATTTTTTTTTTTTTTTATAAAACAAAAATGATTACAGCACCTGCTATTACAGTTAACCCATTTAAGACACTCATACACAAAAAAAAAAATTTTAATTTAAAAAAAAATGCTTTCAGCACCTGGTATTACATTTCTCCCATGTATGACACTCATAAACTCATTTTTTTTTTTTTTTAATAAATCAAAATTGCTTACAGCACCTGGTATTACAGTTCTCCCATTTATGACACTCATAAACTCATTTTTTTTTTTTTTTTAATAAAACAAAATTGCTTACAGCACCTGGTATTACAGTTCTGCCATTTAAGATATTCATACACTAATTTTTTTTTTTTTATAAAGCAAAAATGCTTACAGCACCTGGTATTACAGTTCTCCCATTTAAGACACTCTTAACCTCTTTTTTTTTAATTTTTTGTTTAATAAAAGAAAATTGCTTACAGCACCTGTTATTACAGTTCTCCCATTTATGACACTCATAAACTCATTTTTTTTTTTTTTTTTTAATAAAACAAAATTTGCTTACAGCACCTGGTATTACAGTTCTCCCATTTATGACACTCATAAACTCATTTTTTTTTTTTTTTTTTAATAAAACAAAAATGCTTACAGCACCTGGTATTACAGTTCTACCATTTAAGACACTCTTACACTCTTTATTTATTTATTTATTTTTTAATAAAAACAAAAATGTTTACAGCACCTGGTATTACAGTTCTCCCATTTAAGACACTCACACACTCATTTTTTTTTTAATAAAACAAAAATGCTTACAGCACCTGGTATTACAGTTCTCCCATTTAAGACACTCTTACACTGTTTTTTTTTTAATAAAACAAAAATGCTTACAGCACCTGGTATTACAGTTCTCCCATTTAAGACACTCTTACACTCTTTATTTATTTATTTATTTTTTAATAAAACGAAAATGCTTACAGCACATGGTATTACAGTTCTCCCATTTAAGACACTCTTAACCTCTTTTTTTTTTTTTTTTTTTAATAAAAAAAATTGCTTACAGCACCTGGTATTACAGTTCTCCCATTTATGACACTCATAAATTCATTTTTTTTTTTTTTAATAAAACAAAAATGCTTACAGCACCTGGTATTACAGTTCTCCCATTTAAGACACTCTTACACTCTTTATTTATTTATTTATTTTTTAATAAAACAAAAATGCTTACAGCACCTGGTATTACAGTTCTCCCATTTAAGACACTCACACACTCTTTTTTTTTTTAATAAAACAAAAATGCTTACAGCACCTGGTATTACAGTTCTCCCATTTAAGACACTCTTACACTGTTTTTTTTTTTAATAAAACAAAAATGCTTACAGCACCTGGTATTACAGTTCTCCCATTTAAGACACTCTTAACCTCTTTTTTTTTTTTTTTTTTTAATTAAAAAAATTGCTTACAGCACCTGGTATTACAGTTCTCCCATTTAAGACACTCTTAACCTCTTTTTTTTAATTTTTTTTTTAATAAAACAAAATTGCTTACAGCACCTGGTATTACAGTTCTCCCATTTAAGACACTCACACACTCATTTTTTTTTTTTTTTTTTTAATAAAACACAAATGCTTACAGCACCTGGTATTACAGTTCTCCCATTTAAGACACTCACACACTCATTTTTTTTTAATAAAACAAAAATGCTTACAGCACCTGGTATTACAGTTCTCCCATTTAAGATATTCATACACTAATTTTTTTTTTTTTATAAAACAAAAATGATTACAGCACCTGCTATTACAGTTAACCCATTTAAGACACTCATACACAAAAAAAATTTTTTTAATAAATAAAAAAATGCTTTCAGCACCTGGTATTACAGTTCTCCCATCTATGACACTCATAAACTCATTTTTTTTTTTTTTTTAATAAAACAAAATTGCTTACAGCACCTGGTATTACAGTTCTCCCATTTAAGACACTCTTAACCTCTTTTTTTTTTTTTTTTTTTAATAAAACAAAATTGCTTACAGCACCTGGTATTACAGTTCTCCCATCTATGACACTCATAAACTTATTTATTTATTTTTTTTAATAAAACAAAATTGCTTACAAAAATGATTACAGCACCTGCTATTACAGTTAACCCATTTAAGACACTCATACACAAAAAAAAATTTTTTAATAAAAAAAAAAATGCTTTCAGCACCTGGTATTGCATTTCTCCCATCTATGACACTCATAAACTCATTTTTTTTTTTTTTTAATAATAAAACAAAATTGCTTACAGCACCTGGTATTACAGTTCTCCCATTTAAGACACTCTTACACTCTTTATTTATTCATTTATTTTTTAATAAAAAAAAAATGCTTACAGCACCTGGTATTACAGTTCTCCCATTTAAGACACTCTTACACTCTTTATTTATTTTTTTATTTTTTTTATTAAAACAAAAATGCTTACAGCACCTGGTATTACAGTTCTCCCATTTAAGACACTCTTAACCTCTTTTTTTTTTATTTTTTTTTTAATAAAAGAAAATTGCTTACAGCACCTGTTATTACAGTTCTCCCATTTAAGATATTCATACACTAATTTTTTTTTTTTTTTATAGAACAAAAATGATTACAGCACCTGCTATTACAGTTAACCCATTTAAGACACTCATACACAAAAAAAAAAATTTTAATAAAAAAAAAAATGCTTTCAGCACCTGGTATTACAGTTCTCCCATCTATGACACTCATAAACTCATTTTTTTTTTTTTTTTTTAATAAAACAAAAATGCTTACAGCACCTGGTATTACAGTTCTCCCATTTATGACACTCATAAACTCTTTTTTTTTTTTAATAAAACAAAAAAGATTACAGCACCTGGTATTACAGTTCTCCCATTTAAGACACTCTTACGCTCATTTTTTTTTTTTTTTTTTTTAATAAAACAAAAATGATTACAGCACCTGGTATTACAGTTCTCCTATTTAAGACACTCTTAACCTCTTTTTTTTTTTTTTTAATAAAAAAAATTGCTTACAGCACCTGGTATTACAGTTCTCCCATTTAAGACACTCTTACGCTCATTTTTTTTTTTTTTTTTTTTAATAAAACAAAAATGATTACAGCACCTGGTATTACAGTTCTCCTATTTAAGACACTCTTAACCTCTTTTTTTTTTTTTTTAATAAAACAAAAATGCTTACAGCACCTGGTATTACAGTTCTCCCATTTAAGACACTCTTACACTCTTTATTTATTTATTTATTTTTTAATAAAACAAAAATGATTACAGCACCTGGTATTACAGTTCTCCCATTTAAGACACTCTTAAACTCTTTTTTTTTTTTTTTTTAATAAAACAAAAATGTTTACAGCACCTGGTATTACAGTTCTCCCATTTAAGACATAGTTACACTCCTTTTTTTTTTTTTTAATAAAACAAAAAAGATTACAGCACCTGGTATTACAGTTCTCCCATTTAAGACACTCTTACACTCTTTATTTATTTATTTATTTTTTAATAAAACAAAAATGATTACAGCACCTGGTATTACAGTTCTCCCATTTAAGACACTCTTAAACTCTTTTTTTTTTTTTTTTTAATAAAACAAAAATGTTTACAGCACCTGGTATTACAGTTCTCCCATTTAAGACATAGTTACACTCCTTTTTTTTTTTTTTAATAAAACAAAAAAGATTACAGCACCTGGTATTACAGTTCTCCCATTTAAGACACTCTTACACTCATTTATTTTTATTTTTTTTTAATAAAACAAAAATTCTTACAGCACCTGGTATTACAGTTCTCCCATTTAAGACACTCACACACTCATTTTTTTTTTAATAAAACAAAAATGCTTACAGCACCTGGTATTACAGTTCTCCCATTTAAGACACTCTTACACTGTTTTTTTTTTTAATAAAACAAAAATGCTTACAGCACCTGGTATTACAGTTCTCCCATTTATGACACTCATAAACTCTTTTTTTTTTTTTTTAATTAAACAAAAATGATTACAGCACCTGGTATTACAGTTCTCCCATTTAAGACACTCTTAACCTCTTTTTTTTTTTTTTTTTAATAAAACAAAAATGCTTACAGCACCTGGTATTACAGTTCTCCCATTTATGACACTCATAAACTCTTTTTTTTTTTTTTTAATAAAACAAAAATGATTACAGCACCTGGTATTACAGTTCTCCCATTTAAGACACTCTTAACCTCTTTTTTTTTTTTTTTTTAATAAAACAAAAATGTTTACAGCACCTGGTATTACAGTTCTCCCATTTAAGACATAGTTACACTCCTTTTTTTTTTTTTTAATAAAACAAAAAAGATTACAGCACCTGGTATTACAGTTCTCCCATTTAAGACACTCTTACACTCTTTATTTATTTATTTATTTTTTAATAAAACAAAAATGATTACAGCACCTGGTATTACAGTTCTCCCATTTAAGACACTCTTAAACTCTTTTTTTTTTTTTTTTTAATAAAACAAAAATGTTTACAGCACCTGGTATTACAGTTCTCCCATTTAAGACATAGTTACACTCCTTTTTTTTTTTTTTAATAAAACAAAAAAGATTACAGCACCTGGTATTACAGTTCTCCCATTTAAGACACTCTTACACTCTTTATTTATTTATTTATTTTTTAATAAAACAAAAATGATTACAGCACCTGGTATTACAGTTCTCCCATTTAAGACACTCTTAAACTCTTTTTTTTTTTTTTTTTAATAAAACAAAAATGTTTACAGCACCTGGTATTACAGTTCTCCCATTTAAGACATAGTTACACTCCTTTTTTTTTTTTTTAATAAAACAAAAAAGATTACAGCACCTGGTATTACAGTTCTCCCATTTAAGACACTCTTACACTCATTTATTTTTATTTTTTTTTAATAAAACAAAAATTCTTACAGCACCTGGTATTACAGTTCTCCCATTTAAGACACTCACACACTCATTTTTTTTTTAATAAAACAAAAATGCTTACAGCACCTGGTATTACAGTTCTCCCATTTAAGACACTCTTACACTGTTTTTTTTTTTAATAAAACAAAAATGCTTACAGCACCTGGTATTACAGTTCTCCCATTTATGACACTCATAAACTCTTTTTTTTTTTTTTTAATTAAACAAAAATGATTACAGCACCTGGTATTACAGTTCTCCCATTTAAGACACTCTTAACCTCTTTTTTTTTTTTTTTTTAATAAAACAAAAATGCTTACAGCACCTGGTATTACAGTTCTCCCATTTATGACACTCATAAACTCTTTTTTTTTTTTTTTAATAAAACAAAAATGATTACAGCACAGGGTATTACAGTTCTCCCATTTAAGACACTCTTAACCTCTTTTTTTTTTTTTTTTTAATAAAACAAAAATGTTTACAGCACCTGGTATTACAGTTCTCCCATTTAAGACATAGTTACACTCCTTTTTTTTTTTTTTAATAAAACAAAAAAGATTACAGCACCTGGTATTACAGTTCTCCCATTTAAGACACTCTTACACTCTTTATTTATTTATTTATTTTTTAATAAAACAAAAATGATTACAGCACCTGGTATTACAGTTCTCCCATTTAAGACACTCTTAAACTCTTTTTTTTTTTTTTTTTAATAAAACAAAAATGTTTACAGCACCTGGTATTACAGTTCTCCCATTTAAGACATAGTTACACTCCTTTTTTTTTTTTTTAATAAAACAAAAAAGATTACAGCACCTGGTATTACAGTTCTCCCATTTAAGACACTCTTACACTCATTTATTTTTATTTTTTTTTAATAAAACAAAAAAGATTACAGCACCTGGTATTACAGTTCTCCCATTTAAGACACTCTTACACTCTTTATTTATTTATTTATTTTTTAATAAAACAAAAATGATTACAGCACCTGGTATTACAGTTCTCCCATTTAAGACACTCTTAAACTCTTTTTTTTTTTTTTTTTAATAAAACAAAAATGTTTACAGCACCTGGTATTACAGTTCTCCCATTTAAGACATAGTTACACTCCTTTTTTTTTTTTTTAATAAAACAAAAAAGATTACAGCACCTGGTATTACAGTTCTCCCATTTAAGACACTCTTACACTCTTTATTTATTTATTTATTTTTTAATAAAACAAAAATGATTACAGCACCTGGTATTACAGTTCTCCCATTTAAGACACTCTTAAACTCTTTTTTTTTTTTTTTTTAATAAAACAAAAATGTTTACAGCACCTGGTATTACAGTTCTCCCATTTAAGACATAGTTACACTCCTTTTTTTTTTTTTTAATAAAACAAAAAAGATTACAGCACCTGGTATTACAGTTCTCCCATTTAAGACACTCTTACACTCATTTATTTTTATTTTTTTTTAATAAAACAAAAATTCTTACAGCACCTGGTATTACAGTTCTCCCATTTAAGACACTCACACACTCATTTTTTTTTTAATAAAACAAAAATGCTTACAGCACCTGGTATTACAGTTCTCCCATTTAAGACACTCTTACACTGTTTTTTTTTTTAATAAAACAAAAATGCTTACAGCACCTGGTATTACAGTTCTCCCATTTATGACACTCATAAACTCTTTTTTTTTTTTTTTAATTAAACAAAAATGATTACAGCACCTGGTATTACAGTTCTCCCATTTAAGACACTCTTAACCTCTTTTTTTTTTTTTTTTTAATAAAACAAAAATGCTTACAGCACCTGGTATTACAGTTCTCCCATTTATGACACTCATAAACTCTTTTTTTTTTTTTTTAATAAAACAAAAATGATTACAGCACCTGGTATTACAGTTCTCCCATTTAAGACACTCTTAACCTCTTTTTTTTTTTTTTTTTAATAAAACAAAAATGTTTACAGCACCTGGTATTACAGTTCTCCCATTTAAGACATAGTTACACTCCTTTTTTTTTTTTTTAATAAAACAAAAAAGATTACAGCACCTGGTATTACAGTTCTCCCATTTAAGACACTCTTACACTCTTTATTTATTTATTTATTTTTTAATAAAACAAAAATGATTACAGCACCTGGTATTACAGTTCTCCCATTTAAGACACTCTTAAACTCTTTTTTTTTTTTTTTTTAATAAAACAAAAATGTTTACAGCACCTGGTATTACAGTTCTCCCATTTAAGACATAGTTACACTCCTTTTTTTTTTTTTTAATAAAACAAAAAAGATTACAGCACCTGGTATTACAGTTCTCCCATTTAAGACACTCTTACACTCATTTATTTTTATTTTTTTTTAATAAAACAAAAATTCTTACAGCACCTGGTATTACAGTTCTCCCATTTAAGACACACTTACACTGTTTTTTTTTTTTAATAAAACAAAAATGCTTACAGCACCTGGTATTACAGTTCTCCCATTTATGACACTCATAAACTCATTTTTTTTTTTTTTTAATAAAACAAAAATGCTTACAGCACCTGGTATTACAGTTCTCCCATTTAAGACACTCTTACACTCTTTATTTATTTATTTATTTTTTAATAAAACAAAATTGCTTACAGCACCTGGTATTACAGTTCTCCCATTTAAGACACTCATAAACTCATTTTTTTTTTTTTTTTTTAATAAAACAAAAATGCTTACAGCACCTGGTATTACAGTTCTCCCATTTATGACACTCATAAACTCTTTTTTTTTTTTAATAAAACAAAAAAGATTACAGCACCTGGTATTACAGTTCTCCCATTTAAGACACTCTTACGCTCATTTTTTTTTTTTTTTTTTTTAATAAAACAAAAATGATTACAGCACCTGGTATTACAGTTCTCCCATTTAAGACACTCTTACACTCTTTATTTATTTATTTATTTTTTAATAAAACAAAAATGCTTACAGCACCTGGTATTACAGTTCTCCCATTTAAGACACTCTTAAACTCTTTTTTTTTTCTTAATAAAAAAAAAATGCTTACAGCACCTGGTATTACAGTTCTCAAATTAAAGACACTCTTACACTCTTTATTTATTTTTTAATTTTTTTTATTAAAACAAAAATGCTTACAGCACCTGGTATTACAGTTCTCCCATTTAAGACACTCTTAACCTCTTTTTTTTTAAAAAAAATTTTAATAAAAGAAAGTTGCTTACAGCACCTGTTATTACAGTTCTCCCATTTAAGATATTCATACACTTATTTTTTTTTTTTTTATAAAACAAAAATGATTACAGCACCTGCTATTACAGTTAACCCATTTAAGACACTCATACACAAAAAAAAAAATTTTTATAAAAAAAAAAATGCTTTCAGCACCTGGTATTACAGTTCTCCCATTTATGACACTCATAAACTCTTTTTTTTTTTTAATAAAACAAAAAAGATTACAGCACCTGGTATTACAGTTCTCCCATTTATGACACTCATAAACTCTTTTTTTTTTTTAATAAAACAAAAAAGATTACAGCACCTGGTATTACAGTTCTCCCATTTAAGACACTCTTACACTGTTTTTTTTTTTAATAAAACAAAAATGCTTACAGCACCTGGTATTACAGTTCTCCCATTTAAGACACTCTTACACACTTTATTTATTTATTTATTTTTTAATAAAACAAAAATGATTACAGCACCTGGTATTACAGTTCTCCCATTTAAGACACTCTTAACCTCTTTTTTTTTTTTTTTTAATAAAACAAAATTGCTTACAGCACCTGGTATTACAATTCTCCCATCTATGACACTCATAAACTCATTTTTTTTTTTTTTAATAAAACAAAATTGCTTACAGCACCTGGTATTACAGTTCTCCCATTTAAGACATAGTTACACTCCTTTTTATTTATTTTTTTTTTTTTTTTTTTTTTTTTTTTTTTAATAAAACAAAAATTCTTACAGCACCTGGTATTACAGTTCTCCCATTTATGACACTCATAAACTCTTTTTTTTTTTTTTTAATAAAACAAAAATGCTTACAACACCTGGTATTACAGTTCTCCCATTTAAGACACTCTTACACTCTTTATTTATTTATTTATTTTTTAATAAAACAAAAATGCTTACAGCACCTGGTATTACAGTTCTCCTATTTAAGACACTCTTAACCTCTTTTTTTTTTTTTTTTTTAATAAAAAAAATTGCTTACAGCACCTGGTATTACAGTTCTCCCATTTATGACACTCATAAACTCATTTTTTTTTTTTTTAATAAAACAAAAATGCTTACAGCACCTGGTATTACAGTTCTCCCATTTAAGACACTCTTACACTCTTTATTTATTTATTTATTTTGTAATAAAACAAAAATGCTTACAGCACCTGGTATTACAGTTCTCCCATTTAAGACACTCTTAACCTCTTTTTTTTTAATTTTTTTTTTAATAAAACAAAATTGCTTACAGCACCTGGTATTACAGTTCTCCCATTTATGACACTCATAAACTCATTTTTTTTTTTTTTTAATAAAACAAAAATGCTTACAGCACCTGGTATTACAGTTCTCCCATTTAAGACACTCACACACTCATTTTTTTTTTTTTTTTTTTTTAATAAAACAAAAATGCTTACAGCACCTGGTATTACAGTTCTCCCATTTAAGACACTCACACACTCATTTTTTTTTTAATAAAACAAAAATGCTTACAGCACAAGGTATTACAGTTCTCCCATTTAAGACACTCTTAACCTCTTTTTTTTTAATTTTTTTTTTAATAAAAGAAAATTGCTTACAGCACCTGTTATTACAGTTCTCCCATTTAAGATATTCATACACTAATTTTTTTTTTTTTTTATAAAACAAAAATGATTACAGCACCTGCTATTACAGTTAACCCATTTAAGATACTCATACACAAAAAAAAAAAATTTAATAAAAAAAAAAATGCTTTCAGCACCTGGTATTACAGTTCTCCCATCTATGACACTCATAAACTCATTTTTTTTTTTTTTTTAATAAAACAGAATTTGCTTACAGCACCTGGTATTACAGTTCTCCCATTTAAGACACTCTTACACTCTTTATTTATTTATTTATTTTTTAATAAAACAAAAATGTTTACAGCACCTGGTATTACAGTTCTCCCATTTAAGACACTCTTAACCTCTTTTTTTTTTTTTTTTTTTTTAATAAAACAAAATTGCTTACAGCACCTGGTATTACAGTTCTCCCATCTATGACACTCATAAACTCATTTTTTTTTTTTTTTAATAAAACAAAAAAGATTACAGCACCTGGTATTACAGTTCTCCCATTTAAGACACTCTTACACTCATTTTTTTTTTTTTTTTTTTTAATAAAACAAAAATTCTTACAGCACCTGGTATTACAGTTCTCCCATTTAAGACACTCACACACTCATTTTTTTTTTAATAAAACAAAAATGCTTACAGCACCTGGTATTACAGTTCTCCCATTTAAGACACTCTTACACTGTTTTTTTTTTAATAAAACAAAAATGCTTACAGCACCTGGTATTACAGTTCTCCCATTTAAGACACTCTTACACTCTTTATTTATTTATTTATTTTTTAATAAAACAAAAATGCTTACAGCACCTGGTATTACAGTTCTCCCATTTAAGACACTTTTAACCTCTTTTTTTTTTTTTTTTTAATAAAAAAAATTGCTTACAGCACCTGGTATTACAGTTCTCCCATTTATGACACTCATAAACTCATTTTTTTTTTTTTAATAAAACAAAAATGCTTACAGCACCTGGTATTACAGTTCTCCCATTTAAGACACTCTTACACTCTTTATTTATTTATTTATTTTTTAATAAAACAAAAATGCTTACAGCACCTGGTATTACAGTTCTCCCATTTAAGACACTCTTAACCTCTTTTTTTTTATTTTTTTTTTAATAAAACAAAATTGCTTACAGCACCTGGTATTACAGTTTTCCCATTTAAGACACTCACACACTCATTTTTTTTTTATTTTTTTTTTTTTTTAATAAAACAAAAATGCTTACAGCACCTGGTATTACAGTTCTCCCATTTAAGACACTCACACACTCAATTTTTTTTAATAAAACAAAAATGCTTACAGCACCTGGTATTACAGTTATCCCATTTAAGACACTCATACACTCATATATATATTTTTTTTTAATAAAACAAAATTGCTTACAGCACCTGTTATTACAGTTCTCCCATTTAAGATATTCATACACTAATTTTTTTTTTTTTTATAAAACAAAAATGATTACAGCACCTGCTATTACAGTTAACCCATTTAAGACACTCATACACAAAAAAAATTTTTTTAATTTAAAAAAAAATGCTTTCAGCACCTGGTATTACACTTCTCCCATGTATGACACTCATAAACTCATTTTTTTTTTTTTTTAATAAATCAAAATTGCTTACAGCACCTGGTATTACAGTTCTCCCATTTATGACACTCATAAACTCATTTTTTTTTTATTTTTAATAAAACAAAAATGCTTACAGCACCTGGTATTACAGTTCTCCCATTTAAGACACTCTTAACCTCTTTTTTTTTTTTTTTTTTTAATAAAACAAAATTGCTTACAGCACCTGGTATTACAGTTCTCCCATTTAAGATATTCATACACTAATTTTTTTTTTTTTATAAAGCAAAAATGCTTACAGCACCTGGTATTACAGTTCTCCCATTTAAGACACTCTTAACCTCTTTTTTTTTTTTTTTTTTTTTAATAAAAGAAAATTGCTTACAGCACCTGTTATTACAGTTCTCCCATTTAAGATATTCATACACTAATTTTTTTTTTTTTTATAAAACAAAAATGATTACAGCACCTGCTATTACAGTTAACCCATTTAAGACACTCATACACAAAAAAAAAAAATTTAATAAAAAAAAAAATGCTTTCAGCACCTGGTATTACAGTTCTCCCATCTATGACACTCATAAACTCATTTTTTTTTTTTTTTTTTTTTTAATAAAACAAAATTTGCTTACAGCACCTGGTATTACAGTTCTCCCATTTAAGACACTCTTACACTCTTTATTTATTTATTTATTTTTTAATAAAACAAAAATGCTTACAGCACATGGTATTACAGTTCTTCCATTTAAGACACTCTTAACCTCTTTTTTTTTTTTTTTTTTTAATAAAAAAAATTGCTTACAGCACCTGGTATTACAGTTCTCCCATTTATGACACTCATAAATTCATTTTTTTTTTTTTTAATAAAACAAAAATGCTTACAGCACCTGGTATTACAGTTCTCCCATTTAAGACACTCTTACACTCTTTATTTATTTATTTATTTTTTAATAAAACAAAATTGCTTACAGCACCTGGTATTACAGTTCTCCCATCTATGACACTCACAAACTCATTTTTTTTTTTTTTTAATAAAACAAAAAAGATTACAGCACCTGGTATTACAGTTCTCCCATTTAAGACACTCTTACACTCATTTTTTTTTTTTTTTTTTTTAATAAAACAAAAATTCTTACAGCACCTGGTATTACAGTTCTCCCATTTAAGACACTCACACACTCATTTTTTTTTTAATAAAACAAAAATGCTTACAGCACCTGGTATTACAGTTCTCCCATTTAAGACACTCTTACACTGTTTTTTTTTTAATAAAACAAAAATGCTTACAGCACCTGGTATTACAGTTCTCCCATTTAAGACACTCTTACACTCTTTATTTATTTATTTATTTTTTAATAAAACAAAAATGCTTACAGCACCTGGTATTACAGTTCTCCCATTTAAGACACTTTTAACCTCTTTTTTTTTTTTTTTTTAATAAAAAAAATTGCTTACAGCACCTGGTATTACAGTTCTCCCATTTATGACACTCATAAACTCATTTTTTTTTTTTTAATAAAACAAAAATGCTTACAGCACCTGGTATTACAGTTCTCCCATTTAAGACACTCTTACACTCTTTATTTATTTATTTATTTTTTAATAAAACAAAAATGCTTACAGCACCTGGTATTACAGTTCTCCCATTTAAGACACTCTTAACCTCTTTTTTTTAATTTTTTTTTTAATAAAACAAAATTGCTTACAGCACCTGGTATTACAGTTTTCCCATTTAAGACACTCACACACTCATTTTTTTTTTATTTTTTTTTTTTTTTAATAAAACAAAAATGCTTACAGCACCTGGTATTACAGTTCTCCCATTTAAGACACTCACACACTCAATTTTTTTTAATAAAACAAAAATGCTTACAGCACCTGGTATTACAGTTATCCCATTTAAGACACTCATACACTCATATATATATATTTTTTTAATAAAACAAAATTGCTTACAGCACCTGTTATTACAGTTCTCCCATTTAAGATATTCATACACTAATTTTTTTTTTTTTTATAAAACAAAAATGATTACAGCACCTGCTATTACAGTTAACCCATTTAAGACACTCATACACAAAAAATTTTTTTTTAATTTAAAAAAAAATGCTTTCAGCACCTGGTATTACACTTCTCCCATGTATGACACTCATAAACTCATTTTTTTTTTTTTTTAATAAATCAAAATTGCTTACAGCACCTGGTATTACAGTTCTCCCATTTATGACACTCATAAACTCATTTTTTTTTTATTTTTAATAAAACAAAAATGCTTACAGCACCTGGTATTACAGTTCTCCCATTTAAGACACTCTTAACCTCTTTTTTTTTTTTTTTTTTTTAATAAAACAAAATTGCTTACAGCACCTGGTATTACAGTTCTCCCATTTAAGATATTCATACACTAATTTTTTTTTTTTTATAAAGCAAAAATGCTTACAGCACCTGGTATTACAGTTCTCCCATTTAAGACACTCTTAACCTCTTTATTTTTTATTTTTTTTTTAATAAAAGAAAATTGCTTACAGCACCTGTTATTACAGTTCTCCCATTTAAGATATTCATACACTAATTTTTTTTTTTTTTATAAAACAAAAATGATTACAGCACCTGCTATTACAGTTAACCCATTTAAGACACTCATACACAAAAAAAAAAAATTTAATAAAAAAAAAAATGCTTTCAGCACCTGGTATTACAGTTCTCCCATCTATGACACTCATAAACTCATTTTTTTTTTTTTTTTTTTTTTAATAAAACAAAATTTGCTTACAGCACCTGGTATTACAGTTCTCCCATTTAAGACACTCTTACACTCTTTATTTATTTATTTATTTTTTAATAAAACAAAAATGCTTACAGCACATGGTATTACAGTTCTCCCATTTAAGACACTCTTAACCTCTTTTTTTTTTTTTTTTTTTTAATAAAAAAAATTGCTTACAGCACCTGGTATTACAGTTCTCCCATTTATGACACTCATAAATTCATTTTTTTTTTTTTTAATAAAACAAAAATGCTTACAGCACCTGGTATTACAGTTCTCCCATTTAAGACACTCTTACACTCTTTATTTATTTATTTATTTTTTAATAAAACAAAAATGCTTACAGCACCTGGTATTACAGTTCTCCCATTTAAGACACTCTTAAACTCTTTTTTTTTTCTTAATAAAAAAAAAATGCTTACAGCACCTGGTATTACAGTTCTCCCATTTAAGACACTCTTACACTCTTTAATTATTTTTTTATTTTTTTTATTAAAACAAAAATGCTTACAGCACCTGGTATTACAATTCTCCCATTTAAGACACTCTTAACCTCTTTTTTTTAATTTTTTTTAAAAATAATAAAACAAAATTGCTTACAGCACCTGGTATTACAGTTCTCCCATTTAAGACATAGTTACACTCCTTTTTTTTTTTTTTTTTTTTTTTTAATAAAACAAAAAAGATTACAGCACCTGGTATTACAGTTCTCCCATTTAAGACACTCTTACACTCATTTTTTTTTTTTTTTTTTTTAATAAAACAAAAATTCTTACAGCACCTGGTATTACAGTTCTCCCATTTAAGACACTCACAAACTCTTTTTTTTTTTAATAAAACAAAAATGCTTACAGCACCTGGTATTACAGTTCTCCCATTTAAGACACTCTTACAATGTTTTTTTTTTTAATAAAACAAAAATGCTTACAGCACCTGGTATTACAGTTCTCCCATTTAAGACACTCTTAACCTCTTTTTTTTTTTTTTTTTTTAATAAAAAAAATTGCTTACAGCACCTGGTATTACAGTTCTCCCATTTAAGACACTCTTAACCTCTTTTTTTTAATTTTTTTTTTAATAAAACAAAATTGCTTACAGCACCTGGTATTACAGTTCTCCCATTTAAGACACTCACACACTCATTTTTTTTTTTTTTTTTTTAATAAAACAAAAATGCTTACAGCACCTGGTATTACAGTTTTCCCATTTAAGACACTCACACACTCATTTTTTTTATTTATTTATTTTTTTTAATAAAACACAAATGCTTACAGCACCTGGTATTACAGTTCTCCCATTTAAGACACTCACACACTCATTTTTTTTTAATAAAACAAAAATGCTTACAGCACCTGGTATTACAGTTCTCCCATTTAAGACACTCTTACACTGTTTTTTTTTTTAATAAAACAAAAATGCTTACAACACCTGGTATTACAGTTATCCCATTTAAGACACTCATACACTCATATATATATTTTTTTTTAATAAAACAAAATTGCTTACAGCACCTGGTATTACAGTTCTCCCATTTAAGATATTCATACACTAATTTTTTTTTTTTTATAAAACAAAAATGATTACAGCACCTGCTATTACAGTTAAACCATTTAAGACACTCATACACAAAAAAAAAATTTTTAATAAAAAAAAATATGCTTTCAGCACCTGGTATTACAGTTCTCCCATCTATGACACTCATAAACTCATTTTTTTTTTTTTTTTAATAAAACAAAATTGCTTACAGCACCTGGTATTACAGTTCTCCCATTTAAGACACTCTTAACCTCTTTTTTTTTTTTTTTTTTTAATAAAACAAAATTGCTTACAGCACCTGGTATTACAGTTCTCCCATCTATGACACTCATAAACTCATTTTTTTTTTTTTTTAACAAAACAAAATTGCTTACAAAAATGATTACAGCACCTGCTATTACAGTTAAACCATTTAAGACACTCATACACAAAAAAAAAATTTTTAATAAAAAAAAAAATGCTTTCAGCACCTAGTATTGCATTTCTCCCATCTATGACACTCATAAACTCTTTTTTTTTTTTTTTAATAAATCAAAATTGCTTACAGCACCTGGTATTACAGTTATCCCATTTAAGACACTCATACACTCATATATATATTTTTTTTTAATAAAACAAAATTGCTTACAGCACCTGTTATTACAGTTCTCCCATTTAAGATATTCATACACTAATTTTTTTTTTTTTTATAAAACAAAAATGATTACAGCACCTGCTATTACAGTTAACCCATTTAAGACACTCATACACAAAAAAAAAAAATTTAATAAAAAAAAAAATGCTTTCAGCACCTGGTATTACAGTTCTCCCATCTATGACACTCATAAACTCATTTTTTTTTTTTTTTTTTTTTTTAATAAAACAAAATTTGCTTACAGCACCTGGTATTACAGTTCTCCCATTTAAGACACTCTTACACTCTTTATTTATTTATTTATTTTTTAATAAAACAAAAATGCTTACAGCACATGGTATTACAGTTCTCCCATTTAAGACACTCTTAACCTCTTTTTTTTTTTTTTTTTTTTAATAAAAAAAATTGCTTACAGCACCTAGTATTACAGTTCTCCCATTTATGACACTCATAAATTCATTTTTTTTTTTTTTAATAAAACAAAAATGCTTACAGCACCTGGTATTACAGTTCTCCCATTTAAGACACTCTTACACTCTTTATTTATTTATTTATTTTTTAATAAAACAAAAATGCTTACAGCACCTGGTATTACAGTTCTCCCATTTAAGACACTCTTAAACTCTTTTTTTTTTCTTAATAAAAAAAAAATGCTTACAGCACCTGGTATTACAGTTCTCCCATTTAAGACACTCTTACACTCTTTAATTATTTTTTTATTTTTTTTATTAAAACAAAAATGCTTACAGCACCTGGTATTACAATTCTCCCATTTAAGACACTCTTAACCTCTTTTTTTTTAATTTTTTTTAAAAATAATAAAACAAAATTGCTTACAGCACCTGGTATTACAGTTCTCCCATTTAAGACATAGTTACACTCCTTTTTTTTTTTTTTTTTTTTTTTTAATAAAACAAAAAAGATTACAGCACCTGGTATTACAGTTCTCCCATTTAAGACACTCTTACACTCATTTTTTTTTTTTTTTTTTTTTAATAAAACAAAAATTCTTACAGCACCTGGTATTACAGTTCTCCCATTTAAGACACTCACACACTCTTTTTTTTTTTAATAAAACAAAAATGCTTACAGCACCTGGTATTACAGTTCTCCCATTTAAGACACTCTTACACTGTTTTTTTTTTTAATAAAACAAAAATGCTTACAGCACCTGGTATTACAGTTCTCCCATCTATGACACTCATAAACTCATTTTTTTTTTTTTTTTAATAAAACAAAATTGCTTACAGCACCTGGTATTACAGTTCTCCCATTTAAGACACTCTTAACCTCTTTTTTTTTTTTTTTTTTTAATAAAACAAAATTGCTTACAGCACCTGGTATTACAGTTCTCCCATCTATGACACTCATAAACTCATTTTTTTTTTTTTTTTAACAAAACAAAATTGCTTACAAAAATGATTACAGCACCTGCTATTACAGTTAAACCATTTAAGACACTCATACACAAAAAAAAAATTTTTAATAAAAAAAAAAATGCTTTCAGCACCTAGTATTGCATTTCTCCCATCTATGACACTCATAAACTCTTTTTTTTTTTTTTTAATAAATCAAAATTGCTTACAGCACCTGGTATTACAGTTCTCCCATTTATGACACTCATAAACTCATTTTTTTTTTTTTTTAATAAAACAAAAATGCTTACAGCACCTGGTATTACAGTTCTCCCATTTAAGACACTCTTACACTCTTTATTTATTTATTTATTTTTTATTAAAACAAAAATGTTTACAGCACCTGGTATTACAGTTCTCCCATTTAAGACACTCTTAACCTCTTTTTTTTTTTTTTTTTTTTTATAAAACAAAATTGCTTACAGCACCTGGTATTACAGTTCTCCCATTTAAGACACTCACACACTCAATTTTTTTTAATAAAACAAAAATGCTTACAGCACCTGGTATTACAGTTCTCCCATTTAAGACACTCTTACACTGTTTTTTTTTTTAATAAAACAAAAATGCTTACAGCACCTGGTATTACAGTTATCCCATTTAAGACACTCATACACTCATATATATATTTTTTTTTAATAAAACAAAATTGCTTACAGCACCTGTTATTACAGTTCTCCCATTTAAGATATTCATACACTAATTTTTTTTTTTTTTATAAAACAAAAATGATTACAGCACCTGCTATTACAGTTAACCCATTTAAGACACTCATACACAAAAAAAAAAATTTTAATAAAAAAAAAAATGCTTTCAGCACCTGGTATTACAGTTCTCCCATCTATGACACTCATAAACTCATTTTTTTTTTTTTTTTTTTTTTAATAAAACAAAATTTGCTTACAGCACCTGGTATTACAGTTCTCCCATTTAAGACACTCTTACACTCTTTATTTATTTATTTATTTTTTAATAAAACAAAAATGCTTACAGCACATGGTATTACAGTTCTCCCATTTAAGACACTCTTAACCTCTTTTTTTTTTTTTTTTTTTTAATAAAAAAAATTGCTTACAGCACCTAGTATTACAGTTCTCCCATTTATGACACTCATAAATTCATTTTTTTTTTTTTTTTTTAATAAAACAAAAATGCTTACAGCACCTGGTATTACAGTTCTCCCATTTAAGACACTCTTACACTCTTTATTTATTTATTTATTTTTTAATAAAACAAAAATGCTTACAGCACCTGGTATTACAGTTCTCCCATTTAAGACACTCTTAAACTCTTTTTTTTTTCTTAATAAAAAAAAAATGCTTACAGCACCTGGTATTACAGTTCTCCCATTTAAGACACTCTTACACTCTTTAATTATTTTTTTATTTTTTTTATTAAAACAAAAATGCTTACAGCACCTGGTATTACAATTCTCCCATTTAAGACACTCTTAACCTCTTTTTTTTTAATTTTTTTTAAAAATAATAAAACAAAATTGCTTACAGCACCTGGTATTACAGTTCTCCCATTTAAGACATAGTTACACTCCTTTTTTTTTTTTTTTTTTTTTTAATAAAACAAAAAAGATTACAGCACCTGGTATTACAGTTCTCCCATTTAAGACACTCTTACACTCATTTTTTTTTTTTTTTTTTTTAATAAAACAAAAATTCTTACAGCACCTGGTATTACAGTTCTCCCATTTAAGACACTCACACACTCTTTTTTTTTTTAATAAAACAAAAATGCTTACAGCACCTGGTATTACAGTTCTCCCATTTAAGACACTCTTACACTGTTTTTTTTTTTAATAAAACAAAAATGCTTACAGCACCTGGTATTACAGTTCTCCCATTTAAGAAACTCTTAACCTCTTTTTTTTTTTTTTTTTTTAATAAAAAAAATTGCTTACAGCACCTGGTATTACAGTTCTCCCATTTAAGACACTCTTAACCTCTTTTTTTTAATTTTTTTTTTAATAAAACAAAATTGCTTACAGCACCTGGTATTACAGTTTTCCCATTTAAGACACTCACACACTCATTTTTTTTATTTATTTTTTTTTTTTAATAAAACACAAATGCTTACAGCACCTGGTATTACAGTTCTCCCATTTAAGACACTCACACACTCATTTTTTTTTAATAAAACAAAAATGCTTACAGCACCTGGTATTACAGTTCTCCCATTTAAGACACTCTTACACTGTTTTTTTTTTTAATAAAACAAAAATGCTTACAACACCTGGTATTACAGTTATCCCATTTAAGACACTCATACACTCATATATATATTTTTTTTTAATAAAACAAAATTGCTTACAGCACCTGGTATTACAGTTCTCCCATTTAAGATATTCATACACTAATTTTTTTTTTTTTATAAAACAAAAATGATTACAGCACCTGCTATTACAGTTAACCCATTTAAGACACTCATACACAAAAAAAAAATTTTTAATAAAAAAAAAAATGCTTTCAGCACCTGGTATTACAGTTCTCCCATCTATGACACTCATAAACTCATTTTTTTTTTTTTTTTCATAAAACAAAATTGCTTACAGCACCTGGTATTACAGTTCTCCCATTTAAGACACTCTTAACCTCTTTTTTTTTTTTTTTTTTTAATAAAACAAAATTGCTTACAGCACCTGGTATTACAGTTCTCCCATCTATGACACTCATAAACTCATTTTTTTTTTTTTTTTAACAAAACAAAATTGCTTACAAAAATGATTACAGCACCTGCTATTACAGTTAACCCATTTAAGACACTCATACACAAAAAAAAATTTTTTAATAAAAAAAAAAATGCTTTCAGCACCTGGTATTGCATTTCTCCCATCTATGACACTCATAAACTCTTTTTTTTTTTTTTTAATAAATCAAAATTGCTTACAGCACCTGGTATTACAGTTCTCCCATTTATGACACTCATAAACTCATTTTTTTTTTTTTTTTAATAAAACAAAAATGCTTACAGCACCTGGTATTACAGTTCTCCCATTTAAGACACTCTTACACTCTTTATTTATTTATTTATTTTTTATTAAAACAAAAATGTTTACAGCACCTGGTATTACAGTTCTCCCATTTAAGACACTCTTAACCTCTTTTTTTTTTTTTTTTTTTTTAATAAAACAAAATTGCTTACAGCACCTGGTATTACAGTTCTCCCATTTAAGACACTCTTAACCTCTTTTTTTTTTTTTTTTTTTAATAAAACAAAAATGCTTACAACACCTGGTATTACAGTTATCCCATTTAAGACACTCATACACTCATATATATATTTTTTTTTAATAAAACAAAATTGCTTACAGCACCTGGTATTACAGTTATCCCATTTAAGACACTCATACACTCATATATATATTTTTTTTTAATAAAACAAAATTGCTTACAGCACCTGGTATTACAGTTCTCCCATTTAAGATATTCATACACTAATTTTTTTTTTTTTATAAAACAAAAATGATTACAGCACCTGCTATTACAGTTAACCCATTTAAGACACTCATACACAAAAAAAAAATTTTTAATAAAAAAAAAAATGCTTTCAGCACCTGGTATTACAGTTCTCCCATCTATGACACTCATAAACTCATTTTTTTTTTTTTTTTCATAAAACAAAATTGCTTACAGCACCTGGTATTACAGTTCTCCCATTTAAGACACTCTTAACCTCTTTTTTTTTTTTTTTTTTTAATAAAACAAAATTGCTTACAGCACCTGGTATTACAGTTCTCCCATCTATGACACTCATAAACTCATTTTTTTTTTTTTTTTAACAAAACAAAATTGCTTACAAAAATGATTACAGCACCTGCTATTACAGTTAACCCATTTAAGACACTCATACACAAAAAAAAATTTTTTAATAAAAAAAAAAATGCTTTCAGCACCTGGTATTGCATTTCTCCCATCTATGACACTCATAAAATCTTTTTTTTTTTTTTTAATAAATCAAAATTGCTTACAGCACCTGGTATTACAGTTCTCCCATTTATGACACTCATAAACTCTTTTTTTTTTTTTTTTAATAAAACAAAAATGCTTACAGCACCTGGTATTACAGTTCTCCCATTTAAGACACTCTTACACTCTTTATTTATTTATTTATTTTTTATTAAAACAAAAATGTTTACAGCACCTGGTATTACAGTTCTCCCATTTAAGACACTCTTAACCTCTTTTTTTTTTTTTTTTTTTTTAATAAAACAAAATTGCTTACAGCACCTGGTATTACAGTTCTCCCATTTAAGACACTCTTAACCTCTTTTTTTTTTTTTTTTTTTAATAAAACAAAATTGCTTGCAGCACCTGGTATTACAGTTCTCCCATTTAAGATATTCATACACTAATTTTTTTTTTTTTATAAAACAAAAATGATTACAGCACCTGCTATTACAGTTAACCCATTTAAGACACTCATACACAAAAAAAATTTTTTTAATAAAAAAAAAAATGCTTTCAGCACCTGGTATTACAGTTCTCCCATCTATGACACTCATAAACTCATTTTTTTTTTTTTTTTAATAAAACAAAATTGCTTACAGCACCTGGTATTACAGTTCTCCCATTTAAGACACTCTTAACCTCTTTTTTTTTTTTTTTTTTAATAAAACAAAATTGCTTACAGCACCTGGTATTACAGTTCTCCCATCTATGACACTCATAAACTCATTTTTTTTTTTTTTTTAATAAAACAAAATTGCTTACAGCACCTGGTATTACAGCTCTCCCATTTAAGACACTCTTACACTGTTTTTTTTTTTTTAATAAAACAAAAATGCTTACAGCACCTGGTATTACAGTTCTCCCATTTAAGACACTCACACACTCATTTTTTTTTTTTTTTTTTTTAATAAAACAAAAATTCTTACAGCACCTGGTATTACAGTTCTCCCATTTAAGACACTCTTCTTTTTTTTTTTTTAATAAAACAAAAATGCTTACAGCACTTGGTATTACAGTTCTCCCATTTAAGACACTCATACACTCATATATATATTTTTTTTTAATAAAACAAAAATGCTTACAGCACCTGGTATTACAGTTGTCCCATTTAAGACACTCTTAAACTCTTTTTTTTTTTCTTAATAAAAAAAATTGCTTACAGCGCCTGGTATTACAGTTCTCCCATTTATGACACTCATAAACTCATTTTTTTTTTTTTTTTAATAAAACAAAAATGCTTACAGCACCTGGTATTACAGTTCTCCCATTTAAGACACACACACTCATTTTTTTTTTTTTTTTTTTTTAATAAAACAAAAATGCTTACAGCACCTGGTATTACAGTTATCCCATTTAAGACACTCTTACACTCTTTTTTTTTTTTTTTTTTTTTTTTTTTAATAAAACAAAAATGCTTACAGCACCTGGTATTACAGTTATCCCATTTAAGACACTCATACACTCATATATATATATTTTTTTTAATAAAACAAAAATGTTTACAGCACCTAGTATTACAGTTATCCCATTTAAGACACTCTTAAACTCTTTTTTTTCTTTTTTTTTTTTTAGTAAAATAAAATTGCTTACAGCACCTGGTATTACAGTTCTCCCATTTATGACACTCATACACTCATTTTTTTTTTTTTTAATAAATTAAAAATGCTTACAGCACCTGGTATTACAGTTCTCCCATTTAAGACACTCTTACACTCTTTTTTTTTCTTAATAAAACAAAAATGATTACAGCACCTGGTATTACAGTTCTCCCATTTAAGACACTGTTACATTCATTTTTTTTTTTTTTTTTATAAAAAAAATTATTACAGCACCTGGTATTACAGTTATTCCATTTAAGACACTCTTACACTAAATTCTTAATTTTTTTTTTCTTAATAAAACAACAATGCTTACTGCACCTGGTATTGTAATACCAGGTGCAGTAAGCATTGCTGTTTTATTAAGAAAAAAAAAATTAAGAATTTTTTATTTTTTATTTTAAATTATTTTTTTAAAATCATTTTAAATCAATCATTTTTGTTTTATTAAAAAATTTTTTTAAAAAATGTGTTTAAGAGTGTCTTAAATTGGAGAACTCTTAAACTCATTTTTTTTTAAAAAATTTTAATAAAACAAAAATGATTACAGCACCTGGTATTAAATAAACTTTTGTGGATCTTTTGGCTAGTAATGGGAATCAGAAGGGAAGTCAATGAGTATGTATAGTAAGTTAGTGTTTAAGGACTCTTAGGACAAAAATATGTTCAGTGGGTCAAATATGGACTTCTGTACAGCCAAAACATGTTAAAAAAAAATTTAAAGTTTTTTTTACAAAAAATTAAAAACCTTTTGTGGAAATTTTGGCTAGTAATGGAAATCAGAAGAGGTCAATGAGTATGTATAATAAGTTAGTGTTTAAGGACTCTTGGGCCAAAAATATGTTCATTAACTCAAATATGGACTTCTGTACAGCCATAACATGTAAAAAATATTTATACATATATTAAATAACCTTTTGTGGAACTTTTGGCTAGTAATGGAAATCAGAATGGAAGTCAATGAGTATGTATAGTAACAGTGTTTAAGGACTCTTGGGCCAAAAATATGTTCATTAAGTCAAATATGGACTTCTGTACAGTCAAAACATGTTAAAAAATTAAAAAAAAAAAAAAATTAAATAACCTTTTGTGGAAATTTTGGCTAGTAATGAAAATCAGAAGGGAAGTCAATGAGTATGTATAGTAAATTAGTGTTTAAGGACTCTTGGGCTAAAAATATGTTCATTAAGTCAAATATGGACTTCTGTAAAGTCATAATATCTAAAAAAAAAATATATATATACATATATTAAATAAACTTTTGTGGAACTTTTGGCTAGTAATGGAAATCAGAAGGGAAGTCAAAGACTATGTTTAGTAAGATAGTGTTTAAGGACTCTTGGGCCAAAAATATATTGAGCAGGTCAAATATGGACTTCTGTACAGCCAAAACATGTTAAAAAAAAAAAAATAAAAAAAAAATAAAAAAAACCTTTTGTGGACCTTTTGGCTTATAATGGAAATCAGAAGGGAAGTCAAAGACTATGTATAGTAAGATAGTGTTTAAGGACTCTTGGGCCAAAAATATGTTGAGCAGGTCAAATATGGACTTCTGTACAGCCAAAACATGTTAAAAAAAAAAAAAATTTAAAAAAACCTTTTGTGGACCTTTTGGCTAGTAATTGAAATCAGAAGGGAAGTCAATGAGTATGTATAGTAAGTTAGTGTTTAAGGACTCTTGGGCCAAAAATATGTTCAGTAGGTCAAATATGGACTACTGTTTGGATTTAATATCAGAAGGCGTCTATGAGAATAAATAGCAAAAAAACTTTTTTGGACCCTTTGGTTAGACATATGTTCAATATATTCTGCTTACACTAACTTAATCCGTTATCCAGTTAGGAACACACTTAAAATGTGTTTTTTTGCTCTTCTAGTTTGCATACAAAACTTAATTATTCCGTTGCGCATTGAAGACATAACACAATATGTGTGCTGTTGTGGTGCATTGCAACATGAACAATCTCATGCCGTTTTGCATTGAAATAACATATTTGCTGTTGCATTGCAATGAATACACGATCTAACTTAAGCTGTGCACTGAATAATAAATATAACATAAACATATGTGCTTGCATTGTATACAAAGAAACTCATTCCTTTATGAATTGAAGAGAGAACACATAACGTGTGCTGTTACATTGCATACAAAATCTAACTTAATACACATTGTGCATTGTGAATAACATATGCTGTTTCATTGCATTGCATAAACGATCTAACTTGTGCATTGAAGAGATAACATAACTCTTGAGATATGCTCCGTTTCATTGATATGCATACAAGAAATAACTCGTTCCGTTCTGCGTTGAAGAAATAACACATAATAATTGTTGCATTGCATACATTATCTAACTTCATCCGAAGTTGTTTTAGAGACAAAAACAAAATTATTCCGCTCTGTTTCAATGCATTGCAATAAAATGTTGTGTTATATAATGAAGAGATAATATATTTTGCACCATCTAACGTAATGCGTTGTGTATTAACATGTGAACTGTTGCATTACATACAAGAATCAGCTTGTTCGGTTGTATATTGAAAAGAGAACACTCTGCATGCAAGAAATAACTTGTGTATTAAAGCGATTAAAAAAAACATATTTGATTTCGCATTGCACTGCACGATCTAACGCTTTGAAGAGATAAGCGCTTTTGCATTGCAATACATACAAGAACTCGTGCATTGAAAGAGAAAAGTGATGCATTGAAGAGGTAAATGCTTTTGCATTGCAATGCATACAAAACTCGTTCTGCATTTAAGAGATTAGTGCGTTTGCATTACATTGCATACAATAACGTTGTGCACTGAAGAGATTAGTGCGTTTGCATTGCATTGCATACAATAACTCGTTGTGCACTGAAGAGATTAGTGCTTTCGCATTGTATTGCATACAATAACTCGTTGTGCATTGAAGAGATTAGTGCTTTTGCATGGCAATGCATACAAGATCTCGATGTGCATTTAAGATATAAGTGCTTTTGCATTACAATGCATATAAGAACTCGTTTTGCATTGAAGAGACTAGTGCTTTTACACTGCATTGCATACAAGAACTAGTGGTGCATTGATTAGATTGGTACTTTTGCATTTCAAATCATACAAAAACTTGAGCATTGAAGAGAAAATTGCTTTTGCATTACAATGCAGACAAAACTCGCACATTTAAGAGATTAGTTCGTTTGCATTGCATTGCATACAATTACTCGTTGTGCATTATAGAGATATGTGCTGTTGCATTGCAATCCATATAACAACTTGTGCATTGAAGAGATTAGTGTGTTTGCATTGCAATGCATACAAAACTCGTTGTGCATTGACGAGATTAGTGCGTTTGCATTGCATTGCATTCAAGAACTCGTTGTGCATTGAAGAGTTAAATGCTTTTGTATTACAATGCATATATAAGAACTCGATGTGCATTGAAGAGATAAGTGCTTTTGCATTTCAATGCATACAAAACTCGTTGTGCATTGACGAGATTAGTGCGTTTGCATTGCATTGCATACAATACTCGTTGTGCATTGAAGAGATAGTGCTTTTGCATTCTAATGTATAACTGAACTCGTTCATTAAAGAGACAAGTGCTTTTGCATCGCATTGCATATAAGAACTCGTTGTGCTTTGAAAAGATTAGTGCTTTTGCATTACAATGCATACAAAACTCGTTGTGCATTGAAGAGATTAGTGCTTTTGCATTACAATGCATACAAAACTCGTTGTGCATTGAAGAGATTAGTGCTTTTACATTGCATTGCTTACAAGAACTCGTTTTGCATTGAGAGATATGTGCTGTTGCATTGCAATGCATATAAGAACTCGTTGTGAGTTGAAGAGATAATTACAATGTTTATAAGAAATCATTGTGCAATGAAGAGATTAGTGCTTTTACATTGCATTGCATACAAGAAAGCGAGCACTGACGAGATAAGTGCTTTTGCAGTGCATCGCATACAATAACTTGTTGTGCATTGAAGAGATTAGTGCTTTTACATTGCATTGCAATGCATATAAGAACTTGTGCATTGAAGAGATTAGTGCTTTTGCATTGCATTGAAGAACTCGTTGTGCATTGAAGATCTTAGTGCTCTTGCATCGCATACAATAACTCGTTGTGAATTGAAGAGATAATTGCAATGTATATAAGACATCATTGTGCATTGAAGAAATTGTGCTTTTACATTGCATTGCTTACAAGAACTCGTTTTGCATTGAAGAGACAAGTGCGTTTGCATTGCATTGCATACAATAACTCGTTGTGCATTGAAGAGATATGTGCTGTTGCATTGCAATGCATACAAGAACTCGTGCATTGAGGAGATTAGTGCTTTTACATTCATTGCAATGCGTATAAGAACTTGTGCATTGAAGAGATTAGTGCTTTTGCATTGCATTGAAGAACTCGTTGTGCATTGAAGAGACAAGTGCTTTTGCATTGCATTGCATACAAGAACTCGTTGTGCATTGAAGAGATATGTGCTGTTGCATTGCAATGCATACAAGAACTCCTTGTGCATTGAAGAGATTAGTGCTTTTAAATGGCAAAGCATATAAGAACTCGTGCATTGAAGCAACAAGTGCTTTTGCATTGCAATGCATACAAAAGTCGTTGTGCATTGAAGAGAAAATTGCTTTTGCGTTACAATGCATACAAAACTCGTTGTGCATTTAAGATATAAGTGCTTATGCTTTACAATGCATATAAGAACTTGTTATGCATTGAAGAAATAAGTGTTTTTACATTGCGTTGCATACAAGTACTCGTCGTGCATTAAAGAGTTTAGTGTGTTTGTATTGTATTGCGTCAGGTTGTGCATTGAAGAGATTAGTGCTTTTGCATTGCATTGCATACAATACTCGTTGTGCATTGAAGAGACAGTGCTTATGCATTCTAATGCATACCTGAACTCGTTCATTAAAGAGACAAGTGCTTTTGCATTGCATTGCATTGAAAAACTCGTTGTGCATTGAAGAGATCGTGCTTTTATAGTAATGGGAATCAGAAGGGAAGTCATTGAGTATGTATAGTAAGTTTGTGTCGAAGGACTCTTGGGCCAAAAATATTTTAAGTAGGTCAAGTAAGGACTTCTGTACAGCCATAACATGTAAAAAAAAAAAAAAAAAAAAAAAATTTAAAAAACTTTTTTGGAACTTTTGGCTAGTAATGAAAATCAGAAGGGAAGTCAATATGTATAGTAAGTTACTGTTTAAGGATTCTTGGGCCAAAAATATGTACAGCCATAACATGTAAAAATTGAAATAAAAAAAATAAATAAAAAAAAACTTTTTGTGGAAATGTTGGCTAGTAATGGGAATCAGACGGGAAGTCAATGAGTAGGTATAGTTAGTGTTTAAGGACTCTTGGGCCAAAAATATGTTCAGTAGGTGAAATATGGACTTCTGTACAGCCATAACCTGTAAAAAAATAAATAAAAAAAATAAAAACCTTAAAAAAAAAAAACCCTTAAAAAACCTTTCTGTGGAACTTTTGGCTAGTAATTGGAATCAGAAGGAAAGTTAATAAGGATGTATAGTAAGTTAGTTTAAGGACTCTTGGGCCAAAAATATGTTCAGTAGGTCAAGTAAGGACTTCTGTACAGCCATAACATGTAAAAATTGTAATAAAAAAAATAAATAAAAAAAAAACTTAAAAAAAAACTTTTTGTGCAAATGTTGGCTAGTAATGGGAATCAGAAGGGAAGTCAATGAGTATGTATAGTAAGTTATTGTTTAAGGACTCTTGGGCCAAAAATATGTTTAGTGGATCAAATATGGATTACTGTATGGCTGAAGTAACATAAGAGGGAGTCAATATGTATGAATAGAAAGTCAATGTTCAAAGACTCTTTCGTCAAAAATATGTTCAGCAGGTCAAATAAGGACTTCTGTACAGCAATATGTAAAAAAAATAAAATAAAATAAAAAAACCTTTTTGTGGAAATGTTGGCTAGTAATGGGAATCTGAAGGGAAGTCAATGAGTATGTATAGTAAGTTATTGTTTAAGGACTCTTGGGCCAAAAATATGTTTAGTGGATCAAATATGGATTACTGTATGGCTGAAGTAACATAAGAGGGAGTCAATATGTATGAATAGAAAGTCAATGTTCAAAGACTCTTTCGTCAAAAATATATTCAGTAGGTCAAATAAGGACTTCTGTACAGCCATAACATGTAAAAAAAAAAAGAAAAAAAGATTTAATTTGTTTTTTAAAAAAAACTTAGAAATTACTTTTGTGGAACTTTTGGCTAGTATTTGGAATCAGAAGGGAAGTCAATGTGTATGTGTATAGTAAGTTAGTATTTAAGGACTCTTGAGCCAAAAATATGTTCCGTGGGTCAAATATGGACTACTGTATGGCTGATTAATATCAGAAGGAGTCTAGGACAATAAATAGCAAAGAAACATTTCTGGATACTTTGGCCAGTAGCATGTTCAGAGTGTCAAATAAAGCGTAAAGTATGGCTGACGTAACATGAGTCAATATGTATGGATAGAAAGTCAATGTTCAAAGACTCTTTTGTCAAAAATATGTTCAGTAGGTCAAATAAGGACTTCTGTACAGCCATAACATGTCAAAAAAAAAAAAAAACGCTTTGTGGAACTTTTGGCTAGTAATGGAAATCAGAAGGGAAGTCAATGAGTATGTTTAGTAAGTTAGTGTCTAAGGACTCTTGGGCCAAAAATGTGTTCAGAGGGTCAAATATGGACTACGGTGTGGCTGATTTAATATCAGAAGGAGTCTAGGAGAATAAATAGCAAAAAAGCATTTCTGGATCCTTAGGCCAGTAGCATTTTCAGAGTGTTACATGTTAAAAAAAAAAAGAAAAAGAAAAGAAAAAAAAACCTTAATAAAACCTTTTGTGGAACTTTTGGCTAGTATTTGGAATCAGAAGGGAAGTCAATGTGTATGTGTATAGTAAGTTAGTATTTAAGGACTCTTGAGCCAAAAATATGTTCCGTGGGTCAAATATGGACTACTGTATGGCTGATTAATATCAGAAGGAGTCTAGGACAATAAATAGCAAAGAAACATTTCTGGATACTTTGGCCAGTAGCATGTTCAGAGTGTCAAATAAAGCGTAAAGTATGGCTGACGTAACATGAGTCAATATGTATGGATAGAAAGTCAATGTTCAAAGACTCTTTTGTCAAAAATATGTTCAGTAGGTCAAATAAGGACTTCTGTACAGCCATAACATGTCAAAAAAAAAAAAAAACGCTTTGTGGAACTTTTGGCTAGTAATGGAAATCAGAAGGGAAGTCAATGAGTATGTTTAGTAAGTTAGTGTCTAAGGACTCTTGGGCCAAAAATGTGTTCAGAGGGTCAAATATGGACTACGGTGTGGCTGATTTAATATCAGAAGGAGTCTAGGAGAATAAATAGCAAAAAAGCATTTCTGGATCCTTAGGCCAGTAGCATTTTCAGAGTGTTACATGTTAAAAAAAAAAAGAAAAAGAAAAGAAAAAAAAACCTTAATAAAACCTTTTGTGGAACTTTTGGCTAGTAATTGGAATCAGAAGCGAAGTCAATGAGTATGTATAGTAAGTTAGTGTTTAAGGACTCTTGGGCCAAAAATATTTTAAGTAGGTCAAAGATGGACTTCTGTACAGCCATAACATGTAAAAAAAAAAAAAAAAAAAAACCTTTAAAAAAACTTTTGTGGAACTTTTGGCTAGTGATGGAAATCAGAAGGGAAGTCAATGAGTATGTATAGTAAGTTAGTGTTTAAGGACTCTTGGGCCAAAAATATGTTCAGTGGGTCAAATATGGACTTCTGTACAGCCATAACATATAAAAAAACTAAAAATAAAAAAAACTTAAAAAAAAACTTTTGTGGAACTTTTGGCTAGTAATGGAAATCAGAAGGGAAGTCAATGAGTATGTATAGTAAGTTAGTGTTTAAGGACTCTTGGGGCAAAAACATGTTCAGTATGTCAAATATGGAATTATGTACAGCCATAACATGTAAATATTTTTTTTTTTTTTTTTTTTAAATTAAAAAACCTTTTGTGGACCTTTAGGCTAGTAATGGAAATCAGAAGGGAAGTTGATGAGTATGTATAGTAAGTTAGTATTTAAGGACTCTTGGGCCAAAAATATGTTCCGTGGGTCAAATATGGGCTACTGTATGGCTGATTTAATATCAGAAGGAGTCTAGGAGAATAAATAGCAAAGAAACATTTCTGGACACTTTGGCCAGTGGCATGTTCAGAGTGTCAAATAAAGCGTAAAGTATGGCTGACATAACATAAGGAGTCAATATGTATTGATAGAAAGTCAATGTTCAAAGACTCTTTTGTCAAAAATATGTTCAATAGGTCAAATAAGGACTTCTGTACAGCCATAACATGTCAAAAAAAAAAAAAACGTTTTGTGGAACTTTTGGCTAGTAATGGGAATCAGAAGGGAAGTCAATGAGTATGTATAGTAAGTTAGTGTTGAAGGACTCTTGGGCAAAAAATATTTTAAGTAGTTCAAAGATGGACTTACTGTACAGCCATAACATATAAAAAAATAAATAAATTTAAAAAAAAAAAATTAAAAAACTTTTTTGGAACTTTTGGCTAGTAATGGAAATCAGAAGGGAAGTCAATGAGTATGTATAGTAAGTTAGTGTTTAAGGACTCTTTGGCCAAAAATATTTTAAGTAGGTCAAAGATGGACTTCTGTACAGCCATAACATGTAAAAAAATAAATAAATTTAAAAATAAAAATTAAAAAACTTTTGTGAAACTTTTGGCTAGTAATGGGAATCAGAAGGGAAGTCAATGAGTATGTATAGTAAGTTAGTGTTGAAGGACTCTTGGGCCAAAAATATTTTAAGTAGTTCAAAGATGGACTTACTGTACAGCCATAACATATAAAAAAATAAATAAATTTAAAAAAAAAAGTTAAAAAACTTTTTTGGAACTTTTGGCTGGTAATGGAAATCAGAAGGGAAGTCAATGAGTATGTATAGTAAGTTAGTGTTTAAGGACTCTTTGGCCAAAAATATTTTAAGTAGGTCAAAGACGGACTTCTATACAGCCATAACGTGTAAAAAAAAAAAAAAAAAAAAACCTTAAAAAAACATTTTGTGGAACTTTTGGCTAGAAATGAAAATCAGAAGGGAAGTCAGTGAGTATGTATAGTAAGTTAGTGTTTAAGGACTCTTGGGCCAAAAATATGTTCAGTGGGTCAAATATGGACTTCTGTACAGCCATAACATATAAAAAAATAAAAAATAAAAAAAACTTTTAAAAAAACTTTTGTGGAACTTTTGGCTAGTAATGGAAATCAGAAGGGAAGTCAATGAGTATATATAGTAAGTTAGTGTTTAAGGACTCTTAGGCCAAAAATATTTTAAGTAGGTCAAAGATGGAATTCTGTACAGCCATAACATGTAAAAAAAAAAAAAAAAAAAAAGATGTTAAAAAAATTTAAACTTTTGTGGAACTTTTGACTAGTAATGGGAATCAGAAGAGAAGTCAATGAGTATGTATAGTAAGTTAGTGTTGAAGGACTCTTGGGCCAAAAATATTTTAAGTAGTTCAAAGATGGACTTACTGTACAGCCATAACATATAAAAAAAAAAAAAATTAAAAAAAAAAAATTAAAAAACTTTTTTGGAACTTTTGGCTAGTAATGGAAATCAGAAGGGAAGTCAATGAGTATGTATAGTAAGTTAGTGTTTAAGGACTCTTGGGTCAAAAATATGTTCAGTGGGTCAAATATGGACTTCTGTACAGCCATAACATATAAAAAAATAAAAAATAAAAAAAACTTTAAAAAAAACTTTTGTGGAACTTTTGGCTAGTAATGGAAATCAGAAGGGAAGTCAATGAGTATATATAGTAAGTTAGTGTTTAAGGACTCTTAGGCCAAAAATATTTTAAGTAGGTCAAAGATGGAATTCTGTACAGCCATAACATGTAAAAAAATAAATAAATTTTAAAAAAAAAATTAAAAAACTTTTGTGAAACTTTTGGCTAGTAATGGAAATCAGAAGGGAAGTCAATGAGTATGTATAGTAAGTTAGTGTTGAAGGACTCTTGGGGCAAAAATATTTTAAGTAGTTCAAAGATGGACTTACTGTACAGCCATAACATGTAAAAAAATAAATAAATTTAAAAATAAAAATTAAAAAACTTTTGTGAAACTTTTGGCTAGTAATGGAAATCAGAAGGGAAGTCAATGAGTATGTATAGTAAGTTAGTGTTTAAGGACTCTTTGGCCAAAAATATTTTAAGTAGGTCAAAGATGGACTTCTATACAGCCATAACGTGTAAAAAAAAAAAAAAAAAAAAACCTTAAAAAAACATTTTGTGGAACTTTTGGCTAGAAATGGAAATCAGAAGGGAAGTCAGTGAGTATGTATAGTAAGTTAGTGTTTAAGGACTCTTGGGCCAAAAATATGTTCAGTGGGTCAAATATGGACTTCTGTACAGCCATAACATATAAAAAAATAAAAAAAACTTTTAAAAAAAACTTTTGTGGAACTTTTGGCTGGTAATGGAAATCAGAAGGGAAGTCAATGAGTATATATAGTAAGTTAGTGTTTAAGGACTCTTAGGCCAAAAATATTTTAAGTAGGTCAAAGATGGAATTCTGTACAGCCATAACATGTAAAAAAAAAAAAAAATGTTAAAAAAATTTAAACAAATGTTTGTGGCACTTTTGGCTGGTAATGGGAATCAGAAGGGAAGTCAATGAGTATGTATAGTAAGTTAGTGTTTAAGGACTCTTGGGGCAAAAACATGTTCAGTAGGTCAAACATGGAATTCTGTACAGCAATAACATGTAAAAACAAAAACAAAAAATTGTAAATTTTTTATTTTTTTTTTTACTTTTGTGAAACTTTTGGCTAGTAATGGGAATCAGAAGGGAAGTCAATGAGTATGTATAGTAAGTTAGTGTTGAAGGACTCTTGGGGCAAAAATATTTTAAGTAGTTCAAAGATGGACTTACTGTACAGCCATAACATGTAAAAAAATAAATAAATTTAAAAAAAAAAAAATTAAAAAACTTTTGTGGAACTTTTGGCTAGTAATGGAAATCAGAAGGGAAGTCAATGAGTATGTATAGTAAGTTAGTGTTTAAGGACTCTTAGGCCAAAAATATTTTAAGTAGGTCAAAGATGGACTTCTGTACAGCCATAAGTAAAAAAAAAAATAAAAAAAACCTTTAAAAAACCTTTTGTGGAACTTTTGCCTAGTATTTGGAATCAGAAGGGTAGTCAATGAGTATGTATTAGTAGTTAGTGTTTAAGGACTCTTGGGCCAAAAACATTTTAAGTAGGTCAAAGATGGTCTTCTGTACAGCCATGACGTAAAAAAAAAAAAAAAAAAAAAAAAAAAAATGTAAAAACCTTATGTGGAACTTTTGGCTAGTGATGGAAATCAGAAGGGAAGTCAATGAGTATGTATTAGTAGTTAGTGTTTAAGGACTCTTGGGCCAAAATATTTTCAGTAGGTCAAATAAGGACTTCTGTACAGCCATGACGTAAAAAAAAAAAAAAAAAAAAAAAAAAAAATTTAAAAACCTTATGTGGAACTTTTGGCTAGTGATGGAAATCAGAAGGGAAGTCAATGAGTATGTATAGTAAGTTAGTGTTTAAGGACTCTTGGGCCAAAAATATGTTCAGTGGGTCAAATATGGACTTCTGTACAGCCATAACATATAAAAAAACTAAAAATAAAAAAAACTTTAAAAAAAACTTTTGTGGAACTTTTGGCTAGTAATGGAAATCAGAAGGGAAGTCAATGAGTATGTATAGTAAGTTAGTGTTTAAGGACTCTTGGGGCAAAAACATGTTCAGTATGTCAAATATGGAATTACGTACAGCCATAACATGTAAATATTTATTTATTTATTTTTTTTAATTAAAAAACCTTTTGTGGACCTTTAGGCTAGTAATGGAAATCAGAAGGGAAGTTGATGAGTATGTATAGTAAGTTAGTATTTAAGGACTCTTGGGCCAAAAATATGTTCCGTGGGTCAAATATGGGCTACTGTATGGCTGATTTAATATCAGAAGGAGTCTAGGAGAATAAATAGCAAAGAAACATTTCTGGACACTTTGGCCAGTAGCATGTTCAGAGTGTCAAATAAAGCGTAAAGTATGGCTGACGTAACATAAGGAGTCAATATGTATGGATAGAAAGTCAATGTTCAAAGACTCTTTTGTCAAAAATATGTTCAGTAGGTCAAATAAGGACAAATAAGTACAGCCATAACATGTCAAAAAAAAAAAAACGTTTTGTGGAACTTTTGGCTAGTAATGGGAATCAGAAGGGAAGTCAATGAGTATGTATAGTAAGTTAGTGTTGAAGGACTCTTGGGCCAAAAATATTTGAAGTAGTTCAAAGATGGACTTACTGTACAGCCATAACATATAAAAAAATAAAAAAATTAAAAAAAAAAAATTAAAAAACTTTTTTGGAACTTTTGGCTAGTAATGGAAATCAGAAGGGAAGTCAATGAGTATGTATAGTAAGTTAGTGTTTAAGGACTCTTGGGTCAAAAATATGTTCAGTGGGTCAAATATGGACTTCTGTACAGCCATAACATATAAAAAAATAAAAAATAAAAAAAACTTTAAAAAAAACTTTTGTGGAACTTTTGGCTAGTAATGGAAATCAGAAGGGAAGTCAATGAGTATATATAGTAAGTTAGTGTTTAAGGACTCTTAGGCCAAAAATATTTTAAGTAGGTCAAAGATGGAATTCTGTACAGCCATAACATGTAAAAAAATAAATAAATTTTAAAAAAAAAATTAAAAAACTTTTGTGAAACTTTTGGCTAGTAATGGAAATCAGAAGGGAAGTCAATGAGTATGTATAGTAAGTTAGTGTTGAAGGACTCTTGGGGCAAAAATATTTTAAGTAGTTCAAAGATGGACTTACTGTACAGCCATAACATGTAAAAAAATAAATAAATTTAAAAATAAAAATTAAAAAACTTTTGTGAAACTTTTGGCTAGTAATGGAAATCAGAAGGGAAGTCAATGAGTATGTATAGTAAGTTAGTGTTTAAGGACTCTTTGGCCAAAAATATTTTAAGTAGGTCAAAGATGGACTTCTATACAGCCATAACGTGTAAAAAAAAAAAAAAAAAAAAACCTTAAAAAAACATTTTGTGGAACTTTTGGCTAGAAATGGAAATCAGAAGGGAAGTCAGTGAGTATGTATAGTAAGTTAGTGTTTAAGGACTCTTGGGCCAAAAATATGTTCAGTGGGTCAAATATGGACTTCTGTACAGCCATAACATATAAAAAAATAAAAAAAACTTTTAAAAAAAACTTTTGTGGAACTTTTGGCTGGTAATGGAAATCAGAAGGGAAGTCAATGAGTATATATAGTAAGTTAGTGTTTAAGGACTCTTAGGCCAAAAATATTTTAAGTAGGTCAAAGATGGAATTCTGTACAGCCATAACATGTAAAAAAAAAAAAAAATGTTAAAAAAATTTAAACAAATGTTTGTGGCACTTTTGGCTGGTAATGGGAATCAGAAGGGAAGTCAATGAGTATGTATAGTAAGTTAGTGTTTAAGGACTCTTGGGGCAAAAACATGTTCAGTAGGTCAAACATGGAATTCTGTACAGCAATAACATGTAAAAACAAAAACAAAAAATTGTAAATTTTTTATTTTTTTTTTTACTTTTGTGAAACTTTTGGCTAGTAATGGGAATCAGAAGGGAAGTCAATGAGTATGTATAGTAAGTTAGTGTTGAAGGACTCTTGGGGCAAAAATATTTTAAGTAGTTCAAAGATGGACTTACTGTACAGCCATAACATGTAAAAAAATAAATAAATTTAAAAAAAAAAAAATTAAAAAACTTTTGTGGAACTTTTGGCTAGTAATGGAAATCAGAAGGGAAGTCAATGAGTATGTATAGTAAGTTAGTGTTTAAGGACTCTTAGGCCAAAAATATTTTAAGTAGGTCAAAGATGGACTTCTGTACAGCCATAAGTAAAAAAAAAAAAAAAAAAAACCTTTAAAAAACCTTTTGTGGAACTTTTGCCTAGTATTTGGAATCAGAAGGGTAGTCAATGAGTATGTATTAGTAGTTAGTGTTTAAGGACTCTTGGGCCAAAAACATTTTAAGTAGGTCAAAGATGGTCTTCTGTACAGCCATGACGTAAAAAAAAAAAAAAAAAAAAAAAAAAAAATGTAAAAACCTTATGTGGAACTTTTGGCTAGTGATGGAAATCAGAAGGGAAGTCAATGAGTATGTATTAGTAGTTAGTGTTTAAGGACTCTTGGGCCAAAATATTTTCAGTAGGTCAAATAAGGACTTCTGTACAGCCATGACGTAAAAAAAAAAAAAAAAAAAAAAAAAAAAATTTAAAAACCTTATGTGGAACTTTTGGCTAGTGATGGAAATCAGAAGGGAAGTCAATGAGTATGTATAGTAAGTTAGTGTTTAAGGACTCTTGGGCCAAAAATATGTTCAGTGGGTCAAATATGGACTTCTGTACAGCCATAACATATAAAAAAACTAAAAATAAAAAAAACTTTAAAAAAAACTTTTGTGGAACTTTTGGCTAGTAATGGAAATCAGAAGGGAAGTCAATGAGTATGTATAGTAAGTTAGTGTTTAAGGACTCTTGGGGCAAAAACATGTTCAGTATGTCAAATATGGAATTACGTACAGCCATAACATGTAAATATTTATTTATTTATTTTTTTTAATTAAAAAACCTTTTGTGGACCTTTAGGCTAGTAATGGAAATCAGAAGGGAAGTTGATGAGTATGTATAGTAAGTTAGTATTTAAGGACTCTTGGGCCAAAAATATGTTCCGTGGGTCAAATATGGGCTACTGTATGGCTGATTTAATATCAGAAGGAGTCTAGGAGAATAAATAGCAAAGAAACATTTCTGGACACTTTGGCCAGTAGCATGTTCAGAGTGTCAAATAAAGCGTAAAGTATGGCTGACGTAACATAAGGAGTCAATATGTATGGATAGAAAGTCAATGTTCAAAGACTCTTTTGTCAAAAATATGTTCAGTAGGTCAAATAAGGACAAATAAGTACAGCCATAACATGTCAAAAAAAAAAAAACGTTTTGTGGAACTTTTGGCTAGTAATGGGAATCAGAAGGGAAGTCAATGAGTATGTATAGTAAGTTAGTGTTGAAGGACTCTTGGGCCAAAAATATTTGAAGTAGTTCAAAGATGGACTTACTGTACAGCCATAACATATAAAAAAATAAATAAATTTAAAAAAAAAAATTAAAAAACTTTTTTGGAACTTTTGGCTAGTAATGGAAATCAGAAGGGAAGTCAATGAGTATGTATAGTAAGTTAGTGTTTAAGGACTCTTTGGCCAAAAATATTTTAAGTAGGTCAAAGATGGACTACGGTGTGGCTGATTTAATATCAGAAGGAGTCTAGGAGAATAAATAGCAAAAAAGCATTTCTGGATCCTTTGGCCAGTAGCATTTTCAGAGTGTTACATGTTAAAAAAAAAAAAAAAGAAAAGAAAAAAAAACCTTAATAAAACCTTTTGTGGAACTTTTGGCTAGTAATTGGAATCAGAAGCGAAGTCAATGAGTATGTATAGTAATCTAGTGTTTAAGGACTCTTTGGCCAAAAATATTTTAAGTAGGTCAAAGATGGACTTCTATACAGCCATAACGTGTAAAAAAAATAAAAAATAAAAAAAACTTTTAAAAAAACTTTTGTGGAACTTTTGGCTAGTAATGGAAATCAGAAGGGAAGTCAATGAGTATATATAGTAAGTTAGTGTTTAAGGACTCTTAGGCCAAAAATATTTTAAGTAGGTCAAAGATGGAATTCTGTACAGCCATAACATGTAAAAAAAAAAAAAAAAATGTTAAAAAAATTTAAACATGTTTGTGGCACTTTTGGCTGGTAATGGGAATCAGAAGGGAAGCCAATGAGTATGTATAGTAAGTTAGTGTATAAGGACTCTTGGGGCAAAAACATGTTCAGTTGGTCAAATATGGAATTCTGTACAGCAATAACATGTAAAAAAAAAAAAAAAAATTGTAAATTTTTTTTTTTTTTTTTTACTTTTGTGAAACTTTTGGCTAGTAATGGGAATCAGAAGGGAAGTCAATGAGTATGTATAGCAAGTTAGGGTTTAAGAACTCTTGGGCCAAAAATATTTTAAGTAGTTCAAAGATGGACTTACTGTACAGCCATAACATATAAAAAAATAAATAAATTTAAAAAAAAACTTATGTTCAGTGGGTCAAATATGGACTTCTGTACAGCCATAACATATAAAAAAATAAAAAATAAAAAAAACTTAAAAAAAAACTTTTGTGGAACTTTTGGCTAGTAATGGAAATCAGAAGGGAAGTCAATGAGTATATATAGTATATATTTAGTGTTTAAGGACTCTTAGGCCAAAAATATTTTAAGTAGGTCAAAGATGGAATTCTGTACAGCCATAACATGTAAAAAAAAAAAAAATGTTAAAAAAATTTAAACAAATGTTTGTGGCACTTTTAGCTGGTAATGGGAATCAGAAGAGAAGTCAATGAGTATGTATAGTAAGTTAGTGTTTAAGGACTCTTGGGGCAAAAACATGTTCAGTAGGTCAAATATGGAATTCTGTACAGCAATAACATGTAAAAACAAAAACAAAAAATTGTAAATTTTTTTTTTTTTTTTTTTTACTTTTGTGAAACTTTTGGCTAGTAATGGGAATCAGAAGGGAAGTCAATGAGTATGTATAGTAAGTTAGTGTTGAAGGACTCTTGGGCCAAAAATATTTTAAGTAGTTCAAAGATGGACTTACTGTACAGCCATAACATGTAAAAAAATAAATAAATTAAAAAAAAAAAAATTAAAAAACTTTTTTGGAACTTTTGGCTAGTAATGGAAATCAGAAGGGAAGTCAATGAGTATGTATAGTAAGTTAGTGTTTAAGGACTCTTGGGCCAAAAATGTGTTCAGTAGGTCAAATATGGACTTCTATACAGCCATAACGTAAATAATTTTTTTTTTTTTTAAATTAAAAAACCTTTTGTGGACCTTTAGGCTAGTAATGGAAATCAGAAGGGAAGTTAATATGTATAGTAATTTAGTTTTTAAGTACTCTTGGGCCATAAATATGTAAAGTAGGTCAAATAAGGACTTCTGTACAGCCATGACATGTAAAATAAATAAATAAATAAATCTTTAAAAAACCTTTTTGTGGAAATGTTGGTTAGTAATGGGAATCAGAAAGGAAGTCAATGAGTAGGTATAAGTTAGTGTTTAAGGAATCTTGGGCCAAAAATATGTTCAGTATATCAAATAAGGACTTCTGTACAGCCATAACATTAAAAAAAAAAAAAAAAAAAAAAAACCTTTAAAAAGATTTTTTGGGAACTTTTGGCTACTAATAGAAATCAGAAGGTAACGGGTTCAGAAGGGAAGTCAATAAGTATGTATTATAATTTAGTGTTTAAGGGCTCTTGGGACAAAAATATAAGTAGGTCAGATATGGAGCTCTGTACAGCCATAACGTAAAATAAAATGAAATAAAATTTTAAAAACCTTTTGCGGAACTTTTGTCTAGTAATGGAAATCAGAAGGGGTCAATGTGTATGTTCAGTGGGTCAAACATAGACTTCTGTATAGCTTTAACATGTAGCAAAAAAAAAAACACCTTAAAAATAATTTAAAAAAAAAAACCTTTTGTGGAACTTTTCGCCAAAAATGGGAATCAGAAGGGGTCAATGAGTCAATAGTATGTTCATGATCGAGGACTCTTTGGCCAGAAATATGTTCAGTGGAGCAAATCTGGTTGATTTAATGTCAGAAGGAATCTTTGAGAATATATAGTTGAAAATCTTGTGTGGGACCCCTTGGTCAGACATATGTTCAGTATGTTCTGCTTACACTAACTTAATCCGTTATCCAGTGAGGAACACACTTAAAATGTTATGTTTTGCTAGATTGCATAGAAAGCTTAATTATTCCGTTGTGCATTGAAGACATAACACAACATTTGTGCTGTTGTAGTGCATTGCAACATTCACAATCTCATGCCGTTGTGCATTTTAAATAACATATTTGCTATTGCATTGCAATGAATACACGATCTAACTTGATACGCTGTGCACTGAATAATAAATATAACATAAACATATGTGCTTGCATTGTATACAAAGAAACGCATTCCTTTATGAATTGAAGAGAGAACACATAACGTGTGCTGTTACATTGCATACAGGATCTAACTTAATACATTGTGCATTGTGAATAACATATGCTGTTTCATTGCATTGCATGAACGATCTAACGTGTGCATTGAAGAGATAACATAATAACTCTTGAGATATGCTCCGTTTCATTGATATGCATACAAGAACTAACTCGTTCCGTTCTGCATTGAAGAAATAACACATAACATAATTGTTGCATTGCATACACTAAATTAATCCGTTATTCAGTGAAGAACAACCTTAAATGCTCTGTTTAGAGACAAAAACAAAATTATTCTGTTGTGCATTAAAGAATAACATATGCTCTGTTTCAATGTATTGCAATAAAATGTTGTGTTATATATTATAATTTGTGTGTTATATGAGATAATATATTTTGCACCATCTAACTTAATGCGTTGTGTATTAAGGTGATAACACAACATGTGAACTGTTGCATTACATACAAGAATCAGCGTGTTCTGTTGTGTATTGAAAAGAGAAAAAAACTTGTACTAACTTGTGTATTAAAGACAAAAAACATATTTGATTTCGCATAGCAATGCACGATCTAACGCTTTGAAGAGATAAGCGCTTTTGCATTACAATATGTACAAGAGCTCGTGCATTGGAAGAGATAAGTGATGCATTGAAGAGGTAAATGCTGTTGCTTTGAAATTCTATTATTGCATATTGCATACAATAATTCGTTGTGCATTGAAAAGACAAGTACTTTTGCATTGCATTGCATTCAATAACTCATGCATGGAAGAGATTAGTGCGTTTGCATTGCATTGCATATTAGAACTCGTTGTGCATTTAAGAGATTAGTGTTTTTGCATTGCATTGCATGCAAAAATAGTTGTGCATTGATAGATTAGTGCATTTGCATTGCATTGCATACAAGAACTCATCGTGCATTGACGAGATTAGCGCTTTTGCATTGCAATGCATACAAAACTAGTGCATTGAAGAGATTAGTTCTTTTGCATTACAATGCATATACGAAACCTTTGTGTATTGAAGAGATTAGTGCTTTTGCATTGCAATGCATACAAAACTCGTTCTGTATTTAAGAGATTAGTGCGTTTGCATTGCATTGCATTGCATGAAATAATTCGTTGTGCATTGAAGAGATTAGTGCTTTTACATCGCATTGCATTCGAGAACTCGTTGTGCAGTGAAGAGATTAGTGCTTTTGCATTGCAGTGCATACAAAACCCATGCATGAAAGAGATTAGTGGAGTTTGCATTGCACTGCATACTAGAACTCGTTGTGCATTTAAGAGATTAGTGTTTTTGCATTGCATTGCATACAAAAATAGTTGTGCATTTGATAGATTAGAGCGTTTGCATTGCATTGCATACAAGAACTCTTTGTGCATTGAAGATATTAGTGCTTTTGCATTGCAATGCATACAAAACTGGTTGTGCTTGAAGAGATTAGTGCGTTTGCATTGCATTACATAAAAGAACTCGTTGTGCATTGAAGAGTTTCGTTCTTTTCATTGCATTGTATACAAGAACTCATTATGCATTGATTAGATTAGTGCTGTTGCATTGCAATGCATACAAGAACTCATTGTGCATTGAAGTGAGAAGTGCTGTTGCATTGCAATGCATATAAGAACTTCTTGTGCATTGACGAGATAAGTGCTGTTGCATTGCAATGCATATAAGAACTTCTTGTGCATTAAAGAGATTAGTGCTTTTACATTGCATTGCATTGCATACAAGAACTCGTGCATTGAAGAGATTAGTGCTTTTGCATTGCAATGCATACAAAATCTCGATGTGCACTGAAGATATTAGAACGTTTGCATTGCATTGCATGCAAGAACTCGTGCATTGAAGCGATAATTGCTTTTACATTACAATGTATGCAAAACTTGTTGTGCATTGAGAAATTAGCGCTTTTGCATTGCAATGCATACAAAACTCGTTGTGCATTGAAGAGATTAGTGCGTTTGCATTACAATGCATATAAGAACTTGTGCATACAATAACTCGTTCATTGGAGATAAGTCCTTTTGCATTACAATGGATATAACTCGTTGTGCATTAAACAGATAAGTGCTTTTGCATTACAATGCATAGAATAACTCATTGTGCATTGAAGAGATAAGTGCTGTTCATTGAAGAGATTAGTGCTTTTGCATTGCATACAATAACTCGCTCATTGAAGAGATAAGTGCTTTTGCATTGCAATGCATACAAGACCTCGATGTGCAATGAAGATATTAGTGCGTTCGCGGTGCATTGCATACAAGAACTCGTGCATTAAAAGAATAAGTGCTTTTGCATTGCAATTCATACAAGAATTTGATGTGCATTGAAGATATTAGACCGTTTGCATTGCAATGCATACAAAACTCGTTGTGCATTGAAGAGATTAGTGCGTTTGCATTGAATACAATAACTCGTTCATTGGAGATAAGTCTTTTGCATTACAATGGATATAAGAACTCGTTGTGCATTAAACAGATAAGTGCTTTTGCATTGCAATGCATACAAAACTCGATGTGCATTGAAGAGATTAGTGTGTCTGCACTGCATTGCATACAAGAACTCGTTTTGCAATGAAGCGATAAGTGCTGTTGCAATGCAATGCATATAAGAACTTGTGTATTGAAGAGAAAATTTCGTTTGCAGTGCATACTAGAACTCGTGCCAGCGATAATTGCTTTTGCATTACAATGCATGCAAAACTTGTTGTGCATTGAGAAATTAGCGCTTTTGCATTGCAATACATACAAAACTAGTTGTGCATTGAAGAGATAACTGCGTTTGCATTGCATTACATACTAGAACTCGTGCATTGAGAAATGCGCTTTTGCATTGCAGTGCATACAAAACTCGTTGTGCATTGTAGAGATAAGTGCTGTTGCAATGCAATGCATATAAGAACTTGTGCATTGAAGAGAAAATTGCTTTTGCATTACAATGCATAGAAGAACTCATTGTGCATTGAAGAGATTAGTGCGTTTGCATTGCATACAATAACTCGCTCATTGAAGAGATAAGTGCTTTTGCATTGCAATGCATACAAGACCTCGATGTGCAATGAAGATATTAGTGCGTTCGCGGTGCATTGCATACAAGAACTCGTGCATTAAAAGAATAAGTGCTTTTGCATTGCAATTCATACAAGAACTCGATGTGCATTGAAGATATTAGACCGTTTGCATTGCATTGCATACAATAACTCGTTCATTGGAGATAAGTCCTTTTGCATTACAATGGATATAACTCGTTGTGCATTAAACAGATAAGTGCTTTTGCATTGCAATGCATACAAAACTCGATGTGCATTGAAGATATTAGTGCGTATGTGGTACATTGCATACAAGAACTCATTGTGCATTGAAGAGATAATTGCTTTTGCATTGCAATGCATACAAAACTCGTGCATTGAAGCAATTAGTGCGTTTGCACTGCATTGCATACAAGAACTCGTTTTGCACTGAAGAGATAAGTGCTGTTGCATTGCAATGCATATAAGAACTTGTGCATTGAAGAGAAAATTGCTTTTGCATGACAATGCATACAAGAACTCGTGCATTGAGAAATTAGCGCTTTTTCTGTACAGCCATAACATGTAAAAAACACTTCGGACCCTTCGGCCAGAAATGGGAATCAGAGAGGAAGTCAGAATTTCATGATTGAGGACTCTTGGGCCAGAAATATGTTCAGTGGTCATATGGATTTATTATCAGAAGGAGTCTATAATTGTGTATAGAAACTTAATTTATAGAAACTTCTGTATATGGCTATACTGAAGTCCATATTTCACTTACTGAACATGTTTCTGGCTAAGGGTCAACAAAAGGTATATATTCTCAAAGAGTACTTCTGATGTTAAATCAGCCAGACAGTAGTCCATATTTGTCCCACTGAACATATTTTTGATGAAAGAGTCTTTGAACATTGACTCCATACTTCTTGACTTATGTTACATCAGCATTACATTAGTCTAAATTTAACCTACTGAACATATTTCTAGCCAAAGGGTCCACAAAAGTTTATTTTCTATATATTCTCATAGATTCCTTCTGATGTTAAATCAGCCAGACAGTAGTCCACATTTGACCCACCGAACATATTTCTGGCCAAGGGGTCCATAAAAGGTTTGGTTTTCAATTATACATTCTCAAAGACTCCTTCCAATATTAAGACAGTACACCACATTTGACCTACTGAACATATTTTTGACCAGAGTCCTTAAACATTGACACTATCCATACTCATTGACTCCTTTCTTGTTACATCAGGTTTTAATGTATGGCTGTAGTAACATTAGAAGGAGTTATGTATAGTGACTTAATATTTGAGGACACTTCGGCCAAAAACACTCGTTGTTGCATTGGAAGTACATTAAATAGGGCATAATGCACTACATTCTGGCTGATTTAACATGAGGAGGAGTCAAAGGGAATGTATTAAAAGTTCATGATCGAGGAGTCTTGGGCCAGAAATATGTCCAGTGGGTCACAAATGGACTACTGTATGGCTGATTTATCATCAGAAGGAGTCTATAATTGTGTAGAGAAACTCAATTTACGTTATTGCTATACAGAAGTCCATATTTGACCTACTGAAAATAATTTTGTCCCAAGACTCCTTAAAAGATAACTTACTATACATATTCATTGACTTCCCTTCTGATTCCCATTTGTGTACAAAGGGTCCACAGCAGCTTAAATAAGCCAGTCAGTAGTCCATATGTCCATATTTAGACATATGGACTACTTATTGACTGATGTCTCTTCAGCCAGAAAGATGTTCAATAGGTCAGTAGGTGGACTATGGTCTGGATGATTTAACATAAGGAGTCTTTGAGAATAAATAGTTGAAAATCTTATGTGGACCCCTTGGCCAGAAACATAGTCAGTAGGTCAAATAAGGATTTCCGTACAGCAACAACATAAAAAAAAAAAAATATTCCTAAAAAACCTTTTGTGGAACTTTTGGCTAGTAATTGGAATCAGAAGGGAAGTCAATGAGTATGTATAGTAAGTTAGTGTTTAAGGACTCTTGGGCCAAAAATATCTTCAGTAGGTCAAATATGGACTTCTGTACGGCCATAACATGTTAAACAAATATTTAAAAACCTTTTGTTGAACTTTTGGCTAGTAATGGAAATCAGAAGGGAAGCCAATGAGTATGTATAGTAAGTTAGTGTTCAAGGACTCTTCGGCCAAAAATGTGTTCAGTAGGTCAAATAAGGACTTCTGTACAGTCGTAACATTTAAAATAAATAAATAAATAAAATAATAAAAAATTAAAAATTAAAAAAATGTTTTGTGGGACTTTTGGCTAGTAATTAGAATCAGAATGGAAGCCAATGAGTATGTATAGTAAGTTAATTTAAGGACTCTTGGGCCAAAAATATGTTCAGTAGGTCAAATAAGGACTTCTATACAGCCATAACATATAAAAAAAATATATATAAAAAAACTTTTGTGGAACTTTTGGCTAGTAATTGGACTCAAAAGCGAAGTCAATGAGTATTTATTGTAAGTTAGTGTTTAAGGACTCTTGGGGCAAAAATATTTTGTCGTTCAAATATGAACTCCTGTACAGCCATAACATGTAAAAAAAAAAAATAACAATAAAAAAAAACCTTAAAAAAAACTTTTTGTGGACCTTTGGGCTAGTAATTAGAATGAGAAGTGAAGTAAATGTGTATGTATAGTAAGTTAGTATTCAAGGACTCTTGGGACAAAAAAAATTTCAGTAGGTCAAATAAGGACTTCTGTACAGGCATAACATGTAAACAAAACAAAAAAAAAAAACCTTAAAAAAAACCTTTTTTGGAACTTTTGACTAGTAATTGGAATCAGAAGATAAGTCAACGAGTATTTATAGTAAGTTAGTGTTTAAGGACTGTTGGGGCAAAAATATGTTCAGTACTTCAGATATGGACTTCCTGTATAGCCATAACGTAAAAAAAAAAAAATAATAATAATTTATATAACCTTTCTGGAACTTTTGGCTAGTAATGGAAATCAGAAGGGAAGTCAATGAGTAAGTATAGTAAGTTAGTGTTTAAGGACTCTTGGGGCAAAAATATGTTCAGTGGCTCAAATATCAACTTCTGTACAGCCATAACATGTAAAAAAAAAAATAATAATAATTTATAAAACCTTTCTGGAACTTTTGGCTAGTAATGGAAATCAGAAGGGAAGTCAATGTATAGTAAGTTAGTGTTTAAGGAATCTTGGGCCAAAAATATTTTCATTAAGTCAAATAAGGACTTCTGTACAGCCATAACATGTAAAAAAAAAATATATAAAAAATAAAAATAAATAAATAAATAATAAAAAACCTTAAAAAAACCTTTTGTGAAACTTTTGGCTAGTAATGGGAATCAGAAGGGAAGTCAATGAATATGTATAGTAAGTTAGATTTGAAGGACTCTTGGTCCATAAATATGTTCAGTAGGTCAAATAAGGACTTCTGTGCAGCCATAACATGTAAAAAAAAAAAAAAAAAAAAACCTTTTGTGGAACTTTTGGCTAGTAATGGGAATCAGAAGGGAAGTCAATATGTATAGTAAGTTAGTGTTTAAGGAATCTTGGGCCAAAAATGTGTTCAGTGGGTCAAATATGGACTAATGTATGGCTGACTTAATATCAGAAGGAGTCTAAATAGCCAAAAAACTTTTCTGGACCCTTTGGCCAGAAGTATGTTCAGAATATCGAATAAAGACGAATGTATTGCTGACGTAACAAGGAGTCAATATGTATGGATAGAAAGTCAATGTTCAAATGCTCTTTCGTCAAAAATATGTTCAGTAGGTCAAATATGGACTTCTGTACAGCCATAACATATAAAAAAAATAAAAAAACTTAAAAAAACCTTTTGTGGAACTTTGTTTAGTAATTGGAATCAGATGCGAAGTCAATGAGTAAGTATAGTAAGTTAGTTTAAGGACTCTTTGGCCAAAAATATTTTAAGTAGGTCAAATAAGGACTTCTGTACAGCCATAACATGTAAAAAAAAAAAAATTTAAAACCTTTTTGTGGAACTTTAGGCTAGTATTTGAAATCAGAAGGGAAGTCAATGAGTATGTATAGTAAGTTAGTGTTTAAGTACTCTTGGGCCAAAAGATATGTTCAGTAGGTCAAATAAGGACTTCTGTACAGCCATAACGTATACAAAAAAAATATATATATATATATATGTTTTATGGACCTTTTAGCTAATAATTAGTAATTAAGGACTCTTAGGCCAACAATATGTTCAGTGGGTCAAAAATGGACTACTTTATGGCTGATTTAATATCAGAAGGAGTCTAGGAGAATAAATAGCAAAAAACCACTTCTGGACTCTTTTGCCAGAAGTATGTTCAGAACATCAAATAAAGTCTAATGTATGGCTGACGTAACAAAACAAGGAGTCAATTTGTATGGATAGAGAGTCAATGGTCAAAGACTCTTTTGTCAAAAATATGTTCAGTAGGTCAAATAAGGACTTCTGTACAGCCTGTTACAGTACTTCTGTACAATGTTTAAGGACTCTTGGGCAAAAAATATGTTTAGTGGGTCAAATATGGACTACCTTATGGATGACGTAACATGTATGATTAGAATGTCAATGTTCAAAGACTCTTTAGTCAAAAATATGTTCAGTAGGTCAAATAAGGACTTCTGTACAGTAATATGTAAAAAAAAAAAAAAAAAAAAAAAAACCTTATAAAAACCTTAAAAAAAACCTTTTGTGGAACTTTTGGCTAGTAATGGGAATCAGAAGGGAAGTCAATGACTGTGTATAGTATGTTAATGTTTAAGGACTCTTGAGCCAAAAATATGTTCAGTGGGTAAAATATATGGACTACTGTATGGCTGAATTAATATCAGAAGGAGTATACGAGAATAAGTAGCAAAAAAAAACTTTTCTGGACCCTTTGGCCAGAAGTATTGTTCAGAAAGTTAAATAAAGACTAAAGTATGGCTGACGTAACATAAGAAGGAGTCAATATGTATAGATAGAAAGCCAATGATCAAACACTCTTTCGTCAAAAATATGTTCAGAAGGTCAAATATGGACTTCTGTACAGCCATAATATGTAAATGAAAAAAAAAAACCTTAAAAAAACCTTTTGTGGAACTTTTGGCTAGTAATAGAAATCAGAAGGGAAGTCAATGAGTATGTATAGTAAGTTAGTGTTTAAGGACTCCTGGGCCAAAAATATGTTCAGTAGGTCAAATAAGGACTTCTGTACAGCCATAACATATAAAAAAAATATATATAAAAAAACTTTTGTGGAACTTTTGGCTAGTAATTGGACTCAAAAGCGAAGTCAATGAGTATTTATTGTAAGTTAGTGTTTAAGGACTCTTGGGGCAAAAATATTTTGTCGTTCAAATATGAACTACTGTACAGCCATAACGTAAAAAAAAAAATAATAAAAAAAAAACCTTAAAAAAAACTTTTTGTGGACCTTTGGGCTAGTAATTAGAATGAGAAGTGAAGTAAATGTGTATGTATAGTAAGTTAGTATTCAAGGACTCTTGGGACAAAAAAAATTTCAGTAGGTCAAATAAGGACTTCTGTACAGGCATAACATGTAAACAAAACAAATAAAAAAAAACCTTAAAAAAAACCTTTTTTGGAACTTTTGGCTAGTAATGGAAATCAGAAGGGAAGTCAATGAGTAAGTATAGTAAGTTAGTGTTTAAGGACTCTTGGGACAAAAATATGTTCAGTGGCTTCAATATCAACTTCTGTACAGCCATAACATGTAAAAAAAAATAATAATAATTTATAAAACCTTTCTGGAACTTTTGGCTAGTAATGGAAATCAGAAGGGAAGTCAATGAGTATGTATAGTAAGTTAGTGTTTAAGGAATCTTGGGCAAAAATATTTTCATTAAGTCAAATAAGGACTTCTGTACAGCCATAACATGTAAAAAAAATAAAAAATAAAAAATAAAAAATAAAAAATAAATAAATAAATAAATAAATAAATAAATAAATAATAAAAAACCTTAAAAAAACCTTTTGCGGAACTTTTGGCTAGTAATGGGAATCAGAAGGGAAGTCAATGAGTATGTATAGTAAGTTAGATTTGAAGGACTCTTGGTCCATAAATATGTTCAGTAGGTCAAATAAGAACTTCTGTGCAGCCATAACATGTAAAAAAAAATAAAAAAAAAACCTTTTGTGGAACTTTTGGCTAGTAATGGGAATCAGAAGGGAAGTCAATATGTATAGTAAGTTAGTGTTTAAGGAATCTTGGGCCAAAAATGTGTTCAGTGGGTCAAATATGGACTAATGTATGGCTGACTTAATATCAGAAGGAGTCTAAATAGCCAAAAAACTTTTCTGGACCCTTTGGCCAGAAGTATGTTCAGAATATCAAATAAAGACGAATGTATTGCGGACGTAACAAGGAGTCAATACGTATGGATAGAAAGTCAATGTTCAAATGCTCTTTCGTCAAAACTATGTTCAGTAGGTCAAATATGGACTTCTGTACAGCCATAACATATAAAAAAAATAAAACTAAAAAAACTTAAAAAAGACTTTTGTGGAACTTTTGTTTAGTAATTGGAATCAGTATAGTAAGTTAGTTTAAGGACTCTTTGGCCAAAAATATTTTAAGTAGGTCAAATAAGGACTTCTGTACAGCCATAACATGTAAAAAAAAAAATTTAAAACCTTTTTGTGGAACTTTAGGCTAGTATTTGAAATCAGAAGGGAAGTCAATGAGTATGTATAGTAAGTTAGTGTTTAAGTACTCTTGGGCCAAAAGATATGTTCAGTAGGTCAAATAAGGACTTCTGTACAGCCATAACGTATAAAAAAAATATATATATATATATATTTATATATATACATATGTTTTATGGACCTTTTAGCTAATAATTAGTAATTAAGGACTCTTAGGCCAACAATATGTTCAGTGGGTCAAAAATGGACTACTTTATGGCTGATTTAATAGAAGGAGTCTAGGAGAATAAATAGCAAAAAAACATTTCTGGACTCTTTTGCCAGGAGTATGTTTAGAACATCAAATAAAGTCTAATGTATGGCTGACGTAACAAAACAAGGAGTCAATTTGTATGGATAGAGAGTCAATGGTCAAAGACTCTTTTGTCAAAAATATGTTCAGTAGGTCAAATAAGGACTTCTGTACAGCCTGTTACAGTACTTCTGTACAATGTTTAAGGACTCTTGGGCAAAAAATATGTTTAGTGGGTCAAATATGGACTACCTTATGGATGACGTAACATAAGGAGTCAATATGTATGATTAGAATGTCAATGTTCAAAGACTCTTTAGTCAAAAATATGTTCAGTAGGTCAAATAAGGACTTCTGTACAGTAATATGTAAAAAAAAAAAAAAAAAAAAAAAAAAAGAATAAATAGCAAAAAAAAACTTTTCTGGACCCTTTGGCCAGAAGTATTGTTCAGAAATTAAATAAAGACTAAAGTATGGCTGACGTAACATAAGGAGTCAATATGTATAGATAGAAAGCCAATGATCAAACACTCTTTCGTCAAAAATATGTTCAGAAGGTCAAATATGGACTTCTGTACAGCCATAATATGTAAATGAAAAAAAAAAACCTTAAAAAAACCTTTTGTGGAACTTTTGGCTAGTAATAGAAATCAGAAGGGAAGTCAATGAGTATGTACAGTAAGTTAGTGTTTAAGGACTCCTGGGCCAAAAATATGTTCAGTAGGTCAAATAAGGACTTCTGTACAGCCATAAGGACTCTTGAGCAGCCATAACATGTAAAAAAAAAAAAAAAAAAACACTTTTTGTGGAACTTTAGACTAGTATTTGAAATCAGAAGGGAAGTCGATGAGTATGTATAGTAAGTTAGTGTTTAAGTACTCTTGGGCCAAAAGATATGTTCAGTAGGTCAAATAAGGACTTCTGTACAGCCTGTTACAGTACTTCTGTACAATGTTTAAGGTCTCTTGAGCCAAAAATATGTTCAGTGGGTCAAATATATGGACTATTCTGTGGTTGACAATATCAGAAGTAGTCTATGAGAATAAATAGCCAAAAATCATTTCTGAAACTTTTGGCCAGAAGTATGTTCAGAACGTCAAATAAAGACGAATGTATGGCTGACGTAACACAAGGAGTCAATATGCATGGATAGAAAGTCAATGTTCAAAGACTCTTTAGTCAAAAATATGTTCAGTAGGTCAAATAAGGACTTCTGTACAGCAATATGTAAAAAAAAAACTTTAAAAAACCTTAAAAAAAAACTTTTGTGGAAATTTTGGCTAGTAATGGGAATCAGAAGGGAAGTTAGAGTATGTGTAGTAAGTTAGTGTTTAAGGACTCCTGGGCCAAAAATATGTTCAGTAGGTCAAATAAGGACTTCTGTACATCCATAACATGTAAAAAAAAAAAAAAAAAAAAACCCTTAAAAAAACCCTTAAAAAAACCTAAAAAAACACCTTGAGAAAAACCTTTTGTGGAACTTTTGACTAGTAATGGAAATCAGAAGGGAAGTCAATATGTATAGTAAGTTAGTGTTTAAGGACTCTTTGGGCCGAAAATATTTTAAGTAGGTCAAATAAGGACTTCTGTTCAGCCACATGTAAAAAAAAAAATTAAAATCCTTTTGTGGAACTTTTGGCTAGTAATGGGAATCAGAAGGGAAGTCAATGACTGTGTATAGTAAGTTAATGTTTAAGGACTCTTGAGCCAAAAATATGTTCAGTGGGTCAAATATATGGACTACTCTGTGGCTGACTTAAGTATGTCTGACTGTGTATGTTCAGAACGTCAAATAAAGACAAATGTATGGCTGAAGTAACATAAGGAGTCAATATGCATGGATAGAAAGTCAATGTTCAAAGACTCTTTCGTCAAAAATATGTTCAGTAGGTCAAATAAGGACTTCTGTACAGGAATATGTAAAAAAAAAAACTTTAAAAAACCTTAAAAAAACCTTTTGTGGAACTTTTGGCTAGAAATGGGAATCAGAAGGGTAGTCAATGAGTATGTATAGTAAGTTAGTGTTTAAGGACTCTTGGGCCAAAAATATGTTCAGTAGGTCAAATATGGACTTCTGTACAGCCAAAACATGTAAAAAAATACCTTAAAAAAACCTTTTGTGGAACTTTTGGCAAATAATGGGAATCAGAAGGGAAGTCAATGAGTATGTATCGTAAGTTAGTTTTTAAGGACTCTTGGGGCAAAAATATGTTGTGGGTCAAATATGAACTTCTGTAGAGCCATAACATGTAAAAAAAAAAAAAAAAAAATACAACGTTTTGTGGACCTTTTGGCTAGTAATTAGAATCAAAAGGGAAGATCCATATGTATAGTAAGTTAGTGTTTAAGGACTCTTGAGCCAAAACTATGTTCAGTAGGTGAAATATGGACTTCTGTACAGTCATAACATGTAAAAAAATAACAATAATAATAATTAAAAACCTTTTTGGAACTTTTGGCTAGTAATTGGAATCAGAAGGGAAGTCAATGAGTATGTATCGTAAGTTAGTGTTTAAGGACTCTTGGGCCAAAAATATGTTCAGTAGGTCATGAGAACTTCTGTATAGCCATAACATTTAAAAGAAATATTTAAAAAAAAAAAAAAAAATTTTTAAAAAACTTTTTGTGAACCTTTTGGCTATTAATTAGAATGAGAAGGGAAGCCAATGAGTATGTATAGTAAGTTAGTGTTTAAGGAATCTTGGGCCAAAAATATGTTAAGTGGGTCAAATATGGACTTCTGTACAGCCATAACATGTAAAAATAATAATAATAATAAAAAAAAAAACCTTTTGTGGAACTTTTGGCTAGTAACGGGAATCAGAAGGGAAGCCAATGAGTATGTATAGTAAGTTAGTGTTTAAGGACTCTTGAGCCAAAAATATGTTCAGTAGGTCAAATAAGGACTTCTGTACAGCCAAAACATGTAAAAAAATACCTTAAAAAAAAACCTTTTGTGGAACTTTTAGCTAGTAATTAGAATCAGAAGGGAAGTCAATGAGTATGTATAGTAAGTTAGTCTTTAAGGACTCTTGGGCTAAAAATATGTTCAGTGGGTCAAATATGGACTACCTTATGGATGACGTAACATAAGAAGGAGTCAATATGTATGATTTGAATGTCAATGTTCAAAGACAAAAATATGTTCAGTAGGTCAAATAAGGACTTCTGTACAGCAATATGTAAAAAAAAAATAAAAAAAAAACCTTAAAAAAACCTTAAAAAAAACCTTTTGTGGACCTTGTGGCTAGTAATGGGAATCAGAAGGGAAGTCAATGACTGTGTATAGTAAGTTAATGTTTAAGGACTCTTGAGCCAAAAATATGTTCAGAGGGTAAAATATATGGACTACTGTATGGCTGATTTAATATCAGAAGGAGTATACGAGAATAAGTAGCAAAATAAAACTTTTCTGGACCCTTTGGCCAGAAGAATTGTTCAGAAAGTTAAATAAAGACTAAAGTATGGCTGACGTAACAGAAGGAGTCAATATGTATGGATAGAAAGCCAATGATCAAACACTCTTTCGTCAAAAATATGTTCAGAAGGTCAAATATGGACTTCTGTACAGCCATAATATGTAAAAGAAAAAAAAAACCTTAAAAAATCTTTTGTGGAACTTTTGGCTAGTAATGGAACTCAGAAGGGAAGTTAGAGTATGTATAGTAAGTTAGTGTTTAAGGACTCCTGGTCCAAAAATATGTTCAGTAGGTCAAATAAGGACTTCTGTACATCCATAACATGTAAAAAAAAAAAAAAAAAAAAAAAAACCTTTAGAAAAACCTTTTGTGGAACTTTGGCTAGTAATGGGAATTAGAAGGTAAGTCAATATGTATAGTAAGTTAGTATTTAAGGAATCTTGGGCCAAAAATATGTTCAGTGGGTCAAATATGGACTAATTCATGGCTGACTTAATATCAGGAGTCTATGAGAATAAATAGCAAAAAAACCTTTCTGGACTCTTTGGCCAGAAGTATGTTCAGAACATCAAATAAAGTCTAATGTATGGCTGACGTAACAAAACAAGGAGTCAATTTGTATGGATAGAGAGTCAACGGTCAAAGACTCTTTCGTCAAAAATATGTTCAGTAGGTCAAATAAGGACTTCTGTACAGCCATTGCTTTTCCATTGCAATGCATACTAAACTCGTTGTACATTTAAGAGATTAGTGCGTTTGCATTGCATTGCATACAAGTACTCGCTTGCATTAAACAGATAAGTGGTTTTGCATTGCAATGCATACAAAACTCGTTGTGCATTGAAGAGATTAGCGCTTTTGCATTACAATGCATAATACGAAACTTTGTGTATTGAAGACATTAGTGTTTTTGCACTGCATTGCATACAATAACTCGTTTTGCATTGAACAGATAAGTGCTGTTGCATTGCAATGCATATAAGAACTTGTGCGTTGAAGAGAAAATTGCTTTTGCATTGCATTTCATACAATAACTTGTTGTGCATTGAAGAGATAAGTGCTGTTGCATTGCAATGCGTATAAGAACTTCTTGTGCATTGAAGAGATTAGTGCTTTTACATTGCATTGCATACAAGAACTTCTTGTGCATTGAAGAGATTAGTGCTTTTACATTGCATTGCATACAAGAACTCTTTGTGCATTGAAGAGATAAGTGTTGTTGCATTGCAATGCATATAAGAACTCATTGTGCATTGAAGTGAGAAGTGCTGTTGCATTGCATTTCATATTAGAACTCGTTGAGCATTGAAGAGATTAGTGCTTTTGCATTGCTATGGATACAAAACTTGTTCTGCATTTAAGAGATTAGTGCGTCTACACTGCATTGAAGAGAAAATTGCGTTTGCATTGCATACTAGAATTCGTGCATTGAAGCGATAATTGCTTTTGCATTACAATGCATGCAAAACTCGTTGTGCATTGAGAAATTAGCGCTTTTGCATTGCAATGCATAGAAGAACTCATTGTGCATTGAAGAGATTAGTGCGTTTACATTGCATTGCATACAATAAATTGTTGTGCATTGGAGATAAGTGCTGTTCATTTGAGATTAGTGCGTTTGCATTGCATACAATAACTCGTTCATTGAAGAGATAAGTGCTTTTGCATTGCAATGCATAAAAGACCTCAATGTGCAATGAAGATATTAGTGCGTTTGCATTGCATTGCATACAATAACTCATGCATTTAGAAATCAGCGCTTTTGCATTGCATTGCATAGAAGAACTAATTGTGCATTGAAGAGATTAGTGCGTTTGCATTGCATTGCATACAGTAAATTGTTGTGCATTGGAGATAAGTGCTGTTCATTTGAGATTAGTGCGTTTGCATTGCATACAATAACTCGTTCATTGAAGAGATAAGTGCTTTTGCATTGCAATGCATACAAGACCTCAATGTGCAATGAAGATATTAGTGCGTTTGCATTGCATTGCATACAATAACTCGTTGTGCATTTAGAAATCAGCGCTTTTGCATTGCAATGCATACAAAACTCGTTGTGCATTGAAGAGATTAGTGCGTTTGCATTGCATTGCATACGATAACTTGTGCATTGAAGAGATAACTGCTGTTGCATTACAATGCATACAAGAACTGTTTGTGCATTGAAGAGATAAGTGCGTTTTCATTGCATTGCATACAATAACTTGTTGTGCATTGCATTGCAATGCGTATAAGAACTTCTTGTGCATTGAAGAGATTAGTGCTTTTACATTGCATTGCATACAAGAACTCGTGCATTGAAGAGATTAGTGCTTTTAAATTACATTGTATACAAGAACTCTTTGTGCATTGAAGAGATAAGTGCTGTTGCATTGCAATGCATATAAGAACTCATTGTGCATTGAAGTGAGAAGTGCTGTTGCATTGCTTTTCATATTAGAACTCGTTGAGCATTAAAGAGATTCGTGCTTTTAGATTGCTATGGATAAAAAACTCGTTCTGCATTTAGAGATTAGTGCGTCTGCACTGCATTGCATACAAGAACTCGTTTTGCAATGAAGAGATAAGTGCTGTTGCATTGCAATGCATATAAGAACTTGTGTATTGAAGAGAAAATTGCGTTTGCATTGCATACTAGAACTCGTGCATTGAAGCGATAATTGCTTTTGCATTACAATGCGTGCAAAACTCGTTGTGCATTGAGAAATTAGCGCTTTTGCATTGCAATGCATATAAAACTCGTTGTGCATTGAAGAGATAACTGCGTTTGCATTGCGTTGCATACTAGAACTCGTTGTGCATTGAAGAGATAACTGCGTTTGCATTACAATGCATATAAGAACTTGTGCATTGAAGAGAAAATTGCTTTTGCATTACAATGCATATAAGAAATCATTGTGCGTTGAAGAGATTAGTGCATTTGCATTGCATTGCATACTATTGCACTTGTTGTGCATTGGAGATAAGTGCTGTTCATTTGAGATTAGTGCGTTTGCATTGCATACAATAACTCGTTTATTGAAGAGATAAGTGCTTTTGCATTGCAATGCATACAAGACCTCAATGTGCAATGAAGATATTAGTACGTTTGCATTGCATTGCATACAAAACTCGTTGTGCATTGAAGAGATAAGAGCTGTTGCATTGCAATGCATATAAGTACTTCTTGTGCATTGAAGAGATAAGTGCTGTTGCATTGCATTGCATACAAGAACTCGATGTGTAATGAAGATATTAGTTCGTTCGTGGTGCATTGCATACACGAACTCGTGCATTAAAGAAGTGCTTTTGCACTGCAATTCATACAAGAACTCGATGTGCACTGAAGATATTAGAACGTTTGCATTGCATTGCATACAAGTACTCGTGCATTGAAGCGATAATTGCTTTTGCATTACAATGCATGCAAAACTCGTTGTTCATTGCGAAATTAGCGCTTTTGCATTGCAATGCATACAAAACTCGTTGTGCATTGAAGAGATAAGTGCGTTTGCATTGCATACTAGAACTCGTTGGGCATTGAGAAATTAGCGCTTTTGCATTGCAATGCATACAAAACTCGTTGTGCATTGAAGAGATTAGTGCGTTTGCATTACAATGCATATAAGAACTTGTGCATTGAAGAGAAAATTGCTTTTGCATTACAATGCATAGAAGAACTCATTGTGCATTGAAGAGATAAGTGCTGTTCATTGAAGAGATTAGTGCGTTTGCATTGCATACAATAACTCGTTCATTGAAGAGATAAGTGCTTTTGCATTGCAATGCATACAAAACTCGTTGTGCATTGAAGCGATTAGTGCGTTTGCACTGCATTGCATACAAGAACTCGTTTTGCACTGAAGAGATAAGTGCTGTTGCATTGCAATGCATATAAGAACTTGTGCATTGAAGAGAAAATTGCTTTTATATTACAATGCATACAAGAACTCGTTTTGCATTGAAGAGATAAGTGCTGTTGAATTGCAATGGATATAAGAACTTGTGCATTGAAGAGAAAATTGCTTTTGCATTACAATGCATACAAGAACTCGTTGTGCATTGAGAAATTAGCGCTTTTTCCATTATTACCTACTGGACATCTTTCTCACCGAAGAGTCCTGAAATATTAAGCTACTATACATGCTCCTGTTACATCAAGCCATACAGAAGACCATGATTGACAATTAACATCAATCAGAAAGAATGTCCAGTTGTATGTATTAGTAAGTAAATGTTCAAGGACTAATCGGTCAAAAATTTGTTCAGTAGGTTAATTGTGGTCTTCTGTACAGCCATAACATGTAAAAAACACTTCGGACCCTTCAGCCAGAAATGGGAATCAGAGAGGAAGTCAGAATTTCATGATTGAGGACTCTTGGGCCAGAAATATGTTCAGTGGTCATATGGATTTATTATCAGAAGGAGTCTATAATTGTGTATAGAAACTTAATTTATAGAAACTTCTGTATATGGCTATACTGAAGTCCATATTTCACTTACTGAACATGTTTCTGGCTAAGGGTCAACAAAAGGTATATATTCTCAAAGAGTAATTCTGATGTTAAATCTGCCAGACAGTAGTCCATATTTGTCCCACTGAACATATTTTTGATGAAAGAGTCTTTGAACATTGACACTATCCATACTTCTTGACTTATGTTACATCAGCATTACATTAGTCTAAATTTAACCTACTGAACATATTTCTAGCCAAAGGGTCCACAAAAGTTTATTTTCTATATATTCTCATAGATTCCTTCTGATGTTAAATCAGCCAGACAGTAGTCCATATTTGACCCACCGAACATATTTCTGGCCAAGGGGTGCATAAAAGGTTTGGTTTTCAATTATACATTCTCAAAGACTCCTTCCAATATTAAGACAGTACACCACTTTTGACCTACTGAACATATTTTTGACCAGAGTCCTTGAACATTGACACTATCCATACTCATTGACTCCTTTCTTGTTACATCAGGTTTTAATGTATGGCTGTAGTAACATTAGAAGGAGTTATGTATAGTGACTTAATATTTGAGGACACTTCGGCCAAAAACACTCGTTGTTGCATTGGAAGTACATTAAGTAGGGCATAATGTACTACATTCTGGCTGATTTAACATGAGGAGGAGTCAAAGGGAATGTATAAAAGTTCATGATCGAGGAGTCTTGGGCCAGAAATATGTGCAGTGGGTCACATATGGACTACTGTATGGCTGATTTATCATCAGGAGTCTATAATTGTGTAGAGAAACTCAATTTACATGTTATTGCTATACAGAAGTCCATATATGACCTACAGAACATAATTTTGTCCCAAGACTCCTTAAAAGATAACTTACTATACAGATTCATCGACTTCCCTTCTGATTCCCATTTGTGTACAAAGGGTCCACAACAGCTTAAATAAGACAGTCAGTAGTCCATATGTCCATATTTGGACATATGGACTACTTATTGACTGATGTCTCTTCAGCCAGAAAGATGTTCAATAGGTCAGTAGGTGGACTACGGTCTGAATGATTTAACATGAGTCTGAGAATTTATAGTTGAAAATCTTGTGTGGACCCCTTGGCCAGAAACAAAGTCAGTAGGTCAAATAAGGACTTCCGTACAGCCATAACATAAAAAAAAACCTTAAAAAACCTTTTGTGGAACTTTTGGCTAGTAATTGGAATCAGAAGGGAAGTCAATGAGTATGGATAGAAAATTAGTGTTTAAGGACTCTTGGGCCAAAAATATGTTCAATAGGTCAAATAAGGACTTCTGTACAGCCATCAGAAGTAAAAAAAAAAAAAAAACTTAAAATGAACCTTAAAATAACCTTTTGTGGAATTTATGGCTAGTAATTAGAATCAGAAGGGAAGATGCATATGTATAGTAAAGTTATTGTTTAAGGACTCTCGGGCCAAAAATGTGTTCAGTAAGTCAAATAAGGACTTCTGTACAGCTGTAACATAAAAAAATAAAAAATAAAAAATAAAGAAATCTTAAAAAAACCTTTTGTGGAACTTTTGGCTAGTAATTGGAATCAGAAGATAAGCCAATGAGTATGTATAGTAAGTTAGTTTAAGGACTCATGGGCCAAAAATATGTTCATTGGGTCAAATATGGACTTCTGTACAGCCGTAACATGTAAAAAAAAATAATAATTTAAAAAACTTTTGTGTAACTTTTGGCTAGTAATGGAAATCAGAAGGGAAGTCAATGCGTATGTATAGTAAGTTAGAATTCAAGGACTCTTGGGCCAAAAATATGTTCACTGTCTCAAATATCAACTTCTGTACAGCCATATGTAAAAAAATAAAAAAAATAAAAAAAATAAAACCTTAAAAAAACTTTTTGTGGACCTTTTGGCTAGTAATGGAAATCAGAAGTGAAGTAAATGTGTATGTATAGTAAGTTAGTATTCAAGGACTCTTGGGACAAAAAAATTTTCAGTAGCTCAAATAAGGACTTCTGTACAGCCATAACATGTAAACAAAACAAAACAAAAAAAACCTTAAAAAAACCTTTTTGGCTAGTAATTGGAATCAGAAGATGTCAACGAGTATTTATAGTAAGTTAATGTTTAAGGACTCCTGGGCCAAAAATATGTTCAGTATGTCAAATATGGACTACTGTATGGCTGACGTACCATAAGAAGGAGTCAATATCTATGGATAGAAAATCAATGTTCAAAGACTCTTTCGTCAAAAATATGTTCAATACTTCAAATATGGACTTCCTGTATAGCCATAACTTAAAAAAAAAAAAAAACCTTTTGTGGAACTTTTGGCTGGTAACTGGAATCAGAAGGGATGTCAATGAGTATGTATAGTAAGTTAGTGTTTAAGGACTCTTGGGCCAAAAATATGTTCAGTAGGTCAAATAAGGACTTCTGTACAGCCATAACATGTAAAAAAATATATATATATAAAAAAACTTTCGTGGAACTTTTGGCTAGTAATTGGACTCAAAAGCGGTCAATGAGTAAGAATAGTAAGTTAGTTTTTAAGGACTCTTGGGGCAAAAATATGTTCAGTGGCTCAAATATAAACTTCTGTACAGCCATAACATGTAAAAAATAATAATAATAATTTATAAAACCTTTCATGGAACTTTTGGCTAGTAATGGAAATCAGAAGGGAAGTCAATGAGTATGTATAGTAAGTTAGTGTTTAAGGACTCTTGGGGCAAAAATATGTTCAGTGGCTCAAATATAAACTTCTGTACAGCCATAACATGTAAAAAATAATAATAATAATTTATAAAACCTTTCGTGGAACTTTTGGCTAGTAATTAGAATCAAAAGCGAAGTCAATGAGTAGGTATAGTAAGTTAGTGGACTCTTGGCCCAAAAATATGTTCAGTAAGTCAAAATAAGGACTTCTGTACAGCCATAACATGTAAAAAAACAAACAAACAAACAAACAAAACAAAAAAACCTTAAAAAAACGTTTTGTGGACCTTTTGGCTAGTAATTAGAATCAGAAGGGAAGTCAATGCGTATGTATAGTAAGTTAGTGGACTCTTGGCCCAAAAATATGTTCAGTAAGTCAAAATAAGGACTTCTGTACAGCCATAACATTAACAAAAAAATAAAATTAAAAAAGAAAAAAGCAAAATTAAAAAAATGTTTTGAGGAACTTTTGGCTCGTAATTAGAATCAGAAGGGAAGCCAATGAGTATGTATAGTAAATTAGTGTTCAAGGACTCCTGGGCCAAAAATATGTTAAGTCGGTCAAATATGGTCTTCTGTACAGTCGTAACATTTAAAATAAATAAATAAATAAAAGAATAAAAAATTAAAAATTAAAAAAATATTTTGTGGACCTTTTGGCTAGTAATTAGAATCAGAAGGGAAGTCAATGCGTATGTATAGTAAGTTAGTGTTTAAGGACTCTTGGGCCAAAAATATGTTCAGTAGGTCAAATAATGACTTCTGTACAGCCATAACATGTAAAAGAAAAACCTTAAAAAAAACTTTTGTGGAACTTTTGGCTAGTAATTGTAATCAGAAGGGAAGTCAATGCGTATGTATAGTAAGTTAGTGTTTAAGGACTCTTGGGCTAAAAATATGTTCAGTAGGTCAAATGAGGACTTCTGTACAGCCATAACATGTAAAAGCAAACCTTAAAAAAACCTTTTGTGGAACTTTAGGCTAGTAATTGGAATCAGAAGGGAACTCAATGAGTATGTATAGTAAGTTAGTGTTTAAGGACTCTTGGGCCAAAAATATGTTCAGTAGGTCAAATAAGGACTTCTGTACAGCCATAACATGTAAAAAAATATATATATATAAAAAAACTTTCGTGGAACTTTTGGCTAGTAATTGGACTCAAAAGCGGTCAATGAGTAAGTATAGTAAGTTAGTTTTTAAGGACTCTTGGGGCAAAAATATGTTCAGTGGCTCAAATATAAACTTCTGTACAGCCATAACATGTAAAAAATAATAATAATAATTTATAAAACCTTTCATGGAACTTTTGGCTAGTAATGGAAATCAGAAGGGAAGTCAATGAGTATGTATAGTAAGTTAGTGTTTAAGGACTCTTGGGGCAAAAATATGTTCAGTGGCTCAAATATAAACTTCTGTACAGCCATAACATGTAAAAAATAATAATAATAATTTATAAAACCTTTCGTGGAACTTTTGGCTAGTAATTAGAATCAAAAGCGAAGTCAATGAGTAGGTATAGTAAGTTAGTGGACTCTTGGCCCAAAAATATGTTCAGTAAGCCAAAATAAGGACTTCTGTACAGCCATAACATGTAAAAAAACAAACAAACAAACAAACAAAACAAAAAAACCTTAAAAAAACGTTTTGTGGACCTTTTGGCTAGTAATTAGAATCAGAAGGGAAGTCAATGCGTATGTATAGTAAGTTAGCGGACTCTTGGCCCAAAAATATGTTCAGTAAGTCAAAATAAGGACTTCTGTACAGCCATAACATTAACAAAAAAATAAAATTAAAAAAGAAAAAAGCAAAATTAAAAAAATGTTTTGAGGAACTTTTGGCTCGTAATTAGAATCAGAAGGGAAGCCAATGAGTATGTATAGTAAATTAGTGTTCAAGGACTCCTGGGCCAAAAATATGTTAAGTCGGTCAAATATGGTCTTCTGTACAGTCGTAACATTTAAAATAAATAAATAAATAAAAGAATAAAAAATAAAAAATTAAAAAAATATTTTGTGGACCTTTTGGCTAGTAATTAGAATCAGAAGGGAAGTCAATGCGTATGTATAGTAAGTTAGTGTTTAAGGACTCTTGGGCTAAAAATATGTTCAGTAGGTCAAATGAGGACTTCTGTACAGCCATAACATGTAAAAGCAAACCTTAAAAAAACCTTTTGTGGAACTTTAGGCTAGTAATTGGAATCAGAAGGGAACTCAATGAGTATGTATAGTAAGTTAGCGTTTAAGTACTCTTGGGCCAAAAATATGTTCAGTAGGTCAAATAATGACTTCTGTACAGCCATAACATGTAAAAGAAAAACCTTAAAAAAAACTTTTGTGGACCTTTTGGCTAGTAATTGTAATCAGAAGCGAAGTCAATAAGTATTTATTGTAAGTTAGTGTTTAAGGACTCTTGGGGCAAAAATATTTTGTGGGTCAAATATGAACTCCTGTACAGCCATAACATGTAAAAAAAAATAATTTAAAAAAAAACTTTTTTTTAAAAACGTTTTGTGTAACTTTTGGCTAGTAATTAGAATCAGAAGGGAAGTCAATGCGTATGTATAGTAAGTTAGTGTTTAAGGACTCAGGCTGAAAATATGTTCAGTAGGTCAAATAAGGACTTCTTTACAGCCATAACATGTAAAAAAAAAAAAAAAGAAAAAAGAAAAAAAAACCTTAAAAAAACGTTTGTGGAACTTTCGGCTAGTAATGGGTTCAGAAGGGAAGTCAATGAGTATGTAGTGTTTAAGTTAGTGTTTAAGGACTCTTGGGCTAAAAATACGTTCAGTGGGTCAAATATATGGACTATTGTATGCCTGATTTAATATCATCAGGAGTCTATGAGAATAAATAGCAAAAAAACTTTTCTGGACCCTTTGGCCAGAAGTATGTTCAGAACGTCAAATAAAGACTAAAGTATAGCTGACGTAACATAAGAAGGAGTCAATATGTATGGATAGAAAGTCAATGTTCAAAGACTCTTTCATCAAAAATATGTTCAGTAGGACAAATAAGGCATCTGTACAACCAGAACATATAAAAATAAATAAATAAATAAATAAAAACCTTAAAAAAACTTTTGTGGAACTTTTGGCTAGTAATGGAAATCAAAAGGGAAGTCAATGAGTATGTATAGTAAAGTTAGTGTTTAAGGACTCTTGGGCCGAAAATATGTTCAGTAGGTCAAATAAGGACTTCTTTACAGCTATAACGTAAAAAAAGAACAAAAAAAGAAAAAACACCTTAAAAAACCTTAAAAAACGTTTGTTGAACTTTCGGCTAGTAATGGGTTCAGAATGGAAGTCAATAAGTATGTATAGTAAGTTAGTGTTTAAGAACTCTTGGGCCGAAAATATGTTCAGTAGGTCAAATAAGGACTTCTTTACAGCCATAACATGTTAAAAAAAAAAAAAAAATTAAAACCCTTTTGTGGAACTATTGGCTAGTAATGGAAATCAGAAGGGAAGTCAATGAGTAAGTAAGTTAGTGTTTAAGGACTCTTGGGCCAAAAATATGTTCAGTGGGTCAAATATTGTATGGCTGATTTAATATCAGAAGGAGTCTATGAGAATAAATAGTAAAAAAAAACTTTTCTGGACCCAGAAATATGTTCAGAACGTCAAATAAAGACTAATGTACGGCCGACGAAACATCACAAAAAGTCAATATGTATGGATAGAAAGTCAATGTTCAAAGACTCTTTCGTCAAAAATATGTTCAGTACTTCAAATATGGACTTCCTGTATAGCCATAAAATGTAAAAAACAAAACAAAAAAAAACTTAAAAAACCTTAAAAAACCTTTTGTGGAACTTTTGGGTAGTAATGGAAATCAGAAGGGAAGTCAATGATTATGTAAAGTAAGTTAGTGTTTAAGGACTTTTGCGCCAAAAATATGTTCAGTAGGTCAAATATGGATTTACTGTACAGCCATAACATGCTAAAAAAATTAACATGTTAAAAAAAACATTTTTTAAAAACCTTTTGTAAAGCTTTTGGCTAGTAATGGAAATCAGAAGGGAAGTCAATGAGTATTTAAAGTAAGTTAGTGTTTAAGGACTCTTGCGCCAAAAATATGTTCAGTAGGTCAAATATGGACTTCCTGTATAGCCATAATATGTTTTAAAAAATAAAAATAAAAAAAAAACCTTAAAAAACCTTTTGTGGAACTTTTGGCTAGTAATGGAAATCAGAAGGGAAGTCAATAAGTATGTAAAGTAAGTTAGTGTTTAAGGACTCATGGGCCAAAAATACGTTCAGTGGGTCAAATATGGACTATTGTATGGCTGATTTAACATCAGAAGGAGTCTATGAGAATACATAGAAAAAAAACGTTTCTGGATACAGAAATATGTTCTGAACGTTTAAATACGTAAGACTACTGTATGGCTGACGTAACATCAGAAAGAGTCAATATGTATGAATAGAAAGTCAATGTTCAAAGACTCTTTCATCAAAAATATGTTCAGTAGGACAAATAAGGACTTCTGTACAGCCAGAACATATAAAAAACAATAAAAATTAAAAAAAAAACTTTAAAAAAACTTTTGTGGAACTTTTGGCTAGTAATGGAATTCAGAAGCGAAGTCAATGAGTATGTAAAGTCAGTTAATGTTTAAGGACTTTTGCGCCAAAAATATGTTCAGCAGTTAAAATATGGACTTCCTGTACAGCAATAACATGCTAAAAAAAATTAACATGTTGTTAAAAAATTTTTTAATGGGTTCAGAAATGAAGTTAGTGTTCAAGGACTCTTAGGCCAAAAACATGCTCAGTGGGACAAATATGGACTTCTGTATAGCCATAAGTTAAACATAAAAACTTTAAAAAAAAACGTTTGTGGAACTTTTGGCTAGTAATGGAATTCAGAAGCGAATTCAATGAGTATGTAAAGTCAGTTAATGTTTAAGGACTTTTGCGCCAAAAATATGTTCAGTAGTTAAAATATGGACTTCCTGTACAGCAATAACATGCTAAAAAAAATTAACATGTTGTTAAAAAATTTTTTTAAAAAACATTTTGTGGAACTTTTGGCTAGAAAAGGAAATCAGAAGGGAAGTCAATGAGTATGTATAGTAAGTTAGTGTTGAAGGACTCTTGGGCCGAAAATATGTTCATAGGTCAAATAAGGACTTCTTTACAGCCATAACATGTTAAAAAAAAAAAATTAAAAACCTTTTGTGGAACTTTTGGCTAGTAATGGAAATCAGAAGGTAAGTCAATGAGTATGTATAGTAAGTTAGTGTTGAAGGGCTCTTGGGCCGAAAATATGTTCATAGGTCAAATAAGGACTTCTTTACAGCCACAACATGTAAAAAAAAATGTTGTGGCTGTAAAAAAACGTTTGTGGAACTTTTGGCTTGTAATGGGTTCAGAAGGGAAGTTAGTGTTCAAGGACTCTTAGGCCAAAAATATGTTCAGTGGGACAAATATGGACGTCTGTATAGCCATAAGTTAGAAAAATAAATAAATAAAAAAACATTTTGTGGAACTTTTGGCTAGTAATGGAAATCAGAAGGGAAGTCAATGAATATGTAAAGTAAGTTAGTGTTTAAGGACTCTTGGGCCAAATATACGTTCAGTATGTCAAATATGGACTATTGTATGGCTGATTTAATATCAGAAGGAGACTATGAGAATGAATAGTAAAAAAAACTTTTCTGGACCCAGAAATATGTTCAGAACGTCAAATAAAGACTAATGTATGGCTGACGAAACATAGAGAAAAAGTCAGTATGCATGGATGGAAAGTCAATGTTCAAAGACTCTTTCGTCAAAAATATGTTCAGTACTTCAAATATGGACGTCCTGTATAGCCATAATATGTTAAAAAAAAAAAAACCTTAAAAAAACTTTTGTGGAACTTTTGGCTAGTAATGGAAATGAGAAGGGAAGTCAATGAGTATGTAAAGCAAGTTAGTGTTTAAGGACTCTTGGGCCAAAAATATGTTCAGAACGTCAAATAAAGACTAATGTATGGCTGACGTAACATCAGATAGAGTCAATATATTTGGATAGAAAGTCAATTTTCAAAGACTCGTTCATCAAAAATATGTTCAGTAGGACAAATAAAGACTTCTGTACATCCAGAACATATAAAAAAAGAATAAAAAAAAAAAAAACCTTAAAAAACCTTTTGTGGAAATTTTGTCTAGTAATGGAAATCAGAAGGGAAGTCAATATTTATAGTAAGTTAGTGTTTAACGACTCTTGGCCGAAAGTATGTTCAGTAGGTCAAATAAGGACTTCTTTACAGCCACAACATGTAAAAAAAAAAAAAACCTTAAAAAAACGTTTGTGGAACTTTTGGCTAGTAATGGAAATCAGAAGGAAAGTCAATGAGTATGTAAAGCAAGTTAGTGTTTAAGCACTCTTGGGCCAAAAATATGTTCAGAACGTCAAATAAAGACTAATGTATGGCTGACGTAACATCAGATAGAGTCAATGTATTTGGATAGAAAGTCAATTTTCAAAGACTCGTTCATCAAAAATATGTTCAGTAGGACAAATAAAGACTTCTGTACATCCAGAACATATAAAAAAAGAATAAAAAAAAAAAAAACCTTAAAAAACCTTTTGTGGAACTTTTGTCTAGTAATGGAAATCAGAAGGGAAGTCAATATTTATAGTAAGTTAGTGTTTAACGACTCTTGGCCGAAAATATGTTCAGTAGGTCAAATAAGGACTTCTTTACAGCCATAACAAGTAAAAAAAAAAAAAACCTTAAAAAACGTTTGTGGAACTTTCGGCTAGTAATGGGTTCAGAAGGGAATATAGTGTTCAAGGACTCTTAGGCCAAAAATATGTTCAGTGGGACAAATATGGACTTCTGTATAGCCATAAGTTAAAAAAGAAAAAAAAACAGAAAAAACCTTTTGTGGAACCTTTGGCTAGTAATGGAAATCAGAAGGGAAGTCAATGAATACGTAAAGTAAGTTAGTGTTTAAAGTCTCTTGGGCCAAAAATAAGTTCAGTGGGTCAAATATGGACTATTGTATGGCTGATTTAATATCAGAAGGAGACTATGACAATGAATAGTAAAAAAAACTTTTCTGGACCCAGAAATATGTTCAGAACGTCAAATAAAGACTAATGTATGGCTGACGAAACATAGAGAAAAACTCAGTATGTATGGATAGAAAGTCAATGTTCAAAGACTCTTTAGTCAAAAATATGTTCAGTACTTCAAATATGGACGTCCTGTATAGCCATAATATGTTAAAAAAAAAAAAAAAACCTTTTGTGGAACTTTATCTAGTAATGGAAATCAGAAGGGAAGTCAATGAGTATGTAAAGTAAGTTAGTGTTTAAGGACTTTTGCGCCAAAAATATGTTCAGTAGGTCAAATATGGGCTTCTGTACAGCCATAACAAGTTAAAAAAAAAAAAAAAGAAAAAAAAAAACCTTTTATGGAACTTTTGGCTAGTAATGGAAATCAGAAGGGAAGTCAATAAGTATGTAAAGTAAGTTAGTGTTTAAGGACTCTTGGGCCAAAAATATGTGCAGAACGTCAAATAAAGACTAAAGTATAGCTGACGTAACATCAGAAAGAGTCAATATGTATGGATAGAAAGTCAATTTTCAAAGACTCGTTCATCAAAAATATGTTCAGTAGGACAAATAAAGACTTCTGTACATCCAGAACATATAAAAAAAGAATAAAGAAAAAAAAAACCTTTTGTGGAAATTTTGGCTAGTAATGGAAATCAGAAAGGTAGTCAATATATATAGTAAGTTAGTATTTAACGACTCTTGGGCCGAAAATATGTTCAGTAGGTCAAATAAGGACTTCTTTACAGCCATACCATGTAAAAAAAAAAAAAAAAAAAAAAAAAAAAAAAACCTTAAAAAACCGTTTGTGGAACTTTCGGCTAGTAATGGGTTCAGAAGGGAAGTCAATGAGTATGTATAATAAGTTAGTGCTTAAGGACTCTCAGGCCAAAATATGTTCAGTGGGACAAATATATGGACTATTGTATGGCTGATTTAATATCATCAGGAATCTATGAGAATAAATAGCAAAAAAACTTTTCTGGACCCTTTGGCCAGAAGTATGTTCAAAACCTCAAATAAAGACTAAAGTGTGGCTGACGTAACAAAAGGAGTCAATATGTATGGATAGAAAGTCAATGTTCAAAGACTCTTTCATCAAATATATGTTCAGTAGGACAAATAAGGACTTCTGTACAGCCAGAGCATATAAAAATAGAATAAAGAAAAAACTTTTGGCTAGTAATGGAAATCAGAAGGGAAGTCAATATGTATAGTAAGTTTGTATTTTAACGACTGTTGGCCCGAAAATATGTTCAGTATGTCAGTATGTCTTCGTCCAAAAATAGGAATCAGAGGGAAGTCAATAAGTATGTATGATCGAGAGCTCTTGGGCCAAAAATATGTTCAATAGGTCACATATGGACTACTTTATGGGTGATTCAATATCAGAAGGAGTCTATGAGAATAAGTTGCAAAAAAAAAATGTGTATAGAAAGTTAATGTTTGAAGACTCTTCGGCCAGAAAGATGTTACATGTGTTATAATGGATAATGTTCTGGCTGATTTAATATGAGGCATCAATCAAATATAGAAATTTCATGATCAAGGGCTCTTGGGCCAGAAATATGTTCAATAGGTCAAATACGGATTAAATATAATATAATATATGTTGTTGCAGTGCATTGCATGCAAGAACTAACTTGTGTATTAAAGAGATAAAAAAACATATTTGATTTCGCATTGTATTGCTCGATCTAATGCTTTGAAGAGATAAGCGCTTTTGCATTGCAATACATACAATTGTATTGCAACTCGTGCAATGGAAGAGATAAGTGATGCATCGAAGAGGTAAATGCTTTTGCACTGGAATGCATAAAGAACTCATGCATTGAAAAACATAAGTGCTTTTGAATTACACTGCATACAAGAAAGCGTGCATTGAAAGACGTGCTTTTGCATTACAATCATAGAGAATATAAAGTACTTTATGCATATAAAGTACTCGTGTATTGAAGAGATTAGTGCTTTTGCATTGCAATGCATATAAGATCTCGATGTGCAATGAAGATATTAATGCGTTCGTGGTGCATTGCATACTAGAAACTCGTTGTGCATTGAGAAATTAGTGCTTTTGCATTGCAATGCATCAATGCATACATTGCATACAATAACTCGTTTTGCTTTGAAGAGATAAGTGCTGTTGCATTGCAATGCATATAAGATCTCGATGTGCAATGAAGATATTAATGCTTTCGTGGTGCATTGCATACTAGAAACTCGTTGTGCATTGAGAAATTAGTGCTTTTGCATTGCAATGCATACAAAACTCGTTGTGTATTGAAGATATTAGTGCGTTTGCGGTGCATTACATTGCAGACAAGAACTCATTGTGTATTGAAGAGATAAGTGCTGTTGCATTGCAATGCATATAAGAACTCGTGCATTGAAGATATTAGTGCCTTTAAATTGCATTGCATACAATAACTCGTTGTGCATTAAAGAGACAAGCGCTTTTGCATTGCATTCAAGAAGTCGTTGTGCATTGAAGAGATAAGTCCTATTGCATTGCAATGCATAAAAGAACTTGTTTTGCATTGAAGAGATTAGTGCTTTTGCGTTACAATGAATACAAGAACTCGCTTGTGCATTGAAGATATTAGTGCTCTTGCGGTGCATTGCATTGCAGACAAGAACTCGTGCGTTTACATTGCATTGCATACAATATCTCGTTGTGCATTGAAGAGATAGTTGCTTTTTCGTTACAATGTATATAATAATCTTTGTGCATTGAATATATTAGTGCTTTTGCATTGCACTGCATACAAAACTCGTGCATTGCAGAGATTAGCTCGTTTGCATTGCATACAATAACTCGTTTCTTGAAGGTATAAGTCCTTTTGCTTTGCAATGCGTATAATAATCTTTGTGTATCGAAGATATTAGTGCTTTTGCATTACAATGCATACAAGAACTCAATGTGCATTGAAGATATTAGTGCGTTTGCATTGCAATGCATACAAAACTCGTTGTGCATTGAAGAGATTAGTGCGTTTAAATTGCATTACATTCAAGAACTCGTGCATTGAAGAGATTAGTGCTTATGCATTTCAATGCTTACAAAAACTTGTGCATTGAAGAAATTAGTGCTTTTGTATTGCAATGCTTACAAAACTCGTTGTGCATTGAAGAGATTACTGCGTATAAATTGCATTGCATTCAAGCTCGTTGTGCATTGAAGAGATTAGTGCTTTTGCATTACAATGCATATACGAAATCTTAGGGTTTGACGAGGTTAGTGCTTTTGCATTGCATTAAATACAAAAACTTGTTGCGCATTGAAGAGATAAGTGCGTTTGTATTGCATTGCATATTAGAACTCGTAGTGCATTGAAGAAATTAGTGCTTTCGCATTACAATGCATATACGAAATCTTAGGTTTTGACGAGATTAGTGCTTTTGCATTGCAATAAATACAAAACTTGTTGTGCATTGAAGAGATGAGTGCGTTTGCATTGCGTTGCATATTAGAACTCTTGTGTTTTGAAGAAATTAGTGCTTTTGCATTACAATGCATATACGAAATCTTTGTTTTGACGAGATTAGTGCTTTTGGGTTGCATTGCATATAAAAACTTGTTGTGCATTGAAGAGACAAGTGCGTTTGCTTTGCATTGCATATTAGAACTCGTTGTGCATTGAAGAAATTAGTGCTTTTGCATTGCAATGCTTACAAAACTCGTTGTGCATTGAAGAGATTAGTGCGTTTGCATTGCAATGCATATAAGAACTTGTTGTGCATTAAAGATTAGTGCTGTTACATTGCATTGTATACAAGAACTCATTGTGCAATGAAGCCATAAGTGCTGTTGTATTGCAATGCATATATGAACTCGTGCAGTGAAGAGATAAGTGCTGTTGCATTGCAGTGCATCTAAGAACTCGTTGTGTATTGAAAAAAAATAGTGCGTTTACATTGCATTGCATACAACACTCGTTTGCTCTGAAGAGATTAGTGCTTTTGCATTGCAATGCATACAAAACTCGTCGTGAATTTAAGAGATAATTGCTTTTGCGTTTACAATCATATAATCTTTTGTGCATTGAAGAGATTAGTGCTTTTGCATTGCATTGCATACAACACTCGTTTGCACTGAAGAGATTAGTGTTTTTCCATTGCAATGCATACAAAACTCGTGCATTGAAAAGACAAGTGCTTTTGCATTGCATACAATAACTCGTTGTGCATTGAAAAGACAAGTGCTTTTGCATTGCATTGCAGACAACACTCGTTTGCTCTGAAGAGATTAGTGCGTTTGCATTGCATTGCATACTAGAACTCGTTGTGCATTGAGAAATTAGTGCTTTTGCATTGCAATGCATACAATAACTCGTTCATTGAAGAGATAAGTGCTTTTGTATTACAATGCATATAATAACTCGTTGTGCATTGAAGAGATAAGTGTTGTTGCATTGCAATGCATATAATAACTTGTGCATTGAAGAGATTAGTGCCTTTGCATTGTAATGCTTACAAGAACTCGGTGTGCATTGAAGAGAAAATTGCTTTTGCATTACAATGCATATATGAACTCGCTGTGCACTGAAGAGATAAGTGCTTTTGCATTGCATACAAAAACTCGTTGTGCATTGTGTTTTTGCAATAGTAAGTGCATATAAACATCATTTGTAGGTATTATCGCCAAGTATATCTCTATTATCTCTAATGTGTCATCTCTAATATGTTATTCTTCAATAATCCTCGGATAAAGTTATGTCGTGTATGCAATGCACTGCTATATATCTCCTCAATGCACCTCGGAATGAGTTGTCTTGCCATGAGTAATCCATAATGCCGGAAGTAGATAAATATGGCCTGTTGAACATCTTTCTCACCAACGATTCCTCAAACATTACATTTCTTACATATTCCCTTTGACTCCTCCTCATGTTAATTCAGCCAGAACGTAGTACATTATGACCTATTGAACATCTTTCTGGCCAAAGAGTCCTCAAATATTAAGCTACTATACATACTCCTGTTACATCAAGCCATACAGCCAATTAACATCAAGCAGAAAGAAAGTCCGTTTGTATGTATAGTAAGTTAATTTTCAAGGACTAAAAATTTGTTAAGTAGGTTAATTGTGGTCTTCTGTACAGCCATAACATGTAAAAAACACTTCGGACCCTTCGGCCAGACATGGGAATCAGAAGGGAAGCCAAAATTTCATGATTGAGCACTCTTGGGCCAGAAATATGTTCAGTGGTCATATGGACTACTGTATGGCTGATTTAATATCAGAAGGAGTCTATAATTGTGTATAGAAACTTAATTTATAGAAACTTCTGTATATGGCTTTTGTGGACCTTTTGGCTATTAATTGGAATCAGAAGGGAAGTCAATGAGTATGTATAGTAAGTTAGTGTTTAAGGACTCTTGGGCCAAAAATATGTTCAGAGAGTCAAATATGGATTAATGTATGATGATGGATAGAAAGTCAATGTTCAAAGACTCTTTTATCAAAAACATGTTCATTAGGACAAATAAGGACTTCTGTACAGCCAGAACATATAAAAAAAAAACCCTTAAAAAAAAAACTTTTATGGAATTTTTGGCTAGTAATTTGAATCAGAAGGGATGTCAATGAGTATGTATAGTAAGTTAGAGTTTAAGGACTCTTGGGCCAACAATATGTTCAATAGCTCAAAAATGGACTTCCTGTACAGGCGTAACATGTTAAAAGAAAAAAATTTTTAAAACCTTTTGTGGAACTTTTGGCTAGTAATGGAAATCAGAAGGAAATTCAATATGTATAGCAAGTTAGTGTTTAAGGACTCTTTGGCCAGAAGTATGTTCAGTAGGTCAAATAAGGACTTCTTTACAGCCATAACATGTAAAAAGAAAAAAAAAAAAAAAAAAAAACCTTAAAAAAACTTTTGCGGAACTTTCGGCAAGTAATGGGTTCAGAAGGGAAGTCAATGAGTATGTAAAGAAAGTTAGTGTTTGAGAACTTTTGCGCCAAAAATATGTTCAGTAGGTCAAATATGAACTTCTGTACAGCCATAACAAGATAAAAAAAAAAAAAAATCTTAAAAAACTTTTGTGGAACTTTCGGCTAGTAATGGAAATCAGAAGGGAAGTCAATGAGTATGTATAGTAAGTTAGTGTTTAAGGACTCTTGGACCAAAAATATGTTCAGTATTTCAGATATGGACTTCCTGTACAGCCATAACATGTTAAAAAAAATTGTTTTAAAAATCTTTTGGGGCACTTTAGTCTAGTAATGGAAATCAGAAAAGAAGTCGAGTATGTATAGTAAGTTAGTGTTTAAGGACTCTTGGCCAAAATGTGGTCCGTATGTCAAATATGGACTTCTGTACAGCCATAACATAAAAAAAAAAAAAAAACCTTTTATGGAAATTTTGGCTAGTAATGGAAATCAGAAGGGAAGTCAATGAGTATGTATAGTAAGTTAGTGTTTAAGGACTCTTGGGGCCAAAAATATTTTCAGTGGGTCAAATATATGGACTACTCTATGGCTGATTTAATATCAGAAGGAGTCTATGAGAATTAATAGAAAAAAAAAATGCCTGTATCCTTTGGCCAGAAGTATGTTCAGAACTTCAAATCAAGACTAAAGTATGGCTGACTTACATAAGAAGGAGTCGATATGTATTGATAGAAAGTCAATGTTCAAATACTCTTTTATCAAAAATATGTTCATTAGGACAAATAAGAACTTCTGTACAGCCAGATCACATGAAAAAAAAAACCTTAAAAAAAACTTTTGTGGAATTTTTGGCTAGTAATTTGAATCAGAAGGGATGTCAATGAGTATGTATAGTAAGTTAGTGTTTAAGGACTCTTGGGCCAAAAATATGTTCAGTAGTTAAAATATGGACTTCCTGTACAGCCATAACATGTTAAAAAAAACTGTTTTAAAAATCTTTTGGGGAACTTTAGTATAGTAATGGAAATCAGAAGGGAAGTCAATGAGTATGTATAGTAAGTTAGTGTTTAAGGACTCTTGGGCCAAAAAAATGTTCACTGGGACAAATATGGACTTCCTGTACAGCTATAATATGTTAAAAGAAAAAAAAATGTAAAACCTTTTGTGGAACTTTAGTCTAGTAATGGAAATCAGAAGGGTAGTCAATGAGTATGTATAGCAAGTTAGTGTTTAAGGAGTCTTGCTCCAAAAATATGTTCAGTAGGTCAAATATAGACTTCTGTACAGCCATAACAAGTTTAAAAAAATCCTTAAAAAGCCTTTTGTGGAACTTTTGGCTAGTAATGGAAATCAGAAGGGAAGTCAATGAGTATGTATAGTAAGTTAGTGTTTAAGGACTCGGGCTGAAAATATGTTCAGTAGGTCAAAAAAGGACTTCTTTACAGCCATAACATGTAAAAAAAAAAAGAAAAAAGAAAAAAAAAACCTTAAAAAAATGTTTGTGGAACTTTCGGCTAGTAATGGGTTCAGAAGGGAAGTCAATGAGTATGTAGTGTTTAAGTTAGTGTTTAAGGACTCTTGGGCTAAAAATATGTTCAGTGGGTCAAATATAATGTATGGGTCAAATATTGTATGGCTGATTTAATATCATCAGGAGTCTATGAGAATAAATAGCAAAAAAACTTTTCTAGACCCTTCGGCCAAAAAAAGAAAAAAACCCTTAAAAAACGTTTGTGGAACTTTCGGCTAGTAATGGGTTCAGAATGGAAGTCTGAACCCATTACTAAGTGAGTAAGTATAGTTAGTTAGTGTTTAAGGACTCTTAGGCCAAAAATATGTTCAGTGGGACAAATATGGACTTCTGTATAGCCATAACAAGTTAAAAAAAAAAAAAAAAAATCTTAAAAAAACCTTTTGTGGAACTTTTGGCTAGTAATGGAAATCAGAAGGGAAGTCAATGAGTATGTAAAGTCAGTTAGTGTTTAAGGACTCTTGGGCCGAAAATATGTTCAGTAGGTCAAATAAGGATTTTTTGTAATAAGGAAAAAAAATTTTAAAAACCTTTTGTGGAACTTTTGGCTAGTAATGGAAATCAGAAGGGAAGTCAGTAAGTAAGTTAGTGTTTAAGGACTCTTGGGCCAAAAATACGTTCAGTGGGTCAGATATGGACTATTGTATGGCTGATTTAATATCAGAAGGAGTCTATGAGAATAAATAGTAAAAAAAAAACTTTTCTGGACCCAGAAATATGTTCAGAACGTCAAATAAAGACTAATGTATGGCCGACGAAACATCAGAAAAAGTCAATATGTATGGATAGAAAGTCAATGTTCAAAGACTCTTTCGTCAAAAATATGCTCAGTACTTCAAATATGGACTTCCTGTATAGCCATAAAATGTTTAAAAAAAAAAAAAAAAAACTTTAAAAAAACCTTTTGTGGAACTTTTGGCTAGTAATGGAAATCAGAAGGGAAGTCAATGAGTATGTAAAGTCAGTTAGTGTTTAAGTACTCTTGTGCCGAAAATATGTTCAGTAGGTCAAATAAGGGCTTCTGTATAGTCATAAGTTAAAAAAAAAAATAAAATAAAAAAAAAACCTTTAGTGGAACTTTTGGCAAGTAATGGAAATCAGAAGGGAAGTCAATGAATATGTAAAGTAAGTTAGTGTATAAAGTCTCTTGGGCCAAAAATGTTCAGTGGGTCAAATATGGACTATTGTATGGCTGATTTAATATCAGAAGGAGACTATGAGAATGAATAGTAAAAAAAACTTTTCTGGACCCAGAAATATGTTCAGAACGTCAAATAAAGACTAATGTATGGCTGACGAAACATAGAGAAAAAGTCAGTATGTATGGATAGAAATTCAATGTTCAAAGACTCTTTCGTCAAAAATATGTTCAGTACTTCAAATATGGACGTCCTGTATAGCCATAATATGTTAAAAAAAAAATTTAAAAAAAAATAAAAACTTAAAAAACCTTTTGTGGAACTTTTGGCTAGTAATGGAAATCAGAAGGGAAGTCAATGAGTATGTAAAGTAAGTTAGTGTTTAAGGACTCTTGGGACAAAAATATGTTCAGAAGGTCAAATAAAGACTAATGTATGGCTGACGTAACATCAGAAAGAGTCAATATGTATGGATAGAAAGTCAATTTTCAAAGACTCGTTCATCAAAAATATGTTCAGTAGGACAAATAAAGACCTGTACATCCAGAACATATAAAAAAAGAATAAAGGGAAAAAAAACCTTAAAAAACCTTTTGTGGAAATTTTGGCTAGTAATGGAAATCAGAAGGGAAGTCAATATATATAGTAAGTTAGTATTTAACAACTCTTGGGCCGAAAATATGTTCAGTAGGTCAAATAAGGACTTCTTTACAGCCATAACATGTAAAAAAAAATAAAATAAAAAAAAAAATAAAAAACCTTTATGGAACTTTCAGCTAGTAATGGGTTCAGAAGGGAAGTCAATGAGTATGTATAGTAAGTTAGTGCTTAAGGACTCTCAGGCCAAAATATGTTAAGTGGGACAAATATGGACTTCTGTATAGCCATAAGTTAAAAAAAAAAAAAAAAAACTTTAAAAAAACCTTTTGTGGAACTTTTGGCTAGTAATGGAAATCAGAAGGGAAGTCAATGAGTATGTAAAGTAAGTTAGCGTTTAAGGTCTCTTGGGCCAAAAGTACGTTCAGTGGGTCAAATATGGACTATTGTATGGCTGATTTAATATCACCTATGAGAATGAATAGTAAAAAAAACTTTTCTGGACCCAGAAATATGTTCTGAACGTCAAATAAAGACGAATGTATGGCTGACAAATCATCAGAAAAAGTCAATATGTATGGATAGAAAGTCAATGTTCAAAGACTCTTTCGTCAAAAATATGTTCAGTACTTCAAATATGGACTTCCTGTATAGCCATAATGTTAAAAAATAAATAAATAAATAAAAAAACTTTTGTGGAACTTTTGGCTAGTAATGGAAATCAGAAGGGAAGTCAATGAATATGTAAAGTAAGTTAGTGTTTAAAGTCTCTTGGGCCAAAAATACGTTCAGTGGGTCAAATATGGACTATTGTATGGCTGATTTAATATCAGAAGGAGACTATGAGAATGAATAGTAAAAAAAACTTTTCTGGACCCAGAAATATGTTCAGAACGTGAAATAAAGACTAATGTATGGCTGACGAAACATAGAGAAAAAGTCAGTATGTATGGATAGAAAGTCAATGTTCAAAGACTCTTTCATCAAAAATATGTTCAGTACTTCAAATATGGACGTCCTGTATAGCCATAATATGTTAAAAAAAAAAAAAAAAAAAACCTTAAAAAACCTTTTGTGGAACTTTTGGCTAGTAAAGGAAATCAGAAGGGAAGTCAATGAGTATGTAAAGCAAGTTAGTGTTTAAGGACTCTTGGGCCAAAAAATATGTTAAGAACGTCAAATAAAGACTAATGTATGGCTGACGTAACATCAGAAAGAGTCAATATATGGATAGAAAGTCAATTTTCAAAGACTCGTTCATCAAAAATATGTTCAGTAGGACAAATAAGGACTTCTTTACAGCCATAACATGTAAAAAAAGAAAAAAAAAGAAAAAAAAACAAAAAACGTTTGTGGAACTTTTGGCTAGTAATAGAAATCAGAAGGGAAGTCAATGAGTATGTATAGTAAGTTAGTGTTTAACGACTCTTGGGCCGAAAATATGTTCAGTAGGTCAAATAAGGACTTCTTTACAGCCACAACATGTAAAAAAAAAAAAAAAAACTTAAAAAAACCTTTTGTGGAACTTTCGGCTAGTAATGGGTTCAGAAGGGAAGTCAATGAGTATGTAAAGTAAGTTAGTGTTTAACGTCTGTTGGGCCAAAAGTATGTTCAGTGGGTCAAATATGGACTATTGTATGGCTGATATAATATCACAAGGAGTCTATGAGAATGAATAGTAAAAAAAACTTTTCTGGACCCAGAAATATGTTCTGAACGTCAAATAAAGAATAATGTATGTCTGACGAATCATCAGAAAAAGTCAATATGTATGGATAGAAAGTCAATGTTCAAAGACTCATCAAAAATATGTTCAGTACTTCAAATATGGACGTCCTGTATAGCCATAATATGTTAAAAAAAAAAAAAAAACCTTCAAAAACCTTAAAAAACCTTTTGTGGAACTTTTGGCTAGTAAAGGAAATCAGAAGGGAAGTCAATGAGTATGTAAAGCAAGTTAGTGTTTAAGGACTCTTGGGCCAAAAAATATGTTAAGAACGTCAAATAAAGACTAATGTATGGCTGACGTAACATCAAAAAGAGTCAATATATGGATAGAAAGTCAATTTTCAAAGACTCGTTCATCAAAAATATGTTCAGTAGGACAAATAAGGACTTCTTTACAGCCATAACATGTAAAAAAAGAAAAAAAAACAAAAAAAAACAAAAAACGTTTGTGGAACTTTTGGCTAGTAATGGAAATCAGAAGGGAAGTCAATGAGTATGTAAAGCAAGTTAGTGTTTAAGGACTCTTGGGCCGAAAATATGTTCAGTAGGTCAAATAAGGACTTCTTTACAGCCATAACATGTAAAAAAAGAAAAAAAAAGTAAAAAAACCTTAAAAAACGTTTGTGGAACTTTCGGCTAGTAATGGGTTCAGAATGGAAGTCAATGAGTATGTATAGTAAGTTAGTGTTTAACGACTCTTGGGCCGAAAATATGTTCAGTAGGTCAAATATGGACTTCTTTACAGCCACAACATGTAAAAAAAAAAAAACCTTAAAAAAAACGTTTGTGGAACTTTCAGCTAGTAATGGGTTCAGAAGGGAAGTTAGTGTTCAAGGACTCTTAGGTCAAAAATATGTTCAGTGGGACAAATATGGACTTCTGTATAGCCATAAGTTAAAAAAAAAAAAAAAAAACTTTTGTGGAACCTCTGGCTAGTAATGGAAATCAGAAGGGAAGTCAATGAATATGTAAAGTAAGTTAGTGTATAAAGTCTCTTGTGCCAAAAATGTTCAGTGGGTCAAATATGGACTATTGTATGGCTGATTTAATATCAGAAGGAGACTACGACAATGAATAGTAATAAAAACTTTTCTGGACCCAGAAATATGTTCAGAACGTCAAATAAAGACTAATGTATGGCTGACGAAACATAGAGAAAAAGTCAGTATGTATGGATAGAAAGTCAATGTTCAAAGACTCTTTCGTCAAAAATATGTTCAGTACTTCAAATATGGACGTCCTGTATAGCCATAATATGTTAAAAAAAAAAAAACCTTAAAAAACCTTTTGTGAAACTTTTGGCTAGTAATGGAAATCAGAAGGGAAGTCAATGAGTATGTAAAGTAAATTAGTGTTTAAGGATTTTTGCGTCAAAAATATCAGTAGGTCAAATACGGGCTTCTGTACAGCCATAACAAGTTAAAAAAAAAAAAAAAGAAAAAAAAACCCTTTTGTGGAACTTTTGGCTAGTAATGGAAATCAGAAGGGAAGTCAATGAGTATTTAAAGTAAGTTTGTGTTTAAGGACTCTTGGGCCAAAAATATGTTCTGAACTTCAAATAAAGACTAATGTATGGCTGACGAATCATCAGAAAAAGTCAATATGTATGGATAGAAAGTCAATGTTCAAAGTCTCTTTAGTCAAAAATATGTTCAGTACTTAGAATATGGACTTCCTGTATAGCCATAATGTTAAAAAAACAAAAAAACAAAAACAAAACAACATTAAAAAACCTCTTGTGGAACTTTTGCCTAGTAATGGAAATCAATGAGCATGTAAAGTAAGTTAGTGTTTAAGGACTTTTGTGCCAAAAATATGTTCAGTAGATCAAATATGGGCTTCTGCACAGCCATAACAAGTTAAAAAATAAAAAAAAAACCTTTTGTGGAACTTTTGGCTAGTAATGGAAATCAGAAGGGAAGTCAATGAGTATGTATAGTAAGTTAGTGTTTAAGGACTCTTGGGCCAAAAATACGTTCAGTGGGTCAAATATGGACTATTGTATGGCTGATTTAATATCAGAAGGAGTCTATGAAAATAAATAGAAAAAAACGTTTCTGGACATATGTTCTAGAAATATGTTCTGAACGTCAAATAAAGATGTATGGCTGACGTAACATCAGAAAGAGTCAATATGTATGGATAGAAAGTCAATGTTCAAAGACTCTTTCATCAAAAATATGTTCAGTAGGACAAATAAGGACTTCTGTACAGCCAGAACATCATATCAAAAAAAATAAAAATTAAAAAAAATCTTTTGGCTAGTAATGGAATTCAGAAGTGGTCAATGAGTATGTAAAGTCAGTTAAAGGAATTTTGTGCCAAAAATATGTTCAGTAGTTAAAATATGGACTTCCTGTACAGCCATAACAAGATAAAAACAAAACAAACAAAAAAAAACTTAAAAAAACTTTTGTGGAACTTTTGGCTGGTAATGGAAATCAGAAGGGAAAACAATATGTATAGTAAGTTAGTATTTAACGACTCTTGGCCCGAAAATATGTTCAGTATGTCAAATAAGGACTTCTTTACAGCCATAACATGTAAAAAAAAAAAAAAAAAAAAAAAAAAAAAAAAACCTTAAAAAACCTTTTGTGGAACTTTCGGCTAGTAATGGTTTCAGAACGGAAGTCAATGAGTATGTAAAGTAAGTTAGTGTTTAAGGACTTTTGTGCCAAAAATATGTTCAGTAGGTCAAATATGGACAGTTATAACAAGATAAAAACAAAACAAAAAAACCTTTTGTGGAAATTTTGGCTAGTAATTGGAATCAGAAGCGACGTCAATGAGTATGTATTGTAATTTAATTTTCAAAGCCTTTGTTCTAAAATATGTTCAATTATGTTCTTCTGTACAGCCATAACATGTAAAAATAAAAATAAAAACATTAAAAAAAAACGTTTTTTGGCCCGTCTTCGTCAAAAAATAGGAATCAGAGGGAAGTCAATAAGTATGTATGATCGAGAGCTCTTGGGCCAAAAATATGTTCAACTTTTTGGGTGATTCAATATCAGAAGGAGTCTATGAGAATAAGTTGCAAAAAAAAAATGTGTATAGAAAGTTAATGTTTGAAGACTCTTCGGCCAGAAAGATGTTACATGTGTCATAATGGATAATGTTCTGGCTGATTTAATATGAGGCATCAATCAAATATAGAAATTTCATGATCAAGGGCTCTTGGGCCAGAAATATGTTCAATAGGTCAAATACGGATTAAATATAGTATAATATATGTTGTTGCAGTGATTGCATGCAAGAACTAACTTGTGTATTAAAGAGATAAAAAACATATTTGATTTCGCATTGTATTGCACGATCTAATGTTTTGAAGAGATAAGCGCTTTTGCATTGCAATACATAAAATTGTATTGCAACTCGTGCATTGGAAGAGATAAGTGATGCATCGAAGAGGTAAATGCTTTTGCACTGGAATGCATAAAGAACTCATGCATTGAAAAACATTACGCTGCATACAAGAAAGCGAGCATTGAAAGACAAGTGCTTTTGCATTACAATGCATAGAGAATATAAAGTACTTTATGCATATAAAGTACTCGTGTATTGAAGAGATTAGTGCTTTTCTATTGCATTGCATACAAGAACTCGTTTTGCTTTGAAGAGATAAGTGCTGTTGTATTGCAATGCATATAAAATCTCGATGTGCAATGAAGATATTAATTCGTTCGCGGTGCATTGCATACAAGTACTCGCTGTGCATTGATAAGTGCGTTTGCATTGCATACTAGAACTCGTTGTGCATTGAGAAATTAGTGCTTTTGCATTGCAATGCATACAAAACTCGTTGTGCATTGAAGATATTAGTGCGTTTGCGGTGCATTACATTGCAGACAAGAACTCATTGTGTATTGAAGGGATAGATGCTGTTGCATTGCAATGCATATAAGAACTCGTTGTGCATTGAAGAGATTAGTGCGTTTAAATTGCATTGATTTCAAGAACTCGTTGTGCATTGACGAGATAAGTGCTGTTGCATTGCAATGCATATAAGAACGCGTGCATTGAAGATATTACTGCTTTTAAATTGCATTGCATACAATAACTCGTTGTGCATTAAAGAGACAAGTGCTTTTGCATTGCATTCAAGAAGTCGTTGTGCATTGAAGAGATTAGTGCGTTTAAATTGCATTGATTTCAAAAATTCGTTGTGCATTGAAGAGATTAGTGCTGTTGCATTGCAATGCATACAAAACTCGATGTGCATTGAAGAAATTAGTGCTTTTGCGTTACAATGCATACAAAACTCGATGTGCATTGAAGAAATTAGTGCTTTTGCATTGCAATGCATACAAAACTCGTTGTGCATTGAAGAGATAAGTCCTATTGCATTGCAATGGATAAAAGAACTTGTTTTGCATTGAAGAGATTAGTGCTTTTGCGTTACAATGCATACAAAACTCGATGTGCATTGAAGAAATTAGTGCTTTTGCATTGCAATGCATACAAAACTCGTTGTGCATTGAAGAGATAAGTCCTATTGCATTGCAATGGAAAAAAGAACTTGTTTTGCATTGAAGAGATTAGTGCTTTTGCGTTACAATGCATACAAGAACTCGCTTGTGCATTGAAGATATTAGTGCTCTTGCGGTGCATTGCATTGCAGACAAGAACTCGTTGTGTATTGAAGGGATAGGTGCTGTTGCATTGCAATGCATATAAGAACTCGTTGTGCATTGAAGAGATTAGTGCGTTTAAATTGCATTGATTTCAAAAACTCGTTGTGCATTGAAGAGATAAGTGCTGTTGCATTGCAATGCATATAAGAACTCGTGCATTGAAGATATTAGTGCTTTTAAATTGCATTGCATACAATAACTCGTTGTGCATTAAAGAGACAAGTGCTTTTGCATTGCATTCAAGAAGTCGTTGTGCATTGAAGAGATTAGTGCTGTTGCATTGCAATGCATACAAAACTCGATGTGCATTGAAGAAATTAGTGCTTTTGCATTGCAATGCTTACAAAAACGTGTGCATTGAAGAAATTAGTGCTTTTGCATTGCAATGCATACAAAACTCGTTGTGCATTGAAGAGATAAGTGCTGTTGCATTGCAATGCATACAAGAAGTCGTTGTGCATTGAAGACATAAGTGCGTTTGCATTGCATTGAATACTAGAACTCGTTGTGCATTGAAGAGATAAGTGCGTTTGCATTGCATTGAATTCTAGAAATCATTGTGCATTGAGAAATTAGTGCTTTTGCATTGCACTGCATACAAAACTATGTGCATTGAAGAGACTGGTGCGTTTAAATTGCATTGAGTACAATAAATCGTTGTGCATTGAAGAGACGTGCTTTTGCATTGCATTGCATTCAAAAACTCGTGCATTGAAGAGAAAATTGCTATTGCGTTACAATGCATACAATAACTCGTTGTGCATTGAAGAGATAAGTACGTTAGCAATGCGTTGCATACAAAACTCCTTTTGCACTGAAGAGATTAGTGCTTTTGCATTGCAATGCATACAAAACTCGTTGTGCATTGAAGAGATAAATCCTGTTGCATTGCAATGCATTCAAGAACTCGTTGTGCATTGAAGAGATAAGTGCTGTTGCATTGCAATGCATATAAGAACTCGTGCATTGAAGATATTTGTGCTTTTAAATTGCATTGCATACAATAACTCGTTGTGCATTAAAGAGACAAGTGCTTTTGCATTGCATTCAATAAAGTCGTTGTGCATTGAAGAGATAAGTGCTGTTGCATTGCAATGCATACAAGAAGTCGTTGTGCATTGAAGACATAAGTGCGTTTGCATTGCATTGAATACTAGAACTCGTTGTGCATTGAAGAGATAAGTGCGTTTGCATTGCATTGAATTCTAGAAATCATTGTGCATTGAGAAATTAGTGCTTTTGCATTGCACTGCATACAAAACTATGTGCATTGAAGAGACTGGTGCGTTTAAATTGCATTGAGTACAATAAATCGTTGTGCATTGAAGAGACGTGCTTTTGCATTGCATTGCATTCAAAAACTCGTGCATTGAAGAGAAAATTGCTATTGCGTTACAATGCATACAATAACTCGTTGTGCATTGAAGAGATAAGTACGTTAGCAATGCGTTGCATACAAAACTCCTTTTGCACTGAAGAGATTAGTGCTTTTGCATTGCAATGCATACAAAACTCGTTGTGCATTGAAGAGATAAATCCTGTTGCATTGCAATGCATTCAAGAACTCGTTGTGCATTGAAGAGATAAGTGCTGTTGCATTGCAATGCATATAAGAACTCGTGCATTGAAGATATTTGTGCTTTTAAATTGCATTGCATACAATAACTCGTTGTGCATTAAAGAGACAAGTGCTTTTGCATTGCATTCAATAAAGTCGTTGTGCATTGAAGAGATTAGTGCTGTTGCACATTGCAAAGCATACAAAACTCGATGTGCATTGAAGAAATTAGTGCTTTTGCATTGCAATGCATACAAAACTCGTTGTGCATTGAAGAGATAAGTCCTATTGCATTGCAATGCATAAAAGAACTTGTTTTGCATTGAAGAGATTAGTGCTTTTGCGTTACAATGCATACAAGAACTCGCTTGTGCATTGAAGATATTAGTGCTCTTGCGGTGCATTGCATTGCAGACAAGAACTCGTTGTGTATTGAAGGGATAGGTGCTGTTGCATTGCAATGCATATAAGAACTCGTTGTGCATTGAAGAGATTAGTGCGTTTAAATTGCATTGAATTCAAGAACTGGTTGTGCATTGAAGAGATTAGCGCTTTTGCATTGCAATGCTTACAAAAACGTGTGCATTGAAGAGATAAGTGCGTTTGCATTGCATTGCATATTAGAACTCGTTGTGCATTGACGAAATTAGTGTTTTTGTATTGCAATGCATACAAAACTCGTTGTGCATTGAAGAGATAAGTGCGTTTGCATTGCATAGAATTCTAGAACTCGTTGTGCATTGAAAAGATAAGTGCGTTTGCATTGCATTGAATTCTAGAACTCATTGTTCATTGAGAAATTAGTGCTTTTGCATTGCAATGCAATCAAAACACTTTGTGAATTTAAGAGATAATTGCTTTTGCGTTACAATCATATAATCTTTTGTGCATTGAAGAGATTAGTGCTTTTGCATTGCATTGCATACAACACTCGTTTGCACTGAAGAGATTAGTGCTTTTGCATTGCAATGCATACAAAACTCGTGCATTGAAAAGACAAGTGCTTTTGCATTGCATACAATAACTCGTTGTGCATTGAAAAGACAAGTGCTTTTGCATTGCATTGCAGACAACACTCGTTTGCTCTGATGAGATTAGTGCTTTTGCATTGCAATGCATACAAAACTCGTTGTGAATTTAAGAGATAAGTCCTGTTGCATTGCAATGCATATAAGAACACGTTGTGTATTTAAGAGATTAGTGCGTTTAAATTGCATTGCATTCAAGATCTCGTTGTGCATTGAAGAGATTAGTGCTGTTGCATTGCAATGCTTACAAAACTCGTGCATTGAAGCGATAATTGCTGTTGTATTGCAATGCATATAAGAACTTGTTGTGCATTGAAGATTACTGCTGTTACATTGCATTCGTATACGATAACTCGTTGTGCAATAAAGATATAATTGCTGTTCCATTGAAATGCATCTAAGAACTCGTTGTGCATTGAAGAGATAATTGCTTTTGAGTTACAATGCATATTTTGTGCATTGAATAGATTAGTGCTTTTGCATTGCACTGCATACAAATCTCGTTGTGCATTGGAGATTAGCTCGTTTGCATTGCATACAATAACTCGTTTTTTGAAGAAAGTCCTTTTGCTTTAAAATGCGTATAATCTTTGTGTATTGAAGAGATTAGTGCATTTGCAGTGCGTTGCATACAAAACTCGTTTGCACTGGAGATAAGTCCTGTTGCATTGCAATGCATATAAGAACTCGTTGTGCATTTCAGAGATTAGTGCTTTTGCAGTGTAATGCTTACAAGAACTCGGTGTGCATTGAAGAGATTAGTGCTTTTGCATTACAATGCATACAAGAACTCGTTGTGCAATGAAGAGATAAGTGCGTTTGCATTGCATTGCATACTAGAACTCGTTGTGCATTGAGAAATTAGTGCTTTTGCATTGCAATGCATACAATAACTCGTTCATTGAAGAGATAAGTGCTTTTGTATTACAATGCATATAATAACTCATTGTGAATTGAAGAGATAAGTGTTGTTGCATTGCAATGCATATAATAACTTGTGCATTGAAGAGATTAGTGCCTTTGCATTGTAATGCTTACAAGAACTCGCTGTGCACTGAAGAGATAAGTGCTTTTGCATTGCATACAAGAACTCGTTGTGCATTAAGTGTTTTTGCAATAGTAAGTGCATATAAACATCATTTGTAGGTATTATCGCCAAGTATATCTCTAATGTGTCATCTCTAATATGTTATTCTTCAACATTCCTCGGATAAAGTTATGTCGTGTATGCAATGCACTGCTATATATCTCCTCAATGCACCTCGGAATGAGTTGTCTTGCCATGAGTAATCCATAATGCCGGGAAGTAGATAAATATGGCCTGTTGAACATCTTTCTCATCAACGATTCCTCAAACATTACATTTCTTATATATTCCCTTTGACTCCTCCTCATGATAATTCAGCCAGAACGTAGTACATTATGACCTATTGAACATCTTTCTGGCCAAAGAGTCCTCAAATATTAAGCTACTATACATACTCCTGTTACATCAAGCCATACAGCCAATTAACATCAAGCAGAAAGAAAGTCCGTTTGTATGTATAGTAAGTTAATTTTCAAGGACTAATAATTTGTTAAGTAGGTTAATTGTGGTCTTCTGTACAGCCATAACATGTAAAAAACACTTCGGACCCTTCGGCCAGACATGGGAATCAGAAGGGAAGCCAAAATTTCATGATTGAGCACTCTTGGGCCAGAAATATGTTCAGTGGTAATATGGACTACTGTATGGCTGATTTAATATCAGAAGGAGTCTATAATTGTGTATAGAAACTTAATTTATAGAAACTTCTGTATATGGCTTTTGTGGACCTTTTGGCTATTAATTGGAATCAGAAGGGAAGTCAATGAGTATGTATAGTAAGTTAGTGTTTAAGGACTCTTGGGCCAAAAATATGTTGAGAGAGTCAAATATGGAATAATGTATGATGACGTAACTTAAGGAGTCAATATTTATAGATAGAAATTCAATGTTCAAAGACTCTTATGTCAAAAATATGTTCAGTAGGTCAAATAAGGACTTCTGTACAGCCATAACGAAAAAAACAAAAAAAAAAACAAATTTAAAAAACCTTTTGTGGAACTTTTGGCTAGTAATTGGAATCAGAATAGGTCAATGAGTACGTATTGTAAGTTAATGTTTAAGGACTCTTGGGTAAAAAATATGTTCAGTGGGTCAAACATGGACTATTGTATGGCTGATTTAATATCAGAAGGAGTCTATGAGAATAAATGGCAAAAAACCTTTTCTAGACCCTTTGGCCAGAAGTATGTTCAGAACTTCAAATAAAGACTAACGTATGGCTGACTTACCATAAGAAGCAGTCGATATGTATTGATAGAAAGTCAATGTTCAAAGACTCTTTTATCAAAAATATGTTCATTAGGACAAATAAGGACTTCTGTACAGCCATAACATGCAAAAAAAAAAAACCTTAAAAAAACCTTTTGTGGAACTTTTGGCTAGTAATTTGAATCAGAAGGGATGTCAATAGGTATGTATAGTAAGTTAGAGTTTAAAGACTCTTGGGCTAAAAATATGTTCAGTGGGTTAAATATATGAACTATTGTATGGCTGATTTAATATCACCAGGAATCTATAAGAATAAATGGCAAAAAAACTTTTCTGGACCCTTTGGCCAGAAGTATGTTCAAAGTGTCAAATAAAGACTAAAGTATGGATGACGTAACATAAGAAGGAGTCAATATGTATGGATAGAAAGTAAATGTTCAAAGACTATTTCATGAACAATATGTTCATTAGGACAAATAAGGACTTCTGTACAGCCAGATCATATGGAAAAAAAAACATTAAAAAAAACTTTTGTGGAATTTTTGGCTAGTAATTTGAATCAGAAGGGAAGTCAATGAGTATGTATAGTAAGTTATTGTTTTAGGACTCTTGGGACGAAAATATGTTCAGTAGGTCAAATAAGGACTTCTTTACAGCAATAACATGTAAAAAAACAAAAAAAAATAAATAAAAAATAAAACCTTAAAAAACTTTTTGTCGAACTTTCGGCTAGTAATGGAAATCAGAAGGGAAGTCAATGAGTATGTATAGTAAGTTAGTGTTTAAGGACTCTTGGGCCAAAAATATGTTCAGTAGTTCAAAAATGGACTTCCTTTACAGCCATAACATGTTAAAAAAAATTGTTTAAAAAATCTTTTGGGGAACTTTAGTCTAGTAATGGAAATCAGAAGGGAAGTCAATGAGTATGTATAGCAAGTTAGTGTTTAAGGACTCTTGCTCCAAAAATATGTTCAGTAGGTCAAATATGGACTTCTGTACAGCCATAACAAGTTTAAAAAAAAAAAAAAACTTAAAAAAACATTTTGTGGAACTTTTGGCTAGTAATGGAAATCACAAGGGAAGTCAATGAGTATGTATAGTAAGTTAGTGTTCAACAACTCTTGGGCCGAAAATATGTTCAGTAGGTCAAATAAGGACTTCTTTACAGCCATAACATGTTAAAAAAAAAAAATGTAAAAACCTTTTGTGGAACTTTTTGCTAGTAATGGAAATTAGAAGGGAAGTCAATGAGTATGTAAAGTAAGTTAGTGTTTAAGGACTCTTGGGCCAAAAATACGTTCAGTGGGTCAAATATAGACTATTGTGTGGCTGATTTAATATCAGAAGGAGTCTATGAGAATAAATAGTAAAAAAAACTTTTCTGGACCCAGAAATATGTTCAGAACGTCAAATAAAGACAAGACAAAGACAAAGACAAATATAACGTATGGCCGACGAAACATCAGAAAAAGTCAATATGTATGGATAGAAAGTCAATGTTCAAAGACTCTTTTGTCAAAAATATGTTCAGTAGGTCAAATATGGATTTCCTGTACAGCCATAACATGTTAAAAAAAACATTAAAAAACTTTTTGTGGAACTTTTGGCTAGTAATGGAAATCAGAAGGAAAGTCAATGATTATGTATGTAAGTTAGTGTTTAAGGAGTCTTGCTCCAAAAATATGTTCAGTAGGTCAAATATGGACTTCTGTACAGCCATAACAAGTTAAAAAAAAAATCCTTAAAAAGCCTTTTGTGGACCTTTTGGCTAGTAATGGAAATCAGAAGGGAAGTCAATGAGTACGTATAGTAAGTTAGTGTTTAAGGACTCTTAGGCTAAAAATATGTTCAGTGGGTCAAATATATGGACTATTGTATGGCTGATTTAATATCATTAGGAATCTATAAGAATAAATAGCAAAAAAAAAATTCTGGACCCTTTGGCCAAAAAAAGAAAAAAAACCTTAAAAAACGTTTGTGGAACTTTCGGCTAGTAATGAGTACAGAATGGAAGTCAATGAGTATGTATAGTTAGTTAGTGTTTAAGGACTCTTAGGCCAAAAATATGTTCAGTGGGACAAATATGGACTTCTGTATAGCCATAACAAGTTAAAAAAAAAAAAAATCTTATAAAAACCTTTTGTGGAACTTTTAGTAATGGAAATAACACAAGGGAAGTCAATAAGTATGTATAGTAAGTTAGTGTTTAAGGACTCTTGGGCCGAAAATATGTTCAGTAGGTCAAATAAGGACTTCTTTACAGCCATAAAGTTAAAAAAAAAATTTTTTTTATAACCTTTTGTGGAACTTTTGGCTAGTAATGGAAATCAGAAGGGAAGTCAATAAGTAAGTTAGTGTTTAAGGACTCTTGGGCCAAAAATACGTTCAGTGGGTCAGATATGGACTATTGTATGGCTGATTTAATATCAGAAGGAGTCTATGAGAATAAATAGTAAAAAAAAACTTTTCTGGACCCAGAAATATGTTCAGTACTTCAAATATGGACTTCCTGTATAGCCATAAAATGTTTAAAAAAAAAAACTTTAAAAAAACCTTAAACCTTAAAACCTTAAAACCTTAAAAAACCTTTTTTGGAACTTTTGGCTAGTAATGGAAATCAGAAGGGAAGTCAATGATTGTGTAAAGTAAGTTAGTGTTTAAGGACTTTTGCGCCAAAAATATGTTCAGTAGGTCAAATATGGATTTACTGTACAGCCATAACATGCTAAAAAAATTAACATGTTAAAAAAAACATTTTTTAAAAACCTTTTGTAGAGCTTTTGGCTAGTAATGGAAATCAGAAGGGAAGTCAATGAGTATTTAAAGTAAGTTAGTGTTTAAGGACTTTTGCGCCAAAAATATGTTCAGTAGGTCAAATATGGACTTCCTGTATAGCCATAATATGTTAAAAAAAACATTAAAAAACCTTTTTTGGACCTTTTGGCTAGTAATGGAAATCAGAAGGGAAGCCAATGAGTATGTAAACTAAATTAGTGTTTAAGGACTTTTGCGCCAAAAATATGTTCAGTAGGTCAAATATGGATTTCCTGTACAGCCATAACATGTTAAAAAAAACATTAAAAAACCTTTTGTGGAACTTTTGGCTAATAATGGAAATCAGAAGGGAAGTCAATGAGTATGTATAGTAATTTAGTGTTTAAGGACTCTTGGGCTAAAAATATGTTCAGTGGGTCAAATATATGGACTATTGTATGGCTGATTTAATATCATCAGGAATCTATAAGAATAAATAGCAAAAAAAAAATTCTGGACCCTTTGGCCAAAAAAAGAAAAAAAACCTTAAAAAACGTTTGTGGAACTTTCGGCTAGTAATGAGTACAGAATGGAAGTCAATGAGTATGTATAGTAAATTAGTGTTTAAGGACTCTTAGGCCAAAAATATGTTCAGTGGGACAAATATGGACTTCTGTATAGCCATAACAAGTTAAAAAATAAAAAAAAAATCTTAAAAAAACCTTTTGTGGAACTTTTAGTAATGGAAATAACACAAGGGAAGTCAATAAGTATGTATAGTAAGTTAGTTTTTAAGGAGTCTTGGGCCGAAAATATGTTCAGTAGGTCAAATAAGGACTTCTTTACAGCCATAAAGTTAAAAAAAAAAATTTTTTAAAAACGTTTTGTGGAACTTTTGGCTAGTAATGGAAATCAGAAGGGAAGTCAATAAGTAAGTTAGTGTTTAAGGACTCTTGGGCCAAAAATACGTTCAGTGGGTCAGATATGGACTATTGTATGGCTGATTTAATATCAGAAGGAGTCTATGAGAATAAATAGTAAAAAAAAACTTTTCTGGACCCAGAAATATGTTCAGTACTTCAAATATGGACTTCCTGTATAGCCATAAAATGTTAAAAAAAAAATTAAAAAAAAAACTTTAAACCTTAAAACCTTAAAAAACCTTTTTTGGAACTTTTGGCTAGTAATGGAAACCAGAAGGGAAGTCAATGATTGTGTAAAGTAAGTTAGTGTTTAAGGACTTTTGCGCCAAAAATATGTTCAGTAGGTCAAATATGGATTTGCTGTACAGCCATAACATGCTAAAAAAATTAACATGTTAAAAAAAACATTTTTTAAAAACCTTTTGTAGAGCTTTTGGCTAGTAATGGAAATCAGAAGGGAAGTCAATGAGTATTTAAAGTAAGTTAGTGTTTAAGGACTTTTGCGCCAAAAATATGTTCAGTAGGTCAAATATGGACTTCCTGTATAGCCATAATATGTTAAAAAAAACCTTAAAAAACCTTTTGTGGAACTTTTGGCTAGTAATGGAAATCAGAAGGGAAGTCAATGAGTATGTATAGTAAGTTAGTGTTTAAGGACTCTTGGGGCCAAAAATATATTCAGTGGGTCAAATATATGGACTACTGTATGGCTGATTTAATATCAGAAGGAGTCTATGAGAATTAATAGAAAAAAAAAAGGTCTGTATCCTTTGGCCAGAAGTATGTTCAGAACTTTAAATCAAGACTAACGTATGGCTGACTTACCATAAGAAGGAGTCGATATGTACTGATAGAAAGTCAATGTTCAAATACTCTTTTATCAAAAATATGTTCATTAGGACAAATAAGGACTTCTGTACAGCCAGATCATATGAAAAAAAAAACCTTAAAAAAAAACTTTTGTGGAATTTTTGGCTAGTAATTTGAATCAGAAGGAATGTCAATGAGTATGTATAGTAAGTTAGTGTTTAAGGACTCTTGGGCCAAAAATATGTTCAGTAGTTAAAATATGGACTTCCTGTACAGCCATAACATGTTAAAAAAAATTGTTTTAAAAATCTTTTGTGGAACTTTAGTCTAGTAATGGAAATCAGAAGGGAAGTCAATGAGTATGTATAGCAAGTTAGTGTTTAAGGAGTCTTGCTCCAAAAATATGTTCAGTAGGTCAAATATGGACTTCTGTACAGCCATAACAAGTTTAAAAAAATCCTTAAAAAGCCTTTTGTGGAACTTTTGGCTAGTAATGGAAATCAGAAGGGAAGTCAATAAGTATGTATAGTAAGTTAGTGTTTAAGGACTCTTGGGCTAAAAATATGTTCAGTGGGTCAAATATATGAACTATTGTATGGCTGATTAAATATCACCAAGAATCTATAAGAATAAATAGCAAAAAAACTTTTCTGGACCCTTTGGCCAGAAGTATGTTCAAAGTGTCAAATAAAAACTAAAGTATGGATGACGTAACATAAGAAGGAGTCAATATGTATGGATAGAAAGTCAATGTTCAAAGACTCTTTCACGAACAATACGTTCAGTAGGACAAATAAGGACTTCTGTACAGCCAGAACATATAAAAAAATAAAAAAATGTTTTTAAAAAAACTTTAAAAAAACTTTTGTGGAACTTTTGGCTAGTAATGGAAATCAAAAGGGAAGTCAATGAGTATGTAAAGTCAGTTAGTGTTTAAGGACTTTTGCGCCAAAAATATGTTCAGTAGTTCAAATATGGACTTCTGTACAGCCATAACAAGTTAAAAAAAAGTCCTTAAAAAGCCTTTTGTGGAACTTTTGGCTAGTAATGGAAATCAGAAGGGAAGTCAATAAGTTAGTGTTTAAGGACTCTTGGGCCAAAAATACGTTCAGTGGGTCAGATATGGACTATTGTATGGCTGATTTAATATCAGAAGGAGTCTATGAGAATAAATAGTAAAAAAAAACTTTTCTGGACCCAGAAATATGTTCAGTACTTCAAATATGGACTTCCTGTATAGCCATAAAATGTTAAAAAAAAAAAAAACTTTAAAAAAACCTTAAACCTTAAAACCTTAAAACCTTAAAAAACCTTTTTTGGAACTTTTGGCTAGTAATGGAAATCAGAAGGGAAGTCAAGGATTATGTAAAGTCAGTTAGTGTTTAAGGACTTTTGCGCCAAAAATATGTTCAGTAGTTCAAATATGGACTTCTGTACAGCCATAACAAGTTAAAAAAAAGTCCTTAAAAAGCCTTTTGTGGAACCTTTGGCTAATAATGGAAATCAGAAGGGAAGTCAATAAGTTAGTTTAAGGACTCTTGGGCCAAAAATACGTTCAGTGGGTCAGATATGGACTATTGTATGGCTGATTTAATATCAGAAGGAGTCTATGAGAATAAATAGTAAAAAAAAACTTTTCTGGACCCAGAAATATGTTCAGTACTTCAAATATGGACTTCCTGTATAGCCATAAAATGTTAAAAAAAAAAAACTTTAAAAAAACCTTAAACCTTAAAACCTTAAAACCTTAAAAAACCTTTTGTGGAACTTTTGGCTAGTAATGGAAATCAGAAGGGAAGTCAATGAGTATGTATAGTAAGTTAGTGTTTAAGTACTCTTGGGCTAAAAATATGTTCAGTGGGTCAAATATATGAACTATTGTATGGCTGATTAAATATTACCAGGAATCTATAAGAATAAATAGCAAAAAAACTTTTCTGGACCCTTTGGCCAGAAGTATGTTCAAAGTGTCAAATAAAAACTAAAGTATGGATGACGTAACATAAGAAGGAGTTAATATGTATGGATAGAAAGTCAATGTTCAAAGACTCTTTCACGAACAATATGTTCAGTAGGACAAATAAGGACTTCTGTACAGCCAGAACATATAAAAAAATAAAAAAATTAAAAAAAAAACTTTAAAAAACCTTTTGTGGAACTTTTAGTAATGGAAATAACACAAGGGAAGTTAATAAGTATATATAGTAAGTTAGTGTTTAAGGACTCTTGGGCCGAAAATATGTTCAGTAGGTCAAATAAGGATTTTTTCAAATAAGGAAAATTTTTTTTAAAAACCTTTTGTGGAACTTTTGGCTAGTAATGGAAATCAGAAGGGAAGTCAATAAGTAAGTTAGTGTTTAAGGACTCTTGGGCCAAAAATACGTTCAGTGGGTCAGATATGGACTATTGTATGGCTGATTTAATATCAGAAGGAGTCTATAAGAATAAATAGTAAAAAAAAACTTTTCTGGACCCAGAAATATGTTCAGAAAATCCTTTTGTGGAACTTTTGGCTAGTAATGGAAATCAGAAGGGAAGTCAATGAGTATGTAAAGTCAGTTAGTGTTTAAGGACTCTTGGGCCGAAAATATGTTCAGTAGGTCAAATAAGGACTTCTTTACAGCCACAACATGTAAAAAAAAAAAAAACTTAAAAAAACGTTTGTGGAACTTTCGGCTAGTAATGGGTTCAGAAGGGAAGTTAGCGTTCAAGGACTCTTAGGCCAAAAATATGTTCAGTGGGACAAATATGGACTATTGTATGGCTGATTTAATATCAGAAGGAGTCTATGAGAATAAATAGTAAAAAAAAACTTTTCTGGACCCAGAAATATGTTCAGAACGTCAAATAAAGACTAATGTATGGCTGACGAAACATAGAGAAAAAGTCAGTATGTATGGATAGAAAGTCAATGTTCAAAGACTCTTTCGTCAAAAATATTTTTAAAAAAAATCTTTTGTGGAACTTTTGGCTAGTAATGGAAATCAGAAGGGAAGTCAATGAGTATGTAAAGTAAATTAGTGTTTAAGGACTTTTGCGCCAAAAATATGTTCAGTAGGTCAAATATGGGTTTCTGTACAGCCATAACGTTAAAAAAAAAAAAAAACCTTTTGTGGAACTTTTGGCTAGTAATGGAAGTCAGAAGGGAAGTCAATGAGTATGTAAAGTAAGTTAGTGTTTAAGGACTCTTGGGCCAAAAATATGTTCAGAACGTCAAATAAAGACTAATATATGGCTGACGTAACACCAGAAAGAGTCAATATGTATGGATAGAAAGTCAATTTTCAAAGACTCGTTCATCAAAAATATGTTCAGTAGGACAAATAAAGACTTCTGTACATCCAGAACATATAAAAAAAAGAATAAAGCAAAAAAAACCTTAAGTGGAAATTTTGGCTAGTAATGGAAATCAGAAGGTAAGTCAATATATATAGTAAGTTAGTATTTAACGACTCTTGGGCCGAAAATATGTTCAGTAGGTCAAATAAGGACTTCTTTACAGCCATAACATGTAAAAAAAAAAAAAAAAACCTTAAAAAAAACTTTTAAAAACCTTTGTGGAACTTTCAGCTAGTAATGGGTTCAGAAGGGAATTCAATGAGTATGTATAGTAAGTTAGTGTTTAAGGACTCTTGGGCTAAAATTACGTTCAGTGGGTCAAATATGGACTATTGTATGGCTGATTTAATATCACAAGGAGTCTATGAGAATGAATAGTAAAAAAAACTTTTCTGGACCCAGAAATATGTTCTGAACGTCAAATAAAGACTAATGTATGGTTGACGAATCATCAGAAAAAGTCAATATGTATGGATAGAAAGTCAATGTTCAAAGACTCTTTCGTCAAAAATATGTTCAGTACTTCAAATATGGACTTCCTGTATAGCCATAATGTTAAAAAAAAACAAAAGAAAAAAACAAAACAACCTTAAAAAACCTCTTGTGGAACTTTTGCCTAGTAATGGAAATCAGAAGGGAAGTCAATGAGTATGTATAGTAAGTTAGTGTTTAACGACTCTTGGGCCGAAAATATGTTCAGTAGGTCAAATAAGGACTTCTTTACAGCCACAACATGTAAAAAAAAAAAAAAACCTTTAAAAAAAACGTTTGTGGAAATTTCGGCTAGTAATGGGTACAGAAGGGAAGTTAGTGTTCAAGGACTCTTAGGCCAAAAATATGTTCAGTGGGACAAATATGGACTTCTGTATAGCCATAAGTTAAAAAAAAAAAAAACCTTTTTGTGGAACCTTTGGCTAGTAATGGAAATCAGAAGGGAAGTCAATGAATATGTAAAGTAAGTTAGTGTATAAAGTCTCTTTGGCCAAAAATGTTCAGTGGGTCAAATATGGACTATTGTATGGCTAATTTAATATCAGAAGGAGACTATGAGAATGAATAGTAAAAAAAAACTTTTCTGGACCCAGAAATATGTTCAGAACGTCAAATAAAGACTAATGTATGGCTGACGAAACATAGAGAAAAAGTCAGTATGTATGGATAGAAAGTCAATGTTCAAAGACTCTTTCGTCAAAAATATGTTCAGAACTTCAAATATGGACCATATATACATATGGTCCATATTTGAAGTTCTGAACATATTTTTGTATAAAAAAATATATGTTAAAAAAAAAAAAAAAAAAAAAAAACTTAAAAAACCTTTTATGGAACTTTTGGCTAGTAATGGAAATCAGAAGGGAAGTCAATGAGTATGTAAAGTAAATTAGTGTTTAAGGACTTTTGCGCCAAAAATATGTTCAGTAGGTCAAATATGGGCTTCTGTACAGCCATAACAAGTTAAAAAAAAAAAAAAAAAAGAAAAAAAAAACCTTTTGTGGAACTTTTGGCTAGCAATGGAAATCAGAAGGGAAGTCAATGAGTATGTAAAGTAAATTAGTGTTTAAGGACTCTTGGGCCAAAAATATGTTCAGAACGTCAAATAAAGACTAATGTATGGCTGACGTAACATCAGAAAGAGTCAATATGTATGGATAGAAAGTCAATTTTCAAAGACTCGTTCATCAAAAATATGTTCAGTAGGACAAATAAAGACTTCTGTACATCCAGAACATATAAAAAAAGAATAAAGGAAAAAAAAAACTTAAAAAAACCTTTGTGGAAATTTTGGCTAGTAATGGGTTCAGAAGGAAAGTCAATGAGTATGTATAGTAAGTTAGTGCTTAAGGACTCAGTCCAAAATATGTTAAGTGGGAAAAATATGGACTTCTGTATAGCCATAAGTTAAATGAAAAAAGAAAAAAAAAAAAAAAAAAAAAAAAAAACCTTACAAAACCTTTTGTGGAACTTTCGGCTAGTAATGGAAATCAGAAGGGAAGTCAATGAGTATGTAAAGTAAGTTAGTGTTTAAGGTCTCTTGGGCCAAAAGTACGTTCAGTGGGTCAAATATGGACTATTGTATGGCTGATTTAATATCACAAGGAGTCTATGAGAATTAATAGTAAAAAAAACTTTTCTGGACCCAGAAATATGTTCAGTACTTCAAATATGGACTTCCTGTATAGCCATAACATGTAAAAATAAAAATAAAAACATTAAAAAAAACGTTTTTTGGCCCGTCTTCGTCAAAAAATAGGAATCAGAGGGGTCAATAAGTATGTATGATCGAGAGCTCTTGGGCCAAAAATATGTTCAATAGGTCACATATGGACTACTTTATGGGTGATTCAATATCAGAAGGAGTCTATGAGAATAAGCAGCAAAAAAAAAAATGTGTATAGAAAGTTAATGTTTGAAGACTCTTCGGCCAGAAAGATGTTACATGTGTCATAATGGATAATGTTCTGGCTGATTTAATATGAGGCATCAATCAAATATAGAAATTTCATGATCAAGGGCTCTTGGGCCAGAAATATGTTCAATAAGTCAAATACGGATTAAATATAATATATGTTGTTTCAGTGATTGCATGCAAGAACTAACTTGTGAATTGAAGAGATTAAAAACATATTTGATTTCGCATAGTGTTGCACAATCTAATGCTTTGAAGAGATAAGTGCTTTTGCATTGCAATACATACAATTGTATTGCAACTCGTGCATTGGAAGAGATAAGTGATGCATCGAAGAGGTAAATGCTTTTGCACTGGAATGCATAAAGAACTCATGCATTGAAAACCATAAGTGCTTTTGAATTACGCTGCATACAAGAAAGCGAGCATTGAAAGACAAGTGCTTTTGCATTACAATGCATAGAGAATGTAAAGTACTTTATGCATATAAAGTACTCGTGTATTGAAGAGATTAGTGCTTTTCTATTGCATTGCATACAATAACTCGTTTTGCTTTGAAGAGATAAGTGCTGTTGCATTGCAATGCATATAAAATCTCGATGTGCAATGAAGATATTAATTCGTTCGCGGTGCGTTGCATACAAGTACTCGCTGTGCATTGATAAGTGCGTTTGCATTGCATACTAGAACTCGTTGTGCATTGAGAAATTAGTGCTTTTGCATTGCAATGCATAAAAAACTCGTTGTGTATTGAAGGGATAGATGCTGTTGCATTGCAATGCATATAAAAACTCGTTGTGCATTGAAGAGATTAGTGCGTTTAAATTGCATTGCATACAATAACTCGTTATGCATTAAAGAGACAAGTGCTTTTGCATTGCATTCAAGAAGTCGTTGTGCATTGAAGAGATTAGTGCTGTTGCATTGCAATGCATACAAAACTCGATGTGCTTTGAAGAAATTAGTGCTTTTGCATTGCAATGCATACAAAACTCGTTGTGCATTGAAGAGATAAGTCCTATTGCATTGCAATGCATAAAAGAACTTGTTTTGTATTGAAGATATTAGTGCTCTTGCGGTGCATTGCATTGCAGTCAAGAACTCGTTGTGTATTGAATGAAGGGATAGGTGCTGTTGCATTGCAATGCATATAAGAACTCGTTGTGCATTGAAGAGATTAGTGCGTTTAAATTGCATTGATTTCAAGAAGTTGTTGTGCATTGAAGAGATTAGCGCTGTTGCATTGCAATGCATACAAAACTCGATGTGCATTGAAGAAATTAGTGCTTTTGCATTGCAATGCATACAAAACTCGTTGTGCATTTAAGAGATAAGTCCTATTGCATTGCATTGCATAAAAGAATTTGTTTTGCATTGAAGAGATTAGTGCTTTTGCGTTACAATGCATACAAGAACTCCCTTGTGCATTGAAGATATTAGTGCGTTTGCGGTGCATTACATTGCAGACAAGAACTCGTTGTGTATTGAAGGGATAGATGCTGTTGCATTGCAATGCATATAAGAACTCGTTGTGCATTGAAGAGATTAGTGCTGTTGCGTTGCAATGCATACAAAACTCGATGTGCATTGAAGAAATTAGTGCTTTTGCATTGCAATGCATACAAAACTCGTTGTGCATTGAAGAGATAAGTGCTGTTGCATTGCAATGCGTACAAGAAGTCGTTGTGCATTGAAGAGATAAGTGCGTTTGCATTGCATTGAATTCTAGAACTCACTGTGCATTGAGAAATTAGTGCTTTTGCATTGCGATGCATACAAAACTCTTTGTGCATTGAAGAGACTGGTGCGTTTAAATTGCATTGAGTACAATAAATCGTTGTGCATTGAAGAGACGTGCTTTTGCATTGCATTGCATTCAAAAACTCGTGCATTGAAGAGAAAATTGCTTTTGCGTTACAATTCATACAATAACTCGTTGTGCATTGAAGAGATAAGTACGTTAGCAATGTGTTGCATACAAAACTCGTTTGCAATGAAGAGATTAGTGCTTTTGCATTGCAATGCATACAAAATTCGTTGTGCGTTGAAGAGATAAATCCTGTTGCATTGCAATGCATATAAACTCGTTGTGTATTTAAGAGATTAGTGCGTTTAAATTGCATTGCATTCAAGAACTCGTTGTGCATTGAAGAGATTAGTGCGTTTAAATTGCATTTATTTCAAGAACTCGTTGTGCATTGAAGAGATAAGTGCTTTTGCATTGCAATGCATACAAAACTCGTTGTGCATTGAAGAGATTAGTGCTTTTGCGTTACAATGCATACAAGAACTCGCTTGTGCATTGAAGATATTAGTGCTCTTGCGGTGCATTGCATTGCAGACAAGAACTGGTTGTGTATTGAAGGGATAGGTGTTGTTGCATTGCAATGCATATAAGAAGTCGTTGTGCATTGAAGAGATTAGTGCGTTTAAATTGCATTTATTTCAAGAACTCGTTGTGCATTGAAGAGATAAGTGCTTTTGCATTGCAATGCATGAAATAACTTGTTTTGCATTGAAGAGATTAGTGCTTTTGCGTTACAATGCATACAAGAACTCGCTTGTGCATTGAAGATATTAGTGCTCTTGCGGTGCATTGCATTGCAGACAAGAACTCGTTGTGTATTGAAGGGATAGGTGTTGTTGCATTGCAATGCATATAAGAACTCGTTGTGCGTTGAAGAGATTAGTGCTTTTGCATTGCAATGCTTACAAAAACGTGTGCATTGAAGAGATAAGTGCGTTTGCATTGCATTGCATATCAGAACTCGTTGTGCATTGAAGAAATTAGTGCTTTTGTATTGCAATATTTACAAAAGTCTTTGTGCATTAAAGAGATTAGTGCGTATAAAATGCATTGCATTCAAGAACTCGTTGTGCATTGAAGAGATAAGTGCTGTTGCATTGCAATGCATACAAGAACTCGTTGTGCATTGAAGAGATAAGTGTGTTTGCATTGCATTGAATTCTAGAACTCATTGTTCATTGAGAAATTAGTGCTTTTGCATTGCAATGCATACAAAACACTTTGTGAATTTAAGAGATATTTGCTTTTGCGTTACAATCATATAATCTTTTGTGCATTGAAGAGATTGGTGCTTTTGCATTGCATTGCATACAACACTCGTTTGCACTGAAGAGATTAGTGCTTTTGCATTGCAATGCATACAAAACTCGTGCATTGAAAAGACAAGTGCTTTTGCATTGCATACAATAACTCGTTATGCATTGAAAAGACAAGTGCTTTTGCATTGCATTGCAGACAACACTCGTTTGATCTGATGAGATTAGTGCTTTTGCATTGCAATGCATACAAAACTCGTTGTGAATTTAAGAGATAAGTCCTGTTGCATTGCAATGCATATAAGAACTCGTTGTGTATTTAAGAGATTAGTGCGTTTAAATTGCATTGCATTCAAGATCTCGTTGTGCATTGAAAAGATTAGTGCTTTTGCATTACAATTGCATATATGAAATCTTTGTGTTTTGACGAGATTAGTGCTTTTGCATTGCAATGCTTACAAAACTCGTGCATTGAAGCGATAAGTGCTGTTGCATTCCAATGCATATAAGAACTTGTGCACTGAAGATTACTGCTGTTACATTGCATTCGTATACGATAACTCGTTGTGCAATAAAGACATAAGTGCTGTTCCATTGCAATGCTTCTAAGAACTCGTTGTGTATTGAAAAAATTTGTGCGTTTTCATTGCATTGCATACAATATCTCGTTGTGCATTGAAGAGATAATTGCTTTTGCGTTACAATGCCTATTTTGTGAATTGAATAGATTAGCGCTTTTGCATTGCACTGCATACAAAACTCGTTGTGCATTGGAGATTAGCTCGTTTGCATTGCATACAATAACTCGTTTTTTGAAGAAAGTCATTTTGCTTTAAAATGCGTATAATCTTTGTGTATTGAAGAGATTAGTGCTTTTGCATTACAATGCATACAAGAACTCAATCAATGTGCATTGAAGATATTAGTGCATTTGCAGTGCGTTGCATACAAAACTCGTTTGCACTGGAGATAAGTCCTGTTGCATTGCTTTCAACATTCTTCAACATTCCTCGGATAAAGTTATGTCGTGTATGCAATGCACTGCTATATATCTCCTCAATGCACCTCGGAATGAGTTGTCTTGCCATGAGTAATCCATAATGCCGGGAAGTAGATAAATATGGCATGTTGAACATCTTTCTCACCAACGATTCCTCAAACATTACATTTCTTATATATTCCCTTTGACTCCTCCTCATGTTAATTCAGCCAGAACGTAGTACATTATGACCTATTGAACATCTTTCTGGCCAAAGAGTCCTCAAATATTAAGCTACTATACATACTCCTGTTACATCAAGCCATACAGCCAATTAACATCAAGCAGAAAGAAAGTCCGTTTGTATGTATAGTAAGTTAATTTTCAAGGACTAATAATTTGTTAAGTAGGTTAATTGTGGTCTTCTGTACAGCCATAACATGTGAAAAACACTTCGGACCCTTCGGCCAGACATGGGAATCAGAAGGGAAGCCAAAATTTCATGATTGAGCACTCTTGGGCCAGAAATATGTTCAGTGGTAATATGGACTACTGTATGGCTGATTTAATATCAGAAGGAGTCTATAATTGTGTATAAAAAACTTAATTTATAGAAACTACTGTATATGGCTTTTGTGGACCTTTTGGCTATTAATTGGAATCAGAAGGGAAGTCAATGAGTATGTATAGTAAGTTAGTGTTTAAGGACTCATGGGCCAAAAATATGTTCAGAGAGTCAAATATGGAATAATGTATGATGACGAAACTTAAGGAGTCAATATTTATAGATAGAAATTCAATGTTCAAAGACTCTTTTGTCAAAAATATGTTCAGTAGGTCAAATAAGGACTTCTGTACAGCCATAACGAAAAAAAAAAAAAAAAAAAAAAAATTTAAAAAACTATTTGTGGAACTTTTGGCTAGTAATTGGAATCAGAATAGGTCAATGAGTACGTATTGTAAGTTAGTGTTTAAGGACTCTTGGGCAAAAAATATGTTCAGTGGGTCAAACATGGACTATTGTATGGCTGATTTAATATCAGAAGGAGTCTATGAGAATAAATGGCCAAAAACCTTTTCTGGACCCTTTGGCCAGAAGTATGTTCAGAACTTCAAATAAAGACTAACGTATGGCTGACTTACCATAAGAAGCAGTCGATATGTATTGATAGATAGTCAATGTTCAAAGACTCTTTTATCAAAAATTTGTTCATTAGGACAAATAAGGACTTCTGTACAGCCATAACATGCAAAAAAAAAAACCTTAAAAAAACCTTTTGTGGAATTTTTGGCTAGTAATTTGAATCAGAAGGGATGTCAATAAGTATTTATAGTAAGTTAGAGTTTAAGGACTCTTGGGCTAAAAATATGTTCAGTGGGTCGAATATATGAACTATTGTATGGCTGATTTAATATCACCAGGAATCTATAAGAATAAATAGCAAAAAAACTTTTCTGGACCCTTTGGCCAGAAGTATGTTCAGTAGGTCAAATAAGGACTTCTTTACAGCCATAACATGTAAAAAAAAAAATATAATAAATAAAAAAAAAATAAAACCTTAAAAAACCTTTTGTCGAACTTTCGGCTAGTAATGGAAATCAGAAGGGAAGTCAATGAGTATGTATAGTAAGTTAGTGTTTAAGGACTCTTGGGCCGAAAATATGTTCAGTAGGTCAAATAAGGACTTCTTTACAGCCATAACATGTTAAAAAAAAAAATGTAAAAACCTTTTGTGGAACTTTTTGCTAGTAATGGAAATTAGAAGGGAAGTCAATGAGTATGTATAGTAAGTTAGTGTTTAAGAACTCTTGGGCCGAAAATATGTTCAGTAGGTCAAATAAGGACTTCTTTACAGTCATAACATGTTAAAAAAAAAAAATGTAAAAACCTTTTGTGGAACTTTTTGCTAGTAATGGAAATTAGAAGGGAAGTCAATGAGTATGTAAAGTAAGTTAGTGTTTAAGGACTCTTGGGCCAAAAATACGTTCAGTGGGTCAAATATAGACTATTGTATGGCTGATTTAATATCAGAAGGAGTCTATGAGAATAAACAGTAAAAAAAACTTTTCTGGACCCAGAAATATGTTCAGAACGTCAAATAAAGACAAGACAAAGACAAAGACAAATATAATGTATGGCCGACGAAACATCAGAAAAAGTCAATATGTATGGATAGAAAGTCAATGTTCAAAGACTCTTTTGTCAAAAATATGTTCAGTAGGTCAAATATGGATTTCCTGTACAGCCATAACATGTTAAAAAAAACATTAAAAAACCTTTTGTGGAACTTTTGGCTAGTAATGGAAATCAGAAGGAAAGTCAATGATTATGTATGTAAGTTAGTGTTTAAGGAGTCTTGCTCCAAAAATATGTTCAGTAGGTCAAATATGGACTTCTGTACAGCCATAACAAGTTAAAAAAAAAAATCCTTAAAAAGCCTTTTGTGGACCTTTTGGCTAGTAATGGAAATCAGAAGGGAAGTCAATGAGTATGTATAGTAAGTTAGTGTTTAAGGACTCTTAGGCTAAAAATATGTTCAGTGGGTCAAATATATGGACTATTGTATGGCTGATTTAATATCATTAGGAATCTATAAGAATAAATAGCAAAAAAAAAATTCTGGACCCTTTGGCCAAAAAAAGAAAAAAAACCTTAAAAAACGTTTTTGGAACTTTCGGCTAGTAATGGGTTCAGAATAGAAGTCAATGAGTATGTATAGTTAGTTAGTGTTTAAGGACTCTTAGGCCAAAAATATGTTCAGTGGGACAAATATGGACTTCTGTATAGCCATAACAAGTTAAAAAAAAAAAAATCTTATAAAAACCTTTTGTGGAACTTTTAGTAATGGAAATAACACAAGGGAAGTCAATAAGTATGTATAGTAAGTTAGTGTTTAAGGACTCTTGGGCCGAAAATATGTTCGGTAGGTCAAATAAGGACTTCTTTACAGCCATAAAGTTAAAAAAAATTTTTTTTTTAAAAACCTTTTGTGGAACTTTTGGCTAGTAATGGAAATCAGAAGGGAAGTCAATAAGTAAGTTAGTGTTTAAGGACTCTTGGGGCAAAAATACGTTCAGTGGGTCAGATATGGACTATTGTATGGCTGATTTAATATCAGAAGGAGTCTATGAGAATAAATAGTAAAAAAAAACTTGTCTGGACCCAGAAATATGTTCAGTACTTCAAATATGGACTTCCTGTATAGCCATTAAATGTTTAAAAAAAAAACTTTAAAAAAACCTTAAACCTTAAAAACTTAAAACCTTAAAAAACCTTAAAAAACCTTTTTTGGAACTTTTCGCTAGTAATGGAAATCAGAAGGGAAGTCAATGATTATGTAAAGTAAGTTAGTGTTTAAGGACTTTTGCGCCAAAAATATGTTCAGTAAGTCAAATATGGATTTACTGTACAGCCATAACATGCTAAAAAAAATTAACATGTTAAAAAAAACATTTTTTAAAAACCTTTTGTAGAGCTTTTGGCTAGTAATGGAAATCAGAAGGGAAGTCAATGAGTATTTAAAGTAAGTTAGTGTTTAAGGACTTTTGCGCCAAAAATATGTTCAGTAGGTCAAATATGGACTTCCTGGACTACTGTATGGCTGATTTAATATCAGAAGGAGTCTATGAGAATTAATAGAAAAAAAAATGTCTGTATCGTTTGGCCAGAAGTATGTTCAGAACTTCAAATCAAGACTAACGTATGGCTGACTTACCATAAGAAGGAGTCGATATGTATTGATAGAAAGTCAATGTTCAAATACTCTTTTATCAAAAATATGTTCATTAGGACAAATAAGGACTTCTGTACAGCCAGATCATATGAAAAAAAAAACTTTAAAAAAAACTTTTGTGGAATTTTTGGCTAGTAATTTGAATCAGAAGGGATGTCAATGAGTATGTATAGTAAGTTAGTGTTTAAGGACTCGGGCCAAAAATATGTTCAGTAGTTAAAATATGGACTTCCTGTACAGCCATAACATGTTTAAAAAAAATTGTTTTAAAAATCTTTTGGGGAACTTTAGTCTAGTAATGGAAATCAGAAGGGAAGTCAATGAGTATGTATAGCAAGTTAGTGTTTAAGGAGTCTTGCTCCAAAAATATGTTCACTGGGACAAATATGGACTTCCTGTACAGCTATAACATGTTAAAAGAAAAAAAAATTTAAAACCTTTTGAGGAACTTTAGTCTAGTAATGGAAATCAGAAGGGTAGTCAATGAGTATGTATAGCAAGTTAGTGTTTGAGTCTTGCTCCAAAAATATGTTCAGTAGGTCAAATATGGACTTCTGTACAGCCATAACAAGTTTAAAAAAATCCTTAAAAAGCCTTTTGTGGAACTTTTGGCTAGTAATGGAAATCAGAAGGGAAGTCAATAAGTATGTATATTAAGTTAGTGTTTAAGGACTCTTGGGCTAAAAATATGTTCAGTGGGTCAAATATATGAACTATTGTATGGCTGATTTAATATCACCAGGAATCTATAAGAATAAATAGCAAAAAAACTTTTCTGGACCCTTTGGCCAGAAGTATGTTCAAAGTGTCAAATAAAAACTAAAGTATGGATGACGTAACATAAGAAGGAGTCAATATGTATGGATAGAAAGTCAATGTTCAAAGACTCTTTCACGAACAATATGTTCAGTAGGACAAATAAGGACTTCTGTACAGCCAGAACATATAAAAAAAAAAAAAAAATTTAAAAAAAAACTTTAAAAAAACTTTTGTGGAACTTTTGGCTAGTAATGGAAATCAGAAGGGAAGTCAATGAGTATGTAAAGTCAGTTAGTGTTTAAGGACTTTTGCGCCAAAAATATGTTCAGTAGTTCAAATATGGACTTCTGTACAGCCATAACAAGTTAAAAAAAAGCCCTTAAAAAGCCTTTTGTGGAACTTTTGGCTAGTAATGAAAATCAAAAGGGAAGTCAATGAGCATGTATAGTAAGTTAGTGTTTAAGGACTCTTGGGCCGAAAATATGTTCAGTAGGTCAAATAAGGACTTCTTTACAGCTATAACATGTAAAAAAAGAACAAAAAAAGAACAAAAAACCTTAAAAAACCTTAAAAAACGTTTGTGGAAGTTTCGGCTAGTAATGGGTTCAGAATGGAAGTTCATGAGTATGTATAGTTAGTTAGTGTTTAAGGACTCTTAGGCCAAAAATATATTCAGTGGGACAAATATGGACTTCTGTATAGCCATAACAAGTTAAAAAAAAAAAAAAAAATTAAAAAAACATTTTGTGGAACTTTTGGCTGGTAATGGAAATCACAAGGGAAGTCAATGAGTATGTATAGTAAGTTAGTGTTTAAGGACTCTTAGGCCAAAACTATGTTCAGTGGGACAAATATGGACTTCTGTATAGCCATAAGTTAAAAAAAAAAAAAAAAAAAATTCTTAAAAAAACCTTTTGTGGAACTTTTAGTAATGGAAATAACACAAGGGAAGTCAATAAGTAAGTTAGTGTTTAAGGACTCTTGGGCCGAAAATATGTTCAGTAGGTCAAATAAGGACTTCTTTACAGCCATAAAGTTAAGTTAGGGTAAGTTAGTATTTAAGGACTCTTGGGCCGAAAATATGTTCAGCAGGTCAAATAAGGACTTCTTTACAGCCATAAAGTTAAAAAAAAAATTTTTTTAAAAACCTTTTGTGGAACTTTTGGCTAGTAATGGAAATCAGAAGGGAAGTCAATAAGTATGTATAGTAAGTTAGTGTTTAAGGACTATTAGGCCAAAAATATATTCAGTGGGACAAATATGGACTTCTGTATAGCCATAACAAGTTAAAAAAAAAAAAAAAAACTTAAAAAAACATTTTGTGGAACTTTTGGCTAGTAATGGAAATCACAAGGGAAGTCAATGAGTATGTATAGTAAGTTAGTGTTTAAGGACTCTTAGGCCAAAAATATGTTCAGTGGGACAAATATGGACTTCTGTATAGCCATAACAAGTTAAAAAAAAAAAAAAAAAAATTCTTAAAAAAACCTTTTGTGGAACTTTTAGTAATGGAAATAACACAAGGGAAGTCAATAAGTAAGTTAGTGTTTTAGGACTCTTGTTCCGAAAATATGTTCAGTAGGTCAAATAAGGACTTCTTTACAGCCATAAAGTTAAAAAAATTTTTTTTTTAAAAACCTTTTGTGGAACTTTTGGCTAGTAATAGAAATCAGAAGGGAAGTCAATAAGTTAGTGTTTAAGGACTCTTGGGCCAAAAATACGTTCAGTGGGTCAGATATGGACTATTGTATGGCTGATTTAATATCAGAAGGAGTCTATGAGAATAAATAGTAAAAAAAAACTTTTCTGGACCCAGAAATATGTTCAGTACTTCAAATATGGACTTCCTGTATAGCTATAAAATGTTAAAAAAAAATGTAAAAAAAAAACCTTAAACCTTAAAACCTTAAAAAACCTTTTTTGGAACTTTTGGCTAGTAATGGAAATCAGAAGGGAAGTCAATGATTGTGTAAAGTAACTTAGTGTTCAAGGACTTTTGCGCCAAAAATATGTTCAGTAGGTCAAATATGGATTTACTGTACAGCCATAACATGCTAAAAAAGTTAACATGTTAAAAAAAAACATTTTTTAAAAACCTTTTGTAGAGCTTTTGGCTAGTAATGGAAATCAGAAGGGAAGTCAATGAGTATTTAAAGTAAGTTAGTGTTTAAGGACTTTTCGGCCAAAAATATGTTCAGCAGGTCAAATATGGACTTCCTGTATAGCCATAATATGTTAAAAAAAACCTTAAAAAACATTTTGTGGAACTTTTGGCTAGTAATGGAAATCAGAAGGGAAGTCAATGAGTATGTATAGTAAGTTAGTGTTTAAGGACTCTTGGGGCCAAAAATATATTCAGTGGGTCAAATATATGGACTACTGTATGGCTGATTTAATATCAGAAGGAGTCTATGAGAATTAATAGAAAAAAAAAAGGTCTGTATCCTTTGGCCAGAAGTATGTTCAGAACTTCAAATCAAGACTAACGTATGGCTGACTTACCATAAGAAGGAGTCGATATGTACTGATAGAAAGTCAATGTTCAAATACTCTTTTATCAAAAATATGTTCATTAGGACAAATAAGGACTTCTGTACAGCCAGATCATATGAAAAAAAAAACCTTAAAAAAAAACTTTTGTGGAATTTTTGGCTAGTAATTTGAATCAGAAGGGATGTCAATGAGTATGTATAGTAAGTTAGTGTTTAAGGACTCTTGGGCCAAAAATATGTTCAGTAGTTAAAATATGGACTTCCTGTACAGCCATAACATGTTAAAAAAAATTGTTTTAAAAATCTTTTGGGGAACTTTAGTCTAGTAATGGAAATCAGAAGGGAAGTCAATGAGTATGTATAGCAAGTTAGTGTTTAAGGACTCTTGGGCAAAAAATATGTTCACTGGGACAAATATGGACTTCCTGTACAGCTATAACATGTTAAAAGAAAAAAAAAATTAAAACCATTTGTGGAACTTTAGTCTAGTAAAGGTAATCAGAAGGGTAGTCAATGAGTATGTATAGCAAGTTAGTGTTTAAGGAGTCTTGCTCCAAAAATATGTTCAGTAGGTCAAATATGGACTTCTGTACAGCCATAACAAGTTTAAAAAAATCCTTAAAAAGCCTTTTGTGGAACTTTTGGCTAGTAATGGAAATCAGAAGGGAAGTCAATAAGTATGTATAGTAAGTTAGTGTTTAAGGACTCTTGGGCTAAAAATATGTTCAGTGGGTCAAATATATGAACTATTGTATGGCTGATTAAATATCACCAGGAATCTGTAAGAATAAATAGCAAAAAAACTTTTCTAGACCCTTTGGCCAGAAGTATGTTCAAAGTGTCAAATAAAAACTAAAGTATGGATGACGTAACATAAGAAGGAGTCAATATGTATGGATAGAAAGTCAATGTTCAAAGACTCTTTCACGAACAATATGTTCAGTAGGACAAATAAGGACTTCTGTACAACCAGAACATATAAAAAAAATAAATAAATAAAAAAAAAACTTTAAAAAAACTTTTGTGGAACTTTTGGCTAGTAATGGAAATCAGAAGGGAAGTCAATGAGTATGTAAAGTAAGGTAGTGTTTAAGGACTCTTGAGCCGAAAATATGTTCAGTAGGTCAAATAAGGACTTCCTGTACAGCCATAACATGCTTGAAAAATATTAACATGTTGCTAAAAAATTTTTTTAAAAAAATTTTTTGTGGAACTTTTGGCTAGTAATGGAAATCAGAAGGGAAGTCAATGAGTATGTATAGTAAGTTAGTGTTTAAGGACTCGGGCTGAAAATATGTTCAGTAGGTCAAATAAGGACTTCTTTACAGCCATAACATGTAAAAAAAAAAAAAGAAAAAAGAAAAAAAAAACCTTAAAAAAACGTTTGTGGAACTTTCGGCTAGTAATGGGTTCAGAAGGGAAGTCAATGAGTATGTAGTGTTTAAGTTAGTGTTTAAGGACTCTTGGGCTAAAAATATGTTCAGTGGGTCAAATATAATGTATGGGTCAAATATTGTATGGCTGATTTAATATCATCAGGAGTCTATGAGAATAAATAGCAAAAAAAAATTTCTGGACCCTTTGGCCAAAAAAAGAAAAAAAACCCTTAAAAAACGTTTGTGGAACTTTCGGCTAGTAATGGGTTCAGAATGGAAGTCAATGAGTAAGTATAGTTAGTTAGTGTTTAAGGACTCTTAGGCCAAAAATATGTTCAGTGGGACAAATATGGACTTCTGTATAGCCATAACAAGTAAAAAAAAAAAAAAAAAATCTTAAAAAAACCTTTTGTGGAACTTTTAGTAATGGAAATAACACAAGGGAAGTTAATAAGTATGTATAGTAAGTTAGTGTTTAAGGACTCTTGGGCCGAAAATATGTTCAGTAGGTCAAATAAGGATTTTTTCAAATAAGGAAAAATTTTCTTAAAAACTTTTGTGGAACTTTTTGCTAGTAATGGAAATCAGAAGGGAAGTCAATAAGTAAGTTAGTGTTTAAGGACTCTTGGGCCAAAAATACGTTCAGTGGGTCAGATATGGACTACTGTATGGCTGATTTAATATCAGAAGTAGTCTATAAGAATAAATAGTAAAAAAAAACTTTTCTGGACCCAGAAATATGTTCAGAACGTCCTTTTGTGGAACTTTTGGCTAGTAATGGAAATCAGAAGGGAAGTCAATGAGTATGTAAAGTCAGTTAGTGTTTAAGGACTCTTGTTCCGAAAATATGTTCAGTAGGTCAAATAAGGACTTCTTTACAGCCACAACATGTAAAAAAAAAAAAAAAAAAAACTTAAAAAAACATTTGTGGAACTTTCGGCTAGTAATGGGTTCAGAAGGGAAGTTAGCGTTCAAGGACTCTTAGGCCAAAAATATGTTCAGTGGGACAAATATGGACTTCTGTATAGTCATGTTAAAAAAAAAAATAATAAAAAAAAAACCTTTTGTGGAACCTTTGGCTAGTAATGGAAATCAGAAGGGAAGTCAATGAATATGTAAAGTAAATTAGTGTTTAAGGACTTTTGCGCCAAAAATGTGTTCAGTAGGTCAAATATGGGCTTCTGTACAGCCATAACAAGTTAAAAAAAAAAAAAAAGAAAAAAAAAAACTTTTGTGGAACTTTTGGCTAGTAATGGAAATCAGAAGGGAAGTCAATGAGTATGTAAAGTAAGTTAGTGTATAAAGTCTCTTGGGCCAAAAATGTTCAGTGGGTCAAATATGGACTATTGTATGGCTGATTTAATATCAGAAGGAGACTATGAGAATGAATAGTAAAAAAAACTTTTCTGGACCCAGAAATATGTTCAGAACGTCAAATAAAGACTAATGTATGGCTGACGAAACATAGAGAAAAAGTCAGTATGTATGGATAGAAAGTCAATGTTCAAAGACTCTTTCGTCAAAAATATGTTCAGTACTTCAAATATGGACGTCCTGTATAGCCATAATATGTTAAAAAAAAAAAAAAAACTTAAAAACCCTTTTGTGGAACTTTTGGCTAGTAATGGAAATCAGAAGGGAAGTCAATGAGTATGTAAAGTAAATTAGTGTTTAAGGACTTTTGCGCCAAAAATATGTTCAGTAGGTCAAATATGGGCTTCTGTACAGCCATAACAAGTTAAAAAAAAAAAAAAAGAAAAAAAAAAACTTTTGTGGAACTTTTGGCTAGTAATGGAAATCAGAAGGGAAGTCAATGAGTATGTAAAGTAAGTTAGTGTTTAAGGACTCTTGAGCCAAAAATATGTTCAGAACGTCAAATAAAGACTAATATATGGCTGACGTAACATCAGAAAGAGTCAATATGAATGGATAGAAAGTCAATTTTCAAAGACTCGTTCATCAAAAATATGTTCAGTAGGACAAATAAAGACTTCTGTACATCCAGAACATATAAAAAAAGAATAAAGGAAAAAAAAACCTTAAAAAACCTTTTGTGGAAATTTTGACTAGTAATGGAAATCAGAAGGGAAGTCAATATATATAGTAAGTTAGTATTTAACGACTCTTGGGCCCGAAAATATGTTCAGTAGGTCAAATAAGGACTTCTTTACAGCCATAACATGTAAAAAAAAAAAAAAAAAAACCTTAAAAAAAACTTTAAAAAACCTTTGTGGAACTTTCAGCTAGTAATTGGTTCAGAAGGGAAGTCAATGAGTATGTATAGTAAGTTAGTGTTTAAGGACTCTTGGGCCAAAATTACGTTCAGTGGGTCAAATATGGACTATTGTATGGCTGATTTAATATCACAAGGAGTCTATGAGAATGAATAGTAAAAAAAACTTTTCTGGACCCAGAAATATGTTCTGAACGTCAAATAAAGACTAATGTATGGCTGACGAATCATCAGAAAAAGTCAATATGTATGGATAGAAAGTCAATGTTCAAAGACTCTTTCGTCAAAAATATGTTCAGTACTTCAAATATGGACTTCCTGTATAGCCATAATGTTAAAAAAAACAAAAAAACAAAAAAAAAACAACCTTAAAAAACCTCTTGTGGAACTTTTGCCTAGTAATGGAAATCAGAAGGGAAGTCAATGAGTATGTAAAGTAAGTTAGTGTTTAAGGACTTTTGTGCCAAAAATATGTTCAGTAGATCAAATATGGGTTTCTGTACAGCCACAACAAGTTAAAAAAAAAAAAAACCTTTTGTGGAACTTTTGGCTAGTAATGGAAATCAGAAGGGAAGTCAATGAGTATGTAAAGTAAGTTAGTGTTTAAGGACTCTTGGGCCAAAAATACTTTCAGTAGGTCAAATATGGACTATTGTATGCCTGATTTAATATCAGAAGGAGTCTATGAAAATAAATAGAAAAAAAACGTTTCTGGACCTAGAAATATGTTCAGAACGTCAAATAAAGACTAATGTATGGCTGACGAAACATAGAGAAAAAGTCAGTATGTATGGATAGAAAGTCGATGTTCAAAGACTCTTTCGTCAAAAATATGTTCAGTACTTCAAATATGGACGTCCTGTATAGCCATAATATGTTAAAAAAAAACCAAAAAAAAAAACCTTAAAAAACCTTTTGTGGAACTTTTGGCTAGTAATGGAAATCAGAAGGGAAGTCAATGAGTATGTAAAGCAAGTTAGTGTTTAAGGACTCTTGGGCCAAAAATATGTTAAGAACGTCAAATAAAGACTAATGTATGGCCGACGTAACATCAGAAAGAGTCAATATATGGATAGAAAGTCAATTTTCAAAGACTCGTTCATCAAAAATATGTTCAGTAGGACAAATAAGGACTTCTTTACAGCCATAACATGTAAAAAAAGAAAAAAAAAGAAAAAAAACCTTAAAAAACGTTTGTGGAACTTTCGGCTAGTAATGCGTTCAGAATGGAAGTCAATGAGTATGTATAGTAAGTTAGTGTTTAACGACTTGGGCCGAAAATATGTTCAGTAGGTCAAATAAGGACTTCTTTACAGCCACAACATGTAAAAAAAAAAAAAACCTTAAAAAAAACGTTTGTGGAACTTTCGGCTAGTAATGGGTTCAGAAGGGAAGTTAGTGTTCAAGGACTCTTACGCCAAAAATATGTTCAGTGGGACAAATATGGACTTCTGTATAGCCATAAGTTAAAAATAAAAAAAAAAACCTTTTTGTGGAACCTTTGGCTAGTAATGTAAATCAGAAGGGAAGTCAATGAATATGTAATGTAAGTTAGTGTATAAAGTCTCTTGGGCCAAAAATGTTCAGTGGGTCAAATATGGACTATTGTATGGCTGATTTAATATCAGAAGGAGACTATGAGAATGAATAGTAAAAAAAAACTTTTCTGGACCCAGAAATATGTTCAGAACGTCAAATAAAGACTAATTTATGGCTGACGAAACATAGAGAAAAAGTCAGTATGTATGGATAGAAAGTCAATGTTCAAAGACTCTTTCGTCAAAAATATGTTCAGTACTTCAAATATGGACCATATGTATAGCCATAATATGTTAAAAAAAAAAAAAAAAAAAACTTAAAAAACCTTTTGTGGAACTTTTGGCTAGTAATGGAAATCAGAAGGGAAGTCAATGAGTATGTAAAGTAAATTAGTGTTTAAGGACTTTTGCGCCAAAAATATGTTCAGTAGGTCAAATATAGGCTTCTGTACAGCCATAACAAGTCAAAAAAAAAAAAGAAAGAAAAAAAAACCTTTTGTGGAACTTTTGGCTAGTAATGGAAATCAGAAGGGAAGTCAATGAGTATGTAAAGTAAATTAGTGTTTAAGGACTCTTGGGCCAAAAATATGTTCAGAACGTCAAATAAAGACTAATGTATGGCTGACGTAACATCAGAAAGAGTCAATATGTATGGATAGAAAGTCAATTTTCAAAGACTCGTTCATCAAAAATATGTTCAGTAGGACAAATAAAGACTTCTGTACATCCAGAACATATAAAAAAAGAATAAAGAAAAAAAAAAAAAAAAAACTTTTGTGGAAATTTTGGCTAGTAATGGAAATCAGAAGTGAAGTCAATATATGTAGTAAGTTAGTATTTAACGACTCTTGGTCCGAAAATATGTTCAGTAGGTCAAATAAGGACTTCTTTACAGCCATAACATGTAAAAAAAAAAAAAAAAAAAACCTTAAAAAAACCTTAAAAAAACCTTTGTGGAACTTTCGGCTAGTAATGGGTTCAGAAGGGAAGTCAATGAGTATGTATAGTAAGTTAGTGCTTAAGGACTCAGGACAAACTATGTTAAGTGGGACAAATATGGACTTCTGTATAGCCATAAGTTAAATACAAAAAAAAAAAAAACATTAAAAAAAAAATTTTGTGGAACTTTCGGCTAGTAATGGAAATCAGAAGGGAAGTCAATGAGTATGTAAAGTAAGTTAGTGTTTAAGGTCTCTTGGGCCAAAAGTACGTTCAGTGGGTCAAATACGGACTATTGTATGGCTGATTTAAAATCACAAGGAGTCTATGAGAATTAATAGTAAAAAAAACTTTTCTGGACCCAGAAATATGTTCTGAACGTCAAATAAAGACTAATGTATGGCTGACGAATCATCAGAAAAAGTCAATATGTATGGATAGAAAGTCAATGTTCAAAGACTCTTTAGTCAAACATATGTTCAGTACTTCAAATATGGACTTCCTGTATAGCCGTAACATGTAAAAATAAAAATAAAAACATTAAAAAAACGTTGTTTGGCCCTTCTTCGTCAAAAAATAGGAATCAGAGGGAAGTCAATAAGTATGTATGATCGAGAGCTCTTGGGCCAAAAATATGTTCAATAGATCACATATGGACTACTTTATGGGTGATTCAATATCAGAAGGAGTCTATGAGAATAAGTAGCAAAAAAAAAATGTGTATAGAAAGTTAATGTTTGAAGACTCTTCGGCCAGAAAGATGTTACATGTGTCATAATGGATAATGTTCTGGCTGATTTAATATGAGGCATCACTCAAATATAGAAATTTCATGATCAAGGGCTCTTGGGCCAGAAATATGTTCAATAAGTCAAATACGGATTAAATATAATATATGTTGTTTCAGTGATTGCATGCAAGAACTAACTTGTGTATTAAAGAGATTAAAAACATATTTGATTTCGCATAGTGTTGTACAATCTAATGCTTTGAAGAGATAAGTGCTTTTGCATTGCAATACATACAATTGTATTGCAACTCGTGCATTGGAAGAGATAAGTGATGCATCGAAGAGGTAAATGCTTTTGCACTGGAATGCATAAAGAACTCATGCATTGAAAAACATAAGTGCTTTTGAATTACGCTGCATACAAGAAAGCGAGCATTGAAAGACAAGTGCTTTTGCATTACAATGCATAGAGAATATAAAGTACTTTATGCATATAAAGTACTCGTGTATTGAAGAGATTAATGCTTTTCTATTGCATTACATACAATAACTCGTTTTGCTTTGAAGAGATAAGTGCTGTTGCATTGCAATGCATATAAAATCTCGATGTGCAATGAAGATATTAATTTGTTCGCGGTGCGTTGCATACAAGTACTCGCTGTGCATTGATAAGTGCGTTTGCATTGCATACTAGAACTCGTTGTGCATTGAGAAATGAGTGCTTTTGCATTGCAATGCATACAAAACTCGTTGTGCATTGAAGATAGTGCGTTTGCGGTGCATTACATTGCAGACAAGAACTTGTTGTGTATTGAAGGGATAGATGCTGTTGCATTGCAATGCATATAAGAACTCGTTGTGCATTGAAGAGATTAGTGCGTTTAAATTGCATTGCATACAATAACTCGTGCATTAAAGAGACAAGTGCTTTTGCATTGCATTCAAGAAGCCGTTGTGCATTGAAGAGATTAGTGCTGTTGCATTGCAATGCATACAAAACTCGTTGTGCATTGAAGAGATAAGTCCTATTGCATTGCAATGCATAAAAGAACTTGTTTTGCATTGAAGATATTAGTGCTCTTGCGGTGCATTGCATTGCAGTCAAGAACTCGTTGTGTATTGAATGAAGGGACAGGTGCTGTTGCATTGCAATGCATATAAGAACTCGTTGTGCATTGAAGAGATTAGTGCGTTTAAATTGCATTGCATACAATAACTCGTGCATTAAAGAGACAAGTGCTTTTGCATTGCATTCAAGAAGCCGTTGTGCATTGAAGAGATTAGTGCTGTTGCATTGCAATGCATACAAAACTCGTTGTGCATTGAAGAGATAAGTCCTATTGCATTGCAATGCATAAAAGAACTTGTTTTGCATTGAAGATATTAGTGCTCTTGCGGTGCATTGAATTGCAGTCAAGAACTCGTTGTGCATTGAAGAGATTAGTGCTGTTGCATTGCAATGCATACAAAACTCGATGTGCATTGAAGAAATTAGTGCTTTTGCATTGCAATGCATACAAAACTCGTTGTGCATTGAAGAGATAAGTCCTATTGCATTGCATTGCATAAAAGAACTTGTTTTGCATTGAAGAGATTAGTGCTTTTGCGTTACAATGCATACAAGAACTCGCTTATGCATTGAAGATATTAGTGCGTTTGCGGTGCATTACATTGCAGACAAGAACTCGTTGTGTATTGAAGGGATAGATGCTGTTGCATTGCAATGCATATAAGAACTCGTGCATTGAAGATATTAGTGCTTTTAAATTGCATTGCATACAATAACTCGTTGTGCATTAAAGAGACAAGTGCTTTTGCATTGCATTCAAGAAGTCGTTGTGCATTGAAGAGATTAGTGCTGTTGCATTGCAATGCATACAAAACTCGATGTGCATTGAAGAAATTAGTGCTTTTGCATTGCAATGCTTACAAAAACGTGTGCATTGAAGAAATTAGTGCTTTTGCATTGCAATGCATACAAAACTCGTTGTGCATTGAAGAGATAAGTGCTGTTGCATTGCAATGCATACAAGAAGTCGTTGTGCATTGAAGAGATAAGTGCGTTTGCATTGCATTGAATTCTAGAACTCGTTGTGCATTGAAGTGATAAGTGCGTTTGCGTTGCATTGAATTCTAGAACTCACTGTGCATTGAGAAATTAGTGCTTTTGCATTGCGATGCATACAAAACTCTTTGTGCATTGAAGAGACTGGTGCGTTTAAATTGCATTGAGTACAATAAATCGTTGTGCATTGAAGAGACGTGCTTTTGCATTGCATTGCATTCAAAAACTCGTGCATTGAAGAGAAAATTGCTTTTGCGTTACAATGCATACAATAACTAGTTGTGCATTGAAGAGATAAGTACGTTAGCAATGCGTTGCATACAAAACTCGTTTGCACTGAAGAGATTAGTGCTTTTTCATTGCAATGCATACAAAATTCGTTGTGCATTGAAGAGATAAATCCTGTTGCATTGCAATGCATGAAATAACTTGTTTTGCATTGAAGAGATTAGTGCTTTTGCGTTAGAATGCATACAAGAACTCGCTTGTGCATTGAAGATATTAGTGCTTTTGCGGTGCATTGCATTGCAGACAATAACTCGTTGTGTATTGAAGGGATATGTGTTGTTGCATTGCAATGCATATAAGAACTCGTTGTGCATTGAAGAGATTAGTGCGTTTAAATTGCACTGAATTCAAGAACTGGTTGTGCATTGAAGAGATTAGTGCTTTTGCATTGCAATGCTTACAAAAACGTGTGCATTGAAGAGATAAGTGCGTTTGCATTGCATTGCATATTAGAACTCGTTGTGCATTGAAGAAATTAGTGCTTTTGTATTGCAATACTTACAAAAGTCGTTGTGCATTAAAGAGATTAGTGCGTATAAAACGCATTGCATTCAAGAACTCGTTGTGCGTTGAAGAGATTAGTGCTTTTGCATTGCAGTGCTTACAAAAACGTGTGCATTGAAGAAATTAGTGCTTTTGTATTGCAATGCATATAAAACTCGTTGTGCATTGAAGAGATAAGTGCTTTTGCATTGCATACAATAACTCGTTGTGCATTGAAAAGACAAGTGCTTTTGCATTGCATTGCAGACAACACTCGTTTGCTCTGATGAGATTAGTGCTTTTGCATTGCAATGCATACAAAACTCGTTGTAAATTTAAGAGATAAGTCCTGTTGCATTGCAATGCATATAAGAACTCGTTGTGTATTTAAGAGATTAGTGCGTTTAAATTGCATTGCATTCAAGATCTCGTTGTGCATTGAAGAGATTAGTGCTTTTGCGTTACAATTGCATATACGAAATCTTTGTGTTTTGACGAGATTAGTACTTTTGCACTGCAATGCTTACAAAACTCGTGCATTGAAGCGATAAGTGCTGTTGCATTGCAATGCATATAAGAACTTGTTGTGCACTGAAGATTACTGCTGTTACATTGCATTCGTATACAATAACTCGTTGTGCAATAAATTCATAAGTGCTGTTCCATTGCAATGCGTCTAAGAACTCGTTGTGTATTGAAAAAATTTGTGCGTTTTCATTGCATTGCATACAATATCTCGTTGTGCATTGAAGAGATAATTGCTTTTGCGTTACAATGCATATTTTGTGCATTGAATAGATTAGCGCTTTTGCATTGCACTGCATACAAAACTCGTTGTGCATTGGAGATTAGCTCGTTTGCATTGCATACAATAACTCGTTTTTTGAAGAAAGTCATTTTGCTTTAAAATGCGTATAATCTTTGTGTATTGAAGAGATTAGTGCTTTTGCATTACAATGCATACAAGAACTCAATCAATGTGCATTGAAGATATTAGTGCATTTGCAGTGCGTTGCATACAAAACTCGTTTGCACTGGAGATAAGTCCTGTTGCATTGCAATGCATATAAGAACTCGTTGTGCATTGAAGAGAAAATTGCTTTTGCATTGCAGTGCATTCAAGAACGCATGTATTGAAGAGATTAGTGCTTTTGCATTACAATGCATACAAGAACTCGTTGTGCAATGAAGAGATAAGTGCGTTTGCATTGCATTGCATACTAGAACTCGTTGTGCATTGAGAAATTAGTGCTTTTGCATTGCATTGCATACAATAACTCGTTCATTGAAGAGATAAGTGCTTTTGTATTACAATGCATATAATAGCTCATTGTGCATTTAAGAGATAAGTGTTGTTGCATGGCAATGCATATAATAACTTGTGCATTGAAGAGATCAGTGCCTTTGCATTGTTATGCTTACAAGAACTCGCTGTGCACTGAAGAGATAAGTGCTTTTGCATTGCATACAAGAACTCGTTGTGCATTAAGTGTTTTTGCAATAGTAAGTGCATATAAACATCATTTGTAGGTATTATCGCCAAGTATATCTCTATTATCTCTAATGTGTCATCTCTAATATGTTATTCTTCAACATTCCTCGGATAAAGTTATGTCGTGTATGCAATGCACTGCTATATATCTCCTCAATGCACCTCGGAATGAGTTGTCTTGCCATGAGTAATCCATAATGCCGGGAAGTAGATAAATATGGCCTGTTGAACATCTTTCTCACCAACGATTCCTCAAACATTACATTTCTTATATATTCCCTTTGACTCCTCCTCATGTTAATTCAGCCAGAACGTAGTACATTATGACCTATTGAACATCTTTCTGGCCAAAGAGTCCTCAAATATTAAGCTACTATACATACTCCTGTTACATCAAGCCATTCAGCCAATTAACATCAAGCAGAAAGTCAGTTTGTATGTATAGTAAGTTAATTTTCAAGGACTAATAATTTGTTAAGTAGGTTAATTGTGGTCTTCTGTACAGCCATAACATGTAAAAAACACTTCGGACCCTTTGGCCAGACATGGGAATCAGAAGGGAAGCCAAAATTTCATGATTGAGCACTCTTGGGCCAGAAATATGTTCAGTGGTAATATGGACTACTGTATGGCTGATTTAATATCAGAAGGAGTCTATAATTGTGTATAGAAACTTAATTTATAGAAACTTCTGTATATGGCTTTTGTGGACCTTTTGGCTATTAATTGGAATCAGAAGGGAAGTCAATGAGTATGTATAGTAAGTTAGTGTTTAAGGACTCTTGGGCCAAAAATATGTTCAGAGAGTCAAATATGGAATAATGTATGATGACGTAACTTAAGGAATCAATATTTATGAATAGAAATTCAATGTTCAAAGACTCTTTTGTCAAAAATATGTTCAGTAGGTCAAATAAGGACTTCTGTACAGCCATAACGAAAAAAAAAAAAAAAAATTTAAAAAACCTTTTGTGGAACTTTTGGCTAGTTATTGGAATCAGAAGAGGTCAATTAGTACGTATTATAAGTTAGTGTTTAAGGACTCTTGGGCAAAAAATATGTTCAGTGGGTCAAATATGGACTATTGTATGGCTGATTTAATATCAGAAGGAGTCTATGAGAATAAATGACAAAAAATCTTTTCTGGACCCTTTGGCCAGAAGTATGTTCAGAACTTCAAATAAAGGCTAACGTATGGCTGACTTACCATAAGAAGCAGTCAATATGTATTGATAGAAAGTCAATGTTCAAAGACTCTTTTATCAAAAATATGTTCATTAGGACAAATAAGGACTTCTGTACAGCCATAACATGCAAAAAAAAAAAACCTTAAAAAAACCTTTTGTGGAATTTTTGGCTAGTAATTTGAATCAGAAGGGATGTCAATAAGTATGTATAGTAAGTTAGAGTTTAAGGACTCTTGGGCTAAAAATATGTTCAGTGGGTCAAATATATGAACTATTGTATGGCTGATTTAATATCACCAGGAATCTATAAGAATAAATAGCAAAAAAACTTTTCTGGACCCTTTGGCCAGAAGTATGTTCAAAGTGTCAAATAAAGACTAAAGTATGGATGACGTAACAGGAGTCGATATGTATTGATAGAAAGTCAATGTTCAAATACTCTTTTATCAAAAATATGTTCATTAGGACAAATAAGGACTTCTGTACAGCCAGATCATATGAAAAAAAAAACATTAAAAAAAAACTTTTGTGGAATTTTTGGCTAGTAATTTGAATCAGAAGGGAAGTCAATGAGCATGTATAGTAAGTTATTGTTTAAGGACTCTTGGGCCGAAAATATGTTCAGTAGGTCAAATAAGGACTTCTTTACAGCCATAACATGTAAAAAAAAATAAAAAATAAAAAAATAAAAAAATAAATAATAAAAAAATAAAACCTTAAAAAACCTTTTGTCGAACTTTCGGCTAGTAATGGAAATCAGAAGGGAAGTCAATGAGTATGTATAGTAAGTTAGTGTTTAAGGACCCTTGGGCCAAAACTATGTTCAGTAGTTCAAAAATGGACTTCCTTTACAGCCATAACATGTTAAAAAAAATTGTTTTAAAAATCTTTTGGGGAACTTTAGTCTAGTAATGGAAATCAGAAGGGAAGTCAATGAGTATGTATAGCAAGTTAGTGTTTAAGGAGTCTTGCTCCAAAAATATGTTCAGTAGGTCAAATATGGACTTCTGTACAGCCATAACAAGTTTAAAAAAAATCCTTAAAAAGCCTTTTGTGGAACTTTTGGCTAGTAATGGAAATCAGAAGGGAAGTCAATAAGCATGTATAGTAAGTTAGTGTTTAAGGACTCTTGGGCTAAAAATATGTTCAGTGGGTCAAATAAGGACTCCTTTACAGCCATAACATGTTAAAAAAAAAAAATGTAAAAACCTTTTGTGGAACTTTTTGCTAGTAATGGAAATTAGAAGGGAAGTCAATGAGTATGTAAAGTAAGTTAGTGTTTAAGGACTCTTGGGCCAAAAATACGTTCAGTGGGTCAAATATAGACTATTGTATGGCTGATTTAATATCAGAAGGAGTCTATGAGAATAAATAGTAAAAAAAACTTTTCTGGACCCAGAAATATGTTCAGAACGTCAAATAAAGACAAGACAAAGACAAAGACAAATATTATGTATGGCCGACGAAACATCAGAAAAAGTCAATATGTATGGATAGAAAGTCAATGTTCAAAGACTCTTTTGTCAAAAATGTTCAGTAGGTCAAATATTGACTTCCTGTACAGCCATAACATGTTAAAAAAAACATTAAAAAACCTTTTGTGGAACTTTTGGCTAGAAGAAATCAGAAGGAAAGTCAATGATTATGTATGTAAGTTAGTGTTTAAGGAGTCTTGCTCTAAAAATATGTTCAGTAGGTCAAATATGGACTTCTGTACAGCCATAACAAGTTAAAAAAAAAATCCTTAAAAAGCCTTTTGTGGACCTTTTGGCTAGTAATGGAAATCAGAAGGGAAGTCAATGAGTATGTATAGTAAGTTAGTGTTTAAGGACTCTTGGGCCAAAAATATGTTCAGAGAGTCAAATATGGAATAATGTATGATGACGTAACTTAAGGAGTCAATATTTATGGATAGAAATTCAATGTTCAAAGACTCTTTTGTCAAAAATATGTTCAGTAGGTCAAATAAGGACTTCTTTACAGCCATAACATGTAAAAAAAAAAAAAATACATAAATAAAAAAAAAACAAAACCTTAAAAAACCTTTTGTCGAACTTTCGGCTAGTAATGGAAATCAGAAGGGAAGTCAATGAGTATGTGTAGTAAGTTAGTGTTTAAGGACTCTTGGGCCAAAACTATGTTCAGTAGTTCAAAAATGGACTTCCTTTACAGCCATAACATGTTAAAAAAAATTGTTTTAAAAATCTTTTGGGGAACTTTAGTCTAGTAATGGAAATCAGAAGGGAAGTCAATGAGTATGTATAGCAAGTTAGTGTTTAAGGAGTCTTGCTCCAAAAATATGTTTAGTAGGTCAAATATGGACTTCTGTACAGCCATAACAAGTTTAAAAAAAATCCTTAAAAAGCCTTTTGTGGAACTTTTGGCTAGTAATGGAAATCAGAAGGGAAGTCAATAAGTATGTATAGTAAGTTAGTGTTTAAGGACTCTTGGGCTAAAAATATGTTCAGTGGGTCAAATATATGAACTATTGTATGGCTGATTTAATATCACCAGGAATCTATAAGAATAAATAGCAAAAAAAACTTTTCTGGACCCTTTGGCCAGAAGTATGTTCAAAGTGTCAAATAAAGACTAAAGTATGGATGACGTAACAGGAGTCGATATGTATTGATAGAAAGTCAATGTTCAAAGACTCTTTCATCAAAATATGTTCAGTAGGACAAATAAGGCATCTGTACAGCCAGAACATATAAAAATAAATAAATCAATTAAAAAAAAATGTAAAAAAATTTTTTGTTGAACTTTTGCTTAGTAATGGAAATCAAAAGGGAAGTAAATATGTATAGTAAGTTAGTGTTTAAGGACTCTTGGGCCGAAAATATGTTCAGTAGGTCAAATAAGGACTTCTTTACAGCTATAACGTAAAAAAAGAACAAAAAAAGAAAAAAAACCTTAAAAAAACGTTTGTGGAACTTTCGGCTAGTAATGGGTTCAGAATGGAAGTCAATGAGTATGTGTAGTTAGTTAGTGTTTAAAGGCTCTTAGGCCAAAAATATGTTCAGTGGGACAAATATGGACTTCTGTATAGCCATAACAAGTTAAAAAAAAAAAAAAAACTTAAAAAAACATTTTGTGGAACTTTTGGCTAGTAATGGAAATCACAAGGGAAGTCAATGAGTATGTATAGTAAGTTAGTGTTTAAGAACTCTTGGGCCGAAAATATGTTCAGTAGGTCAAATAAGGACTTCTTTACAGCCATAACATGTCAAAAAAAAAACATGTAAAAACCTTTTGTGGAACTTTTTGCTAGTAATGGAAATTAGAAGGGAAGTCAATGAGTATGTAAAGTAAGTTAGTGTTTAAGGACTCTTGGGCCAAAAATATGTTCAGTGGGTCAAATATAGACTATTGTATGGCTGATTTAATATCAGAAGTAGTCTATGAGAATAAATAGTAAAAAAAACTTTTCTGGACCCAGAAATATGTTCAGAACGTCAAATAAAGACAAGACAAAGACAAAGACAAATATAATGTATGGCCGACGAAACATCAGAAAAAGTCAATATGTATGGATAGAAAGTCAATGTTCAAAGACTCTTTTGTTAAAAATATGTTCAGTAGGTCAAATATGGATTTCCTGTACAGCCATAACATGTTAAAAAAAACATTAAAAAAACTTTTGTGGAACTTTTGTCTAGTAATGGAAATCAGAAGGAAAGTCAATGATTATGTATGTAAGTTAGTGTTTAAGGAGTCTTGCTCCAAAAATATGTTCAGTAGGTCAAATATGGACTTCTGTACAGCCATAACAAGTTAAAAAAAAAATCCTTAAAAAGCCTTTTGTGGACCTTTTGGCTAGTAATGGAAATTAGAATGGAAGTCAATGAGTATGCATAGTAAGTTAGTGTTTAAGGACTCTTAGGCTAAAAATATGTTCAGTGGGTCAAATATATGGACTATTGTATGGCTGATTTAATATCATTAGGAATCTATAAGAATAAATAGCAAAAAAAAATTTCTGGACCCTTTGGCCAAAAAAAGAAAAAAAACCTTAAAAAACGTTTGTGGAACTTTCGGCTAGTAATGGGTTCAGAATGGAAGTCAATGAGTATGTATAGTTAGTTAGTGTTTAAGGACTCTTAGGCCAAAAATATGTTCAGTGGGACAAATATGGACTTCTGTATAGCCATAACAAGTTAAAAAAAAAAAAAATCTTATAAAAACCTTTTGTGGAACTTTTAGTAATGGAAATAACACAAGGGAAGTCAATAAGTATGTATAGTAAGTTAGTGTTTAAGGACTCTTGGGCCGAAAATATGTTCAGTAGGTCAAATAAGGACTTCTTTACAGCCATAAAGTTAAAAAAAAATTTTTTTTGGAAAACCTTTTGTGGAACTTTTGGCTAGTAATGGAAATCAGAAGGGAAGTCAATAAGTAAGTTAGTGTTTAAGGACTCTTGGGCCAAAAATACGTTCAGTGGGTCAGATATGGACTATTGTATGGCTGATTTAATATCAGAAGGAGTCTATGAGAATAAATAGTAAAAAAAAACTTTTCTGGACCCAGAAATATGTTCAGAACGTCCTTTTGTGGAACTTTTGGCTAGTAATGGAAATCAGAAGGGAAGTCAATGAGTATGTAAAGTCAGTTAGTGTTTAAGGACTCTTGGGCCGAAAATATATTCAGTAGGTCAAATAAGGACTTCTTTACAGCCACAACACGTAAAAAAAAAAAAAAAACCTTAAAAAAACGTTTGTGGAACTTTCGGCTAGTAATGGGTTCAGAAGGGAAGTTAGCGTTCAAGGACTCTTAGGCCAAAAATATGTTCAGTGGGACAAATATGGACTTCTGTATAGCCATAACAAGTTAAAAAAAAAAAAAATTTTATAAAAACCTTTTGTGGAACTTTTAGTAATGGAAATAACACAAGGGAAGTCAATAAGTATGTATAGTAAGTTAGTGTTTAAGGACTCTTGGGCCGAAAATATATTCAGTAGGTCAAATAAGGACTTCTTTACAGCCACAATATGTAAAAAAAAAAAAAAAAAACCTTAAAAAAACGTTTGTGGAACTTTCGGCTAGTAATGGGTTCAGAAGGGAAGTTAGCGTTCAAGGACTCTTAGGCCAAAAATATGTTCAGTGGGACAAATATGGACTTCTGTATAGTCATAAGTTAAAAAAAAATAAAATAAAAAAAAATCTTTTGTGGAACTTTTGGCTAGTAATGGAAATCAGAAGGGAAGTCAATGAATATGTAAAGTAAGTTAGTGTATAAAGTCTCTTTGGCCAAAAATACGTTCAGTGGGTCAAATATGAACTATTTTATGGCTGATTTAATATCAGAAGGAGACTATGAGAATTAGTAAAAAAAACTTTTCTGGACCCAGAAATATGTTCAGAACGTCAAATAAAGACTAATGTATGGCTGACGAAACATAGAGAAAAAGTCAGTATGTATGGATAGAAAGTCAATGTTCAAAGACTCTTTCGTCAAAAATATGTTCAGTACTTCAAATAAGGACGTCCTGTATAGCCATAACATGTTAAAAAAAAAACAAAAAAAGAAAAAAAAACCTTTTTGTGGAACTTTTGGCTAGTAATGGAAATCAGAAGGGAAGTCAATGAATATGTAAAGTAAGTTTGTGTTTAAGGACTTTTGCGCCAAAAATATGTTCAGTAGGTCAAATATGGGCTTCTGTACAACCATAACAAGTTAAAAAAGAAAAAAAAACCTTTTTGTGGAACTTTTGGCTAGTAATGGAAATCAGAAGGGAAGTCAATGAGTATGTAAAGTAAGTTTGTGTTTAAGGACTCTTGGGCCAAAAATATGTTCAGAACGTCAAATAAAGACTAATGTATGGCTGACGAAACATCAGAAAGAGTCAATATGTATAGATAGAAAGTCAATTTTCAAAGACTCGTTCATCAAAAATATGTTCAGTAGGACAAATAAAGACGTCTGTACATCCAGAACATATAAAAAAAGAAAAAAAGGAAAAAAAAAAACTTAAAAAACCTTTTGTGGAAATTTTGGCTAGTAATGGAAATCAGAAGGGAAGTCAATATACACAGTAAGTTAGTATTTAACGACTCTTGGGCTGAAAATATGTTCAGTAGGTCAAATAAGGACTTCTTTACAGCCATAACATGTAAAAAAAAAAAAAAAACCTTAAAAAAAACTTAAAAAAAACCTTTGTGGAACTTTCGGCTAGTAATGGGTTCAGAAGGGAAGCCAATGAGTATGTATAGTAAGTTAGTGCTTAAGGACTCAGGCCAAAATATGTTAAGTGGGACAAATATGGACTTCTGTGTAGCCATAAGTTAAATAAAAAAATAAATAAAAAAATAAAAAACCTTAAAAAACCTTTTGTGGAACTTTCGGCTAGTAATGGAAATCAGAAGGGAAGTCAATGAGTATGTAAAGTAAGTTAGTGTTTAAGGTCTCTTGGGCCAAAAGTACGTTCAGTGGGTCAAATAAGGACTATTGTATGGCTGATTTAATATCACAAGGAGTCTATGAGAATGAATAGTAAAAAAAACTTTTCTGGACCCAGAAATATGTTCTGAACGTGAAATAAAGACTAATGTATGGCTGACGAATCATCAGAAAAAGTCAATATGTATGGATAGAAAGTCAATGTTCAAAGACTCTTTAGTCAAAAATATGTTTAGTACTTCAAATATGGACTTATTGTATAGTCATAATGTTAAAAAAAAAAAAAAAAAAACACCTTAAAAAACCTCTTGTGGAACTTTTGCCTAGTAATGGAAATCAGAAGGGGTCAATGAGTATGTAAAGTAAGTTAGTGTTTAAGGACTTTTGTTCCAAAAATATTTACAGTAGATCAAATATGGGTTTCTGTACAGCCATAAGAAGTTAAAAAAAAAAAAAAACCTTTTGTGGAACTTTTGGCTAGTAATGGAAATCAGAAGGGAAGTCAATAAGTATGTATAGTAAGTTAGTGTTTAAGGACTCTTGGGCTAAAAATATGTTCAGTGGGTCAAATATATGAACTATTGTATGGCTGATTAAATATCACCAGGAATCTATAAGAATAAATAGCAAAAAAACTTTTCTGGACCCTTTGGCCAGAAGTATGTTCAAAGTGTCAAATAAAAACTAAAGTATGGATGACGTAACATAAGAAGGAGTCAATATGTATGGATAGAAAGTCAATGTTCAAAGACTCTTTCACGAACAATATGTTCAGTAGGACAAATAAGGACTTCTGTACAGCCAGAACATATAAAAAAAAAAATAAATAAAAAAAAAACTTTAAAAAACCTTTTGTGGAACTTTTGGCTAGTAATGGAAATCAAAAGGGAAGTCAATGAGTATGTAAAGTCAGTTAGTGTTTAAGGACTTTTGTGCCAAAAATATGTTCAGTGGGTCAAATATATGAACTATTGTATGGCTGATTAAATATCACCAGGAATCTATAAGAATAAATAGCAAAAAAAAAATTCTGGACCCTTTGGCCAAGAAAAGAAAAAAAACCTTAAAAAACCTTTTGTGGAACTTTTGGCTAGTAATGGGTTCAGAAGGGAAGTTAGTGTTCAAGGACTCTTAGGCCAAAAATATGTTAAGAACGTCAAATAAAGACTAATGTATGGATGACGTAACATCAGAAAGAGTCAATATATGGATAGAAAGTCAATTTTCAAAGACTCGTTCATCAAAAATATGTTCAGTAGGACAAATAAGGACTTCTTTACAGCCACAACATGTAAAAAAAAAAAAAAAAGAAAAAAAACCTTAAAAAAAACGTTTGTGGAACTTTCGGCTAGTAATGGGTTCAGAAGGGAAGTTAGTGTTCAAGGACTCTTAGGCCAAAAATATGTTCAGTAGGACAAATATGGACTCCTGTATAGCCATAAGTTAAAAAAAAAAAAACCTTTTGTGGAACCTTTGGCTAGTAATGGAAATCAGAAGGGAAGTCAATGAATATGTAAAGTAAGTTAGTGTATAAAGTCTCTTGTGCCAAAAATGTTCAGTGGGTCAAATATGGACTATTGTATGGCTGATTTAATATCAGAAGGAGACTACGAGAATGAATAGTAATAAAAACTTTTCTGGACCCAGAAATATGTTCAGAACGTCAAATAAAGACTAATGTATGGCTGATGAAACATAGAGAAAAAGTCAGTATGTATGGATAGAAAGTCAATGTTCAAAGACTCTTTCGTCAAAAATATGTTCAGTACTTCAAATATGGACGTCCTGTATAGCCATAATATGTTAAAAAAAAAAAAAAAAAAAACTTAAAAACCCTTTTGTAGAACTTTTGGCTAGTAATGGAAATCAGAAGGGAAGTCAATGAGTATGTAAAGTAAACTAGTGTTTAAGGACTTTTGCGCCAAAAATATGTTCAGTAGGTCAAATATGGGTTTCTGTACAGCCATAACAAGTTAAAAAAAAAAAAAAACCTTTTGTGGAACTTTTGGCTAGTAATGGAAGTCAGAAGGGAAGTCAATGAGTATGTAAAGTAAGTTAGTGTTTAAGGACTCTTGGGCCAAAAATATGTTCAGAACGTCAAATAAAGACTAATATATGGCTGACGTAACATCAGAAAGAGTCAATATGTATGGATAGAAAGTCAATTTTCAAAGACTCGTTCCTCAAAAATATGTTCAGTAGGACAAATAAAGACTTCTGTACATCCAGAACATATAAAAAAAGAATAAAGGAAAAAAAAACCTTAAGTGGAAATTTTGGCTAGTAATGGAAATCAGAAGGTAAGTCAATATATATAGTAAGTTAGTATTTAACGACTCTTGGGCCGAAAATATGTTCAGTAGGTCAAATAAGGACTTCTTTACAGCCATAACATGTAAAAAAAAAAAAAAAACCTTAAAAAAAACTTTTAAAAACCTTTGTGGAACTTTCAGCTAGTAATGGGTTCAGAAGGGAAGTCAATGAGTATGTATAGTAAGTTAGTGTTTAAGGACTCTTGGGCCAAAATTACGTTCAGTGGGTCAAATATGGACTATTGTATGGCTGATTTAATATCACAAGGAGTCTATGAGAATGAATAGTAAAAAAAACTTTTCTGGACCCAGAAATATGTTCTGAACGTCAAATAAAGACTAATGTATGGCTGACGAATCATCAGAAAAAGTCAATATGTATGGATAGAAAGTCAATGTTCAAAGACTCTTTCGTCAAAAATATGTTCAGTACTTCAAGTATGGACTTCCTGTATAGCCATAATGTTAAAAAAAAACAAAAGAAAAAAACAAAACAACCTTAAAAAACCTCTTGTGGAACTTTTGCCTAGTAATGGAAATCAGAAGGGAAGTCAATGAGTATGTAAAGTAAGTTAGTGTTTAAGGACTCTTGGGCCAAAAATACGTTCAGTGGGTCAAATAAGGACTTCTTTACAGCCATAACATGTAAAAAAAGAAAAAAAAAGAAAAAAAAACCTTAAAAAACGTTTGTGGAACTTTCGGCTAGTAATGGGTTCAGAATGGAAGTCAATGAGTATGTATAGTAAGTTAGTGTTTAACGACTCTTGGGCCGAAAATATGTTCAGTAGGTCAAATAAGGACTTCTTTACAGCCACAACATGTAAAAAAAAAAAAAAACCTTTAAAAAAAACGATTGTGGAACTTTCGGCTAGTAATGGGTACAGAAGGGAAGTTAGTGTTCAAGGACTCTTAGGTCAAAAATATGTTCAGTAGGTCAAATATGGGCTTCTGTACAGCCATAACAAGTTAAAAAAAGAAAAAAAAAGAAAAAAAAAACCTTTTGTGGAACTTTTGGCTAGCAATGGAAATCAGAAGGGAAGTCAATGAGTATGTAAAGTAAATTAGTGTTTAAGGACTCTTGGGCCAAAAATATGTTCAGAACGTCAAATAAAGACTAATGTATGGCTGACGTAACATCAGAAAGAGTCAATATGTATGGATAGAAAGTCAATTTTCAAAGACTCGTTCATCAAAAATATGTTCAGTAGGACAAATAAAGACTTCTGTACATCCAGAACATATAAAAAAAGAATAAAGGAAAAAAAAAACTTAAAAAAACTTTTGTGGAAATTTTGGCTAGTAATGGAAATCAGAAGGGAAGTCAATATATGTAGTAAGTTAGTATTTAACGACTCTTGGGCCGAAAATATGTTCAGTAGGTCAAATAAGGACTTCTTTAAAGCCATAACATGTAAAAAAAAAAAAAAAACCTTAAAAAAAACTTAAAAAAACCTTTGTGGAACTTTCGGCTAGTAATGGGTTCAGAAGGAAAGTCAATGAGTATCTATAGTAAGTTAGTGCTTAAGGACTCAGTCCAAAATATGTTAAGTGGGACAAATATGGACTTCTGTATAGCCATAAGTTAAATGAAAAAAAAAAAAAAAAAAAAAAAAAAAAAAAAAACCTTACAAAACCTTTTGTGGAACTTTCGGCTAGTAATGGAAATCAGACGGGAAGTCAATGAGTATGTAAAGTAAGTTAGTGTTTAAGGTCTCTTGGCCAAAAGTACGTTCAGTGGGTCAAATATGGACTATTGTATGGCTGATTTAATATCACAAGGAGTCTATGAGAATTAATAGTAAAAAAAACTTTTCTGGACCCAGAAATATGTTCTGAACGTCAAATAAAGACTAATGTATGGCTGACGAATCAATCAAGTCAATATGTATGGATAGAAAGTCAATGTTCAAAGACTCTTTAGTCAAACATATGTTCAGTACTTCAAATATGGACTTCCTGTATAGCCATAACATGTAAAAATAAAAATAAAAACATTAAAAAAAACGTTTTTTGGCCCTTCTTCGTCAAAAAATAGGAATCAGAGGGAAGTCAATAAGTATGTATGATCGAGAGCTCTTGGGCCAAAAATATGTTCAATAGGTCACATATGGACTACTTTATGGGTGATTCAATATCAGAAGGAGTCTATGAGAATAAGTAGCAAAAAAAAAAATGTGTATAGAAAGTTAATGTTTGAAGACTCTTCGGCCAGAAAGATGTTACATGTGTCATAATGGATAATGTTCTGGCTGATTTAATATGAGGCATCAATCAAATATAGAAATTTCATGATCAAGGGCTCTTGGGCCAGAAATATGTTCAATAAGTCAAATACGGATTAAATATAATATATGTTGTTTCAGTGATTGCATGCAAGAACTAACTTGTGAATTGAAGAGATTAAAAACATATTTGATTTCGCATAGTGTTGCACAATCTAATGCTTTGAAGAGATAAGTGCTTTTGCATTGCAATACATACAATTGTGTTGCAACTCGTGCATTGGAAGAGATAAGTGATGCATCGAAGAGGTAAATGCTTTTGCACTGGAATGCATAAAGAACTCATGCATTGAAAAACATAAGTGCTTTTGAATTACGCTGCATACAAGAAAGCGAGCATTGAAAGACAAGTGCTTTTGCATTACAATGCATAGAGAATATAAAGTACTTTATGCATATAAAGTACTCGTGTATTGCAGAGATTAGTGCTTTTCTATTGCATTGCATACAATAACTCGTTTTGCTTTGAAGAGATAAGTGCTGTTGCATTGCAATGCATATAAAATCTCGATGTGCAATGAAGATATTAATTCGTTCGCGGTGCGTTGCATACAAGTACTCGTTGTGTATTGAAGGGATAGATGCTGTTGCATTGCAATGCATATAAGAACTCGTTGTGCATTGAAGAGATTAGTGCGTTTAAATTGCATTGCATACAATAACTCGTTGTGCATTGAAGAGATTAGTGCTGTTTGCATTGCAATGCATACAAAACTCGATGTGCTTTGAAGAAATTAGTGCTTTTGTATTACAATGCATACAAAACTCGTTGTGCATTGAAGAGATAAGTCCTATTGCATTGCAATGCATAAAAGAACTTGTTTTGCATTGAAGATATTAGTGCTCTTGCGGTGCATTGCAATGCATATAAGAACTCGTTGTGCATTGAAGAGATTAGTGCGTTTAAATTGCATTGATTTCAAGAACTCGTGCATTGAAGAGATAAGTACTGTTGCATTGCAATGCATATAAGAACTCGTGCATTGAAGATATTAGTGCGTTTAAATTGCATTGCATACAATAACTCGTTGTGCATTAAAGAGACAAGTGCTTTTGCATTGCATTCAAGAAGTCGTTGTGCATTGAAGAGATTAGTGCTGTTGCATTGCAATGCATACAAAACTCGATGTGCATTGAAGAAATTAGTGCTTTTGCTTTGCAATGCTTACAAAAACGTGTGCATTGAAGAAATTAGTGCTTTTGCATTGCAATGCATACAAAACTCGTTGCGCATTGAAGAGATAAGTGCTGTTGCATTGCAAATGCATACAAGAAGTCGTTGTGCATTGAAGAGATAAGTGCGTTTGCATTGCATTGAATTCTAGAACTCGTTGTGCATTGAGGAGATAAGTGCGTTTGCATTGCATTGAATTCTAGAACTCACTGTGCATTGAGAAATTAGTGCTTTTGCATTGCGATGCATACAAAACTCTTTGTGCATTGAAGAGACTGGTGCGTTTAAATTGCACTGAGTACAATAAATCGTTGTGCATTGAAGAGACGTGCTTTTGCATTGCATTGCATTCAAAAACTCGTGCATTGAAGAGAAAATTGCTTTTGCGTTACAATGCATACAATAACTCGTTGTGCATTGAAGAGATAAGTACGTTAGCAATGCGTTGCATACAAAACTCGTTTGCACTGAAGAGATTAGTGCTTTTGCATTGCAATGCATACAAAACTCGTTGTGCATTGAAGAGATTAGTGCGTTTAAATTACATTTATTTCAAGAACTCGTTGTGCATTGAAGAGATAAGTGCTTTTGCATTGCAATGCATACAAAACTCGTTGTGCATTGAAGAGATAAGTCCTATTGAATTGCAATGCATAAAAGAACTTGTTTTGCATTGAAGAGATTAGTGCTTTTGCGTTACAATGCATACAAGAACTCGCTTGTGCATTGAAGATATTAGTGCTCTTGCGGTGCATTGCATTGCAGACAAGAACTCGTTGTGTATTGAAGGGATAGGTGTTGTTGCATTGCAATGCATATAAGAACTCGTTGTGCATTGAAGAGATTAGTGCGTTTAAATTGCATTGAATTCAAGAACTGGTTGTGCATTGAAGAGATTAGTGCTTTTGCATTGCAATGCTTACAAAAACGTGTGCATTGAAGAGATAAGTGCGTTTGCATTGCATTGCATATTAGAACTCGTTGTGCATTGAAGAAATTAGTGCTTTTGTATTGCAATACTTACAAAAGTCGTTGTGCATTAAAGAGATTAGTGCGTATAAAATGCATTGCATTCAAGAACTCGTTGTGCATTGAAGAGATAAGTGCTGTTGCATTGCAATGCATACAAGAACTCGTTGTGCATTGAAGAGATAAGTGTGTTTGCATTGCATTGAATTCTAGAACTCGTTGTGCATTGAAGAGATAAGTGCGTTTGCATTGCATTGAATTCTAGAACTCATTGTTCATTGAGAAATTAGTGCTTTTGCATTGCAATGCATACAAAACACTTTGTGAATTTAAGAGATAATTGCTTTTGCGTTACAATCATATAATCTTTTGTGCATTGAAGAGATTAGTGCTTTTGCATTGCATTTCATACAACACTCGTTTGCACTGAAGAGATTAGTGCTTTTGCATTGCAATGCATACAAAACTCGTGCATTGAAAAGACAAGTGCTTTTGCATTGCATACAATAACTCGTTGTGCATTGAAAAGACAAGTGCTTTTGCATTGCATTGCAGACAACACTCGTTTGCTCTGATGAGATTAGTGCTTTTGCATTGCAATGCATACAAAACTCGTTGTGGATTTAAGAGATAAGTCCTGTTGCATTGCAATGCATATAAGAACTCGTTGTGTATTTAAGAGATTAGTGCGTTTAAATTGCATTGCATTCAAGATCTCGTTGTGCATTGAAGAGATTAGTGCTTTTGCATTACAATTGCATATACGAAATCTTTGTGTTTTGACGAGATTAGTGCTTTTGCATTGCAATGCTTACAAAACTCGTGCATTGAAGCGATAAGTGCTGTTGCATTCCAATGCATATAAGAACTTGTTGTGCACTGAAGATTACTGCTGTTACATTGCATTCGTATACGATAACTCGTTGTGCAATAAAGACATAAGTGCTGTTCCATTGCAATGCTTCTAAGAACTCGTTGTGTATTGAAAAAATTTGTGCGTTTTCATTGCATTGCATACAATATCTCGTTGTGCATTGAAGAGATAATTGCTTTTGCGTTACAATGCCTATTTTGTGCATTGAATAGATTAGCGCTTTTGCATTGCACTGCATACAAAACTCGTTGTGCATTGGAGATTAGCTCGTTTGCATTGCATACAATAACTCGTTTTTTAAAGAAAGTCATTTTGCTTTAAAATGCGTATAATCTTTGTGTATTGAAGAGATTAGTGCTTTTGCATTACAATGCATACAAGAACTCAATCAATGTGCATTGAAGATATTAGTGCATTTGCAGTGCGTTGCATACAAAACTCGTTTGCACTGGAGATAAGTCCTGTTGCATTGCTTTCAACATTCTTCAACATTCCTCGGATAAAGTTATGTCGTGTATGCAATGCACTGCTATATATCTCCTCAATGCACCTCGGAATGAGTTGTCTTGCCATGAGTAATCCATAATGCCGGGAAGTAGATAAATATGGCCTGTTGAACATCTTTCTCATCAACGATTCCTCAAACATTACATTTCTTATATATTCCCTTTGACTCCTCCTCATGATAATTCAGCCAGAACGTAGTTCATTATGACCTATTGAACATCTTTCTGGCCAAAGAGTCCTCAAATATTAAGCTACTATACATACTCCTGTTACATCAAGCCATACAGCCAATTAACATCAAGCAGAAAGAAAGTCCGTTTGTATGTATAGTAAGTTAATTTTCAAGGACTAATAATTTGTTAAGTAGGTTAATTGTGGTCTTCTGTACAGCCATAACATGTAAAAAACACTTCGGACCCTTCGGCCAGACATGGGAATCAGAAGGGAAGCCAAAATTTCATGATTGAGCACTCTTGGGCCAGAAATATGTTCAGTGGTAATATGGACTACTGTATGGCTGATTTAATATCAGAAGGAGTCTATAATTGTGTATAGAAACTTAATTTATAGAAACTTCTGTATATGGCTTTTGTGGACCTTTTGGCTATTAATTGGAATCAGAAGGGAAGTCAATGAGTATGTATAGTAAGTTAGTGTTTAAGGACTCTTGGGCCAAAAATATGTTGAGAGAGTCAAATATGGAATAATGTATGATGACGTAACTTAAGGAGTCAATATTTATAGATAGAAATTCAATGTTCAAAGACTCTTATGTCAAAAATATGTTCAGTAGGTCAAATAAGGACTTCTGTACAGCCATAACGAAAAAAAAAAAAAAAAAAAACAAATTTAAAAAACCTTTTGTGGAACTTTTGGCTAGTAATTGGAATCAGAATAGGTCAATGAGTACGTATTGTAAGTTAATGTTTAAGGACTCTTGGGTAAAAAATATGTTCAGTGGGTCAAACATGGACTATTGTATGGCTGATTTAATATCAGAAGGAGTCTATGAGAATAAATGGCAAAAAACCTTTTCTAGACCCTTTGGCCAGAAGTATGTTCAGAACTTCAAATAAAGACTAACGTATGGCTGACTTACCATAAGAAGCAGTCGATATGTATTGATAGAAAGTCAATGTTCAAAGACTCTTTTATCAAAAATATGTTCATTAGGACAAATAAGGACTTCTGTACAGCCATAACATGCAAAAAAAAAAAACCTTAAAAAAACCTTTTGTGGAATTTTTGGCTAGTAATTTGAATCAGAAGGGATGTCAATAGGTATGTATAGTAAGTTAGAGTTTAAAGACTCTTGGGCTAAAAATATGTTCAGTGGGTTAAATATATGAACTATTGTATGGCTGATTTAATATCACCAGGAATCTATAAGAATAAATGGCAAAAAAACTTTTCTGGACCCTTTGGCCAGAAGTATGTTCAAAGTGTCAAATAAAGACTAAAGTATGGATGACGTAACATAAGAAGGAGTCAATATGTATGGATAGAAAGTAAATGTTCAAAGACTATTTCATGAACAATATGTTCATTAGGACAAATAAGGACTTCTGTACAGCCAGATCATATGAAAAAAAAAACATTAAAAAAAACTTTTGTGGAATTTTTGGCTAGTAATTTGAATCAGAAGGGAAGTCAATGAGTATGTATAGTAAGTTATTGTTTTAGGACTCTTGGGACGAAAATATGTTCAGTAGGTCAAATAAGGACTTCTTTACAGCAATAACATGTAAAAAAAAAAAAATAAAAAATAAATAAAAAATAAAACCTTAAAAAACTTTTTGTCGAACTTTCGGCTAGTAATGGAAATCAGAAGGGAAGTCAATGAGTATGTATAGTAAGTTAGTGTTTAAGGACTCTTGGGCCAAAAATATGTTCAGTAGTTCAAAAATGGACTTCCTTTACAGCCATAACATGTTAAAAAAAATTGTTTAAAAAATCTTTTGGGGAACTTTAGTCTAGTAATGGAAATCAGAAGGGAAGTCAATGAGTATGTATAGCAAGTTAGTGTTTAAGGACTCTTGCTCCAAAAATATGTTCAGTAGGTCAAATATGGACTTCTGTACAGCCATAACAAGTTTAAAAAAAAAAAAAAACTTAAAAAAACATTTTGTGGAACTTTTGGCTAGTAATGGAAATCACAAGGGAAGTCAATGAGTATGTATAGTAAGTTAGTGTTCAACAACTCTTGGGCCGAAAATATGTTCAGTAGGTCAAATAAGGACTTCTTTACAGCCATAACATGTTAAAAAAAAAAAATGTAAAAACCTTTTGTGGAACTTTTTGCTAGTAATGGAAATTAGAAGGGAAGTCAATGAGTATGTAAAGTAAGTTAGTGTTTAAGGACTCTTGGGCCAAAAATACGTTCAGTGGGTCAAATATAGACTATTGTGTGGCTGATTTAATATCAGAAGGAGTCTATGAGAATAAATAGTAAAAAAAACTTTTCTGGACCCAGAAATATGTTCAGAACGTCAAATAAAGACAAGACAAAGACAAAGACAAATATAACGTATGGCCGACGAAACATCAGAAAAAGTCAATATGTATGGATAGAAAGTCAATGTTCAAAGACTCTTTTGTCAAAAATATGTTCAGTAGGTCAAATATGGATTTCCTGTACAGCCATAACATGTTAAAAAAAACATTAAAAAACTTTTTGTGGAACTTTTGGCTAGTAATGGAAATCAGAAGGAAAGTCAATGATTATGTATGTAAGTTAGTGTTTAAGGAGTCTTGCTCCAAAAATATGTTCAGTAGGTCAAATATGGACTTCTGTACAGCCATAACAAGTTAAAAAAAAAATCCTTAAAAAGCCTTTTGTGGACCTTTTGACTAGTAATGGAAATCAGAAGGGAAGTCAATGAGTATGTATAGTAAGTTAGTGTTTAAGGACTCTTAGGCTAAAAATATGTTCAGTGGGTCAAATATATGGACTATTGTATGGCTGATTTAATATCATTAGGAATCTATAAGAATAAATAGCAAAAAAAAAATTCTGGACCCTTTGGCCAAAAAAAGAAAAAAAACCTTAAAAAACGTTTGTGGAACTTTCGGCTAGTAATGGGTTCAGAATGGAAGTCAATGAGTACGTATAGTTAGTTAGTGTTTAAGGACTCTTAGGCCAAAAATATGTTCAGTGGGACAAATATGGACTTCTGTATAGCCATAACAAGTTAAAAAAAAAAAAAAATCTTATAAAAACCTTTTGTGGAACTTTTAGTAATGGAAGTAACACAAGGGAAGTCAATAAGTATGTATAGTAAGTTAGTGTTTAAGGACTCTTGGGCCGAAAATATGTTCAGTAGGTCAAATAAGGACTTCTTTACAGCCATAAAGTTAAAAAAAATTTTTTTTTTATAACCTTTTGTGGAACTTTTGGCTAGTAATGGAAATCAGAAGGGAAGTCAATAAGTAAGTTAGTGTTTAAGGACTCTTGGGCCAAAAATACGTTCAGTGGGTCAGATATGGACTATTGTATGGCTGATTTAATATCAGAAGGAGTCTATGAGAATAAATAGTAAAAAAAAACTTTTCTGGACCCAGAAATATGTTCAGTACTTCAAATATGGACTTCCTGTATAGCCATAAAATGTTTAAAAAAAAAAACTTTAAAAAAACCTTAAACCTTAAAACCTTAAAACCTTAAAAAACCTTTTTTGGAACTTTTGGCTAGTAATGGAAATCAGAAGGGAAGTCAATGATTGTGTAAAGTAAGTTAGTGTTTAAGGACTTTTGCGCCAAAAATATGTTCAGTAGGTCAAATATGGATTTACTGTACAGCCATAACATGCTAAAAAAATTAACATGTTAAAAAAAACATTTTTTAAAAACCTTTTGTAGAGCTTTTGGCTAGTAATGGAAATCAGAAGGGAAGTCAATGAGTATTTAAAGTAAGTTAGTGTTTAAGGACTTTTGCGCCAAAAATATGTTCAGTAGGTCAAATATGGACTTCCTGTATAGCCATAATATGTTAAAAAAAACATTAAAAAACCTTTTTTGGACCTTTTGGCTAGTAATGGAAATCAGAAGGGAAGCCAATGAGTATGTAAACTAAATTAGTGTTTAAGGACTTTTGCGCCAAAAATATGTTCAGTAGGTCAAATATGGATTTCCTGTACAGCCATAACATGTTAAAAAAAACATTAAAAAACCTTTTGTGGAACTTTTGGCTAATAATGGAAATCAGAAGGGAAGTCAATGAGTATGTATAGTAATTTAGTGTTTAAGGACTCTTGGGCTAAAAATATGTTCAGTGGGTCAAATATATGGACTATTGTATGGCTGATTTAATATCATCAGGAATCTATAAGAATAAATAGCAAAAAAAAAATTCTGGACCCTTTGGCCAAAAAAAGAAAAAAAACCTTAAAAAACGTTTGTGGAACTTTCGGCTAGTAATGAGTACAGAATGGAAGTCAATGAGTATGTATAGTAAATTAGTGTTTAAGGACTCTTAGGCCAAAAATATGTTCAGTGGGACAAATATGGACTTCTGTATAGCCATAACAAGTTAAAAAAAAAAAAAAAAATCTTAAAAAAACCTTTTGTGGAACTTTTAGTAATGGAAATAACACAAGGGAAGTCAATAAGTATGTATAGTAAGTTAGTTTTTAAGGAGTCTTGGGCCGAAAATATGTTCAGTAGGTCAAATAAGGACTTCTTTACAGCCATAAAGTTAAAAAAAATTTTTTTTTTAAAAACGTTTTGTGGAACTTTTGGCTAGTAATGGAAATCAGAAGGGAAGTCAATAAGTAAGTTAGTGTTTAAGGACTCTTGGGCCAAAAATACGTTCAGTGGGTCAGATATGGACTATTGTATGGCTGATTTAATATCAGAAGGAGTCTATGAGAATAAATAGTAAAAAAAAACTTTTCTGGACCCAGAAATATGTTCAGTACTTCAAATATGGACTTCCTGTATAGCCATAAAATGTAAAAAAAAAATTTAAAAAAAAAACTTTAAACCTTAAAACCTTAAAAAACCTTTTTTGGAACTTTTGGCTAGTAATGGAAATCAGAAGGGAAGTCAATGATTGTGTAAAGTAAGTTAGTGTTTAAGGACTTTTGCGCCAAAAATATGTTCAGTAGGTCAAATATGGATTTACTGTACAGCCATAACATGCTAAAAAAATTAACATGTTAAAAAAAACATTTTTTAAAAACCTTTTGTAGAGCTTTTGGCTAGTAATGGAAATCAGAAGGGAAGTCAATGAGTATTTAAAGTAAGTTAGTGTTTAAGGACTTTTGCGCCAAAAATATGTTCAGTAGGTCAAATATGGACTTCCTGTATAGCCATAATATGTTAAAAAAAACCTTAAAAAACCTTTTGTGGAACTTTTGGCTAGTAATGGAAATCAGAAGGGAAGTCAATGAGTATGTATAGTAAGTTAGTGTTTAAGGACTCTTGGGGCCAAAAATATATTCAGTGGGTCAAATATATGGACTACTGTATGGCTGATTTAATATCAGAAGGAGTCTATGAGAATTAATAGAAAAAAAAAAGGTCTGTATCCTTTGGCCAGAAGTATGTTCAGAACTTCAAATCAAGACTAACGTATGGCTGACTTACCATAAGAAGGAGTCGATATGTACTGATAGAAAGTCAATGTTCAAATACTCTTTCATCAAAAATATGTTCATTAGGACAAATAAGGACTTCTGTACAGCCAGATCATATGAAAAAAAAAAACTTAAAAAAAAACTTTTGTGGAATTTTTGGCTAGTAATTTGAATCAGAAGGGATGTCAATGAGTATGTATAGTAAGTTAGTGTTTAAGGACTCTTGGGCCAAAAATATGTTCAGTAGTTAAAATATGGACTTCCTGTACAGCCATAACATGTTAAAAAAAATTGTTTTAAAAATCTTTTGGGGAACTTTAGTCTAGTAATGGAAATCAGAAGGGAAGTCAATGAGTATGTGTAGCAAGTTAGGGTTTAAGAACTCTTTTGCCAAAAATATGTTCACTGGGACAAATATGGACTTCCTGTACAGCTATAACATGTTAAAAGAAAAAAATTTTTAAAAACTTTTGTGGAACTTTAGTCTAGTAATGGAAATCAGAAGGGAAGTCAATGAGTATGTATAGCAAGTTAGTGTTTAAGGAGTCTTGCTCCAAAAATATGTTCAGTAGGTCAAATATGGACTTCTGTACAGCCATAACAAGTTTAAAAAAATCCTTAAAAAGCCTTTTGTGGAACTTTTGGCTAGTAATGGAAATCAGAAGGGAAGTCAATAAGTATGTATAGTAAGTTAGTGTTTAAGGACTCTTGGGCTAAAAATATGTTCAGTGGGTCAAATATATGAACTATTGTATGGCTGATTAAATATCACCAAGAATCTATAAGAATAAATAGCAAAAAAACTTTTCTGGACCCTTTGGCCAGAAGTATGGTCAAAGTGTCAAATAAAAACTAAAGTATGGATGACGTAACATAAGAAGGAGTCAATATGTATGGATAGAAAGTCAATGTTCAAAGACTCTTTCACGAACAATATGTTCAGTAGGACAAATAAGGACTTCTGTGCAGCCAGAACATATAAAAAAATAAAAAAAATTTTTTAAAAAAACTTTAAAAAAACTTTTGTGGAACTTTTGGCTAGTAATGGAAATCAAAAGGGAAGTCAATGAGTATGTAAAGTCAGTTAGTGTTTAAGGACTTTTGCGCCAAAAATATGTTCAGTAGTTCAAATATGGACTTCTGTACAGCCATAACAAGTTAAAAAAAAGTCCTTAAAAAGCCTTTTGTGGAACTTTTGGCTAGTAATGGAAATCAGAAGGGAAGTCAATAAGTTAGTGTTTAAGGACTCTTGGGCCAAAAATACGTTCAGTGGGTCAGATATGGACTATTGTATGGCTGATTTAATATCAGAAGGAGTCTATGAGAATAAATAGTAAAAAAAAACTTTTCTGGACCCAGAAATATGTTCAGTACTTCAAATATGGACTTCCTGTATAGCCATAAAATGTTAAAAAAAAAAACTTTAAAAAAACCTTAAACCTTAAAACCTTAAAACCTTAAAAAACCTTTTGTGGAACTTTTGGCTAGTAATGGAAATCAGAAGGGAAGTCAATGAGTATGTATAGTAAGTTAGTGTTTAAGGACTCTTGGGGCCAAAAATATATTCAGTGGGTCAAATATATGGACTACTGTATGGCTGATTTAATATCAGAAGGAGTCTATGAGAATTAATAGAAAAAAAAAAGGTCTGTATCCTTTGGCCAGAAGTATGTTCAGAACTTCAAATCAAGACTAACGTATGGCTGACTTACCATAAGAAGGAGTCGATATGTATTGATAGAAAGTTAATTTTCAAATACTCTTTTATCAAAAATATGTTCATTAGTACAAATAAGGACTTCTGTACAGCCAGATCATATGAAAAAAAAACCTTAAAAAAAACTTTTGTGGAATTTTTGGCTAGTAATTTGAATCAGAAGGGATGTCAATGAGTATGTATAGTAAGTTAGTGTTTAAGGACTCTTGGGCCAAAAATATGTTCAGTAGTTAAAATATGGACTTCCTGTACAGCCATAACATGTTAAAAAAAATTGTTTTAAAAATCTTTTGGGGAACTTTAGTCTAGTAATGGAAATCAGAAGGGAAGTCAATGAGTATGTATAGCAAGTTAGTGTTTAAGGACTCTTGGGCCAAAAATATGTTCACTGGGACAAATATGGACTTCCTGTACAGCTATGACATGTTAAAAGAAAAAATTTTTTAAAACCTTTTGTGGAACTTTAGTCTAGTAATGGAAATCAGAAGGGTAGTCAATGAGTATGTATAGCAAGTTAGTGTTTAAGGAGTCTTGCTCCAAAAATATGTTCAGTAGGTCAAATATGGACTTCTGTACAGCCATAACAAGTTTAAAAAAATCCTTAAAAAGCCTTTTGTGGAACTTTTGGCTAGTAATGGAAATCAGAAGGGAAGTCAATAAGTATGTATAGTAAGTTAGTGTTTAAGTACTCTTGGGCTAAAAATATGTTCAGTGGGTCAAATATATGAACTATTGTATGGCTGATTAAATATCACCAGGAATCTATAAGAATAAATAGCAAAAAAACTTTTCTGGACCCTTTGGCCAGAAGTATGTTCAAAGTGTCAAATAAAAACTAAAGTATGGATGACGTAACATAAGAAGGAGTTAATATGTATGGATAGAAAGTCAATGTTCAAAGACTCTTTCACGAACAATATGTTCAGTAGGACAAATAAGGACTTCTGTACAGCCAGAACATATAAAAAATAAAAAATAAAAAAAAAAAAACTTTAAAAAACCTTTTGTGGAACTTTTGGCTAGTAATGGAAATCAAAAGGGAAGTCAATGAGTATGTAAAGTCAGTTAGTGTTTAAGGACTTTTGTGCCAAAAATATGTTCAGTAGTTCAAATATGGACTTCTGTACAGCCATAACAAGTTTAAAAAAATCCTTAAAAAGCCTTTTGTGGAACTTTTGGCTAGTAATGGAAATCAGAAGGGAAGTCAATAAGTATGTATAGTAAGTTAGTGTTTAAGTACTCTTGGGCTAAAAATATGTTCAGTGGGTCAAATATATGAACTATTGTATGGCTGATTAAATATCACCAGGAATCTATAAGAATAAATAGCAAAAAAACTTTTCTGGACCCTTTGGCCAGAAGTATGTTCAAAGTGTCAAATAAAAACTAAAGTATGGATGACGTAACATAAGAAGGAGTTAATATGTATGGATAGAAAGTCAATGTTCAAAGACTCTTTCACGAACAATATGTTCAGTAGGACAAATAAGGACTTCTGTACAGCCAGAACATATAAAAAAAAAAAAATAAAAAAAAAAAAACTTTAAAAAACCTTTTGTGGAACTTTTGGCTAGTAATGGAAATCAAAAGGGAAGTCAATGAGTATGTAAAGTCAGTTAGTGTTTAAGGACTTTTGTGCCAAAAATATGTTCAGTAGTTCAAATATGGACTTCTGTACAGCCATAACAAGTTAAAAAAAAGTCCTTAAAAAGCCTTTTGTGGAACTTTTGGCTAGTAATGGAAATCAGAAGGGAAGTCAATAAGTATGTATAGTAAGGTAGTGTTTAAGGACTCTTGAGCCGAAAATATGTTCAGTAGGTCAAATAAGGACTTCCTGTACAGCCATAACATGCTAGAAAAATATTAACATGTTGCTAAAATTTTTTTTTAAAAAAAATCTTTTGTGGAACTTTTGGCTAGTAATGGAAATCAGAAGGGAAGTCAATGAGTACGTATAGTAAGTTAGTGTTTAAGGACTCGGGCTGAAAATATGTTCAGTAGGTCAAATAAGGACTTCTTTACAGCCATAACATGTAAAAAAAAAAAAAGAAAAAAGAAAAAAAAAACCTTAAAAAAACGTTTGTGGAACTTTCGGCTAGTAATGGGTTCAGAATGGAAGTCAATGAGTAAGTATAGTTAGTTAGTGTTTAAGGACTCTTAGGCCAAAAATATGTTCAGTGGGACAAATATGGACTTCTGTATAGCCATAACAAGTTAAAAAAAAAAAAAAAATCTTAAAAAAACCTTTTGTGGAACTTTTAGTAATGGAAATAACACAAGGGAAGTTAATAAGTATATATAGTAAGTTAGTGTTTAAGGACTCTTGGGACGAAAATATGTTCAGTAGGTCAAATAAGGATTTTTTCAAATAAGGAAAAATTTTTTTAAAAACCTTTTGTGGAACTTTTGGCTAGTAATGGAAATCAGAAGGGAAGTCAATAAGTAAGTTAGTGTTTAAGGACTCTTGGGCCAAAAATACGTTCAGTGGGTCAGATATGGACTATTGTATGGCTGATTTAATATCAGAAGGAGTCTATAAGAATAAATAGTAAAAAAAAACTTTTCTGGACCCAGAAATATGTTCAGAACATCCTTTTGTGGAACTTTTGGCTAGTAATGGAAATCAGAAGGGAAGTCAATGAGTATGTAAAGTCAGTTAGTGTTTAAGGACTCTTGGGCCGAAAATATGTTCAGTAGGTCAAATAAGGACTTCTTTACAGCCACAACATGTAAAAAAAAAAAAAACTTAAAAAAAACGTTTGTGGAACTTTCGGCTAGTAATGGGTTCAGAAGGGAAGTTAGCGTTCAAGGACTCTTAGGCCAAAAATATGTTCAGTGGGACAAATATGGACTATTGTATGGCTGATTTAATATCAGAAGGAGTCTATGAGAATAAATAGTAAAAAAAAACTTTTCTGGACCCAGAAATATGTTCAGAACGTCAAATAAAGACTAATGTATGGCTGACGAAACATAGAGAAAAAGTCAGTATGTATGGATAGAAAGTCAATGTTCAAAGACTCTTTCGTCAAAAATATTTTAAAAAAAAATCTTTTGTGGAACTTTTGGCTAGTAATGGAAATCAGAAGGGAAGTCAATGAGTATGTAAAGTAAATTAGTGTTTAAGGACTTTTGCGCCAAAAATATGTTCAGTAGGTCAAATATGGGTTTCTGTACAGCCATAACGTTAAAAAAAAAAAAAAACCTTTTGTGGAACTTTTGGCTAGTAATGGAAGTCAGAAGGGAAGTCAATGAGTATGTAAAGTAAATTAGTGTTTAAGGACTCTTGGGCCAAAAATGTGTTCAGAACGTCAAATAAAGACTAATATATGGCTGACGTAACACCAGAAAGAGTCAATATGTATGGATAGAAAGTCAATTTTCAAAGACTCGTTCATCAAAAATATGTTCAGTAGGACAAATAAAGACTTCTGTACATCCAGAACATATAAAAAAAAGAATAAAGGAAAAAAAAACCTTAAGTGGAAATTTTGGCTAGTAATGGAAATCAGAAGGTAAGTCAATATATATAGTAAGTTAGTATTTAACGACTCTTGGGCCGAAAATATGTTCAGTAGGTCAAATAAGGACTTCTTTACAGCCATAACATGTAAAAAAAAAAAAAAAAAACCTTAAAAAAAACTTTTAAAAACCTTTGTGGGACTTTCAGCTAGTAATGGGTTCAGAAGGGAAGTCAATGAGTATGTATAGTAAGTTAGTGTTTAAGGACTCTTGGGCCAAAATTACGTTCAGTGGGTCAAATATGGACTATTGTATGGCTGATTTAATATCACAAGGAGTCTATGAGAATGAATAGTAAAAAAAACTTTTCTGGACCCAGAAATATGTTCTGAACGTCAAATAAAGACTAATGTATGGCTGACGAATCATCAGAAAAAGTCAATATGTATGGATAGAAAGTCAATGTTCAAAGACTCTTTCGTCAAAAATATGTTCAGTACTTCAAATATGGACTTCCTGTATAGCCATAATGTTAAAAAAAAAACAAAAGAAAAAAACAAAACAACCTTAAAAAACCTCTTGTGGAACTTTTGCCTAGTAATGGAAATCAGAAGGGAAGTCAATGAGTATGTAAAGTAAGTTAGTGTTTAAGGACTCTTGGGCCAAAAATACGTTCAGTGGGTCAAATAAGGACTTCTTTACAGCCATAACATGTAAAAAAAGAAAAAAAAAAGAAAAAAAACCTTAAAAAACGTTTGTGGAACTTTCGGCTAGTAATGGGTTCAGAATGGGTCAATGAGTATGTATAGTAAGTTAGTGTTTAACGACTCTTGGGCCGAAAATATATTCAGTAGGTCAAATAAGGACTTCTTTACAGCCACAACATGTAAAAAAAAAAAAAACCTTTAAAAAAAACGTTTGTGGAAATTTCGGCTAGTAATGGGTACAGAAGGGAAGTTAGTGTTCAAGGACTCTTAGGCCAAAAATATGTTCAGTGGGACAAATATGGACTTCTGTATAGCCATAAGTTAAAAAAAAAAAAATAAAAAAAATAAAAAACCTTTTTGTGGAACCTTTGGCTAGTAATGGAAATCAGAAGGGAAGTCAATGAATATGTAAAGTAAGTTAGTGTATAAAGTCTCTTGGGCCAAAAATGTTCAGTGGGTCAAATATGGACTATTGTATGGCTAATTTAATATCAGAAGGAGACTATGAGAATGAATAGTAAAAAAAAACTTTTCTGGACCCAGAAATATGTTCAGAACGTCAAATAAAGACTAATGTATGGCTGACGAAACATAGAGAAAAAGTCAGTATGTATGGATAGAAAGTCAATGTTCAAAGACTCTTTCGTCAAAAATATGTTCAGAACTTCAAATATGGACCATATGTATAGCCATAATATGTTAAAAAAAAAAAAAAAAAAAAAAACTTAAAAAACCTTTTATGGAACTTTTGGCTAGTAATGGAAATCAGAAGGGAAGTCAATGAGTATGTAAAGTAAATTAGTTTTTAAGGACTTTTGCGCCAAAAATATGTTCAGTAGGTCAAATATGGACTTCCTGTATAGCCATAATGTTAAAAAAAAAACAAAAGAAAAAAACAAAACAACCTTAAAAAACCTCTTGTGGAACTTTTGCCTAGTAATGGAAATCAGAAGGGAAGTCAATGAGTATGTAAAGTAAGTTAGTGTTTAAGGACTCTTGGGCCAAAAATACGTTCAGTGGGTCAAATAAGGACTTCTTTACAGCCATAACATGTAAAAAAAGAAAAAAAAAGAAAAAAAACCTTAAAAAACGTTTGTGGAACTTTCGGCTAGTAATGGGTTCAGAATGGGTCAATGAGTATGTATAGTAAGTTAGTGTTTAACGACTCTTGGGCCGAAAATATATTCAGTAGGTCAAATAAGGACTTCTTTACAGCCACAACATGTAAAAAAAAAAAAAACCTTTAAAAAAAACGTTTGTGGAAATTTCGGCTAGTAATGGGAACAGAAGGGAAGTTAGTGTTCAAGGACTCTTAGGCCAAAAATATGTTCAGTGGGACAAATATGGACTTCTGTATAGCCATAAGTTAAAAAAAAAAAAATAAAAAAAAAAAAAAACCTTTTTGTGGAACCTTTGGCTAGTAATGGAAATCAGAAGGGAAGTCAATGAATATGTAAAGTAAGTTAGTGTATAAAGTCTCTTGGGCCAAAAATGTTCAGTGGGTCAAATATGGACTATTGTATGGCTAATTTAATATCAGAAGGAGACTATGAGAATGAATAGTAAAAAAAAACTTTTCTGGACCCAGAAATATGTTCAGAACGTCAAATAAAGACTAATGTATGGCTGACGAAACATAGAGAAAAAGTCAGTATGTATGGATAGAAAGTCAATGTTCAAAGACTCTTTCGTCAAAAATATGTTCAGAACTTCAAATATGGACCATATGTATAGCCATAATATGTTAAAAAAAAAAAAAAACAAAAAAACTTAAAAAACCTTTTATGGAACTTTTGGCTAGTAATGGAAATCAGAAGGGAAGTCAATGAGTATGTAAAGTAAATTAGTTTTTAAGGACTTTTGCGCCAAAAATATGTTCAGTAGGTCAAATATGGGCTTCTGTACAGCCATAACAAGTTAAAAAAAAAAAAAAACCTTTTGTGGAACTTTTGGCTAGCAATGGAAATCAGAAGGGAAGTCAATGAGTATGTAAAGTAAATTAGTGTTTAAGGACTCTTGGGCCAAAAATATGTTCAGAACGTCAAATAAAGACTAATGTATGGCTGACGTAACATCAGAAAGAGTCAATATGTATGGATAGAAAGTCAATTTTCAAAGACTCGTTCATCAAAAATATGTTCAGTAGGACAAATAAAGACTTCTGTACATCCAGAACATATAAAAAAAGAATAAAGGAAAAAAAAAACTTAAAAAAACTTTTGTGGAAATTTTGGCTAGTAATGGAAATCAGAAGGGAAGTCAATATATGTAGTAAGTTAGTATTTAATGACTCTTGGGCCGAAAATATGTTCAGTAGGTCAAATAAGAACTTCTTTAAAGCCATAACATGTAAAAAAAAAAAAAAAAAAAACTTAAAAAAACCTTTGTGGAACTTTCGGCTAGTAATGGGTTCAGAAGGAAAGTCAATGAGTATGTATAGTAAGTTAGTGCTTAAGGACTCAGTCCAAAATATGTTAAGTGGGAAAAATATGGACTTCTGTATAGCCATAAGTTAAATGAAAAAAGAAAAAAAAAAAAAAAAAAAAAAAAAAACCTTACAAAACCTTTTGTGGAATTTTCGGCTAGTAATGGAAATCAGAAGGGAAGTCAATGAGTATGTAAAGTAAGTTAGTGTTTAAGGTCTCTTGGGCCAAAAGTACGTTCAGTGGGTCAAATATGGACTATTGTATGGCTGATTTAATATCACAAGGAGTCTATGAGAATTAATAGTAAAAAAAACTTTTCTGGACCCAGAAATATGTTCAGTACTTCAAATATGGACTTCCTGTATAGCCATAACATGTAAAAATAAAAATAAAAACATTAAAAAAAACGTTTTTTGGCCCGTCTTCGTCAAAAAATAGGAATCAGAGGGAAGTCAATAAGTATGTATGATCGAGAGCTCTTGGGCCAAAAATATGTTCAATAGGTCACATATGGACTACTTTATGGGTGATTCAATATCAGAAGGAGTCTATGAGAATAAGCAGCAAAAAAAAAAATGTGTATAGAAAGTTAATGTTTGAAGACTCTTCGGCCAGAAAGATGTTACATGTGTCATAATGGATAATGTTCTGGCTGATTTAATATGAGGCATCAATCAAATATAGAAATTTCATGATCAAGGGCTCTTGGGCCAGAAATATGTTCAATAAGTCAAATACGGATTAAATATAATATATGTTGTTTCAGTGATTGCATGCAAGAACTAACTTGTGAATTGAAGAGATTAAAAACATATTTGATTTCGCATAGTGTTGCACAATCTAATGCTTTGAAGAGATAAGTGCTTTTGCATTGCAATACATACAATTGTATTGCAACTCGTGCATTGGAAGAGATAAGTGATGCATCGAAGAGGTAAATGCTTTTGCACTGGAATGCATAAAGAACTCATGCATTGAAAACCATAAGTGCTTTTGAATTACGCTGCATACAAAAAAAGCGAGCATTGAAAGACAAGTGCTTTTGCATTACAATGCATAGAGAATGTAAAGTACTTTATGCATATAAAGTACTCGTGTATTGAAGAGATTAGTGCTTTTCTATTGCATTGCATACAATAACTCGTTTTGCTTTGAAGAGATAAGTGCTGTTGCATTGCAATGCATATAAAATCTCGATGTGCAATGAAGATATTAATTCGTTCGCGGTGCGTTGATAAGTGCGTTTGCATTGCATACTAGAACTCGTTGTGCATTGAGAAATTAGTGCTTTTGCATTGCAATGCATACAAAACTCGTTGTGCATTGAAGATAGTGCGTTTGCGGTGCATTACATTGCAGACAAGAACTCGTTGTGTATTGAAGGGATAGATGCTGTTGCATTGCAATGCATATAAGAACTCGTTGTGCATTGAAGAGATTAGTGCGTTTAAATTGCATTGCATACAATAACTCGTTGTGCATTGAAGAGATTAGTGCTGTTTGCATTGCAATGCATACAAAACTCGATGTGCTTTGAAGAAATTAGTGCTTTTGCATTGCAATGCATACAAAACTCGTTGTGCATTGAAGAGATAAGTCCTATTGCATTGCAATGCATAAAAGAACTTGTTTTGCATTGAAGATATTAGTGCTCTTGCGGTACATTGCAATGCATATAAGAACTCGTTGTGCATTGAAGAGATTAGTGCGTTTAAATTGCATTGATTTCAAGAACTCGTGCATTGAAGAGATAAGTACTGTTGCATTGCAATGCATATAAGAACTCGTGCATTGAAGATATTAGTGCGTTTAAATTGCATTGCATACAATAACTCGTTGTGCATTAAAGAGACAAGTGCTTTTGCATTGCATTCAAGAAGTCGTGCATTGAAGAGATTAGTGCTGTTGCATTGCAATGCATACAAAACTCGATGTGCATTGAAGAAATTAGTGCTTTTGCATTGCAATGCTTTCAAAAACGTGTGCATTGAAGAAATTAGTGCTTTTGCATTGCAATGCATACAAAACTCGTTGTGCATTGAAGAGATAAGTGCTGTTGCATTGCAATGCATACAAGAAGTCGTTGTGCATTGAAGAGATAAGTGCGTTTGCATTGCATTGAATTCTAGAACTCGTTGTGCATTGAAGAGATAAGTGCGTTTGCATTGCATTGAATTCTAGAACTCACTGTGCATTGAGAAATTAGTGCTTTTGCATTGCGATGCATACAAAACTCTTTGTGCATTGAAGAGACTGGTGCGTTTAAATTGCACTGAGTACAATAAATCGTTGTGCATTGAAGAGACGTGCTTTTGCATTGCATTGCATTCAAAAACTCGTGCATTGAAGAGAAAATTGCTTTTGCGTTACAATGCATACAATAACTCGTTGTGCATTGAAGAGATAAGTACGTTAGCAATGCGTTGCATACAAAACTCGTTTGCACTGAAGAGATTAGTGCTTTTGCATTGCAATGCATACAAAATTCGTTGTGCATTGAAGAGATAAATCCTGTTGCATTGCAATGCATATAAGAACTCGTTGTGTATTTAAGAGATTAATGCGTTTAAACTGCATTGCATTCAAGAACTCGTTGTGCATTGAAGAGATTAGTGCGTTTAAATTACATTTATTTCAAGAACTCGTTGTGCATTGAAGAGATAAGTGCTTTTGCATTGCAATGCATACAAAACTCGTTGTGCATTGAAGAGATAAGTCCTATTGCATTGCAATGCATAAAAGAACTTGTTTTGCATTGAAGAGATTAGTGCTTTTGCGTTACAATGCATACAAGAACTCGCTTGTGCATTGAAGATATTATTGCTCTTGCGGTGCATTGCATTGCAGACAAGAACTCGTTGTGTATTGAAGGGATAGGTGTTGTTGCATTGCAATGCATATAAGAACTCGTTGTGCATTGAAGAGATTAGTGCGTTTAAATTGCATTGAATTCAAGAACTGGTTGTGCATTGAAGAGATTAGTGCTTTTGCATTGCAATGCTTACAAAAGTCGTTGTGCATTAAAGAGATTAGTGCGTATAAAATGCATTGCATTCAAGAACTCGTTGTGCATTGAAGAGATAAGTGCTGTTGCATTGCAATGCATACAAGAACTCGTTGTGCATTGAAGAGATAAGTGTGTTTGCATTGCATTGAATTCTAGAACTCGTTGTGCATTGAAGAGATAAGTGCGTTTGCATTGCATTGAATTCTAGAACTCATTGTTCATTGAGAAATTAGTGCTTTTGCATTGCAATGCATACAAAACACTTTGTGAATTTAAGAGATAATTGCTTTTGCGTTACAATCATATAATCTTTTGTGCATTGAAGAGATTAGTGCTTTTGCATTGCATTGCATACAACACTCGTTTGCACTGAAGAGATTAGTGCTTTTGCATTGCAATGCATACAAAACTCGTGCATTGAAAAGACAAGTGCTTTTGCATTGCATACAATAACTCGTTGTGCATTGAAAAGACAAATGCTTTTGCATTGCATTGCAGACAACACTCGTTTGCTCTGATGAGATTAGTGCTTTTGCATTGCAATGCATACAAAACTCGTTGTGAATTTAAGAGATAAGTCCTGTTGCATTGCAATGCATATAAGAACTCGTTGTGTATTTTAGAGATTAGTGCGTTTAAATTGCATTGCATTCAAGATCTCGTTGTGCATTGAAGAGATTAGTGCTTTTGCATTACAATTGCATATACGAAATCTTTGTGTTTTGACGAGATTAGTGCTTTTGCATTGCAATGCTTACAAAACTCGTGCATTGAAGCGATAAGTGCTGCTGCATTCCAATGCATATAAGAACTTGTTGTGCACCGAAGATTACTGCTGTTACATTGCATTCGTATACGATAACTCGTTGTGCAATAAAGACATAAGTGCTGTTCCATTGCAATGCTTCTAAGAACTCGTTGTGTATTGAAAAAATTTGTGCGTTTTCATTGCATTGCATACAATATCTCGTTGTGCATTGAAGAGATAATTGATTTTGCGTTACAATGCCTATTTTGTGCATTGAATAGATTAGCGCTTTTGCATTGCACTGCATACAAAACTCGTTGTGCATTGGAGATTAGCTCGTTTGCATTGCATACAATAACTCGTTTTTTTAAGAAAGTCATTTTGCTTTAAAATGCGTATAATCTTTGTGTATTGAACAAAGTGCTTTTGCATTACAATGCATACAAGAACTCAATCAATGTGCATTGAAGATATTAGTGCATTTGCAGTGCGTTGCATACAAAACTCGTTTGCACTGGAGATAAGTCCTGTTGCATTGCTTTCAACATTCTTCAACATTCCTCGGATAAAGTTATGTCGTGTATGCAATGCACTGCTATATATCTCCTCAATGCACCTCGGAATGAGTTGTCTTGCCATGAGTAATCCATAATGCCGGGAAGTAGATAAATATGGCCTGTTGAACATCTTTCTCACCAACGATTCCTCAAACATTACATTTCTTATATATTCCCTTTGACTCCTCCTCATGTTAATTCAGCCAGAACGTAGTACATTATGACCTATTGAACATCTTTCTGGCCAAAGAGTCCTCAAATATTAAGCTACTATACATACTCCTGTTACATCAAGCCATACAGCCAATTAACATCAAGCAGAAAGAAAGTCCGTTTGTATGTATAGTAAGTTAATTTTCAAGGACTAATAATTTGTTAAGTAGGTTAATTGTGGTCTTCTGTACAGCCATAACATGTAAAAAACACTTCGGACCCTTCGGCCAGACATGGGAATCAGGGGAATCAAAAATTTCATGATTGAGCACTCTTGGGCCAGAAATATGTTCAGTGGTAATATGGACTACTGTATGGCTGATTTAATATCAGAAGGAGTCTATAATTGTGTATAGAAACTTAATATATAGAAACTTCTGTATATGGCTTTTGTGGACCTTTTGGCTATTAATTGGAATCAGAAGGGAAGTCAATGAGTATGTATAGTAAGTTAGTGTTTAAGGACTCTTGGGCCAAAAATATGTTCAGAGAGTCAAATATGGAATAATGTATGATGACGTAACTTAAGGAGTCAATATTTATAGATAGAAATTCAATGTTCAAAGACTCTTTTGTCAAAAATATGTTCAGTAGGTCAAATAAGGACTTCTGTACAGCCATAACGAAAAAAAAAAAAAAAAAACAAATTTAAAAAACCTTTTGTGGAACTTTTGGCTAGTAATTGGAATCAGAATAGGTCAATGAGTACGTATTGTAAGTTAGTGTTTAAGGACTCTTGGGCAAAAAATATGTTCAGTGGGTCAAACATGGACTATTGTATGGCTGATTTAATATCAGAAGGAGTCTATGAGAATAAATGGCAAAAAACCTTTTCTGGACCCTTTGGCCAGAAGTATGTTCAGAATTTCAAATAAAGACTAACGTATGGCTGACTTACCATAAGAAGCAGTCGATATGTATTGATAGAAAGTCAATGTTCAAAGACTCTTTTATCAAAAATATGTTCATTAGGACAAATAAGGACTTCTGTACAGCCATAACATGCAAAAAAAAAAAACTTAAAAAAACCTTTTGTGGAATTTTTGGCTAGTAATTTGAATCAGAAGGGATGTCAATAAGTATGTATAGTAAGTTAGAGTTTAAGGACTCTTGGGCTAAAAATATGTTCAGTGGGTCAAATATATGAACTATTGTATGGCTGATTTAATATCACCAGGAATCTATAAGAATAAATAGCAAAAAAACTTTTCTGGACACTTTGGCCAGAAGTATGTTCAAAGTGTCAAATAAAGACTAAAGTATGGATGACGTAACATAAGAAGCAGTCGATATGTATTGATAGAAAGTCAATGTTCAAAGACTCTTTTATCAAAAATATGTTCATTAGGACAAATAAGGACTTCTGTACAGCCATAACATGCAAAAAAAAAAAAACCTTAAAAAATCCTTTTGTGGAATTTTTGGCTAGTAATTTGAATCAGAAGGGATGTCAATAAGTATGTATAGTAAGTTAGAGTTTAAGGACTCTTGGGCTAAAAATATGTTCAGTGGGTCAAATATATGAACTATTGTATGGCTGATTTAATATCACCAGGAATCTATAAGAATAAATAGCAAAAAAACTTTTCTGGACCCTTTGGCCAGAAGTATGTTCAAAGTGTCAAATAAAGACTAAAGTATGGATGACGTAACATAAGAAGGAGTCAATATGTATGGATAGAAAGTAAATGTTCAAAGACTATTTCATGAACAATATGTTCAGTAGGACAAATAAAAATAATAAAAATAAATAATAAAAAAAAAAAAAACTTTAAAAAAACTTTTCTAGACCCTTTGGCCAGAAGTATGTTCAAAGTGTCAAATAAAGACTAAAGTATGGATGACGTAACATAAGGAGTCGATATGTATTGATAGAAAGTCAATGTTCAAATACTCTTTTATCAAAAATATGTTCATTAGGACAAATAAGGACTTCTGTACAGCCAGATCATATGAAAAAAAAAACATTAAAAAAAAACTTTTGTGGAATTTTTGGCTAGTAATTTGAATCAGAAGGGAAGTCAATGAGTACGTATAGTAAGTTATTGTTTTAGGACTCTTGGGCCGAAAATATGTTCAGTAGGTCAAATAAGGACTTCTTTACAGCCATAACATGTAAAAAAAAATAAATAATAAAAATAAAACCTTAAAAAACCTTTTGTCGAACTTTCGGCTAGTAATGGAAATCAGAAGGGAAGTCAATGAGTATGTATAGTAAGTTAGTGTTTAAGGACTCTTGGGCCAAAAATATGTTCAGTAGTTCAAAAATGGACTTCCTTTACAGCCATAAAATGTTAAAAAAAATTGTTTTAAAAATCTTTTGGGGAACTTTAGTCTAGTAATGGAAATCAGAAGGGAAGTCAATGAGTATGTAAAGTAAGTTAGTGTTTAAGGACTCTTAGGCTAAAAATATGTTCAGTGGGTCAAATATATGGACTATTGTATGGCTGATTTAACATCATTAGGAATCTATAAGAATAAATAGCAAAAAAAAATTTCTGGACCCTTTGGCCAAAAAAAGAAAAAAAACCTTAAAAAACGTTTGTGGAACTTTCGGCTAGTAATGGGTTCAGAATGGAAGTCAATGAGTATGTATAGTTAGTTAGTGTTTAAGGACTCTTAGGCCAAAAATATGTTCAGTGGGACAAATATGGACTTCTGTATAGCCATAACAAGTTAAAAAAAAAAAAAATCTTATAAAAACCTTTTGTGGAACTTTTAGTAATGGAAATAACACAAGGGAAGTCAATAAGTATGTATAGTAAGTTAGTGTTTAAGGACTCTTGGGCCGAAAATATGTTCAGTAGGTAAAATAAGGACTTCTTTACAGCCATAAAGTTAAAAAAAAAAAAATCTTATAAAAACCTTTTGTGGAACTTTTAGTAATGGAAATAACACAAGGGAAGTCAATAAGTATGTATAGTAAGTTAGTGTTTAAGGACTCTTGGGCCGAAAATATGTTCAGTAGGTAAAATAAGGACTTCTTTACAGCCATAAAGTTAAAAAAAAAAATATTTTTAATAACCTTTTGTGGAACTTTTGTCTAGTAATGGAAATCAGAAGGGAAGTCAATGATTATGTAAAGTCAGTTAGTGTTTAAGGACTTTTGCGCCAAAAATATGTTCAGTAGTTCAAATATGGACTTCTGTACAGCCATAACAAGTTAAAAAAAAGTCCTTAAAAAGCCTTTTGTGGAACTTTTGGCTAGTAATGGAAATCAGAAGGGAAGTCAATAAGTTAGTGTTTAAGGACTCTTGGGCCAAAAATACGTTCAGTGGGTCAGATATGGACTATTGTATGGCTGATTTAATATGAGAAGGAGTCTATGAGAATAAATAGTAAAAAAAAAACTTTTCTGGACCCAGAAATATGTTCAGTACTTCAAATATGGACTTCCTGTATAGCCATAAAATGTTTAAAAAAAAAAAACTTTAAAAAAACCTTAAACCTTAAAACCTTAAAACCTTAAAAAACCTTTTTTGGAACTTTTGGCTAGTAATGGAAATCAGAAGGGAAGTCAATGAGTATTTAAAGTAAGTTAGTGTTTAAGGACTTTTGCGCCAAAAATATGTTCAGTAGGTCAAATATGGACTTCCTGTATAGCCATAATATGTTAAAAAAAACATTAAAAAACCTTTTGTGGAACTTTTGGCTAGTAATGGAAATCAGAAGGGAAGTCAATGAGTATGTATAGTAAGTTAGTGTTTAAGGACTCTTGGGGCCAAAAATATATTCAGTGGGTCAAATATATGGACTACTGTATGGCTGATTTAATATCAGAAGGAGTCTATGAGAATTAATAGAAAAAAAAAAGGTCTGTATCCTTTGGCCAGAAGTATGTTCAGAACTTCAAATCAAGACTAACGTATGGCTGACTTACCATAAGAAGGAGTCGATATGTATTGATAGAAAGTCAATGTTCAAATACTCTTTTATCAAAAATATGTTCATTAGGACAAATAAGGACTTCTGTACAGCCAGATCATATGAAAAAAAAAACCTTAAAAAAAAACTTTTGTGGAATTTTTGGCTAGTAATTTGAATCAGAAGGGATGTCAATGAGTATGTATAGTAAGTTAGTGTTTAAGGACTCTTGGGCCAAAAATATGTTCAGTAGTTAAAATATGGACTTCCTGTACAGCCATAACATGTTAAAAAAAATTGTTTTAAAAATCTTTTGGGGAACTTTAGTCTAGTAATGGAAATCAGAACTGAAGTCAATGAGTATGTATAGCAAGTTAGTGTTTAAGGACTCTTGGGCCAAAAACATGTTCACTGGGACAAATATGGACTTCCTGTACAGCTATAACATGTTAAAAGAAAAAAAATTTTAAAACCTTTTGTGGAACTTTAGTCTAGTAATGGAAATCAGAAGGGTAGTCAATGAGTATGTATAGCAAGTTAGTGTTTAAGGACTCTTGGGCTAAAAATATATTCAGTAGGTCAAATATGGACTTCTGTACAGCCATAACAAGTTTAAAAAAATCCTTAAAAAGCCTTTTGTGGAACTTTTGGCTAGTAATGGAAATCAGAAGGGAAGTTAATAAGTATGTATAGTAAGTTAGTGTTTAAGGACTCTTGGGCTAAAAATATGTTCAGTGGGTCAAATATATGAACTATTGTATGGCTGATTAAATATCACCAGGAATCTATAAGAATAAATAGCAAAAAAACTTTTCTGCCAGAAGTATGTTCAAAGTGTCAAATAAAAACTAAAGTATGGATGACGTAACATAAGAAGGAGTCAATATGTATGGATAGAAAGTCAATGTTCAAAGACTCTTTCACGAACAATATGTTCAGTAGGACAAATAAGGACTTCTGTACAGCCAGAACATATAAAAAAAAATAAAAAATAAAAAAAAAAACTTTAAAAAAACTTTTGTGGAACTTTTGGCTAGTAATGGAAATCAAAAGGGAAGTCAATGAGTATGTAAAGTCAGTTAGTGTTTAAGGACTTTTGCGCCAAAAATATGTTCAGTAGTTCAAATATGGACTTCTGTACAGCCATAACAAGTTAAAAAAAAGTCCTTAAAAAGCCTTTTGTGGAACTTTTGGCTAGTAATGGAAATCAGAAGGGAAGTCAATAAGTTAGTGTTTAAGGAATCTTGGGCCAAAAATACGTTCAGTGGGTCAGATATGGACTATTGTATGGCTGATTTAATATCAGAAGGAGTCTATGAGAATAAATAGTAAAAAAAAACTTTTCTGGACCCAGAAATATGTTCAGTACTTCAAATATGGACTTCCTGTATAGCCATAAAATGTTAAAAAAAAAAAAAACTTTAAAAAAACCTTAAACCTTAAAACCTTAAAACCTTAAAAAACCTTTTTTGGAACTTTTGGCTAGTAATGGAAATCAGAAGGGAAGTCAATGATTATGTAAAGTCAGTTAGTGTTTAAGGACTTTTGCACCAAAAATATGTTCAGTAGTTCAAATATGGACTTCTGTACAGCCATAACAAGTTAAAAAAAAGTCCTTAAAAAGCCTTTTGTGGAACTTTTGGCTAGTAATGGAAATCAGAAGGGAAGTCAATAAGTTAGTGTTTAAGGACTCTTGGGCCAAAAATACGTTCAGTGGGTCAGATATGGACTATTGTATGGCTGATTTAATATCAGAAGGAGTCTATGAGAATAAATAGTAAAAAAAAACTTTTCTGGACCCAGAAATATGTTCAGTACTTCAAATATGGACTTCCTGTATAGCCATAAAATGTTAAAAAAAAAAACTTTAAAAAAACCTTAAACCTTAAAACCTTAAAACCTTAAAAAACCTTTTTTGGAACTTTTGGCTAGTAATGGAAATCAGAAGGGAAGTCAATGAGTATTTAAAGTAAGTTAGTGTTTAAGGACTTTTGCGCCAAAAATATGTTCAGTAGGTAAAATATGGACTTCCTGTATAGCCATAATATGTTAAAAAAAACCTTAAAAAACCTTTTGTGGAACTTTTGGCTAGTAATGGAAATCAGAAGGGAAGTCAATGAGTATGTATAGTAAGTTATTGTTTAAGGACTCTTGGGGCCAAAAATATATTCAGTGGGTCAAATATATGGACTACTGTATGGCTGATTTAATATCAGAAGGAGTCTATGAGAATTAATAGAAAAAAAAAAGGTCTGTATCCTTTGGCCAGAAGTATGTTCAGAACTTCAAATCAAGACTAACGTATGGCTGACTTACCATAAGAAGGAGTCGATATGTATTGATAGATAGTCAATGTTCAAATACTCTTTTATCAAAAATATGTTCATTAGGACAAATAAGGACTTCTGTACAGCCAGATCATATGAAAAAAAAAACCTTAAAAAAAAACTTTTGTGGAATTTTTGGCTAGTAATTTGAATCAGAAGGGATGTCAATGAGTATGTATAGTAAGTTAGTGTTTAAGGACTCTTGGGCCAAAAATATGTTCAGTAGTTAAAATATGGACTTCCTGTACAGCCATAACATGTTAAAAAAAATTGTTTTAAAAATCTTTTGGGGAACTTTAGTCTAGTAATGGAAATCAGAAGGGAAGTCAATGAGTATGTATAGCAAGTTAGTGTTTAAGGACTCTTGGGCCAAAAATATGTTCACTGGGACAAATATGGACTTCCTGTACAGCTATGACATGTTAAAAGAAAAAAAAATTTAAAACCTTTTGTGGAACTTTAGTCTAGTAATGGAAATCAGAAGGGTAGTCAATGAGTATGTGTAGCAAGTTAGTGTTTAAGGAGTCTTGCTCCAAAAATATGTTCAGTAGGTCAAATATGGACTTCTGTACAGCCATAACAAGTTTAAAAAAATCCTTAAAAAGCCTTTTGTGGAACTTTTGGCTAGTAATGGAAATCTGAAGGGAAGTCAATAAGTATGTATAGTAAGTTAGTGTTTAAGGACTCTTGGGCTAAAAATATGTTCAGTGGGTCAAATATATGAACTATTGTATGGCTGATTAAATATCACCAGGAATCTATAAGAATAAATAGCAAAAAAACTTTTCTGGACCCTTTGGCCAGAAGTATGTTCAAAGTGTCAAATAAAAACTAAAGTATGGATGACGTAACATAAGAAGGAGTCAATATGTATGGATAGAAAGTCAATGTTCAAAGACTCTTTCACGAAAAAATATGTTCAGTAGGACAAATAAGGACTTCTGTACAGCCAGAACATATAAAAAAAAAAAATAATTAAAAAAAAAACTTTAAAAAAACTTTTGTGGAACTTTTGGCTAGTAATGGAAATCAAAAGGGAAGTCAATGAGTATGTAAAGTCAGTTAGTGTTTAAGGACTTTTGCGCCAAAAATATGTTCAGTAGTTCAAATATGGACTTCTGTACAGCCATAACAAGTTAAAAAAAAGTCCTTAAAAAGCCTTTTGTGGAACTTTTGGCTAGTAATGGAAATCAGAAGGGAAGTCAATGAGTATGTAAAGTAAGGTAGTGTTTAAGAACTCTTGAGCCGAAAATATGTTCAGTAGGTCAAATAAGGACTTCCTGTACAGCCATAACATGCTAGAAAAATATTAAAATGTTGCTAAAAATTTTTTTTTTTAAAAATCTTTTGTGGAACTTTTGGCTAGTAATGGAAATCAGAAGGGAAGTCAATGAGTACGTATAGTAAGTTAGTTTAAGGACTCGGGCTGAAAATATGTTCAGTAGGTCAAATAAGGACTTCTTTACAGCCATAACATGTAAAAAAAAAAAAAGAAAAAAGAAAAAAAAAACCTTAAAAAAACGTTTGTGGAACTTTCGGCTAGTAATGTGTTCTGAAGGGAAGTCATTGAATATGTAGTGTTTAAGTTAGTGTTTAAGGACTCTTGGGCTAAAAATATGTTCAGTGGGTCAAATATAATGTATGGGTCAAATATTGTATGGCTGATTTAATATCATCAGGAGTCTATGAGAATAAATAGCAAAAAAAAATTTCTGGACCCTTTGGCCAAAAAAAGAAAAAAACCCTTAAAAAACGTTTGTGGAACTTTCGGCTAGTAATGGGTTCAGAATGGAAGTCAATGAGTAAGTATAGTTAGTTAGTGTTTAAGGACTCTTAGGCCAAAAATATGTTCAGTGGTACAAATATGGACTTCTGTATAGCCATAACAAGTTAAAAAAAAAAAAAAAAATCTTAAAAAAACCTTTTGTGGAACTTTTAGTAATGGAAATAACACAAGGGAAGTTAATAAGTATATATAGTAAGTTAGTGTTTAAGGACTCTTGTTCCGAAAATATGTTCAGTAGGTCAAATAAGGATTTTATCAAATAAGGAAAATTTTTTTTAAAAACCTTTTGTGGAACTTTTGGCTAGTAATGGAAATCAGAAGGGAAGTCAATAAGTAAGTTAGTGTTTAAGGACTCTTGGGCCAAAAATACGTTCAGTAGGTCAAATAAGGACTTCTTTACAGCCACAACATGTTAAAAAAAAAAAAAAAAACTTAAAAAAACGTTTGTGGAAGTTTCGGCTAGTAATGGGTTCAGAAGGGAAGTTAGCGTTCAAGGACTCTTAGGCCAAAAATATGTTCAGTGGGACAAATATGGACTTCTGTATAGTCATGTTAAAAAAAAAATAAAATAAAAAAAAAACCTTTTGTGGAACTTTTGGCTAGAAATGGAAATCAGAAGGGAAGTCAATGAATATGTAAAGTAAGTTAGTGTTTAAAGTCTCTTGCGCCAAATATACGTTCAGTGGTTCAAATATGGACTATTGTATGGCTGATTTAATATCAGAAGGAGACTATGAGAATGAATAGTAAAAAAAACTTTTCTGGACCTAGAAATATGTTCAGAACGTCAAATAAAGACTAATGTATGGCTGACGAAACATAGAGAAAAAGTCAGTATGTATGGATAGAAAGTCAATGTTCAAAGACTCTTTCGTCAAAAATATGTTCAGTACTTCAAATATGGACATCCTGTATAGCCATAATATGTTAAAAAAAAAAAAAAAAAAAAAAACCTTAAAAAACCTTTTGTGGAACTTTTGGCTAGTAATGGAAATCAGAAGGTAAGTCAGTGAGTATGTAAAGCAAGTTAGTGTTTAAGGACTCTTGGGCCAAAAATATGTTAAGAACGTCAAATAAATACTAATGTATGGCTGACGTAACATCAGAAAGAGTCAATATATGGATAGAAAGTCAATTTTCAATGACTCGTTCATCAAAAATATGGTCAGTAGGACAAATAAGGACTTCTTTACAGCCATAACATGTAAAAAAAAAAAAAAAAAAACTTAAAAACCCTTTTGTGGAACTTTTGGCTAGTAATGGAAATCAGAAGGGAAGTCAATGAGTATGTAAAGTAAATTAGTGTTTAAGGACTTTTGCGCCAAAAATATGTTCAGTGGGTCAAATATGGGCTTCTGTACAGCCATAACAAGTTAAAAAAAAAAAAAAAAACCTTTTGTGGAACTTTTGGCTAGTAATGGAAGTCAGAAGGGAAGTCAATGAGTATGTATAGTAAGTTAGTGTTTAAGGACTCTTGGGCCAAAAATATGTTCAGAACGTCAAATAAAGACTAATATATGGCTGACGTAACATCAGAAAGAGTCAATATGTATGGATAGAAAGTCAATTTTCAAAGGCTCGTTCATCAAAAATATGTTCAGTAGGACAAATAAAGACTTCTGTACATCCAGAACATATAAAAAAAGAATAAAGGAAAAAAAAACCTTAAGTGGAAATTTTGGCTAGTAATGGAAATCAGAAGGGAAGTCAATATATATAGTAAGTTAGTATTTAACGACTCTTGGGCCGAAAATATGTTCAGTAGGTCAAATAAGGACTTCTTTACAGCCATAACATGTAAAAAAAAAAAAAAAAAAACCTTAAAAAAAACTTTTAAAAACCTTTGTGGAACTTTCAGCTAGTAATGGGTTCAGAAGGGAAGTCAATGAGTATGTATAGTAAGTTAGTGTTTAAGAACTCTTGGGCCAAAATTACGTTCAGTGGGTCAAATATGGGCTTCTGTACAGCCATAACAAGTTAAAAAAAAACAAAACAAAAAAAAAAAACCTTTTTGTGGAACCTTTGGCTAGTAATGGAAATCAGAAGGGAAGTCAATGAGTATGTAAAGTAAATTAGTGTTTAAGGACTTTTGCGCCAAAAATATGTTCAGTAGGTCAAATATGGGCTTCTGTACAGCCATAACAAGTTAAAAAAAAAAAAAAAAAAAAAAAAAAGAAAAAAAAAAAAAACCTTTTGTGGAACTTTTGGCTAGTAATGGAAATCAGAAGGGAAGTCAATGAGTATGTAAAGTAAGTTAGTGTTTAAGGTCTCTTGGGCCAAAAGTACGTTCAGTGGGTCAAATATGGACTATTGTATGGCTGATTTAATATCACAAGGAGTCTATGAGAATTAATAGTAAAAAAAACTTTTCTGGACCCAGAAATATGTTCTGAACGTCAAATAAAAACTACTGTATGGCTGACGAATCAATCAAGTCAATATGTATGGATAGAAAGTCAATATTCAAAGACTCTTTAGTCAAACATATGTTCAGTACTTCAAATATGGACTTCCTGTATAGCCATAACATGTAAAAATAAAAATAAAAACATTAAAAAAAACGTTTTTTGGCCCGTCTTCGTCAAAAAATAGGAATCAGAGGGAAGTCAATAAGTATGTATGATCGAGAGCTCTTGGGCCAAAAATATGTTCAATAGGTCACATATGGACTACTTTATATGTGATTCAATATCAGAAGGAGTCTATGAGAATAAGTAGCAAAAAAAAAAATGTGTATAGAAAGTTAATGTTTGAAGACTCTTCGGCCAGAAAGATGTTACATGTGTCATAAATGGATAATGTTCTGGCTGATTTAATATGAGTCATCAATCAAATATAGAAATTTCATGATCAATGGCTCTTGGGCCAGAAATATGTTCAATAAGTCAAATACGGATTAAATATAATATATGTTGTTTCAGTGATTGCATGCAAGAACTAACTTGTGTATTAAAGAGATTAAAAACATATTTGATTTCGCATAGTGTTGCACAATCTAATGCTTTGAAGAGATAAGTGCTTTTGCATTGCAATACATACAGTTGTATTGCAACTCGTGCATTGGAAGAGATAAGTGATGCATCGAAGAGGTAAATGCTTTTGCACTGGAATGCATAAAGAACTCATGCATTGAAAAACATAAGTGCTTTTGAATTACGCTGCATACAAGAAAGCGAGCATTGAAAGACAAGTGCTTTTGCATTACAATGCATAGAGAATATAAAGTACTTTATGCATATAAAGTACTCGTGTATTGCAGAGATTAGTGCTTTTCTATTGCATTGCATACAATAACTCGTTTTGCTTTGAAGAGATAAGTGCTGTTGCATTGCAATGCATATAAAATCTCGATGTGCAATGAAGATATTAATTCGTTCGCGGTGCGTTGCATACAAGTACTCGCTGTGCATTGAGAAATTAGTGCTTTTGCATTGCAATGCATACAAAACTCGTTGTGTATTGAAGGGATAGATGCTGTTGCATTGCAATGCATATAAAAACTCGTTGTGCATTGAAGAGATTAGTGCGTTTAAATTGCATTGCATACAATAACTCGTTGTGCATTAAAGAGACAAGTGCTTTTGCATTGCATTCAAGAAGTCGTTGTGCATTGAAGAGATTAGTGCTGTTGCATTGCAATGCATACAAAACTCGATGTGCTTTGAAGAAATTAGTGCTTTTGCATTGCAATGCATACAAAACTCGTTGTGTATTGAATGAAGGGATAGGTGCTGTTGCGTTGCAATGCATATAAGAACTCGTTGTGCATTGAAGAGATTAGTGCGTTTAAATTGCATTGATTTCAAGAAGTTGTTGTGCATTGAAGAGATTAGCGCTGTTGCATTGCAATGCATACAAAACTCGATGTGCATTGAAGAAATTAGTGCTTTTGCATTGCAATGCATACAAAACTCGTTGTGCATTTAAGAGATAAGTCCTATTGCATTGCATTGCATAAAAGAACTTGTTTTGCATTGAAGAGATTAGTGCTTTTGCGTTACAATGCATACAAGAACTCCCTTGTGCATTGAAGATATTAGTGCGTTTGCGGTGCATTACATTGCAGACAAGAACTCGTTGTGTATTGAAGGGATAGATGCTTTTGCATTGCAATGCATATAAGAACTCGTTGTGCATTGAAGAGATTAGTGCTGTTGCGTTGCAATGCATACAAAACTCGATGTGCATTGAAGAAATTAGTGCTTTTGCATTGCAATGCATACAAAACTCGTTGTGCATTGAAGAGATAAGTGCTGTTGCATTGCAATGCGTACAAGAAGTCGTTGTGCATTGAAGAGATAAGTGCGTTTGCATTGCATTGAATTCTAGAACTCACTGTGCATTGAGAAATTAGTGCTTTTGCATTGCGATGCATACAAAACTCTTTGTGCATTGAAGAGACTGGTGCGTTTAAATTGCATTGAGTACAATAAATCGTTGTGCATTGAAGAGACGTGCTTTTGCATTGCATTGCATTCAAAAACTCGTGCATTGAAGAGAAAATTGCTTTTGCGTTACAATTCATACAATAACTCGTTGTGCATTGAAGAGATAAGTACGTTAGCAATGTGTTGCATACAAAACTCGTTTGCAATGAAGAGATTAGTGCTTTTGCATTGCAATGCATACAAAATTCGTTGTGCGTTGAAGAGATAAATCCTGTTGCATTGCAATGCATATAAACTCGTTGTGTATTTAAGAGATTAGTGCGTTTAAATTGCATTGCATTCAAGAACTCGTTGTGCATTGAAGAGATAAGTGCTTTTGCATTGCAATGCATACAAAACTCGTTGTGCATTGAAGAGATTAGTGCTTTTGCGTTACAATGCATACAAGAACTCGCTTGTTGCTTCGAAGATATTAGTGCTCTTGCGGTGCATTGCATTGCAGACAAGAACTGGTTGTGTATTGAAGGGATAGGTGTTGTTGCATTGCAATGCATATAAGAACTCGTTGTGCATTGAAGAGATTAGTGCGTTTAAATTGCATTTATTTCAAGAACTCGTTGTGCATTGAAGAGATAAGTGCTTTTGCATTGCAATGCATAAAATAACTTGTTTTGCATTGAAGAGATTAGTGCTTTTGCGTTACAATGCATACAAGAACTCGCTTGTGCATTGAAGATATTAGTGCTCTTGCGGTGCATTGCATTGCAGACAAGAACTCGTTGTGTATTGAAGGGTAGGTGTTGTTGCATTGCAATGCATATAAGAACTCGTTGTGCGTAGAAGAGATTAGTGCTTTTGCATTGCAATGCTTACAAAAACGTGTGCATTGAAGAGATAAGTGCGTTTGCATTGCATTGCATATCAGAACTCGTTGTGCATTGAAGAAATTAGTGCTTTTGTATTGCAATATTTACAAAAGTCTTTGTGCATTAAAGAGATTAGTGCGTATAAAATGCATTGCATTCAAGAACTCGTTGTGCATTGAAGAGATAAGTGCTGTTGCATTGCAATGCATACAAGAACTCGTTGTGCATTGAAGAGATAAGTGTGTTTGCATTGCATTGAATTCTAGAACTCGTTGTGCATTGAAGAGCTAAGTGCGTTTGCATTGCATTGAATTCTAGAACTCATTGTTCATTGAGAAATTAGTGCTTTTGCATTGCAATGCATACAAAACACTTTGTGAATTTAAGAGATATTTGCTTTTGCGTTACAATCATATAATCTTTTGTGCATTGAAGAGATTGGTGCTTTTGCATTGCATTGCATACAACACTCGTTTGCACTGAAGAGATTAGTGCTTTTGCATTGCAATGCATACAAAACTCGTGCATTGAAAAGACAAGTGCTTTTGCATTGCATACAATAACTCGTTGTGCATTGAAAAGACAAGTGCTTTTGCATTGCATTGCAGACAACACTCGTTTGCTCTGATGAGATTAGTGCTTTTGCATTGCAATGCATACAAAACTCGTTGTGAATTTAAGAGATAAGTCCTGTTGCATTGCAATGCATATAAGAACTCGTTGTGTATTTAAGAGATTAGTGCGTTTAAATTGCATTGCATTCAAGATCTCGTTGTGCATTGAAAAGATTAGTGCTTTTGCATTACAATTGCATATACGAAATCTTTGTGTTTTGACGAGATTAGTGCTTTTGCATTGCAATGCTTACAAAACTCGTGCATTGAAGCGATAAGTGCTGTTGCATTCCAATGCATATAAGAACTTGTTGTGCACTGAAGATTACTGCTGTTACATTGCATTCGTATACGATAACTCGTTGTGCAATAAAGACATAAGTGCTGTTCCATTGCAATGCTTCTAAGAACTCGTTGTGTATTGAAAAAATTTGTGCGTTTTCATTGCATTGCATACAATATCTCGTTGTGCATTGAAGAGATAATTGCTTTTGCGTTACAATGCCTATTTTGTGAATTGAATAGATTAGCGCTTTTGCATTGCACTGCATACAAAACTCGTTGTGCATTGGAGATTAGCTCGTTTGCATTGCATACAATAACTCGTTTTTTGAAGAAAGTCATTTTGCTTTAAAATGCGTATAATCTTTGTGTATTGAAGAGATTAGTGCTTTTGCATTACAATGCATACAAGAACTCAATCAATGTGCATTGAAGATATTAGTGCATTTGCAGTGCGTTGCATACAAAACTCGTTTGCACTGGAGATAAGTCCTGTTGCATTGCTTTCAACATTCTTCAACATTCCTCGGATAAAGTTATGTCGTGTATGCAATGCACTGCTATATATCTCCTCAATGCACCTCGGAATGAGTTGTCTTGCCATGAGTAATCCATAATGCCGGGAAGTAGATAAATATGGCCTGTTGAACATCTTTCTCACCAACGATTCCTCAAACATTACATTTCTTATATATTCCCTTTGACTCCTCCTCATGTTAATTCAGCCAGAACGTAGTACATTATGACCTATTGAACATCTTTCTGGCCAAAGAGTCCTCAAATATTAAGCTACTATACATACTCCAGTTACATCAAGCCATACAGCCAATTAACATCAAGCAGAAAGAAAGTCCGTTTGTATGTATAGTAAGTTAATTTTCAAGGACTAATAATTTGTTAAGTAGGTTAATTGTGGTCTTCTGTACAGCCATAACATGTGAAAAACACTTCGGACCCTTCGGCCAGACATGGGAATCAGAAGGGAAGCCAAAATTTCATGATTGAGCACTCTTGGGCCAGAAATATGTTCAGTGGTAATATGGACTACTGTATGGCTGATTTAATATCAGAAGGAGTCTATAATTGTGTATAAAAAACTTAATTTATAGAAACTACTGTATATGGCTTTTGTGGACCTTTTGGCTATTAATTGGAATCAGAAGGGAAGTCAATGAGTATGTATAGTAAATTAGTGTTTAAGGACTCATGGGCCAAAAATATGTTCAGAGAGTCAAATATGGAATAATGTATGATGACGAAACTTAAGGAGTCAATATTTATAGATAGAAATTCAATGTTCAAAGACTCTTTTGTCAAAAATATGTTCAGTAGGTCAAATAAGGACTTCTGTACAGCCATAACGAAAAAAAAAAAAAAAAAAAAAATTTTAAAAAACCATTTGTGGAACTTTTGGCTAGTAATTGGAATCAGAATAGGTCAATGAGTACGTATTGTAAGTTAGTGTTTAAGGACTCTTGGGCAAAAAATATGTTCAGTGGGTCAAACATGGACTATTGTATGGCTGATTTAATATCAGAAGGAGTCTATGAGAATAAATGGCCAAAAACCTTTTCTGGACCCTTTGGCCAGAAGTATGTTCAGAACTTCAAGTAAAGACTGATGGCTGACTTACCATAAGAAGCAGTCGATATGTATTGATAGATAGTCAATGTTCAAAGACTCTTTTATCAAAAATTTGTTCATTAGGACAAATAAGGACTTCTGTACAGCCATAACATGCAAAAAAAAAAAACTTAAAAAAACCTTTTGTGGAATTTTTGGCTAGTAATTTGAATCAGAAGGGATGTCAATAAGTATTTATAGTAAGTTAGAGTTTAAGGACTCGAATATATGAACTATTGTATGGCTGATTTAATATCACCAGGAATCTATAAGAATAAATAGCAAAAAAACTTTTCTGGACCCTTTGGCCAGAAGTATGTTCAGTAGGTCAAATAAGGACTTCTTTACAGCCATAACATGTAAAAAAAAAATAATAATAAATAAAAAATAAATAAAACCTTAAAAAACCTTTTGTCGAACTTTCGGCTAGTAATGGAAATCAGAAGGGAAGTCAATGAGTATGTATAGTAAGTTAGTGTTTAAGGACTCTTGGGCCGAAAATATGTTCAGTAGGTCAAATAAGGACTTCTTTACAGCCATAACATGTTAAAAAAAAAAATGTAAAAACCTTTTGTGGAACTTTTTGCTAGTAATGGAAATTAGAAGGGAAGTCAATGAGTATGTATAGTAAGTTAGTGTTTAAGAACTCTTGGGCCGAAAATATGTTCAGTAGGTCAAATAAGGACTTCTTTACAGTCATAACATGTTAAAAAAAAAAAATGTAAAAACATTTTGTGGAACTTTTTGCTAGTAGTGGAAATTAGAAGGGAAGTCAATGAGTATGTAAAGTAAGTTAGTGTTTAAGGACTCTTGGGCCAAAAATACGTTCAGTGGGTCAAATATAGACTATTGTATGGCTGATTTAATATCAGAAGGAGTCTATGAGAATAAACAGTAAAAAAAACTTTTCTGGACCCAGAAATATGTTCAGAACGTCAAATAAAGACAAGACAAAGACAAAGACAAATATAATGTATGGCCGACGAAACATCAGAAAAAGTCAATATGTATGGATAGAAAGTCAATGTTCAAAGACTCTTTTGTCAAAAATATGTTCAGTAGGTCAAATATGGATTTCCTGTACAGCCATAACATGTTAAAAAAAACATTAAAAAACCTTTTGTGGAACTTTTGGCTAGTAATGGAAATCAGAAGGAAAGTCAATGATTATGTATGTAAGTTAGTGTTTAAGGAGTCTTGCTCCAAAAATATGTTCAGTAGGTCAAATATGGACTTCTGTACAGCCATAACAAGTTAAAAAAAAAATCCTTAAAAAGCCTTTTGTGGACCTTTTGGCTAGTAATGGAAATCAGAAGGGAAGTCAATGAGTATGTATAGTAAGTTAGTGTTTAAGGACTCTTAGGCTAAAAATATGTTCAGTGGGTCAAATATATGGACTATTGTATGGCTGATTTAATATCAGAAGGAGTCTATGAGAATAAATAGTAAAAAAAAACTTGTCTGGACCCAGAAATATGTTCAGTACTTCAAATATGGACTTCCTGTATAGCCATAAAATGTTTAAAAAAAAAACTTTAAAAAAACCTTAAACCTTAAAACCTTAAAACCTTAAAAAACCTTAAAAAACCTTTTTTGGAACTTTTCGCTAGTAATGGAAATCAGAAGGGAAGTCAATGATTATGTAAAGTAAGTTAGTGTTTAAGGACTTTTGCGCCAAAAATATGTTCAGTAGGTCAAATATGGATTTACTGTACAGCCATAACATGCTAAAAAAAATTAACATGTTAAAAAAAACATTTTTTAAAAACCTTTTGTAGAGCTTTTGGCTAGTAATGGAAATCAGAAGGGAAGTCAATGAGTATTTAAAGTAAGTTAGTGTTTAAGGACTTTTGCGCCAAAAATATGTTCAGTAGGTCAAATATGGACTTCCTGGACTACTGTATGGCTGATTTAATATCAGAAGGAGTCTATGAGAATTAATAGAAAAAAAAATGTCTGTATCGTTTGGCCAGAAGTATGTTCAGAACTTCAAATCAAGACTAACGTATGGCTGACTTACCATAAGAAGGAGTCGATATGTATTGATAGAAAGTCAATGTTCAAATACTCTTTTATCAAAAATATGTTCATTAGGACAAATAAGGACTTCTGTACAGCCAGATCATATGAAAAAAAAAACTTAAAAAAAAACTTTTGTGGAATTTTTGGCTAGTAATTTGAATCAGAAGGGATGTCAATGAGTATGTATAGTAAGTTAGTGTTTAAGGACTCGGGCCAAAAATATGTTCAGTAGTTAAAATATGGACTTCCTGTACAGCCATAACATGTTTAAAAAAAATTGTTTTAAAAATCTTTTGGGGAACTTTAGTCTAGTAATGGAAATCAGAAGGGAAGTCAATGAGTATGTATAGCAAGTTAGTGTTTAAGGAGTCTTGCTCCAAAAATATGTTCACTGGGACAAATATGGACTTCCTGTACAGCTATAACATGTTAAAAGAAAAAAAAATTTAAAACCTTTTGAGGAACTTTAGTCTAGTAATGGAAATCAGAAGGGTAGTCAATGAGTATGTATAGCAAGTTAGTGTTTGAGTCTTGCTCCAAAAATATGTTCAGTAGGTCAAATATGGACTTCTGTACAGCCATAACAAGTTTAAAAAAATCCTTAAAAAGCCTTTTGTGGAACTTTTGGCTAGTAATGGAAATCAGAAGGGAAGTCAATATGTATATTAAGTTAGTGTTTAAGGACTCTTGGGCTAAAAATATGTTCAGTGGGTCAAATATATGAACTATTGTATGGCTGATTTAATATCACCAGGAATCTATAAGAATAAATAGCAAAAAAACTTTTCTGGACCCTTTGGCCAGAAGTATGTTCAAAGTGTCAAATAAAAACTAAAGTATGGATGACGTAACATAAGAAGGAGTCAATATGTATGGATAGAAAGTCAATGTTCAAAGACTCTTTCACGAACAATATGTTCAGTAGGACAAATAAGGACTTCTGTACAGCCAGAACATATAAAAAAAAAAAAAAAATTTAAAAAAAAAATTTAAAAAAACTTTTGTGGAACTTTTGGCTAGTAATGGAAATCAGAAGGGAAGTCAATGAGTATGTAAAGTCAGTTAGTGTTTAAGGACTTTTGCGCCAAAAATATGTTCAGTAGTTCAAATATGGACTTCTGTACAGCCATAACAAGTTAAAAAAAAGCCCTTAAAAAGCCTTTTGTGGAACTTTTGGCTAGTAATGAAAATCAAAAGGGAAGTCAATGAGTATGTATAGTAAGTTAGTGTTTAAGGACTCTTGGGCCGAAAATATGTTCAGTAGGTCAAATAAGGACTTCTTTGCAGCTATAACATGTAAAAAAAGAACAAAAAAAGAACAAAAAACCTTAAAAAACCTTAAAAAACGTTTGTGGAAGTTTCGGCTAGTAATGGGTTCAGAATGGAAGTTCATGAGTATGTATAGTTAGTTAGTGTTTAAGGACTCTTAGGCCAAAAATGTATTCAGTGGGACAAATATGGACTTCTGTATAGCTATAACAAGTTAAAAAAAAAACAAAAAAAAAAAAAAAACATTTTGTGGAACTTTTGGCTAGTAATGGAAATCACAAGGGAAGTCAATGAGTATGTATAGTAAGTTAGTGTTTAAGGACTCTTAGGCCAAAACTATGTTCAGTGGGACAAATATGGACTTCTGTATAGCCATAACAAGTTAAAAAAAAAAAAAAAAAAAAATCTTAAAAAAACCTTTTGTGGAACTTTTAGTAATGGAAATAACACAAGGGAAGTCAATAAGTAAGTTAGTGTTTAAGGACTCTTGGGCCGAAAATATGTTCAGTAGGTCAAATAAGGACTTCTTTACAGCCATAAAGTTAAGTTAGGGTAAGTTAGTGTTTAAGGACTCTTGGGCCGAAAATATGTTCAGCAGGTCAAATAAGGACTTCTTTACAGCCATAAAGTTAAAAAAAAATTTTTTTTAAAAACCTTTTGTGGAACTTTTGGCTAGTAATGGAAATCAGAAGGGAAGTCAATAAGTATGTATAGTAAGTTAGTGTTTAAGGACTATTAGGCCAAAAATATATTCAGTGGGACAAATATGGACTTCTGTATAGCCATAACAAGTTAAAAAAAAAAAAAAAAACTTAAAAAAACATTTTGTGGAACTTTTGGCTAGTAATGGAAATCACAAGGGAAGTCAATGAGTATGTATAGTAAGTTAGTGTTTAAGGACTCTTAGGCCAAAAATATGTTCAGTGGGACAAATATGGACTTCTGTATAGCCATAACAAGTAAAAAAAAAAAAAAAAAAAATTCTTAAAAAAACCTTTTGTGGAACTTTTAGTAATGGAAATAACACAAGGGAAGTCAATAAGTAAGTTAGTGTTTAAGGACTCTTGGGCCGAAAATATGTTCAGTAGGTCAAATAAGGACTTCTTTACAGCCATAAAGTTAAAAAAAATTTTTTTTTAAAAACCTTTTGTGGAACTTTTGGCTAGTAATAGAAATCAGAAGGGAAGTCAATAAGTTAGTGTTTAAGGACTCTTGGGCCAAAAATACGTTCAGTGGGTCAGATATGGACTATTGTATGGCTGATTTAATATCAGAAGGAGTCTATGAGAATAAATAGTAAAAAAAAACTTTTCTGGACCCAGAAATATGTTCAGTACTTCAAATATGGACTTCCTGTATAGCTATAAAATGTTAAAAAAAAATGTAAAAAAAAAACCTTAAACCTTAAAACCTTAAAAAACCTTTTTTGGAACTTTTGGCTAGTAATGGAAATCAGAAGGGAAGTCAATGAGTATTTAAAGTAAGTTAGTGTTTAAGGACTTTTGCGCCAAAAATATGTTCAGCAGGTCAAATATGGACTTCCTGTATAGCCATAATATGTTAAAAAAAACCTTAAAAAAACTTTTGTGGAACTTTTGGCTAGTAATGGAAATCAGAAGGGAAGTCAATGAGTATGTATAGTAAGTTAGTGTTTAAGGACTCTTGGGCTAAAAATATGTTCAGTGGGTCAAATATATGAACTATTGTATGGCTGATTAAATATCACCAGGAATCTGTAAGAATAAATAGCAAAAAAACTTTTCTGGACCCTTTGGCCAGAAGTATGTTCAAAGTGTCAAATAAAAACTAAAGTATGGATGACGTAACATAAGAAGGAGTCAATATGTATGGATAGAAAGTCAATGTTCAAAGACTCTTTCACGAACAATATGTTCAGTAGGACAAATAAGGACTTCTGTACAACCAGAACGTATAAAAAAAATAAATAAATAAAAAAAAAACTTTAAAAAAACTTTTGTGGAACTTTTGGCTAGTAATGGAAATCAGAAGGGAAGTCAATGAGTATGTAAAGTAAGGTAGTGTTTAAGGACTCTTGAGCCGAAAATATGTTCAGTAGGTCAAATAAGGACTTCCTGTACAGCCATAACATGCTTGAAAAATATTAAAATGTTGCTAAAAAATTTTTTTAAAATTTTTTTTTGTGGAACTTTTGGCTAGTAATGGAAATCAGAAGGGAAGTCAATGAGTATGTATAGTAAGTTAGTGTTTAAGGACTCGGGCTGAAAATATGTTCAGTAGGTCAAATAAGGACTTCTTTACAGCCATAACATGTAAAAAAAAAAAAAAGAAAAAAGAAAAAAAAAACCTTAAAAAAACGTTTGTGGAACTTTCGGCTAGTAATGGGTTCAGAAGGGAAGTCAATGAGTATGTAGTGTTTAAGTTAGTGTTTAAGGACTCTTGGGCTAAAATTATGTTCAGTGGGTCAAATATAATGTATGGGTCAAATATTGTATGGCTGATTTAATATCATCAGGAGTCTATGAGAATAAATAGCAAAAAAAATTTTCTGGACCCTTTGGCCAAAAAAAGAAAAAAAACCCTTAAAAAACGTTTGTGGAACTTTCGGCTAGTAATGGGTTCAGAATGGAAGTCAATGAGTATGTATAGTTAGTTAGTGTTTAAGGACTCTTAGGCCAAAAATATGTTCAGTGGGACAAATATGGACTTCTGTATAGTCATGTTAAAAAAAAAAATAATAAAAAAAAAACCTTTTGTGGAACCTTTGGCTAGTAATGGAAATCAGAAGGGAAGTCAATGAATATGTAAAGTAAGTTAGTGTATAAAGTCTCTTGGGCCAAAAATGTTCAGTGGGTCAAATATGGACTATTGTATGGCTGATTTAATATCAGAAGGAGACTATGAGAATGAATAGTAAAAAAAACTTTTCTGGACCCAGAAATATGTTCAGAACGTCAAATAAAGACTAATGTATGGCTGACGAAACATAGAGAAAAAGTCAGTATGTATGGATAGAAAGTCAATGTTCAAAGACTCTTTCGTCAAAAATATGTTCAGTACTTCAAATATGGACGTCCTGTATAGCCATAATATGTTAAAAAAAAAAAAAACTTAAAAACCCTTTTGTGGAACTTTTGGCTAGTAATGGAAATCAGAAGGGAAGTCAATGAGTATGTAAAGTAAATTAGTGTTTAAGGACTTTTGCGCCAAAAATATGTTCAGTAGGTCAAATATGGGCTTCTGTACAGCCATAACGTTAAAAAAAAAAAAAAAGAAAAAAAACACCTTTTGTGGAACTTTTGGCTAGTAATGGAAATCAGAAGGGAAGTCAATGAGTATGTAAAGTCAGTTAGTGTTTAAGGACTCTTGAGCCAAAAATATGTTCAGAACGTCAAATAAAGACTAATATATGGCTGACGTAACATCAGAAAGAGTCAATATGAATGGATAGAAAGTCAATTTTCAAAGACTCGTTCATCAAAAATATGTTCAGTAGGACAAATAAAGACTTCTGTACATCCAGAACATATAAAAAAAGAATAAAGGAAAAAAAAACCTTAAAAAACCTTTTGTGGAAATTTTGACTAGTAATGGAAATCAGAAGGGAAGTCAATATATATAGTAAGTTAGTATTTAACGACTCTTGGGCCCGAAAATATGTTCAGTAGGTCAAATAAGGACTTCTTTACAGCCATAACATGTAAAAAAAAAAAAAAAAACCTTAAAAAAAACTTTAAAAAACCTTTGTGGAACTTTCAGCTAGTAATTGGTTCAGAAGGGAAGTCAATGAGTATGTATAGTAAGTTAGTGTTTAAGGACTCTTGGGCCAAAATTACGTTCAGTGGGTCAAATATGGACTATTGTATGGCTGATTTAATATCACAAGGAGTCTATGAGAATGAATAGTAAAAAAAACTTTTCTGGACCCAGAAATATGTTCTGAACGTCAAATAAAGACTAATGTATGGCTGACGAATCATCAGAAAAAGTCAATATGTATGGATAGAAAGTCAATGTTCAAAGACTCTTTCGTCAAAAATATGTTCAGTACTTCAAATATGGACTTCCTGTATAGCCATAATGTTAAAAAAAACAAAAAAACAAAAAAAAAACAACCTTAAAAAACCTCTTGTGGAACTTTTGCCTAGTAATGGAAATCAGAAGGGAAGTCAATGAGTATGTAAAGTAAGTTAGTGTTTAAGGACTTTTGTGCCAAAAATATGTTCAGTAGATCAAATATGGGTTTCTGTACAGCCACAACAAGTTAAAAAAAAAAAAAAACCTTTTGTGGAACTTTTGGCTAGTAATGGAAATCAGAAGGGAAGTCAATGAGTATGTAAAGTAAGTTAGTGTTTAAGGACTCTTGGGCCAAAAATACTTTCAGTAGGTCAAATATGGACTATTGTATGCCTGATTTAATATCAGAAGGAGTCTATGAAAATAAATAGAAAAAAAACGTTTCTGGACCTAGAAATATGTTCAGAACGTCAAATAAAGACTAATGTATGGCTGACGAAACACAGAGAAAAAGTCAGTATGTATGGATAGAAAGTCGATGTTCAAAGACTCTTTCGTCAAAAATATGTTCAGTACTTCAAATATGGACGTCCTGTATAGCCATAATATGTTAAAAAAAAATAAAATAAAAAACCTTAAAAAACCTTTTGTGGAACTTTTGGCTAGTAATGGAAATCAGAAGGGAAGTCAATGAGTATGTAAAGCAAGTTAGTGTTTAAGGACTCTTGGGACAAAAATATGTTAAGAACGTCAAATAAAGACTAATGTACGGCTGACGTAACATCGGAAAGAGTCAATATGTATGGATAGAAAGTCAATGTTCAAAGACTCTTTCATCAAAAATATGTTCAGCAGGACAAATAAGGACTTCTGTATAGCCATAAGTTAAAAAAATAAATAAATAAAAAAAAAACCTTTTGTGGAACTTTTGGCTAGTAATGGAAATCAGAAGGGAAGTCAATGAATATGTAAAGTAAGTTAGTGTTTAAAGTCTCTTGGGCCAAAAATATGTTCAGTGGGTCAAATATGGACAATTGTATGGCTGATTTAATATCAGAAGGAGACTATGAGAATGAATAGTAAAAAAAACTTTTCTGGACCTAGAAATATGTTCAGAACGTCAAATAAAGACTAATGTATGGCTGACGAAACATAGAGAAAAAGTCAGTATGTATGGATAGAAAGTCGATGTTCAAAGACTCTTTCGTCAAAAATATGTTCAGTACTTCAAATATGGACGTCCTGTATAGCCATAATATGTTAAAAAAAAAAAAAAAAAAACCTTTTGTGGAACTTTTGGCTAGTAATGGAAATCAGAAGGGAAGTCAATGAGTATGTAAAGCAAGTTAGTGTTTAAGTACTCTTGGGCCAAAAATATGTTAAGAACGTCAAATAAAGACTAATGTATGGCCGACGTAACATCAGAAAGAGTCAATATATGGATAGAAAGTCAATTTTCAAAGACTCGTTCATCAAAAATATGTTCAGTAGGACAAATAAGGACTTCTTTACAGCCATAACATGTAAAAAAAGAAAAAAAAAAGAAAAAAAAACCTTAAAAACGTTTGTGGAACTTTCGGCTAGTAATGCGTTCAGAATGGAAGTCAATGTATGTATAGTAAGTTAGTGTTTAACGACTTGGGCCGAAAATATGTTCAGTAGGTCAAATAAGGACTTCTTTACAGCCACAACATGTAAAAAAAAAAAAACCCTTAAAAAAAACGTTTGTGGAACTTTCGGCTAGTAATGGGTTCAGAAGGGAAGTTAGTGTTCAAGGACTCTTACGCCAAAAATATGTTCAGTGGGACAAATATGGACTTCTGTATAGCCATAAGTTAAAAATAAAAAAAAAAACCTTTTTGTGGAACCTTTGGCTAGTAATGTAAATCAGAAGGGAAGTCAATGAATATGTAATGTAAGTTAGTGTATAAAGTCTCTTGGGCCAAAAATGTTCAGTGGGTCAAATATGGACTATTGTATGGCTGATTTAATATCAGAAGGAGACTATGAGAATGAATAGTAAAAAAAAACTTTTCTGGACCCAGAAATATGTTCAGAACGTCAAATAAAGACTAATTTATGGCTGACGAAACATAGAGAAAAAGTCAGTATGTATGGATAGAAAGTCAATGTTCAAAGACTCTTTCGTCAAAAATATGTTCAGTACTTCAAATATGGACCATATGTATAGCCATAATATGTTAAAAAAAAAAAAAAAAAACTTAAAAAACCTTTTGTGGAACTTTTGGCTAGTAATGGAAATCAGAAGGGAAGTCAATGAGTATGTAAAGTAAATTAGTGTTTAAGGACTTTTGCGCCAAAAATATGTTCAGTAGGTCAAATATAGGCTTCTGTACAGCCATAACAAGTCAAAAAAAAAAAAGAAAAAAAAACCTTTTGTGGAACTTTTGGCTAGTAATGGAAATCAGAAGGGAAGTCAATGAGTATGTAAAGTAAATTAGTGTTATAGCCGTAACATGTAAAAATAAAAATAAAAACATTAAAAAAACGTTTTTTGGCCCTTCTTCGTCAAAAAATAGGAATCAGAGGGAAGTCAATAAGTATGTATGATCGAGAGCTCTTGGGCCAAAAATATGTTCAATAGATCACATATATCAGAAGGAGTCTATGAGAATAAGTAGCAAAAAAAAAATGTGTATAGAAAGTTAATGTTTGAAGACTCTTCGGCCAGAAAGATGTTACATGTGTCATAATGGATAATGTTCTGGCTGATTTAATATGAGGCATCACTCAAATATAGAAATTTCATGATCAAGGGCTCTTGGGCCAGAAATATGTTCAGTAAGTCAAATACGGATTAAATATAATATATGTTGTTTCAGTGATTGCATGCAAGAACTAACTTGTGTATTAAAGAGATTAAAAACATATTTGATTTCGCATAGTGTTGTACAATCTAATGCTTTGAAGAGATAAGTGCTTTTGCATTGCAATACATACAATTGTATTGCAACTCGTGCATTGGAAGAGATAAGTGATGCATCGAAGAGGTAAATGCTTTTGCACTGGAATGCATAAAGAACTCATGCATTGAAAAACATAAGTGCTTTTGAATTACGCTGCATACAAGAAAGCGAGCATTGAAAGACAAGTGCTTTTGCATTACAATGCATAGAGAATATAAAGTACTTTATGCATATAAAGTACTCGTGTATTGAAGAGATTAGTGCTTTTCTATTGCATTGCATACAATAACTCGTTTTGCTTTGAAGAGATAAGTGCTGTTGCATTGCAATGCATATAAAATCTCGATGTGCAATAAAGATATTAGTTTGTTCGCGGTGCGTTGCATACAAGTACTCGCTGTGCATTGATAAGTGCGTTTGCATTGCATACTAGAACTCGTTGTGCATTGAGAAATTAGTGCTTTTGCATTGCAATGCATACAAAACTCGTTGTGCATTGAAGATAGTGCGTTTGCGGTGCATTACATTGCAGACAAGAACTTGTTGTGTATTGAAGGGATAGATGCTGTTGCATTGCAATGCATATAAGAACTCGTTGTGCATTGAAGAGATTAGTGCGTTTAAATTGCATTGCATACAATAACTCGTGCATTAAAGAGACAAGTGCTTTTGCATTGCATTCAAGAAGCCGTTGTGCATTGAAGAGATTAGTGCTGTTGCATTGCAATGCATACAAAACTCGTTGTGCATTGAAGAGATAAGTCCTATTGCATTGCAATGCATAAAAGAACTTGTTTTGCATTGAAGATATTAGTGCTCTTGCGGTGCATTGCATTGCAGTCAAGAACTCGTTGTGTATTGAATGAAGGGACAGGTGCTGTTGCATTGCAATGCATATAAGAACTCGTTGTGCATTGAAGAGATTAGTGCGTTTAAATTGCATTGATTTCAAGAAGTTGTTGTGCATTGAAGAGATTAGTGCTGTTGCATTGCAATGCATACAAAACTCGATGTGCATTGAAGAAATTAGTGCTTTTGCATTGCAATGCATACAAAACTCGTTGTGCATTGAAGAGATAAGTCCTATTGCATTGCATTGCATAAAAGAACTTGTTTTGCATTGAAGAGATTAGTGCTTTTGCGTTACAATGCATACAAGAACTCGCTTATGCATTGAAGATATTAGTGCGTTTGCGGTGCATTACATTGCAGACGTGTAACACACTCGTTGTGTGTTGAAGGGATAGATGCTGTTGCATTGCAATGCATATAAGAACTCGTGCATTGAAGATATTAGTGCTTTTAAATTGCATTGCATACAATAACTCGTTGTGCATTAAAGAGACAAGTGCTTTTGCATTGCATTCAAGAAGTCGTTGTGCATTGAAGAGATTAGTGCTGTTGCATTGCAATGCATACAAAACTCGATGTGCATTGAAGAAATTAGTGCTTTTGCATTGCAATGCTTACAAAAACGTGTGCATTGAAGAAATTAGTGCTTTTGCATTGCAATGCATACAAAACTCGTGCATTGAAGAGATAAGTGCTGTTGCATTGCAATGCATACAAGAAGTCGTTGTGCATTGAAGAGATAAGTGCGTTTGCATTGCATTGAATTCTAGAACTCGTTGTGCATTGAAGTGATAAGTGCGTTTGCATTGCATTGAATTCTAGAACTCACTGTGCATTGAGAAATTAGTGCTTTTGCATTGCGATGCATACAAAACTCTTTGTGCATTGAAGAGACTGGTGCGTTTAAATTGCATTGAGTACAATAAATCGTTGTGCATTGAAGAGACGTGCTTTTGCATTGCATTGCATTCAAAAACTCGTGCATTGAAGAGAAAATTGCTTTTGCGTTACAATGCATACAATAACTAGTTGTGCATTGAAGAGATAAGTACGTTAGCAATGCGTTGCATACAAAACTCGTTTGCACTGAAGAGATTAGTGCTTTTGCATTGCAATGCATACAAAATTCGTTGTGCATTGAAGAGATAAATCCTGTTGCATTGCAATGCATGAAATAACTTGTTTTGCATTGAAGAGATTAGTGCTTTTGCGTTAGAATGCATACAAGAACTCGCTTGTGCATTGAAGATATTAGTGCTCTTGCGGTGCATTGCATTGCAGACAATAACTCGTTGTGTATTGAAGGGATATGTGTTGTTGCATTGCAATGCATATAAGAACTCGTTGTGCATTGAAGAGATTAGTGCGTTTAAATTGCACTGAATTCAAGAACTGGTTGTGCATTGAAGAGATTAGTGCTTTTGCATTGCAATGCTTACAAAAACGTGTGCATTGAAGAGATAAGTGCGTTTGCATTGCATTGCATATTAGAACTCGTTGTGCATTGAAGAAATTAGTGCTTTTGTATTGCAATACTTACAAAAGTCGTTGTGCATTAAAGAGATTAGTGCGTATAAAACGCATTGCATTCAAGAACTCGTTGTGCGTTGAAGAGATTAGTGCTTTTGCATTGCAGTGCTTACAAAAACGTGTGCATTGAAGAAATTAGTGCTTTTGTATTGCAATGCATATAAAACTCGTTGTGCATTGAAGAGATAAGTGCTTTTGCATTGCATACAATAACTCGTTGTGCATTGAAAAGACAAGTGCTTTTGCATTGCATTGCAGACAACACTCGTTTGCTCTGATGAGATTAGTGCTTTTGCATTGCAATGCATACAAAACTCGTTGTAAATTTAAGAGATAAGTCCTGTTGCATTGCAATGCATATAAGAACTCGTTGTGTATTTAAGAGATTAGTGCGTTTAAATTGCATTGCGTTCAAGATCTCGTTGTGCATTGAAGAGATTAGTGCTTTTGCATTACAATTGCATATACGAAATCTTTGTGTTTTGACGAGATTAGTACTTTTGCACTGCAATGCTTACAAAACTCGTGCATTGAAGCGATAAGTGCTGTTGCATTGCAATGCATATAAGAACTTGTTGTGCACTGAAGATTACTGCTGTTACATTGCATTCGTATACAATAACTCGTTGTGCAATAAATTCATAAGTGCTGTTCCATTGCAATGCGTCTAAGAACTCGTTGTGTATTGAAAAAATTTGTGCGTTTTCATTGCATTGCATACAATATCTCGTTGTGCATTGAAGAGATAATTGCTTTTGCGTTACAATGCATATTTTGTGCATTGAATAGATTAGCGCTTTTGCATTGCACTGCATACAAAACTCGTTGTGCATTGGAGATTAGCTCGTTTGCATTGCATACAATAACTCGTTTTTTGAAGAAAGTCATTTTGCTTTAAAATGCGTATAATCTTTGTGTATTGAAGAGATTAGTGCTTTTGCATTACAATGCATACAATAACTCAATCAATGTGCATTGAAGATATTAGTGCATTTGCAGTGCGTTGCATACAAAACTCGTTTGCACTGGAGATAAGTCCTGTTGCATTGCAATGCATATAAGAACTCGTTGTGCATTGAAGAGATTATTGCTTTTGCAGTGTAATGCTTACAAGAACTCGGTGTGCATTGAAGAGAAAATTGCTTTTGCATTGCAGTGCATTCAAGAACGCATGTATTGAAGAGATTAGTGCTTTTGCATTACAATGCATACAAGAACTCGTTGTGCAATGAAGAGATAAGTGCGTTTGCATTGCATTGCATACTAGAACTCGTTGTGCATTGAGAAATTAGTGCTTTTGCATTGCATTGCATACAATAACTCGTTCATTGAAGAGATAAGTGCTTTTGTATTACAATGCATATAATAGCTCATTGTGCATTGAAGAGATAAGTGTTGTTGCATGGCAATGCATATAATAACTTGTGCATTGAAGAGATCAGTGCCTTTGCATTGTAATGCTTACAAGAACTCGCTGTGCACTGAAGAGATAAGTGCTTTTGCATTGCATACAAGAACTCGTTGTGCATTAAGTGTTTTTGCAATAGTAAGTGCATATAAACATCATTTGTAGGTATTATCGCCAAGTATATCTCTATTATCTCTAATGTGTCATCTCTAATATGTTATTCTTCAACATTCCTCGGATAAAGTTATGTCGTGTATGCAATGCACTGCTATATATCTCCTCAATGCACCTCGGAATGAGTTGTCTTGCCATGAGTAATCCATAATGCCGGGAAGTAGATAAATATGGCCTGTTGAACATCTTTCTCACCAACGATTCCTCAAACATTACATTTCTTATATATTCCCTTTGACTCCTCCTCATGTTAATTCAGCCAGAACGTAGTACATTATGACCTATTGAACATCTTTCTGGCCAAAGAGTCCTCAAATATTAAGCTACTATACATACTCCTGTTACATCAAGCCATACAGCCAATTAACATCAAGCAGAAAGTCCGTTTGTATGTATAGTAAGTTAATTTTCAAGGACTAATAATTTGTTAAGTAGGTTAATTGTGGTCTTCTGTACAGCCATAACATGTAAAAAACACTTCGGACCCTTCGGCCAGACATGGGAATCAGAAGGGAAGCCAAAATTTCATGATTGAGCACTCTTGGGCCAGAAATATGTTCAGTGGTAATATGGACTACTGTATGGCTGATTTAATATCAGAAGGAGTCTATAATTGTGTATAGAAACTTAATTTATAGAAACTTCTGTATATGGCTTTTGTGGACCTTTTGGCTATTAATTGGAATCAGAAGGGAAGTCAATGAGTATGTATAGTAAGTTAGTGTTTAAGGACTCTTGGGCCAAAAATATGTTCAGAGAGTCAAATATGGAATAATGTATGATGACGTAACTTAAGGAATCAATATTTATGAATAGAAATTCAATGTTCAAAGACTCTTTTGTCAAAAATATGTTCAGTAGGTCAAATAAGGACTTCTGTACAGCCATAACGAAAAAAAAAAAAAAAAAAAAAAAATTTAAAAAACCTTTTGTGGAACTTTTGGCTAGTTATTGGAATCAGAAGAGGTTAATTATTACGTATTATAAGTTAGTGTTTAAGGACTCTTGGGCAAAAAATATGTTCAGTGGGTCAAATATGGACTATTGTATGGCTGATTTAATATCAGAAGGAGTCTATGAGAATAAATGACAAAAAATCTTTTCTGGACCCTTTGGCCAGAAGTATGTTCAGAACTTCAAATAAAGGCTAACGTATGGCTGACTTACAATAAGAAGCAGTCGATATGTATTGATAGAAAGTCAATGTTCAAAGACTCTTTTATCAAAAATATGTTCATTAGGACAAATAAGGACTTCTGTACAGCCATAACATGCAAAAAAAAAAAAAACCTTAAAAAAACCTTTGTGGAATTTTTGGCTAGTAATTTGAATCAGAAGGGATGTCAATAAGTATGTATAGTAAGTTAGAGTTTAAGGACTCTTGGGCTAAAAATATGTTCAGTGGGTCAAATATATGAACTATTGTATGGCTGATTTAATATCACCAGGAATCTATAAGAATAAATAGCAAAAAAGCTTTTCTGGACCCTTTGGCCAGAAGTATGTTCAAAGTGTCAAATAAAGACTAAAGTATGGATGACGTAACAGGAGTCGATATGTATTGATAGAAAGTCAATGTTCAAATACTCTTTTATCAAAAATATGTTCATTAGGACAAATAAGGACTTCTGTACAGCCAGATCATATGAAAAAAAAAACATTAAAAAAAAACTTTTGTGGAATTTTTGGCTAGTAATTTGAATCAGAAGGGAAGTCAATGAGCATGTATAGTAAGTTATTGTTTAAGGACTCTTGGGCCGAAAATATGTTCAGTAGGTCAAATAAGGACTCCTTTACAGCCATAACATGTAAAAAAAAAAAAAAAAAAAATAAAAAAATAAAAAAATAATAAAAAAATAAAACCTTAAAAAACCTTTTGTCGAACTTTCGGCTAGTAATGGAAATCAGAAGGGAAGTCAATGAGTATGTATAGTAAGTTAGTGTTTAAGGACTCTTGGGCCAAAACTATGTTCAGTAGTTCAAAAATGGACTTCCTTTACAGCCATAACATGTTAAAAAAAATTGTTTTAAAAATCTTTTGGGGAACTTTAGTCTAGTAATGGAAATCAGAAGGGAAGTCAATGAGTATGTATAGTAAGTTAGTGTTTAAGGACTCTTGGGCCAAAAATATGTTCAGAGAGTCAAATATGGAATAATGTATGATGACGTAACTTAAGGAATCAATATTTATGAATAGAAATTCAATGTTCAAAGACTCTTTTGTCAAAAATATGTTCAGTAGGTCAAATAAGGACTTCTGTACAGCCATAACGAAAAAAAAAAAAAAAAAAAAAAATTTAAAAAACCTTTTGTGGAACTTTTGGCTAGTTATTGGAATCAGAAGAGGTCAATTAGTACGTATTATAAGTTAGTGTTTAAGGACTCTTGGGCAAAAAATATGTTCAGTGGGTCAAATATGGACTATTGTATGGCTGATTTAATATCAGAAGGAGTCTATGAGAATAAATGACAAAAAATCTTTTCTGGACCCTTTGGCCAGAAGTATGTTCAGAACTTCAAATAAAGGCTAACGTATGGCTGACTTACCATAAGAAGCAGTCGATATGTATTGATAGAAAGTCAATGTTCAAAGACTCTTTTATCAAAAATATGTTCATTAGGACAAATAAGGACTTCTGTACAGCCATAACATGCAAAAAAAAAAAACCTTAAAAAAACCTTTTGTGGAATTTTTGGCTAGTAATTTCAATCAGAAGGGATGTCAATAAGTATGTATAGTAAGTTAGAGTTTAAGGACTCTTGGGCTAAAAATATGTTCAGTGGGTCAAATATATGAACTATTGTATGGCTGATTTAATATCACCAGGAATCTATAAGAATAAATAGCAAAAAAGCTTTTCTGGACCCTTTGGCCAGAAGTATGTTCAAAGTGTCAAATAAAGACTAAAGTATGGATGACGTAACAGGAGTCGATATGTATTGATAGAAAGTCAATGTTCAAACACTCTTTTATCAAAAATATGTTCATTAGGACAAATAAGGACTTCTGTACAGCCAGATCATATGAAAAAAAAAACATTAAAAAAAAACTTTTGTGGAATTTTTGGCTAGTAATTTGAATCAGAAGGGAAGTCAATGAGCATGTATAGTAAGTTATTGTTTAAGGACTCTTGGGCCGAAAATATGTTCAGTAGGTCAAATAAGGACTTCTTTACAGCCATAACATGTAAAAAAAAAATAAAAAAAAAATAAAAAAATAAATAAATAAATAATAAAAAAATAAAACCTTAAAAAACCTTTTGTCGAACTTTAGTCTAGTAATGGAAATCAGAAGGGAAGTCAATGAGTATGTATAGCAAGTTAGTGTTTAAGGAGTCTTGCTCCAAAAATATGTTCAGTAGGTCAAATATGGACTTCTGTACAGCCATAACAAGTTTAAAAAAAATCCTTAAAAAGCCTTTTGTGGAACTTTTGGCTAGTAATGGAAATCAGAAGGGAAGTCAATAAGCATGTATAGTAAGTTAGTGTTTAAGGACTCTTGGGCTAAAAATATGTTCAGTGGGTCAAATAAGGACTTCTTTACAGCCATAACATGTTAAAAAAAAAAAATGTAAAAACCTTTTGTGGAACTTTTTGCTAGTAATGGAAATTAGAAGGGAAGTCAATGAGTATGTAAAGTAAGTTAGTGTTTAAGGACTCTTGGGCCAAAAATACGTTCAGTGGGTCAAATATAGACTATTGTATGGCTGATTTAATATCAGAAGGAGTCTATGAGAATAAATAGTAAAAAAAACTTTTCTGGACCCAGAAATATGTTCAGAACGTCAAATAAAGACAAGACAAAGACAAAGACAAATATTATGTATGGCCGACGAAACATCAGAAAAAGTCAATATGTATGGATAGAAAGTCAATGTTCAAAGACTCTTTTGTCAAAAATGTTCAGTAGGTCAAATATTGACTTCCTGTACAGCCATAACATGTTAAAAAAAACATTAAAAAACCTTTTGTGGAACTTTTGGCTAGTAATGGAAATCAGAAGGAAAGTCAATGATTATGTATGTAAGTTAGTGTTTAAGGAGTCTTGCTCTAAAAATATGTTCAGTAGGTCATATATGGACTTCTGTACAGCCATAACAAGTTAAAAAAAAATCCTTAAAAAGCCTTTTGTGGACCTTTTGGCTAGTAATGGAAATCAGAAGGGAAGTCAATGACTATGTATAGTAAGTTAGTGTTTAAGGACTCTTGGGCCAAAAATATGTTCAGAGAGTCAAATATGGAATAATGTATGATGACGTAACTTAAGGAATCAATATTTATGAATAGAAATTCAATGTTCAAAGACTCTTTTGTCAAAAATATGTTCAGTAGGTCAAATAAGGACTTCTGTACAGCCATAACGAAAAAAAAAAAAAAAAAAAAAAAATTTAAAAAACCTTTTGTGGAACTTTTGGCTAGTTATTGGAATCAGAAGAGGTTAATTATTACGTATTATAAGTTAGTGTTTAAGGACTCTTGGGCAAAAAATATGTTCAGTGGGTCAAATATGGACTATTGTATGGCTGATTTAATATCAGAAGGAGTCTATGAGAATAAATGACAAAAAATCTTTTCTGGACCCTTTGGCCAGAAGTATGTTCAGAACTTCAAATAAAGGCTAACGTATGGCTGACTTACAATAAGAAGCAGTCGATATGTATTGATAGAAAGTCAATGTTCAAAGACTCTTTTATCAAAAATATGTTCATTAGGACAAATAAGGACTTCTGTACAGCCATAACATGCAAAAAAAAAAAAAACCTTAAAAAAACCTTTGTGGAATTTTTGGCTAGTAATTTGAATCAGAAGGGATGTCAATAAGTATGTATAGTAAGTTAGAGTTTAAGGACTCTTGGGCTAAAAATATGTTCAGTGGGTCAAATATATGAACTATTGTATGGCTGATTTAATATCACCAGGAATCTATAAGAATAAATAGCAAAAAAGCTTTTCTGGACCCTTTGGCCAGAAGTATGTTCAAAGTGTCAAATAAAGACTAAAGTATGGATGACGTAACAGGAGTCGATATGTATTGATAGAAAGTCAATGTTCAAATACTCTTTTATCAAAAATATGTTCATTAGGACAAATAAGGACTTCTGTACAGCCAGATCATATGAAAAAAAAAACATTAAAAAAAAACTTTTGTGGAATTTTTGGCTAGTAATTTGAATCAGAAGGGAAGTCAATGAGCATGTATAGTAAGTTATTGTTTAAGGACTCTTGGGCCGAAAATATGTTCAGTAGGTCAAATAAGGACTCCTTTACAGCCATAACATGTAAAAAAAAAAAAAAAAAAAAAATAAAAATAAAAAAATAATAAAAAAATAAAACCTTAAAAAACCTTTTGTCGAACTTTCGGCTAGTAATGGAAATCAGAAGGGAAGTCAATGAGTATGTATAGTAAGTTAGTGTTTAAGGACTCTTGGGCCAAAACTATGTTCAGTAGTTCAAAAATGGACTTCCTTTACAGCCATAACATGTTAAAAAAAATTGTTTTAAAAATCTTTTGGGGAACTTTAGTCTAGTAATGGAAATCAGAAGGGAAGTCAATGAGTATGTATAGTAAGTTAGTGTTTAAGGACTCTTGGGCCAAAAATATGTTCAGAGAGTCAAATATGGAATAATGTATGATGACGTAACTTAAGGAATCAATATTTATGAATAGAAATTCAATGTTCAAAGACTCTTTTGTCAAAAATATGTTCAGTAGGTCAAATAAGGACTTCTGTACAGCCATAACGAAAAAAAAAAAAAAAAAAAAAAATTTAAAAAACCTTTTGTGGAACTTTTGGCTAGTTATTGGAATCAGAAGAGGTCAATTAGTACGTATTATAAGTTAGTGTTTAAGGACTCTTGGGCAAAAAATATGTTCAGTGGGTCAAATATGGACTATTGTATGGCTGATTTAATATCAGAAGGAGTCTATGAGAATAAATGACAAAAAATCTTTTCTGGACCCTTTGGCCAGAAGTATGTTCAGAACTTCAAATAAAGGCTAACGTATGGCTGACTTACCATAAGAAGCAGTCGATATGTATTGATAGAAAGTCAATGTTCAAAGACTCTTTTATCAAAAATATGTTCATTAGGACAAATAAGGACTTCTGTACAGCCATAACATGCAAAAAAAAAAAACCTTAAAAAAACCTTTTGTGGAATTTTTGGCTAGTAATTTCAATCAGAAGGGATGTCAATAAGTATGTATAGTAAGTTAGAGTTTAAGGACTCTTGGGCTAAAAATATGTTCAGTGGGTCAAATATATGAACTATTGTATGGCTGATTTAATATCACCAGGAATCTATAAGAATAAATAGCAAAAAAGCTTTTCTGGACCCTTTGGCCAGAAGTATGTTCAAAGTGTCAAATAAAGACTAAAGTATGGATGACGTAACAGGAGTCGATATGTATTGATAGAAAGTCAATGTTCAAACACTCTTTTATCAAAAATATGTTCATTAGGACAAATAAGGACTTCTGTACAGCCAGATCATATGAAAAAAAAAACATTAAAAAAAAACTTTTGTGGAATTTTTGGCTAGTAATTTGAATCAGAAGGGAAGTCAATGAGCATGTATAGTAAGTTATTGTTTAAGGACTCTTGGGCCGAAAATATGTTCAGTAGGTCAAATAAGGACTTCTTTACAGCCATAACATGTAAAAAAAAATAAAAAAAAAATAAATAAATAAATAAATAATAAAAAAATAAAACCTTAAAAAACCTTTTGTCGAACTTTCGGCTAGTAATGGAAATCAGAAGGGAAGTCAATGAGTATGTATAGTAAGTTAGTGTTTAAGGACTCTTGGGCCAAAACTATGTTCAGTAGTTCAAAAATGGACTTCCTTTACAGCCATAACATGTTAAAAAAAATTGTTTTAAAAATCTTTTGGGGAACTTTAGTCTAGTAATGGAAATCAGAAGGGAAGTCAATGAGTATGTATAGTAAGTTAGTGTTTAAGGACTCTTGGGCCAAAAATATGTTCAGAGAGTCAAATATGGAATAATGTATGATGACGTAACTTAAGGAATCAATATTTATGAATAGAAATTCAATGTTCAAAGACTCTTTTGTCAAAAATATGTTCAGTAGGTCAAATAAGGACTTCTGTACAGCCATAACGAAAAAAAAAAAAAAAAAAAAAAATTTAAAAAACCTTTTGTGGAACTTTTGGCTAGTTATTGGAATCAGAAGAGGTCAATTAGTACGTATTATAAGTTAGTGTTTAAGGACTCTTGGGCAAAAAATATGTTCAGTGGGTCAAATATGGACTATTGTATGGCTGATTTAATATCAGAAGGAGTCTATGAGAATAAATGACAAAAAATCTTTTCTGGACCCTTTGGCCAGAAGTATGTTCAGAACTTCAAATAAAGGCTAACGTATGGCTGACTTACCATAAGAAGCAGTCGATATGTATTGATAGAAAGTCAATGTTCAAAGACTCTTTTATCAAAAATATGTTCATTAGGACAAATAAGGACTTCTGTACAGCCATAACATGCAAAAAAAAAAAACCTTAAAAAAACCTTTTGTGGAATTTTTGGCTAGTAATTTCAATCAGAAGGGATGTCAATAAGTATGTATAGTAAGTTAGAGTTTAAGGACTCTTGGGCTAAAAATATGTTCAGTGGGTCAAATATATGAACTATTGTATGGCTGATTTAATATCACCAGGAATCTATAAGAATAAATAGCAAAAAAGCTTTTCTGGACCCTTTGGCCAGAAGTATGTTCAAAGTGTCAAATAAAGACTAAAGTATGGATGACGTAACAGGAGTCGATATGTATTGATAGAAAGTCAATGTTCAAACACTCTTTTATCAAAAATATGTTCATTAGGACAAATAAGGACTTCTGTACAGCCAGATCATATGAAAAAAAAAACATTAAAAAAAAACTTTTGTGGAATTTTTGGCTAGTAATTTGAATCAGAAGGGAAGTCAATGAGCATGTATAGTAAGTTATTGTTTAAGGACTCTTGGGCCGAAAATATGTTCAGTAGGTCAAATAAGGACTTCTTTACAGCCATAACATGTAAAAAAAAAATAAAAAAAAAATAAAAAAATAAATAAATAAATAATAAAAAAATAAAACCTTAAAAAACCTTTTGTCGAACTTTAGTCTAGTAATGGAAATCAGAAGGGAAGTCAATGAGTATGTATAGCAAGTTAGTGTTTAAGGAGTCTTGCTCCAAAAATATGTTCAGTAGGTCAAATATGGACTTCTGTACAGCCATAACAAGTTTAAAAAAAATCCTTAAAAAGCCTTTTGTGGAACTTTTGGCTAGTAATGGAAATCAGAAGGGAAGTCAATAAGCATGTATAGTAAGTTAGTGTTTAAGGACTCTTGGGCTAAAAATATGTTCAGTGGGTCAAATAAGGACTTCTTTACAGCCATAACATGTTAAAAAAAAAAAATGTAAAAACCTTTTGTGGAACTTTTTGCTAGTAATGGAAATTAGAAGGGAAGTCAATGAGTATGTAAAGTAAGTTAGTGTTTAAGGACTCTTGGGCCAAAAATACGTTCAGTGGGTCAAATATAGACTATTGTATGGCTGATTTAATATCAGAAGGAGTCTATGAGAATAAATAGTAAAAAAAACTTTTCTGGACCCAGAAATATGTTCAGAACGTCAAATAAAGACAAGACAAAGACAAAGACAAATATTATGTATGGCCGACGAAACATCAGAAAAAGTCAATATGTATGGATAGAAAGTCAATGTTCAAAGACTCTTTTGTCAAAAATGTTCAGTAGGTCAAATATTGACTTCCTGTACAGCCATAACATGTTAAAAAAAACATTAAAAAACCTTTTGTGGAACTTTTGGCTAGTAATGGAAATCAGAAGGAAAGTCAATGATTATGTATGTAAGTTAGTGTTTAAGGAGTCTTGCTCTAAAAATATGTTCAGTAGGTCATATATGGACTTCTGTACAGCCATAACAAGTTAAAAAAAAATCCTTAAAAAGCCTTTTGTGGACCTTTTGGCTAGTAATGGAAATCAGAAGGGAAGTCAATGACTATGTATAGTAAGTTAGTGTTTAAGGACTCTTGGGCCAAAAATATGTTCAGAGAGTCAAATATGGAATAATGTATGATGACGTAACTTAAGGAGTCAATATTTATGGATAGAAATTCAATGTTCAAAGACTCTTTTGTCAAAAATATGTTCAGTAGGTCAAATAAGGACTTCTTTACAGCCATAACATGTAAAAAAAAAAAAATACATAAATAAAAAAAAAAAAAAACCTTAAAAAACCTTTTGTCGAACTTTCGGCTAGTAATGGAAATCAGAAGGGAAGTCAATGAGTATGTGTAGTAAGTTAGTGTTTAAGGACTCTTGGGCCAAAACTATGTTCAGTAGTTCAAAAATGGACTTCCTTTACAGCCATAACGTGTTAAAAAAAATTGTTTTAAAAATCTTTTGGGGAACTTTAGTCTAGTAATGGAAATCAGAAGGGAAGTCAATGAGTATGTATAGCAAGTTAGTGTTTAAGGAGTCTTGCTCCAAAAATATGTTTAGTAGGTCAAATATGGACTTCTGTACAGCCATAACAAGTTTAAAAAAAATCCTTAAAAAGCCTTTTGTGGAACTTTTGGCTAGTAATGGAAATCAGAAGGGAAGTCAATAAGTATGTATAGTAAGTTAGTGTTTAAGGACTCTTGGGCTAAAAATATGTTCAGTGGGTCAAATATATGAACTATTGTATGGCTGATTTAATATCACCAGGAATCTATAAGAATAAATAGCAAAAAAAACTTTTCTGGACCCTTTGGCCAGAAGTATGTTCAAAGTGTAAAATAAAGACTAAAGTATGGATGACGTAACATAAGGAGTCAATATGTATGGATAGAAAGTCAATGTTCAAAGACTCTTTCATCAAAATATGTTCAGTAGGACAAATAAGGCATCTGTACAGCCAGAACATATAAAAATAAATAAATCAATTAAAAAAAAATGTAAAAATTTTTTTTTTGAACTTTTGGCTAGTAATGGAAATTAGAAGGGAAGTCAATGAGTATGTAAAGTAAGTTAGTGTTTAAGGACTCTTGGGCCAAAAATACGTTCAGTGGGTCAAATATAGACTATTGTATGGCTGATTTAATATCAGAAGGAGTCTATGAGAATAAATAGTAAAAAAAACTTTTCTGGACCCAGAAATATGTTCAGAACGTCAAATAAAGACTAGACAAAGACAAAGACAAATATTATGTATGGCCGACGAAACATCAGAAAAAGTCAATATGTATGGATAGAAAGTCAATGTTCAAAGACTCTTTTGTCAAAAATGTTCAGTAGGTCAAATATTGACTTCCTGTACAGCCATAACATGTTAAAAAAAACATTAAAAAACCTTTTGTGGAACTTTTGGCTAGTAATGGAAATCAGAAGGAAAGTCAATGATTATGTATGTAAGTTAGTGTTTAAGGAGTCTTGCTCTAAAAATATGTTCAGTAGGTCATATATGGACTTCTGTACAGCCATAACAAGTTAAAAAAAAAAATCCTTAAAAAGCCTTTTGTGGACCTTTTGGCTAGTAATGGAAATCAGAAGGGAAGTCAATGAGTATGTATAGTAAGTTAGTGTTTAAGGACTCTTGGGCCAAAAATATGTTCAGAGAGTCAAATATGGAATAATGTATGATGACGTAACTTAAGGAGTCAATATTTATGGATAGAAATTCAATGTTCAAAGACTCTTTTGTCAAAAATATGTTCAGTAGGTCAAATAAGGACTTCTTTACAGCCATAACATGTAAAAAAAAAAAAATACATAAATAAAAAAAAAAAAAAACCTTAAAAAACCTTTTGTCGAACTTTCGGCTAGTAATGGAAATCAGAAGGGAAGTCAATGAGTATGTGTAGTAAGTTAGTGTTTAAGGACTCTTGGGCCAAAACTATGTTCAGTAGTTCAAAAATGGACTTCCTTTACAGCCATAACATGTTAAAAAAAATTGTTTTAAAAATCTTTTGGGGAACTTTAGTCTAGTAATGGAAATCAGAAGGGAAGTCAATGAGTATGTATAGCAAGTTAGTGTTTAAGGAGTCTTGCTCCAAAAATATGTTTAGTAGGTCAAATATGGACTTCTGTACAGCCATAACAAGTTTAAAAAAAATCCTTAAAAAGCCTTTTGTGGAACTTTTGGCTAGTAATGGAAATCAGAAGGGAAGTCAATAAGTATGTATAGTAAGTTAGTGTTTAAGGACTCTTGGGCTAAAAATATGTTCAGTGGGTCAAATATATGAACTATTGTATGGCTGATTTAATATCACCAGGAATCTATAAGAATAAATAGCAAAAAAAACTTTTCTGGACCCTTTGGCCAGAAGTATGTTCAAAGTGTAAAATAAAGACTAAAGTATGGATGACGTAACATAAGGAGTCAATATCTATGGATAGAAAGTCAATGTTCAAAGACTCTTTCATCAAAATATGTTCAGTAGGACAAATAAGGCATCTGTACAGCCAGAACATATAAAAATAAATAAATCAATTAAAAAAAAATGTAAAAAAATTTTTTGTTGAACTTTTGGCTAGTAATGGAAATCAAAAGGGAAGTAAATATGTATAGTAAGTTAGTGTTTAAGGACTCTTGGGCCGAAAATATGTTCAGTAGGTCAAATAAGGACTTCTTTACAGCTATAACGTAAAAAAAGAACAAAAAAAGAAAAAAAACCTTAAAAAAACGTTTGTGGAACTTTCGGCTAGTAATGGGTTCAGAATGGAAGTCAATGAGTATGTGTAGTTAGTTAGTGTTTAAAGGCTCTTAGGCCAAAAATATGTTCAGTGGGACAAATATGGACTTCTGTATAGCCATAACAAGTTAAAAAAAAAAAAAAAACTTAAAAAAACATTTTGTGGAACTTTTGGCTAGTAATGGAAATCACAAGGGAAGTCAATGAGTATGTATAGTAAGTTAGTGTTTAAGAACTCTTGGGCCGAAAATATGTTCAGTAGGTCAAATAAGGACTTCTTTACAGCCATAACATGTTAAAAAAAAAACATGTAAAAACCTTTTGTGGAACTTTTTGCTAGTAATGGAAATTAGAAGGGAAGTCAATGAGTATGTAAAGTAAGTTAGTGTTTAAGGACTCTTGGGCCAAAAATACGTTCAGTGGGTCAAATATAGACTATTGTATGGCTGATTTAATATCAGAAGTAGTCTATGAGAATAAATAGTAAAAAAAACTTTTCTGGACCCAGAAATATGTTCAGAACGTCAAATAAAGACAAGACAAAGACAAATATAATGTATGGCCGACGAAACATCAGAAAAAGTCAATATGTATGGATAGAAAGTCAATGTTCAAAGACTCTTTTGTTAAAAATATGTTCAGTAGGTCAAATATGGATTTCCTGTACAGCCATAACATGTTAAAAAAAACATTAAAAAAACTTTTGTGGAACTTTTGGCTAGTAATGGAAATCAGAAGGAAAGTCAATGATTATGTATGTAAGTTAGTGTTTAAGGAGTCTTGCTCCAAAAATATGTTCAGTAGGTCAAATATGGACTTCTGTACAGCCATAACAAGTTAAAAAAAAAATCCTTAAAAAGCCTTTTGTGGACCTTTTGGCTAGTAATGGAAATTAGAATGGAAGTCAATGAGTATGTATAGTAAGTTAGTGTTTAAGGACTCTTAGGCTAAAAATATGTTCAGTGGGTCAAATATATGGACTATTGTATGGCTGATTTAATATCATTAGGAATCTATAAGAATAAATAGCAAAAAAAAATTTCTGGACCCTTTGGCCAAAAAAAGAAAAAAAACCTTAAAAAACGTTTGTGGAACTTTCGGCTAGTAATGGGTTCAGAATGGAAGTCAATGAGTATGTATATTTAGTTAGTGTTTAAGGACTCTTAGGCCAAAAATATGTTCAGTGGGACAAATATGGACTTCTGTATAGCCATAACAAGTTAAAAAAAAAAAAAAAAATCTTAAAAAAACCTTTTGTGGAACTTTTAGTAATGGAAATAACACAAGGGAAGTCAATAAGTATGTATAGTAAGTTAGTTTTTAAGGAGTCTTGGGCCGAAAATATGTTCAGTAGGTCAAATAAGGACTTCTTTACAGCCATAAAGTTAAAAAAAATTTTTTTTTTTAAAACGTTTTGTGGAACTTTTGGCTAGTAATGGAAATCAGAAGGGAAGTCAATAAGTAAGTTAGTGTTTAAGGACTCTTGGGCCAAAAATACGTTCAGTGGGTCAGATATGGACTATTGTATGGCTGATTTAATATCAGAAGGAGTCTATGAGAATAAATAGTAAAAAAAAACTTTTCTGGACCCAGAAATATGTTCAGTACTTCAAATATGGACTTCCTGTATAGCCATAAAATGTTAAAAAAAAAATTAAAAAAAAAACTTTAAACCTTAAAACCTTAAAAAACCTTTTTTGGAACTTTTGGCTAGTAATGGAAATCAGAAGGGAAGTCAATGATTGTGTAAAGTAAGTTAGTGTTTAAGGACTTTTGCGCCAAAAATATGTTCAGTAGGTCAAATATGGATTTACTGTACAGCCATAACATGCTAAAAAAATTAACATGTTAAAAAAAACATTTTTTAAAAACCTTTTGTAGAGCTTTTGGCTAGTAATGGAAATCAGAAGGGAAGTCAATGAGTATTTAAAGTAAGTTAGTGTTTAAGGACTTTTGCGCCAAAAATATGTTCAGTAGGTCAAATATGGACTTCCTGTATAGCCATAATATGTTAAAAAAAACCTTAAAAAACCTTTTGTGGAACTTTTGGCTAGTAATGGAAATCAGAAGGGAAGTCAATGAGTATGTATAGTAAGTTAGTGTTTAAGGACTCTTGGGGCCAAAAATATATTCAGTGGGTCAAATATATGGACTACTGTATGGCTGATTTAATATCAGAAGGAGTCTATGAGAATTAATAGAAAAAAAAAAGGTCTGTATCCTTTGGCCAGAAGTATGTTCAGAACTTCAAATCAAGACTAACGTATGGCTGACTTACCATAAGAAGGAGTCGATATGTACTGATAGAAAGTCAATGTTCAAATACTCTTTCATCAAAAATATGTTCATTAGGACAAATAAGGACTTCTGTACAGCCAGATCATATGAAAAAAAAAAACTTAAAAAAAAACTTTTGTGGAATTTTTGGCTAGTAATTTGAATCAGAAGGGATGTCAATGAGTATGTATAGTAAGTTAGTGTTTAAGGACTCTTGGGCCAAAAATATGTTCAGTAGTTAAAATATGGACTTCCTGTACAGCCATAACATGTTAAAAAAAATTGTTTTAAAAATCTTTTGGGGAACTTTAGTCTAGTAATGGAAATCAGAAGGGAAGTCAATGAGTATGTGTAGCAAGTTAGGGTTTAAGAACTCTTTTGCCAAAAATATGTTCACTGGGACAAATATGGACTTCCTGTACAGCTATAACATGTTAAAAGAAAAAAATTTTTAAAAACTTTTGTGGAACTTTAGTCTAGTAATGGAAATCAGAAGGGAAGTCAATGAGTATGTATAGCAAGTTAGTGTTTAAGGAGTCTTGCTCCAAAAATATGTTCAGTAGGTCAAATATGGACTTCTGTACAGCCATAACAAGTTTAAAAAAATCCTTAAAAAGCCTTTTGTGGAACTTTTGGCTAGTAATGGAAATCAGAAGGGAAGTCAATAAGTATGTATAGTAAGTTAGTGTTTAAGGACTCTTGGGCTAAAAATATGTTCAGTGGGTCAAATATATGAACTATTGTATGGCTGATTAAATATCACCAAGAATCTATAAGAATAAATAGCAAAAAAACTTTTCTGGACCCTTTGGCCAGAAGTATGGTCAAAGTGTCAAATAAAAACTAAAGTATGGATGACGTAACATAAGAAGGAGTCAATATGTATGGATAGAAAGTCAATGTTCAAAGACTCTTTCACGAACAATATGTTCAGTAGGACAAATAAGGACTTCTGTGCAGCCAGAACATATAAAAAAATAAAAAAATTTTTTTAAAAAAACTTTAAAAAAACTTTTGTGGAACTTTTGGCTAGTAATGGAAATCAAAAGGGAAGTCAATGAGTATGTAAAGTCAGTTAGTGTTTAAGGACTTTTGCGCCAAAAATATGTTCAGTAGTTCAAATATGGACTTCTGTACAGCCATAACAAGTTAAAAAAAAGTCCTTAAAAAGCCTTTTGTGGAACTTTTGGCTAGTAATGGAAATCAGAAGGGAAGTCAATAAGTTAGTGTTTAAGGACTCTTGGGCCAAAAATACGTTCAGTGGGTCAGATATGGACTATTGTATGGCTGATTTAATATCAGAAGGAGTCTATGAGAATAAATAGTAAAAAAAAACTTTTCTGGACCCAGAAATATGTTCAGTACTTCAAATATGGACTTCCTGTATAGCCATAAAATGTTAAAAAAAAAAACTTTAAAAAAACCTTAAACCTTAAAACCTTAAAACCTTAAAAAACCTTTTGTGGAACTTTTGGCTAGTAATGGAAATCAGAAGGGAAGTCAATGAGTATGTATAGTAAGTTAGTGTTTAAGGACTCTTGGGGCCAAAAATATATTCAGTGGGTCAAATATATGGACTACTGTATGGCTGATTTAATATCAGAAGGAGTCTATGAGAATTAATAGAAAAAAAAAAGGTCTGTATCCTTTGGCCAGAAGTATGTTCAGAACTTCAAATCAAGACTAACGTATGGCTGACTTACCATAAGAAGGAGTCGATATGTATTGATAGAAAGTTAATTTTCAAATACTCTTTTATCAAAAATATGTTCATTAGGACAAATAAGGACTTCTGTACAGCCAGATCATATGAAAAAAAAACCTTAAAAAAAACTTTTGTGGAATTTTTGGCTAGTAATTTGAATCAGAAGGGATGTCAATGAGTATGTATAGTAAGTTAGTGTTTAAGGACTCTTGGGCCAAAAATATGTTCAGTAGTTAAAATATGGACTTCCTGTACAGCCATAACATGTTAAAAAAAATTGTTTTAAAAATCTTTTGGGGAACTTTAGTCTAGTAATGGAAATCAGAAGGGAAGTCAATGAGTATGTATAGCAAGTTAGTGTTTAAGGACTCTTGGGCCAAAAATATGTTCACTGGGACAAATATGGACTTCCTGTACAGCTATGACATGTTAAAAGAAAAAAAAATTTAAAACCTTTTGTGGAACTTTAGTCTAGTAATGGAAATCAGAAGGGTAGTCAATGAGTATGTATAGCAAGTTAGTGTTTAAGGAGTCTTGCTCCAAAAATATGTTCAGTAGGTCAAATATGGACTTCTGTACAGCCATAACAAGTTTAAAAAAATCCTTAAAAAGCCTTTTGTGGAACTTTTGGCTAGTAATGGAAATCAGAAGGGAAGTCAATAAGTATGTATAGTAAGTTAGTGTTTAAGTACTCTTGGGCTAAAAATATGTTCAGTGGGTCAAATATATGAACTATTGTATGGCTGATTAAATATCACCAGGAATCTATAAGAATAAATAGCAAAAAAACTTTTCTGGACCCTTTGGCCAGAAGTATGTTCAAAGTGTCAAATAAAAACTAAAGTATGGATGACGTAACATAAGAAGGAGTTAATATGTATGGATAGAAAGTCAATGTTCAAAGACTCTTTCACGAACAATATGTTCAGTAGGACAAATAAGGACTTCTGTACAGCCAGAACATATAAAAAAAAAAAAATAAAAAAAAAAAAACATTAAAAAACCTTTTGTGGAACTTTTGGCTAGTAATGGAAATCAAAAGGGAAGTCAATGAGTATGTAAAGTCAGTTAGTGTTTAAGGACTTTTGTGCCAAAAATATGTTCAGTAGTTCAAATATGGACTTCTGTACAGCCATAACAAGTTAAAAAAAAGTCCTTAAAAAGCCTTTTGTGGAACTTTTGGCTAGTAATGGAAATCAGAAGGGAAGTCAATAAGTATGTATAGTAAGGTAGTGTTTAAGGACTCTTGAGCCGAAAATATGTTCAGTAGGTCAAATAAGGACTTCCTGTACAGCCATAACATGCTAGAAAAATATTAACATGTTGCTAAAATTTTTTTTTAAAAAAAATCTTTTGTGGAACTTTTGGCTAGTAATGGAAATCAGAAGGGAAGTCAATGAGTACGTATAGTAAGTTAGTGTTTAAGGACTCGGGCTGAAAATATGTTCAGTAGGTCAAATAAGGACTTCTTTACAGCCATAACATGTAAAAAAAAAAAAAGAAAAAAGAAAAAAAAAACCTTAAAAAAACGTTTGTGGAACTTTCGGCTAGTAATGGGTTCAGAATGGAAGTCAATGAGTAAGTATAGTTAGTTAGTGTTTAAGGACTCTTAGGCCAAAAATATGTTCAGTGGGACAAATATGGACTTCTGTATAGCCATAACAAGTTAAAAAAAAAAAAAAATCTTAAAAAAACCTTTTGTGGAACTTTTAGTAATGGAAATAACACAAGGGAAGTTAATAAGTATATATAGTAAGTTAGTGTTTAAGGACTCTTGGGCCGAAAATATGTTCAGTAGGTCAAATAAGGATTTTTTCAAATAAGGAAAATTTTTTTTAAAAACCTTTTGTGGAACTTTTGGCTAGTAATGGAAATCAGAAGGGAAGTCAATAAGTAAGTTAGTGTTTAAGGACTCTTGGGCCAAAAATACGTTCAGTGGGTCAGATATGGACTATTGTATGGCTGATTTAATATCAGAAGGAGTCTATAAGAATAAATAGTAAAAAAAAACTTTTCTGGACCCAGAAATATGTTCAGAACATCCTTTTGTGGAACTTTTGGCTAGTAATGGAAATCAGAAGGGAAGTCAATGAGTATGTAAAGTCAGTTAGTGTTTAAGGACTCTTGGGCCGAAAATATGTTCAGTAGGTCAAATAAGGACTTCTTTACAGCCACAACATGTAAAAAAAAAAAAAACTTAAAAAAAACGTTTGTGGAACTTTCGGCTAGTAATGGGTTCAGAAGGGAAGTTAGCGTTCAAGGACTCTTAGGCCAAAAATATGTTCAGTGGGACAAATATGGACTATTGTATGGCTGATTTAATATCAGAAGGAGTCTATGAGAATAAATAGTAAAAAAAAACTTTTCTGGACCCAGAAATATGTTCAGAACGTCAAATAAAGACTAATGTATGGCTGACGAAACATAGAGAAAAAGTCAGTATGTATGGATAGAAAGTCAATGTTCAAAGACTCTTTCGTCAAAAATATTTTAAAAAAAAATCTTTTGTGGAACTTTTGGCTAGTAATGGAAATCAGAAGGGAAGTCAATGAGTATGTAAAGTAAATTAGTGTTTAAGGACTTTTGCGCCAAAAATATGTTCAGTAGGTCAAATATGGGTTTCTGTACAGCCATAACGTTAAAAAAAAAAAAAAACCTTTTGTGGAACTTTTGGCTAGTAATGGAAGTCAGAAGGGAAGTCAATGAGTATGTAAAGTAAGTTAGTGTTTAAGGACTCTTGGGCCAAAAATATGTTCAGAACGTCAAATAAAGACTAATATATGGCTGACGTAACACCAGAAAGAGTCAATATGTATGGATAGAAAGTCAATTTTCAAAGACTCGTTCATCAAAAATATGTTCAGTAGGACAAATAAAGACTTCTGTACATCCAGAACATATAAAAAAAAGAATAAAGGAAAAAAAAAACTTAAGTGGAAATTTTGGCTAGTAATGGAAATCAGAAGGTAAGTCAATATATATAGTAAGTTAGTATTTAACGACTCTTGGGCCGAAAATATGTTCAGTAGGTCAAATAAGGACTTCTTTACAGCCATAACATGTAAAAAAAAAAAAAAAAACCTTAAAAAAAACTTTTAAAAACCTTTGTGGGACTTTCAGCTAGTAATGGGTTCAGAAGGGAAGTCAATGAGTATGTATAGTAAGTTAGTGTTTAAGGACTCTTGGGCCAAAATTACGTTCAGTGGGTCAAATATGGACTATTGTACGGCTGATTTAATATCACAAGGAGTCTATGAGAATGAATAGTAAAAAAAACTTTTCTGGACCCAGAAATATGTTCTGAACGTCAAATAAAGACTAATGTATGGCTGACGAATCATCAGAAAAAGTCAATATGTATGGATAGAAAGTCAATGTTCAAAGACTCTTTCGTCAAAAATATGTTCAGTACTTCAAATATGGACTTCCTGTATAGCCATAATGTTAAAAAAAAAACAAAAGAAAAAAACAAAACAACCTTAAAAAACCTCTTGTGGAACTTTTGCCTAGTAATGGAAATCAGAAGGGAAGTCAATGAGTATGTAAAGTAAGTTAGTGTTTAAGGACTCTTGGGCCAAAAATACGTTCAGTGGGTCAAATAAGGACTTCTTTACAGCCATAACATGTAAAAAAAGAAAAAAAAAGAAAAAAAACCTTAAAAAACGTTTGTGGAACTTTCGGCTAGTAATGGGTTCAGAATGGGTCAATGAGTATGTATAGTAAGTTAGTGTTTAACGACTCTTGGGCCGAAAATATATTCAGTATGTCAAATAAGGACTTCTTTACAGCCACAACATGTAAAAAAAAAAAAAACCTTTAAAAAAAACGTTTGTGGAAATTTCGGCTAGTAATGGGTACAGAAGGGAAGTTAGTGTTCAAGGACTCTTAGGCCAAAAATATGTTCAGTGGGACAAATATGGACTTCTGTATAGCCATAAGTTAAAAAAAAAAAAATAAAAAAAAAAAAAAACCTTTTTGTGGAACCTTTGGCTAGTAATGGAAATCAGAAGGGAAGTCAATGAATATGTAAAGTAAGTTAGTGTATAAAGTCTCTTGGGCCAAAAATGTTCAGTGGGTCAAATATGGACTATTGTATGGCTAATTTAATATCAGAAGGAGACTATGAGAATGAATAGTAAAAAAAAACTTTTCTGGACCCAGAAATATGTTCAGAACGTCAAATAAAGACTAATGTATGGCTGACGAAACATAGAGAAAAAGTCAGTATGTATGGATAGAAAGTCAATATTCAAAGACTCTTTCGTCAAAAATATGTTCAGAACTTCAAATATGGACCATATGTATAGCCATAATATGTTAAAAAAAAAAAAAAAAAAAAACCTTTTATGGAACTTTTGGCTAGTAATGGAAATCAGAAGGGAAGTCAATGAGTATGTAAAGTAAATTAGTTTTTAAGGACTTTTGCGCCAAAAATATGTTCAGTAGGTCAAATATGGGCTTCTGTACAGCCATAACAAGTTAAAAAAAAAAAAAAACCTTTTGTGGAACTTTTGGCTAGCAATGGAAATCAGAAGGGAAGTCAATGAGTATGTAAAGTAAATTAGTGTTTAAGGACTCTTGGGCCAAAAATATGTTCAGAACGTCAAATAAAGACTAATGTATGGCTGACGTAACATCAGAAAGAGTCAATATGTATGGATAGAAAGTCAATTTTCAAAGACTCGTTCATCAAAAATATGTTCAGTAGGACAAATAAAGACTTCTGTACATCCAGAACATATAAAAAAAGAATAAAGGAAAAAAAAAACTTAAAAAAACTTTTGTGGAAATTTTGGCTAGTAATGGAAATCAGAAGGGAAGTCAATATATGTAGTAAGTTAGTATTTAATGACTCTTGGGCCGAAAATATGTTCAGTAGGTCAAATAAGGACTTCTTTAAAGCCATAACATGTAAAAAAAAAAAAAAAAAAAACTTAAAAAAACCTTTGTGGAACTTTCGGCTAGTAATGGGTTCAGAAGGAAAGTCAATGAGTATGTATAGTAAGTTAGTGCTTAAGGACTCAGTCCAAAATATGTTAAGTGGGAAAAATATGGACTTCTGTATAGCCATAAGTTAAATGAAAAAAGAAAAAAAAAAAAAAAAAAAAAAAAAAACCTTACAAAACCTTTTGTGGAACTTTCGGCTAGTAATGGAAATCAGAAGGGAAGTCAATGAGTATGTAAAGTAAGTTAGTGTTTAAGGTCTCTTGGGCCAAAAGTACGTTCAGTGGGTCAAATATGGACTATTGTATGGCTGATTTAATATCACAAGGAGTCTATGAGAATTAATAGTAAAAAAAACTTTTCTGGACCCAGAAATATGTTCAGTACTTCAAATATGGACTTCCTGTATAGCCATAACATGTAAAAATAAAAATAAAAACATTAAAAAAAAACGTTTTTTGGCCCGTCTTTGTCAAAAAATAGGAATCAGAGGGAAGTCAATAAGTATGTATGGCCAAAAATATGTTCAATAGGTCACATATGGACTACTTTATGGGTGATTCAATATCAGAAGGAGTCTATGAGAATAAGCAGCAAAAAAAAAAATGTGTATAGAAAGTTAATGTTTGAAGACTCTTCGGCCAGAAAGATGTTACATGTGTCATAATGGATAATGTTCTGGCTGATTTAATATGAGGCATCAATCAAATATAGAAATTTCATGATCAAGGGCTCTTGGGCCAGAAATATGTTCAATAAGTCAAATACGGATTAAATATAATATATGTTGTTTCAGTGATTGCATGCAAGAACTAACTTGTGAATTGAAGAGATTAAAAACATATTTGATTTCGCATAGTGTTGCACAATCTAATGCTTTGAAGAGATAAGTGCTTTTGCATTGCAATACATACAATTGTATTGCAACTCGTGCATTGGAAGAGATAAGTGATGCATCGAAGAGGTAAATGCTTTTGCACTGGAATGCATAAAGAACTCATGCATTGAAAACCATAAGTGCTTTTGAATTACGCTGCATACAAGAAAGCGAGCATTGAAAGACAAGTGCTTTTGCATTACAATGCATAGAGAATGTAAAGTACTTTATGCATATAAAGTACTCGTGTATTGAAGAGATTAGTGCTTTTCTATTGCATTGCATACAATAACTCGTTTTGCTTTGAAGAGATAAGTGCTGTTGCATTGCAATGCATATAAAATCTCGATGTGCAATGAAGATATTAATTCGTTCGCGGTGCGTTGATAAGTGCGTTTGCATTGCATACTAGAACTCGTTGTGCATTGAGAAATTAGTGCTTTTGCATTGCAATGCATACAAAACTCGTTGTGCATTGAAGATAGTGCGTTTGCGGTGCATTACATTGCAGACAAGAACTCGTTGTGTATTGAAGGGATAGATGCTGTTGCATTGCAATGCATATAAGAACTCGTTGTGCATTGAAGAGATTAGTGCGTTTAAATTGCATTGCATACAATAACTCGTTGTGCATTGAAGAGATTAGTGCTGTTTGCATTGCAATGCATACAAAACTCGATGTGCTTTGAAGAAATTAGTGCTTTTGCATTGCAATGCATACAAAACTCGTTGTGCATTGAAGAGATAAGTCCTATTGCATTGCAATGCATAAAAGAACTTGTTTTGCATTGAAGATATTAGTGCTCTTGCGGTACATTGCAATGCATATAAGAACTCGTTGTGCATTGAAGAGATTAGTGCGTTTAAATTGCATTGATTTCAAGAACTCGTGCATTGAAGAGATAAGTACTGTTGCATTGCAATGCATATAAGAACTCGTGCATTGAAGATATTAGTGCGTTTAAATTGCATTGCATACAATAACTCGTTGTGCATTAAAGAGACAAGTGCTTTTGCATTGCATTCAAGAAGTCGTGCATTGAAGAGATTAGTGCTGTTGCATTGCAATGCATACAAAACTCGATGTGCATTGAAGAAATTAGTGCTTTTGCATTGCAATGCTTTCAAAAACGTGTGCATTGAAGAAATTAGTGCTTTTGCATTGCAATGCATACAAAACTCGTTGTGCATTGAAGAGATAAGTGCTGTTGCATTGCAATGCATACAAGAAGTCGTTGTGCATTGAAGAGATAAGTGCGTTTGCATTGCATTGAATTCTAGAACTCGTTGTGCATTGAAGAGATAAGTGCGTTTGCATTGCATTGAATTCTAGAACTCACTGTGCATTGAGAAATTAGTGCTTTTGCATTGCGATGCATACAAAACTCTTTGTGCATTGAAGAGACTGGTGCGTTTAAATTGCACTGAGTACAATAAATCGTTGTGCATTGAAGAGACGTGCTTTTGCATTGCATTGCATTCAAAAACTCGTGCATTGAAGAGAAAATTGCTTTTGCGTTACAATGCATACAATAACTCGTTGTGCATTGAAGAGATAAGTACGTTAGCAATGCGTTGCATACAAAACTCGTTTGCACTGAAGAGATTAGTGCTTTTGCATTGCAATGCATACAAAATTCGTTGTGCATTGAAGAGATAAATCCTGTTGCATTGCAATGCATATAAGAACTCGTTGTGTATTTAAGAGATTAATGCGTTTAAACTGCATTGCATTCAAGAACTCGTTGTGCATTGAAGAGATTAGTGCGTTTAAATTACATTTATTTCAAGAACTCGTTGTGCATTGAAGAGATAAGTCCTATTGCATTGCAATGCATAAAAGAACTTGTTTTGCATTGAAGAGATTAGTGCTTTTGCGTTACAATGCATACAAGAACTCGCTTGTGCATTGAAGATATTATTGCTCTTGCGGTGCATTGCATTGCAGACAAGAACTCGTTGTGTATTGAAGGGATAGGTGTTGTTGCATTGCAATGCATATAAGAACTCGTTGTGCATTGAAGAGATTAGTGCGTTTAAATTGCATTGAATTCAAGAACTGGTTGTGCATTGAAGAGATTAGTGCTTTTGCATTGCAATGCTTACAAAAGTCGTTGTGCATTAAAGAGATTAGTGCGTATAAAATGCATTGCATTCAAGAACTCGTTGTGCATTGAAGAGATAAGTGCTGTTGCATTGCAATGCATACAAGAACTCGTTGTGCATTGAAGAGATAAGTGTGTTTGCATTGCATTGAATTCTAGAACTCGTTGTGCATTGAAGAGATAAGTGCGTTTGCATTGCATTGAATTCTAGAACTCATTGTTCATTGAGAAATTAGTGCTTTTGCATTGCAATGCATACAAAACACTTTGTGAATTTAAGAGATAATTGCTTTTGCGTTACAATCATATAATCTTTTGTGCATTGAAGAGATTAGTGCTTTTGCATTGCATTGCATACAACACTCGTTTGCACTGAAGAGATTAGTGCTTTTGCATTGCAATGCATACAAAACTCGTGCATTGAAAAGACAAGTGCTTTTGCATTGCATACAATAACTCGTTGTGCATTGAAAAGACAAATGCTTTTGCATTGCATTGCAGACAACACTCGTTTGCTCTGATGAGATTAGTGCTTTTGCATTGCAATGCATACAAAACTCGTTGTGAATTTAAGAGATAAGTCCTGTTGCATTGCAATGCATATAAGAACTCGTTGTGTATTTTAGAGATTAGTGCGTTTAAATTGCATTGCATTCAAGATCTCGTTGTGCATTGAAGAGATTAGTGCTTTTGCATTACAATTGCATATACGAAATCTTTGTGTTTTGACGAGATTAGTGCTTTTGCATTGCAATGCTTACAAAACTCGTGCATTGAAGCGATAAGTGCTGCTGCATTCCAATGCATATAAGAACTTGTTGTGCACCGAAGATTACTGCTGTTACATTGCATTCGTATACGATAACTCGTTGTGCAATAAAGACATAAGTGCTGTTCCATTGCAATGCTTCTAAGAACTCGTTGTGTATTGAAAAAATTTGTGCGTTTTCATTGCATTGCATACAATATCTCGTTGTGCATTGAAGAGATAATTGATTTTGCGTTACAATGCCTATTTTGTGCATTGAATAGATTAGCGCTTTTGCATTGCACTGCATACAAAACTCGTTGTGCATTGGAGATTAGCTCGTTTGCATTGCATACAATAACTCGTTTTTTTAAGAAAGTCATTTTGCTTTAAAATGCGTATAATCTTTGTGTATTGAACAAAGTGCTTTTGCATTACAATGCATACAAGAACTCAATCAATGTGCATTGAAGATATTAGTGCATTTGCAGTGCGTTGCATACAAAACTCGTTTGCACTGGAGATAAGTCCTGTTGCATTGCTTTCAACATTCTTCAACATTCCTCGGATAAAGTTATGTCGTGTATGCAATGCACTGCTATATATCTCCTCAATGCACCTCGGAATGAGTTGTCTTGCCATGAGTAATCCATAATGCCGGGAAGTAGATAAATATGGCCTGTTGAACATCTTTCTCACCAACGATTCCTCAAACATTACATTTCTTATATATTCCCTTTGACTCCTCCTCATGTTAATTCAGCCAGAACGTAGTACATTATGACCTATTGAACATCTTTCTGGCCAAAGAGTCCTCAAATATTAAGCTACTATACATACTCCTGTTACATCAAGCCATACAGCCAATTAACATCAAGCAGAAAGAAAGTCCGTTTGTATGTATAGTAAGTTAATTTTCAAGGACTAATAATTTGTTAAGTAGGTTAATTGTGGTCTTCTGTACAGCCATAACATGTAAAAAACACTTCGGACCCTTCGGCCAGACATGGGAATCAGGGGAATCAAAAATTTCATGATTGAGCACTCTTGGGCCAGAAATATGTTCAGTGGTAATATGGACTACTGTATGGCTGATTTAATATCAGAAGGAGTCTATAATTGTGTATAGAAACTTAATATATAGAAACTTCTGTATATGGCTTTTGTGGACCTTTTGGCTATTAATTGGAATCAGAAGGGAAGTCAATGAGTATGTATAGTAAGTTAGTGTTTAAGGACTCTTGGGCCAAAAATATGTTCAGAGAGTCAAATATGGAATAATGTATGATGACGTAACTTAAGGAGTCAATATTTATAGATAGAAATTCAATGTTCAAAGACTCTTTTGTCAAAAATATGTTCAGTAGGTCAAATAAGGACTTCTGTACAGCCATAACGAAAAAAAAAAAAAAAAAACAAATTTAAAAAACCTTTTGTGGAACTTTTGGCTAGTAATTGGAATCAGAATAGGTCAATGAGTACGTATTGTAAGTTAGTGTTTAAGGACTCTTGGGCAAAAAATATGTTCAGTGGGTCAAACATGGACTATTGTATGGCTGATTTAATATCAGAAGGAGTCTATGAGAATAAATGGCAAAAAACCTTTTCTGGACCCTTTGGCCAGAAGTATGTTCAGAACTTCAAATAAAGACTAACGTATGGCTGACTTACCATAAGAAGCAGTCGATATGTATTGATAGAAAGTCAATGTTCAAAGACTCTTTTATCAAAAATATGTTCATTAGGACAAATAAGGACTTCTGTACAGCCATAACATGCAAAAAAAAAAAACTTAAAAAAACCTTTTGTGGAATTTTTGGCTAGTAATTTGAATCAGAAGGGATGTCAATAAGTATGTATAGTAAGTTAGAGTTTAAGGACTCTTGGGCTAAAAATATGTTCAGTGGGTCAAATATATGAACTATTGTATGGCTGATTTAATATCACCAGGAATCTATAAGAATAAATAGCAAAAAAACTTTTCTGGACACTTTGGCCAGAAGTATGTTCAAAGTGTCAAATAAAGACTAAAGTATGGATGACGTAACATAAGAAGCAGTCGATATGTATTGATAGAAAGTCAATGTTCAAAGACTCTTTTATCAAAAATATGTTCATTAGGACAAATAAGGACTTCTGTACAGCCATAACATGCAAAAAAAAAAAAACCTTAAAAAATCCTTTTGTGGAATTTTTGGCTAGTAATTTGAATCAGAAGGGATGTCAATAAGTATGTATAGTAAGTTAGAGTTTAAGGACTCTTGGGCTAAAAATATGTTCAGTGGGTCAAATATATGAACTATTGTATGGCTGATTTAATATCACCAGGAATCTATAAGAATAAATAGCAAAAAAACTTTTCTGGACCCTTTGGCCAGAAGTATGTTCAAAGTGTCAAATAAAGACTAAAGTATGGATGACGTAACATAAGAAGGAGTCAATATGTATGGATAGAAAGTAAATGTTCAAAGACTATTTCATGAACAATATGTTCAGTAGGACAAATAAAAATAATAAAAATAAATAATAAAAAAAAAAAAAACTTTAAAAAAACTTTTCTAGACCCTTTGGCCAGAAGTATGTTCAAAGTGTCAAATAAAGACTAAAGTATGGATGACGTAACATAAGAAGGAGTCGATATGTATTGATAGAAAGTCAATGTTCAAATACTCTTTTATCAAAAATATGTTCATTAGGACAAATAAGGACTTCTGTACAGCCAGATCATATGAAAAAAAAAACATTAAAAAAAAACTTTTGTGGAATTTTTGGCTAGTAATTTGAATCAGAAGGGAAGTCAATGAGTACGTATAGTAAGTTATTGTTTTAGGACTCTTGGGCCAAAAATATGTTCAGTAGTTCAAAAATGGACTTCCTTTACAGCCATAAAATGTTAAAAAAAATTGTTTTAAAAATCTTTTGGGGAACTTTAGTCTAGTAATGGAAATCAGAAGGGAAGTCAATGAGTATGTAAAGTAAGTTAGTGTTTAAGGACTCTTGGGCCAAAAATACGTTCAGTGGGTCAAATATAGACTATTGTATGGCTGATTTAATATCAGAAGGAGTCTATGAGAATAAATAGTAAAAAAAACTTTTCTGGACCCAGAAATATGTTCAGAACGTCAAATAAAGACAAGACAAAGACAAAGACAAATATAATGTATGGCCGACGAAACATCAGAAAAAGTCAATATGTATGTATAGAAAGTCAATGTTCAAAGACTCTTTTGTCAAAAATATGTTCAGTAGGTCAAATATGGACTTCTGTACAGCCATAACAAGTTTAAAAAAAAATCCTTAAAAAGCCTTTTGTGGACCTTTTGGCTAGTAATGGAAATCAGAAGGGAAGTCAATGAGTATGTATAGTGAGTTAGTGTTTAAGGACTCTTAGGCTAAAAATATGTTCAGTGGGTCAAATATATGGACTATTGTATGGCTGATTTAACATCATTAGGAATCTATAAGAATAAATAGCAAAAAAAAATTTCTGGACCCTTTGGCCAAAAAAAGAAAAAAGACCTTAAAAAACGTTTGTGGAACTTTCGGCTAGTAATGGGTTCAGAATGGAAGTCAATGAGTATGTATAGTTAGTTAGTGTTTAAGGACTCTTAGGCCAAAAATATGTTCAGTGGGACAAATATGGACTTCTGTATAGCCATAACAAGTTAAAAAAAAAAAAAATCTTATAAAAACCTTTTGTGGAACTTTTAGTAATGGAAATAACACAAGGGAAGTCAATAAGTATGTATAGTAAGTTAGTGTTTAAGGACTCTTGGGCCGAAAATATGTTCAGTAGGTAAAATAAGGACTTCTTTACAGCCATAAAGTTAAAAAAAAAAAAATCTTATAAAAACCTTTTGTGGAACTTTTAGTAATGGAAATAACACAAGGGAAGTCAATAAGTATGTATAGTAAGTTAGTGTTTAAGGACTCTTGGGCCGAAAATATGTTCAGTAGGTAAAATAAGGACTTCTTTACAGCCATAAAGTTAAAAAAATAAATATTTTTAATAACCTTTTGTGGAACTTTTGTCTAGTAATGGAAATCAGAAGGGAAGTCAATGATTATGTAAAGTCAGTTAGTGTTTAAGGACTTTTGCGCCAAAAATATGTTCAGTAGTTCAAATATGGACTTCTGTACAGCCATAACAAGTTAAAAAAAAGTCCTTAAAAAGCCTTTTGTGGAACTTTTGGCTAGTAATGGAAATCAGAAGGGAAGTCAATAAGTTAGTGTTTAAGGACTCTTGGGCCAAAAATACGTTCAGTGGGTCAGATATGGACTATTGTATGGCTGATTTAATATGAGAAGGAGTCTATGAGAATAAATAGTAAAAAAAAAACTTTTCTGGACCCAGAAATATGTTCAGTACTTCAAATATGGACTTCCTGTATAGCCATAAAATGTTAAAAAAAAAAAAACTTTAAAAAAACCTTAAACCTTAAAACCTTAAAACCTTAAAAAACCTTTTTTGGAACTTTTGGCTAGTAATGGAAATCAGAAGGGAAGTCAATGAGTATTTAAAGTAAGTTAGTGTTTAAGGACTTTTGCGCCAAAAATATGTTCAGTAGGTCAAATATGGACTTCCTGTATAGCCATAATATGTTAAAAAAAACATTAAAAAACATTTTGTGGAACTTTTGGCTAGTAATGGAAATCAGAAGGGAAGTCAATGAGTATGTATAGTAAGTTAGTGTTTAAGGACTCTTGGGGCCAAAAATATATTCAGTGGGTCAAATATATGGACTACTGTATGGCTGATTTAATATCAGAAGGAGTCTATGAGAATTAATAGAAAAAAAAAAGGTCTGTATCCTTTGGCCAGAAGTATGTTCAGAACTTCAAATCAAGACTAACGTATGGCTGACTTACCATAAGAAGGAGTCGATATGTATTGATAGAAAGTCAATGTTCAAATACTCTTTTATCAAAAATATGTTCATTAGGACAAATAAGGACTTCTGTACAGCCAGATCATATGAAAAAAAAAACCTTAAAAAAAAACTTTTGTGGAATTTTTGGCTAGTAATTTGAATCAGAAGGGATGTCAATGAGTATGTATAGTAAGTTAGTGTTTAAGGACTCTTGGGCCAAAAATATGTTCAGTAGTTAAAATATGGACTTCCTGTACAGCCATAACATGTTAAAAAAAATTGTTTTAAAAATCTTTTGGGGAACTTTAGTCTAGTAATGGAAATCAGAACTGAAGTCAATGAGTATGTATAGCAAGTTAGTGTTTAAGGACTCTTGGGCCAAAAACATGTTCACTGGGACAAATATGGACTTCCTGTACAGCTATAACATGTTAAAAGAAAAAAAAATTTAAAACCTTTTGTGGAACTTTAGTCTAGTAATGGAAATCAGAAGGGTAGTCAATGAGTATGTATAGCAAGTTAGTGTTTAAGGACTCTTGGGCTAAAAATATATTCAGTAGGTCAAATATGGACTTCTGTACAGCCATAACAAGTTTAAAAAAATCCTTAAAAAGCCTTTTGTGGAACTTTTGGCTAGTAATGGAAATCAGAAGGGAAGTTAATAAGTATGTATAGTAAGTTAGTGTTTAAGGACTCTTGGGCTAAAAATATGTTCAGTGGGTCAAATATATGAACTATTGTATGGCTGATTAAATATCACCAGGAATCTATAAGAATAAATAGCAAAAAAACTTTTCTGCCAGAAGTATGTTCAAAGTGTCAAATAAAAACTAAAGTATGGATGACGTAACATAAGAAGGAGTCAATATGTATGGATAGAAAGTCAATGTTCAAAGACTCTTTCACGAACAATATGTTCAGTAGGACAAATAAGGACTTCTGTACAGCCAGAACATATAAAAAAAAATAAAAAATTAAAAAAAAAACTTTAAAAAAACTTTTGTGGAACTTTTGGCTAGTAATGGAAATCAAAAGGGAAGTCAATGAGTATGTAAAGTCAGTTAGTGTTTAAGGACTTTTGCGCCAAAAATATGTTCAGTAGTTCAAATATGGACTTCTGTACAGCCATAACAAGTTAAAAAAAAGTCCTTAAAAAGCCTTTTGTGGAACTTTTGGCTAGTAATGAAAATCAGAAGGGAAGTCAATAAGTTAGTGTTTAAGGAATCTTGGGCCAAAAATACGTTCAGTGGGTCAGATATGGACTATTGTATGGCTGATTTAATATCAGAAGGAGTCTATGAGAATAAATAGTAAAAAAAAACTTTTCTGGACCCAGAAATATGTTCAGTACTTCAAATATGGACTTCCTGTATAGCCATAAAATGTTAAAAAAAAAAAAACTTTAAAAAAACCTTAAACCTTAAAACCTTAAAACCTTAAAAAACCTTTTTTGGAACTTTTGGCTAGTAATGGAAATCAGAAGGGAAGTCAATGATTATGTAAAGTCAGTTAGTGTTTAAGGACTTTTGCGCCAAAAATATGTTCAGTAGTTCAAATATGGACTTCTGTACAGCCATAACAAGTTAAAAAAAAGTCCTTAAAAAGCCTTTTGTGGAACTTTTGGCTAGTAATGGAAATCAGAAGGGAAGTCAATAAGTTAGTGTTTAAGGACTCTTGGGCCAAAAATACGTTCAGTGGGTCAGATATGGACTATTGTATGGCTGATTTAATATCAGAAGGAGTCTATGAGAATAAATAGTAAAAAAAAACTTTTCTGGACCCAGAAATATGTTCAGTACTTCAAATATGGACTTCCTGTATAGCCATAAAATGTTAAAAAAAAAAACTTTAAAAAAAACCTTAAACCTTAAAACCTTAAAACCTTAAAAAACCTTTTTTGGAACTTTTGGCTAGTAATGGAAATCAGAAGGGAAGTCAATGAGTATTTAAAGTAAGTTAGTGTTTAAGGACTTTTGCGCCAAAAATATGTTCAGTAGGTAAAATATGGACTTCCTGTATAGCCATAATATGTTAAAAAAAACCTTAAAAAACCTTTTGTGGAACTTTTGGCTAGTAATGGAAATCAGAAGGGAAGTCAATGAGTATGTATAGTAAGTTATTGTTTAAGGACTCTTGGGGCCAAAAATATATTCAGTGGGTCAAATATATGGACTACTGTATGGCTGATTTAATATCAGAAGGAGTCTATGAGAATTAATAGAAAAAAAAAAGGTCTGTATCCTTTGGCCAGAAGTATGTTCAGAACTTCAAATCAAGACTAACGTATGGCTGACTTACCATAAGAAGGAGTCGATATGTATTGATAGATAGTCAATGTTCAAATACTCTTTTATCAAAAATATGTTCATTAGGACAAATAAGGACTTCTGTACAGCCAGATCATATGAAAAAAAAAACCTTAAAAAAAAACTTTTGTGGAATTTTTGGCTAGTAATTTGAATCAGAAGGGATGTCAATGAGTATGTATAGTAAGTTAGTGTTTAAGGACTCTTGGGCCAAAAATATGTTCAGTAGTTAAAATATGGACTTCCTGTACAGCCATAACATGTTAAAAAAAATTGTTTTAAAAATCTTTTGGGGAACTTTAGTCTAGTAATGGAAATCAGAAGGGAAGTCAATGAGTATGTATAGCAAGTTAGTGTTTAAGGACTCTTGGGCCAAAAATATGTTCACTGGGACAAATATGGACTTCCTGTACAGCTATGACATGTTAAAAGAAAAAAAAATTTAAAACCTTTTGTGGAACTTTAGTCTAGTAATGGAAATCAGAAGGGTAGTCAATGAGTATGTGTAGCAAGTTAGTGTTTAAGGAGTCTTGCTCCAAAAATATGTTCAGTAGGTCAAATATGGACTTCTGTACAGCCATAACAAGTTTAAAAAAATCCTTAAAAAGCCTTTTGTGGAACTTTTGGCTAGTAATGGAAATCTGAAGGGAAGTCAATAAGTATGTATAGTAAGTTAGTGTTTAAGGACTCTTGGGCTAAAAATATGTTCAGTGGGTCAAATATATGAACTATTGTATGGCTGATTAAATATCACCAGGAATCTATAAGAATAAATAGCAAAAAAACTTTTCTGGACCCTTTGGCCAGAAGTATGTTCAAAGTGTCAAATAAAAACTAAAGTATGGATGACGTAACATAAGAAGGAGTCAATATGTATGGATAGAAAGTCAATGTTCAAAGACTCTTTCACGAACAATATGTTCAGTAGGACAAATAAGGACTTCTGTACAGCCAGAACATATAAAAAAAAAAAATAATTAAAAAAAAAACTTTAAAAAAACTTTTGTGGAACTTTTGGCTAGTAATGGAAATCAAAAGGGAAGTCAATGAGTATGTAAAGTCAGTTAGTGTTTAAGGACTTTTGCGCCAAAAATATGTTCAGTAGTTCAAATATGGACTTCTGTACAGCCATAACAAGTTAAAAAAAAGTCCTTAAAAAGCCTTTTGTGGAACTTTTGGCTAGTAATGGAAATCAGAAGGGAAGTCAATGAGTATGTAAAGTAAGGTAGTGTTTAAGAACTCTTGAGCCGAAAATATGTTCAGTAGGTCAAATAAGGACTTCCTGTACAGCCATAACATGCTAGAAAAATATTAAAATGTTGCTAAAAATTTTTTTTTTTAAAAATCTTTTGTGGAACTTTTGGCTAGTAATGGAAATCAGAAGGGAAGTCAATGAGTACGTATAGTAAGTTAGTTTAAGGACTCGGGCTGAAAATATGTTCAGTAGGTCAAATAAGGACTTCTTTACAGCCATAACATGTAAAAAAAAAAAAAGAAAAAAGAAAAAAAAAACCTTAAAAAAACGTTTGTGGAACTTTCGGCTAGTAATGTGTTCTGAAGGGAAGTCATTGAATATGTAGTGTTTAAGTTAGTGTTTAAGGACTCTTGGGCTAAAAATATGTTCAGTGGGTCAAATATAATGTATGGGTCAAATATTGTATGGCTGATTTAATATCATCAGGAGTCTATGAGAATAAATAGCAAAAAAAAATTTCTGGACCCTTTGGCCAAAAAAAGAAAAAAACCCTTAAAAAACGTTTGTGGAACTTTCGGCTAGTAATGGGTTCAGAATGGAAGTCAATGAGTAAGTATAGTTAGTTAGTGTTTAAGGACTCTTAGGCCAAAAATATGTTCAGTGGTACAAATATGGACTTCTGTATAGCCATAACAAGTTAAAAAAAAAAAAAAAAATCTTAAAAAAACCTTTTGTGGAACTTTTAGTAATGGAAATAACACAAGGGAAGTTAATAAGTATATATAGTAAGTTAGTGTTTAAGGACTCTTGTTCCGAAAATATGTTCAGTAGGTCAAATAAGGATTTTATCAAATAAGGAAAAATTTTTTTAAAAACCTTTTGTGGAACTTTTGGCTAGTAATGGAAATCAGAAGGGAAGTCAATAAGTAAGTTAGTGTTTAAGGACTCTTGGGCCAAAAATACGTTCAGTAGGTCAAATAAGGACTTCTTTACAGCCACAACATGTAAAAAAAAAAAAAAAAAACTTAAAAAAACGTTTGTGGAAGTTTCGGCTAGTAATGGGTTCAGAAGGGAAGTTAGCGTTCAAGGACTCTTAGGCCAAAAATATGTTCAGTGGGACAAATATGGACTTCTGTATAGTCATGTTAAAAAAAAAATAAAATAAAAAAAAAACCTTTTGTGGAACTTTTGGCTAGAAATGGAAATCAGAAGGGAAGTCAATGAATATGTAAAGTAAGTTAGTGTTTAAAGTCTCTTGCGCCAAATATACGTTCAGTGGTTCAAATATGGACTATTGTATGGCTGATTTAATATCAGAAGGAGACTATGAGAATGAATAGTAAAAAAAACTTTTCTGGACCTAGAAATATGTTCAGAACGTCAAATAAAGACTAATGTATGGCTGACGAAACATAGAGAAAAAGTCAGTATGTATGGATAGAAAGTCAATGTTCAAAGACTCTTTCGTCAAAAATATGTTCAGTACTTCAAATATGGACATCCTGTATAGCCATAATATGTTAAAAAAAAAAAAAAAAAAAAAACCTTAAAAAACCTTTTGTGGAACTTTTGGCTAGTAATGGAAATCAGAAGGTAAGTCAGTGAGTATGTAAAGCAAGTTAGTGTTTAAGGACTCTTGGGCCAAAAATATGTTAAGAACGTCAAATAAATACTAATGTATGGCTGACGTAACATCAGAAAGAGTCAATATATGGATAGAAAGTCAATTTTCAATGACTCGTTCATCAAAAATATGGTCAGTAGGACAAATAAGGACTTCTTTACAGCCATAACATGTAAAAAAAAAAAAAAAAAAACTTAAAAACCCTTTTGTGGAACTTTTGGCTAGTAATGGAAATCAGAAGGGAAGTCAATGAGTATGTAAAGTAAATTAGTGTTTAAGGACTTTTGCGCCAAAAATATGTTCAGTGGGTCAAATATGGGCTTCTGTACAGCCATAACAAGTTAAAAAAAAAAAAAAAAACCTTTTGTGGAACTTTTGGCTAGTAATGGAAGTCAGAAGGGAAGTCAATGAGTATGTATAGTAAGTTAGTGTTTAAGGACTCTTGGGCCAAAAATATGTTCAGAACGTCAAATAAAGACTAATATATGGCTGACGTAACATCAGAAAGAGTCAATATGTATGGATAGAAAGTCAATTTTCAAAGGCTCGTTCATCAAAAATATGTTCAGTAGGACAAATAAAGACTTCTGTACATCCAGAACATATAAAAAAAGAATAAAGGAAAAAAAAACCTTAAGTGGAAATTTTGGCTAGTAATGGAAATCAGAAGGGAAGTCAATATATATAGTAAGTTAGTATTTAACGACTCTTGGGCCGAAAATATGTTCAGTAGGTCAAATAAGGACTTCTTTACAGCCATAACATGTAAAAAAAAAAAAAAAAAAACCTTAAAAAAAACTTTTAAAAACCTTTGTGGAACTTTCAGCTAGTAATGGGTTCAGAAGGGAAGTCAATGAGTATGTATAGTAAGTTAGTGTTTAAGAACTCTTGGGCCAAAATTACGTTCAGTGGGTCAAATATGGGCTTCTGTACAGCCATAACAAGTTAAAAAAAAAAAAAACAAAAAAAAAAAACCTTTTTGTGGAACCTTTGGCTAGTAATGGAAATCAGAAGGGAAGTCAATGAGTATGTAAAGTAAATTAGTGTTTAAGGACTTTTGCGCCAAAAATATGTTCAGTAGGTCAAATATGGGCTTCTGTACAGCCATAACAAGTTAAAAAAAAAAAAAAAAAAAAAAAAAAAAAAAAAAAAAAAAAAAAAACCTTTTGTGGAACTTTTGGCTAGTAATGGAAATCAGAAGGGAAGTCAATGAGTATGTAAAGTAAGTTAGTGTTTAAGGTCTCTTGGGCCAAAAGTACGTTCAGTGGGTCAAATATGGACTATTGTATGGCTGATTTAATATCACAAGGAGTCTATGAGAATTAATAGTAAAAAAAACTTTTCTGGACCCAGAAATATGTTCTGAACGTCAAATAAAAACTACTGTATGGCTGACGAATCAATCAAGTCAATATGTATGGATAGAAAGTCAATGTTCAAAGACTCTTTAGTCAAACATATGTTCAGTACTTCAAATATGGACTTCCTGTATAGCCATAACATGTAAAAATAAAAATAAAAACATTAAAAAAAACGTTTTTTGGCCCGTCTTCGTCAAAAAATAGGAATCAGAGGGAAGTCAATAAGTATGTATGATCGAGAGCTCTTTGGCCAAAAATATGTTCAATAGGTCACATATGGACTACTTTATGGGTGATTCAATATCAGAAGGAGTCTATGAGAATAAGTAGCAAAAAAAAAAATGTGTATAGAAAGTTAATGTTTGAAGACTCTTCGGCCAGAAAGATGTTACATGTGTCATAAATGGATAATGTTCTGGCTGATTTAATATGAGGCATCAATCAAATATAGAAATTTCATGATCAATGGCTCTTGGGCCAGAAATATGTTCAATAAGTCAAATACGGATTAAATATAATATATGTTGTTTCAGTGATTGCATGCAAGAACTAACTTGTGTATTAAAGAGATTAAAAACATATTTGATTTCGCATAGTGTTGCACAATCTAATGCTTTGAAGAGATAAGTGCTTTTGCATTGCAATACATACAGTTGTATTGCAACTCGTGCATTGGAAGAGATAAGTGATGCATCGAAGAGGTAAATGCTTTTGCACTGGAATGCATAAAGAACTCATGCATTGAAAAACATAAGTGCTTTTGAATTACGCTGCATACAAGAAAGCGAGCATTGAAAGACAAGTGCTTTTGCATTACAATGCATAGAGAATATAAAGTACTTTATGCATATAAAGTACTCGTGTATTGCAGAGATTAGTGCTTTTCTATTGCATTGCATACAATAACTCGTTTTGCTTTGAAGAGATAAGTGCTGTTGCATTGCAATGCATATAAAATCTCGATGTGCAATGAAGATATTAATTCGTTCGCGGTGCGTTGCATACAAGTACTCGCTATGCATTGATAAGTGCGTTTGCATTGCATACTAGAACTCGTTGTGCATTGAGAAATTAGTGCTTTTGCATTGCAATGCATACAAAACTCGTTGTGTATTGAAGGGATAGATGCTGTTGCATTGCAATGCATATAAAAAACTCGTTGTGCATTGAAGAGATTAGTGCGTTTAAATTGCATTGCATACAATAACTCGTTGTGCATTAAAGAGACAAGTGCTTTTGCATTGCATTCAAGAAGTCGTTGTGCATTGAAGAGATTAGTGCTGTTGCATTGCAATGCATACAAAACTCGATGTGCTTTGAAGAAATTAGTGCTTTTGCATTGCAATGCATACAAAACTCGTTGTGTATTGAATGAAGGGATAGGTGCTGTTGCGTTGCAATGCATATAAGAACTCGTTGTGCATTGAAGAGATTAGTGCGTTTAAATTGCATTGATTTCAAGAAGTTGTTGTGCATTGAAGAGATTAGCGCTGTTGCATTGCAATGCATACAAAACTCGATGTGCATTGAAGAAATTAGTGCTTTTGCATTGCAATGCATACAAAACTCGTTGTGCATTTAAGAGATAAGTCCTATTGCATTGCATTGCATAAAAGAACTTGTTTTGCATTGAAGAGATTAGTGCTTTTGCGTTACAATGCATACAAGAACTCCCTTGTGCATTGAAGATATTAGTGCGTTTGCGGTGCATTACATTGCAGACAAGAACTCGTTGTGTATTGAAGGGATAGATGCTTTTGCATTGCAATGCATATAAGAACTCGTTGTGCATTGAAGAGATTAGTGCTGTTGCGTTGCAATGCATACAAAACTCGATGTGCATTGAAGAAATTAGTGCTTTTGCATTGCAATGCATACAAAACTCGTTGTGCATTGAAGAGATAAGTGCTGTTGCATTGCAATGCGTACAAGAAGTCGTTGTGCATTGAAGAGATAAGTGCGTTTGCATTGCATTGAATTCTAGAACTCACTGTGCATTGAGAAATTAGTGCTTTTGCATTGCGATGCATACAAAACTCTTTGTGCATTGAAGAGACTGGTGCGTTTAAATTGCATTGAGTACAATAAATCGTTGTGCATTGAAGAGACGTGCTTTTGCATTGCATTGCATTCAAAAACTCGTGCATTGAAGAGAAAATTGCTTTTGCGTTACAATTCATACAATAACTCGTTGTGCATTGAAGAGATAAGTACGTTAGCAATGTGTTGCATACAAAACTCGTTTGCAATGAAGAGATTAGTGCTTTTGCATTGCAATGCATACAAAATTCGTTGTGCGTTGAAGAGATAAATCCTGTTGCATTGCAATGCATATAAACTCGTTGTGTATTTAAGAGATTAGTGCGTTTAAATTGCATTGCATTCAAGAACTCGTTGTGCATTGAAGAGATAAGTGCTTTTGCATTGCAATGCATACAAAACTCGTTGTGCATTGAAGAGATTAGTGCTTTTGCGTTACAATGCATACAAGAACTCGCTTGTTGCTTCGAAGATATTAGTGCTCTTGCGGTGCATTGCATTGCAGACAAGAACTGGTTGTGTATTGAAGGGATAGGTGTTGTTGCATTGCAATGCATATAAGAACTCGTTGTGCATTGAAGAGATTAGTGCGTTTAAATTGCATTTATTTCAAGAACTCGTTGTGCATTGAAGAGATAAGTGCTTTTGCATTGCAATGCATAAAATAACTTGTTTTGCATTGAAGAGATTAGTGCTTTTGCGTTACAATGCATACAAGAACTCGCTTGTGCATTGAAGATATTAGTGCTCTTGCGGTGCATTGCATTGCAGACAAGAACTCGTTGTGTATTGAAGGGTAGGTGTTGTTGCATTGCAATGCATATAAGAACTCGTTGTGCGTTGAAGAGATTAGTGCTTTTGCATTGCAATGCTTACAAAAACGTGTGCATTGAAGAGATAAGTGCGTTTGCATTGCATTGCATATCAGAACTCGTTGTGCATTGAAGAAATTAGTGCTTTTGTATTGCAATATTTACAAAAGTCTTTGTGCATTAAAGAGATTAGTGCGTATAAAATGCATTGCATTCAAGAACTCGTTGTGCATTGAAGAGATAAGTGCTGTTGCATTGCAATGCATACAAGAACTCGTTGTGCATTGAAGAGATAAGTGTGTTTGCATTGCATTGAATTCTAGAACTCGTTGTGCATTGAAGAGCTAAGTGCGTTTGCATTGCATTGAATTCTAGAACTCATTGTTCATTGAGAAATTAGTGCTTTTGCATTGCAATGCATACAAAACACTTTGTGAATTTAAGAGATATTTGCTTTTGCGTTACAATCATATAATCTTTTGTGCATTGAAGAGATTGGTGCTTTTGCATTGCATTGCATACAACACTCGTTTGCACTGAAGAGATTAGTGCTTTTGCATTGCAATGCATACAAAACTCGTGCATTGAAAAGACAAGTGCTTTTGCATTGCATACAATAACTCGTTGTGCATTGAAAAGACAAGTGCTTTTGCATTGCATTGCAGACAACACTCGTTTGCTCTGATGAGATTAGTGCTTTTGCATTGCAATGCATACAAAACTCGTTGTGAATTTAAGAGATAAGTCCTGTTGCATTGCAATGCATATAAGAACTCGTTGTGTATTTAAGAGATTAGTGCGTTTAAATTGCATTGCATTCAAGATCTCGTTGTGCATTGAAAAGATTAGTGCTTTTGCATTACAATTGCATATACGAAATCTTTGTGTTTTGACGAGATTAGTGCTTTTGCATTGCAATGCTTACAAAACTCGTGCATTGAAGCGATAAGTGCTGTTGCATTCCAATGCATATAAGAACTTGTTGTGCACTGAAGATTACTGCTGTTACATTGCATTCGTATACGATAACTCGTTGTGCAATAAAGACATAAGTGCTGTTCCATTGCAATGCTTCTAAGAACTCGTTGTGTATTGAAAAAATTTGTGCGTTTTCATTGCATTGCATACAATATCTCGTTGTGCATTGAAGAGATAATTGCTTTTGCGTTACAATGCCTATTTTGTGAATTGAATAGATTAGCGCTTTTGCATTGCACTGCATACAAAACTCGTTGTGCATTGGAGATTAGCTCGTTTGCATTGCATACAATAACTCGTTTTTTGAAGAAAGTCATTTTGCTTTAAAATGCGTATAATCTTTGTGTATTGAAGAGATTAGTGCTTTTGCATTACAATGCATACAAGAACTCAATCAATGTGCATTGAAGATATTAGTGCATTTGCAGTGCGTTGCATACAAAACTCGTTTGCACTGGAGATAAGTCCTGTTGCATTGCTTTCAACATTCTTCAACATTCCTCGGATAAAGTTATGTCGTGTATGCAATGCACTGCTATATATCTCCTCAATGCACCTCGGAATGAGTTGTCTTGCCATGAGTAATCCATAATGCCGGGAAGTAGATAAATATGGCATGTTGAACATCTTTCTCACCAACGATTCCTCAAACATTACATTTCTTATATATTCCCTTTGACTCCTCCTCATGTTAATTCAGCCAGAACGTAGTACATTATGACCTATTGAACATCTTTCTGGCCAAAGAGTCCTCAAATATTAAGCTACTATACATACTCCAGTTACATCAAGCCATACAGCCAATTAACATCAAGCAGAAAGAAAGTCCGTTTGTATGTATAGTAAGTTAATTTTCAAGGACTAATAATTTGTTAAGTAGGTTAATTGTGGTCTTCTGTACAGCCATAACATGTGAAAAACACTTCGGACCCTTCGGCCAGACATGGGAATCAGAAGGGAAGCCAAAATTTCATGATTGAGCACTCTTGGGCCAGAAATATGTTCAGTGGTAATATGGACTACTGTATGGCTGATTTAATATCAGAAGGAGTCTATAATTGTGTATAAAAAACTTAATTTATAGAAACTACTGTATATGGCTTTTGTGGACCTTTTGGCTATTAATTGGAATCAGAAGGGAAGTCAATGAGTATGTATAGTAAATTAGTGTTTAAGGACTCATGGGCCAAAAATATGTTCAGAGAGTCAAATATGGAATAATGTATGATGACGAAACTTAAGGAGTCAATATTTATAGATAGAAATTCAATGTTCAAAGACTCTTTTGTCAAAAATATGTTCAGTAGGTCAAATAAGGACTTCTGTACAGCCATAACGAAAAAAAAAAAAAAAAAAAAAATTTTAAAAAACCATTTGTGGAACTTTTGGCTAGTAATTGGAATCAGAATAGGTCAATGAGTACGTATTGTAAGTTAGTGTTTAAGGACTCTTGGGCAAAAAATATGTTCAGTGGGTCAAACATGGACTATTGTATGGCTGATTTAATATCAGAAGGAGTCTATGAGAATAAATGGCCAAAAACCTTTTCTGGACCCTTTGGCCAGAAGTATGTTCAGAACTTCAAGTAAAGACTGATGGCTGACTTACCATAAGAAGCAGTCGATATGTATTGATAGATAGTCAATGTTCAAAGACTCTTTTATCAAAAATTTGTTCATTAGGACAAATAAGGACTTCTGTACAGCCATAACATGCAAAAAAAAAAAACTTAAAAAAACCTTTTGTGGAATTTTTGGCTAGTAATTTGAATCAGAAGGGATGTCAATAAGTATTTATAGTAAGTTAGAGTTTAAGGACTCGAATATATGAACTATTGTATGGCTGATTTAATATCACCAGGAATCTATAAGAATAAATAGCAAAAAAACTTTTCTGGACCCTTTGGCCAGAAGTATGTTCAGTAGGTCAAATAAGGACTTCTTTACAGCCATAACATGTAAAAAAAAAAAATATAATAAATAAAAAAAAAATAAAACCTTAAAAAACCTTTTGTCGAACTTTCGGCTAGTAATGGAAATCAGAAGGGAAGTCAATGAGTATGTATAGTAAGTTAGTGTTTAAGGACTCTTGGGCCGAAAATATGTTCAGTAGGTCAAATAAGGACTTCTTTACAGCCATAACATGTTAAAAAAAAAAATGTAAAAACCTTTTGTGGAACTTTTTGCTAGTAATGGAAATTAGAAGGGAAGTCAATGAGTATGTATAGTAAGTTAGTGTTTAAGGACTCTTGGGCCAAAAATACGTTCAGTGGGTCAAATATAGACTATTGTATGGCTGATTTAATATCAGAAGGAGTCTATGAGAATAAACAGTAAAAAAAACTTTTCTGGACCCAGAAATATGTTCAGAACGTCAAATAAAGACAAGACAAAGACAAAGACAAATATAATGTATGGCCGACGAAACATCAGAAAAAGTCAATATGTATGGATAGAAAGTCAATGTTCAAAGACTCTTTTGTCAAAAATATGTTCAGTAGGTCAAATATGGATTTCCTGTACAGCCATAACATGTTAAAAAAAACATTAAAAAACCTTTTGTGGAACTTTTGGCTAGTAATGGAAATCAGAAGGAAAGTCAATGATTATGTATGTAAGTTAGTGTTTAAGGAGTCTTGCTCCAAAAATATGTTCAGTAGGTCAAATATGGACTTCTGTACAGCCATAACAAGTTAAAAAAAAAATCCTTAAAAAGCCTTTTGTGGACCTTTTGGCTAGTAATGGAAATCAGAAGGGAAGTCAATGAGTATGTATAGTAAGTTAGTGTTTAAGGACTCTTAGGCTAAAAATATGTTCAGTGGGTCAAATATATGGACTATTGTATGGCTGATTTAATATCATTAGGAATCTATAAGAATAAATAGCAAAAAAAAAATTCTGGACCCTTTGGCCAAAAAAAGAAAAAAAACCTTAAAAAACGTTTTTGGAACTTTCGGCTAGTAATGGGTTCAGAATAGAAGTCAATGAGTATGTATAGTTAGTTAGTGTTTAAGGACTCTTAGGCCAAAAATATGTTCAGTGGGACAAATATGGACTTCTGTATAGCCATAACAAGTTAAAAAAAAAAAAATCTTATAAAAACCTTTTGTGGAACTTTTAGTAATGGAAATAACACAAGGGAAGTCAATAAGTATGTATAGTAAGTTAGTGTTTAAGGACTCTTGGGCCGAAAATATGTTCAGTAGGTCAAATAAGGACTTCTTTACAGCCATAAAGTTAAAAAAAATTTTTTTTTTAAAAACCTTTTGTGGAACTTTTGGCTAGTAATGGAAATCAGAAGGGAAGTCAATAAGTAAGTTAGTGTTTAAGGACTCTTGGGGCAAAAATACGTTCAGTGGGTCAGATATGGACTATTGTATGGCTGATTTAATATCAGAAGGAGTCTATGAGAATAAATAGTAAAAAAAAACTTGTCTGGACCCAGAAATATGTTCAGTACTTCAAATATGGACTTCCTGTATAGCCATAAAATGTTTAAAAAAAAAACTTTAAAAAAACCTTAAACCTTAAAACCTTAAAACCTTAAAAAACCTTAAAAAACCTTTTTTGGAACTTTTCGCTAGTAATGGAAATCAGAAGGGAAGTCAATGATTATGTAAAGTAAGTTAGTGTTTAAGGACTTTTGCGCCAAAAATATGTTCAGTAGGTCAAATATGGATTTACTGTACAGCCATAACATGCTAAAAAAAATTAACATGTTAAAAAAAACATTTTTTAAAAACCTTTTGTAGAGCTTTTGGCTAGTAATGGAAATCAGAAGGGAAGTCAATGAGTATTTAAAGTAAGTTAGTGTTTAAGGACTTTTGCGCCAAAAATATGTTCAGTAGGTCAAATATGGACTTCCTGGACTACTGTATGGCTGATTTAATATCAGAAGGAGTCTATGAGAATTAATAGAAAAAAAAATGTCTGTATCGTTTGGCCAGAAGTATGTTCAGAACTTCAAATCAAGACTAACGTATGGCTGACTTACCATAAGAAGGAGTCGATATGTATTGATAGAAAGTCAATGTTCAAATACTCTTTTATCAAAAATATGTTCATTAGGACAAATAAGGACTTCTGTACAGCCAGATCATATGAAAAAAAAAACTTAAAAAAAAACTTTTGTGGAATTTTTGGCTAGTAATTTGAATCAGAAGGGATGTCAATGAGTATGTATAGTAAGTTAGTGTTTAAGGACTCGGGCCAAAAATATGTTCAGTAGTTAAAATATGGACTTCCTGTACAGCCATAACATGTTTAAAAAAAATTGTTTTAAAAATCTTTTGGGGAACTTTAGTCTAGTAATGGAAATCAGAAGGGAAGTCAATGAGTATGTATAGCAAGTTAGTGTTTAAGGAGTCTTGCTCCAAAAATATGTTCACTGGGACAAATATGGACTTCCTGTACAGCTATAACATGTTAAAAGAAAAAAAAATTTAAAACCTTTTGAGGAACTTTAGTCTAGTAATGGAAATCAGAAGGGTAGTCAATGAGTATGTATAGCAAGTTAGTGTTTGAGTCTTGCTCCAAAAATATGTTCAGTAGGTCAAATATGGACTTCTGTACAGCCATAACAAGTTTAAAAAAATCCTTAAAAAGCCTTTTGTGGAACTTTTGGCTAGTAATGGAAATCAGAAGGGAAGTCAATAAGTATGTATATTAAGTTAGTGTTTAAGGACTCTTGGGCTAAAAATATGTTCAGTGGGTCAAATATATGAACTATTGTATGGCTGATTTAATATCACCAGGAATCTATAAGAATAAATAGCAAAAAAACTTTTCTGGACCCTTTGGCCAGAAGTATGTTCAAAGTGTCAAATAAAAACTGAAGTATGGATGACGTAACATAAGAAGGAGTCAATATGTATGGATAGAAAGTCAATGTTCAAAGACTCTTTCACGAACAATATGTTCAGTAGGACAAATAAGGACTTCTGTACAGCCAGAACATATAAAAAAAAAAAAAAAATTAAAAAAAAAAATTTAAAAAAACTTTTGTGGAACTTTTGGCTAGTAATGGAAATCAGAAGGGAAGTCAATGAGTATGTAAAGTCAGTTAGTGTTTAAGGACTTTTGCGCCAAAAATATGTTCAGTAGTTCAAATATGGACTTCTGTACAGCCATAACAAGTTAAAAAAAAGCCCTTAAAAAGCCTTTTGTGGAACTTTTGGCTAGTAATGAAAATCAAAAGGGAAGTCAATGAGTATGTATAGTAAGTTAGTGTTTAAGGACTCTTGGGCCGAAAATATGTTCAGTAGGTCAAATAAGGACTTCTTTGCAGCTATAACATGTAAAAAAAGAACAAAAAAAGAACAAAAAACCTTAAAAAACCTTAAAAAACGTTTGTGGAAGTTTCGGCTAGTAATGGGTTCAGAATGGAAGTTCATGAGTATGTATAGTTAGTTAGTGTTTAAGGACTCTTAGGCCAAAAATGTATTCAGTGGGACAAATATGGACTTCTGTATAGCTATAACAAGTTAAAAAAAAAACAAAAAAAAAAAAAAAACATTTTGTGGAACTTTTGGCTAGTAATGGAAATCACAAGGGAAGTCAATGAGTATGTATAGTAAGTTAGTGTTTAAGGACTCTTAGGCCAAAACTATGTTCAGTGGGACAAATATGGACTTCTGTATAGCCATAACAAGTTAAAAAAAAAAAAAAAAAAAAATCTTAAAAAAACCTTTTGTGGAACTTTTAGTAATGGAAATAACACAAGGGAAGTCAATAAGTAAGTTAGTGTTTAAGGACTCTTGGGCCGAAAATATGTTCAGCAGGTCAAATAAGGACTTCTTTACAGCCATAAAGTTAAAAAAAAATTTTTTTTAAAAACCTTTTGTGGAACTTTTGGCTAGTAATGGAAATCAGAAGGGAAGTCAATAAGTATGTATAGTAAGTTAGTGTTTAAGGACTATTAGGCCAAAAATATATTCAGTGGGACAAATATGGACTTCTGTATAGCCATAACAAGTTAAAAAAAAAAAAAAAACTTAAAAAAACATTTTGTGGAACTTTTGGCTAGTAATGGAAATCACAAGGGAAGTCAATGAGTATGTATAGTAAGTTAGTGTTTAAGGACTCTTAGGCCAAAAATATGTTCAGTGGGACAAATATGGACTTCTGTATAGCCATAACAAGTAAAAAAAAAAAAAAAAAAAAATTCTTAAAAAAACCTTTTGTGGAACTTTTAGTAATGGAAATAACACAAGGGAAGTCAATAAGTAAGTTAGTGTTTAAGGACTCTTGGGCCGAAAATATGTTCAGTAGGTCAAATAAGGACTTCTTTACAGCCATAAAGTTAAAAAAAATTTTTTTTTAAAAACCTTTTGTGGAACTTTTGGCTAGTAATAGAAATCAGAAGGGAAGTCAATAAGTTAGTGTTTAAGGACTCTTGGGCCAAAAATACGTTCAGTGGGTCAGATATGGACTATTGTATGGCTGATTTAATATCAGAAGGAGTCTATGAGAATAAATAGTAAAAAAAAACTTTTCTGGACCCAGAAATATGTTCAGTACTTCAAATATGGACTTCCTGTATAGCTATAAAATGTTAAAAAAAAATGTAAAAAAAAAACCTTAAACCTTAAAACCTTAAAAAACCTTTTTTGGAACTTTTGGCTAGTAATGGAAATCAGAAGGGAAGTCAATGAGTATTTAAAGTAAGTTAGTGTTTAAGGACTTTTGCGCCAAAAATATGTTCAGCAGGTCAAATATGGACTTCCTGTATAGCCATAATATGTTAAAAAAAACCTTAAAAAAACTTTTGTGGAACTTTTGGCTAGTAATGGAAATCAGAAGGGAAGTCAATGAGTATGTATAGTAAGTTAGTGTTTAAGGACTCTTGGGCTAAAAATATGTTCAGTGGGTCAAATATATGAACTATTGTATGGCTGATTAAATATCACCAGGAATCTGTAAGAATAAATAGCAAAAAAACTTTTCTGGACCCTTTGGCCAGAAGTATGTTCAAAGTGTCAAATAAAAACTAAAGTATGGATGACGTAACATAAGAAGGAGTCAATATGTATGGATAGAAAGTCAATGTTCAAAGACTCTTTCACGAACAATATGTTCAGTAGGACAAATAAGGACTTCTGTACAACCAGAACATATAAAAAAAATAAATAAATAAAAAAAAAACTTTAAAAAAACTTTTGTGGAACTTTTGGCTAGTAATGGAAATCAGAAGGGAAGTCAATGAGTATGTAAAGTAAGGTAGTGTTTAAGGACTCTTGAGCCGAAAATATGTTCAGTAGGTCAAATAAGGACTTCCTGTACAGCCATAACATGCTTGAAAAATATTAAAATGTTGCTAAAAAATTTTTTTAAAAAATTTTTTTGTGGAACTTTTGGCTAGTAATGGAAATCAGAAGGGAAGTCAATGAGTATGTATAGTAAGTTAGTGTTTAAGGACTCGGGCTGAAAATATGTTCAGTAGGTCAAATAAGGACTTCTTTACAGCCATAACATGTAAAAAAAAAAAAAAGAAAAAAGAAAAAAAAAACCTTAAAAAAACGTTTGTGGAACTTTCGGCTAGTAATGGGTTCAGAAGGGAAGTCAATGAGTATGTAGTGTTTAAGTTAGTGTTTAAGGACTCTTGGGCTAAAATTATGTTCAGTGGGTCAAATATAATGTATGGGTCAAATATTGTATGGCTGATTTAATATCATCAGGAGTCTATGAGAATAAATAGCAAAAAAAATTTTCTGGACCCTTTGGCCAAAAAAAGAAAAAAAACCCTTAAAAAACGTTTGTGGAACTTTCGGCTAGTAATGGGTTCAGAATGGAAGTCAATGAGTATGTATAGTTAGTTAGTGTTTAAGGACTCTTAGGCCAAAAATATGTTCAGTGGGACAAATATGGACTTCTGTATAGTCATGTTAAAAAAAAAAATAATAAAAAAAAAACCTTTTGTGGAACCTTTGGCTAGTAATGGAAATCAGAAGGGAAGTCAATGAATATGTAAAGTAAGTTAGTGTATAAAGTCTCTTGGGCCAAAAATGTTCAGTGGGTCAAATATGGACTATTGTATGGCTGATTTAATATCAGAAGGAGACTATGAGAATGAATAGTAAAAAAAACTTTTCTGGACCCAGAAATATGTTCAGAACGTCAAATAAAGACTAATGTATGGCTGACGAAACATAGAGAAAAAGTCAGTATGTATGGATAGAAAGTCAATGTTCAAAGACTCTTTCGTCAAAAATATGTTCAGTACTTCAAATATGGACGTCCTGTATAGCCATAATATGTTAAAAAAAAAAAAAACTTAAAAACCCTTTTGTGGAACTTTTGGCTAGTAATGGAAATCAGAAGGGAAGTCAATGAGTATGTAAAGTAAATTAGTGTTTAAGGACTTTTGCGCCAAAAATATGTTCAGTAGGTCAAATATGGGCTTCTGTACAGCCATAACAAGTTAAAAAAAAAAAAAAAGAAAAAAAAAACCTTTTGTGGAACTTTTGGCTAGTAATGGAAATCAGAAGGGAAGTCAATGAGTATGTAAAGTCAGTTAGTGTTTAAGGACTCTTGAGCCAAAAATATGTTCAGAACGTCAAATAAAGACTAATATATGGCTGACGTAACATCAGAAAGAGTCAATATGAATGGATAGAAAGTCAATTTTCAAAGACTCGTTCATCAAAAATATGTTCAGTAGGACAAATAAAGACTTCTGTACATCCAGAACATATAAAAAAAGAATAAAGGAAAAAAAAACCTTAAAAAACCTTTTGTGGAAATTTTGACTAGTAATGGAAATCAGAAGGGAAGTCAATATATATAGTAAGTTAGTATTTAACGACTCTTGGGCCCGAAAATATGTTCAGTAGGTCAAATAAGGACTTCTTTACAGCCATAACATGTAAAAAAAATAAAAAAAACCTTAAAAAAACCTTTAAAAAACCTTTGTGGAACTTTCAGCTAGTAATTGGTTCAGAAGGGAAGTCAATGAGTATGTATAGTAAGTTAGTGTTTAAGGACTCTTGGGCCAAAATTACGTTCAGTGGGTCAAATATGGACTATTGTATGGCTGATTTAATATCACAAGGAGTCTATGAGAATGAATAGTAAAAAAAACTTTTCTGGACCCAGAAATATGTTCTGAACGTCAAATAAAGACTAATGTATGGCTGACGAATCATCAGAAAAAGTCAATATGTATGGATAGAAAGTCAATGTTCAAAGACTCTTTCGTCAAAAATATGTTCAGTACTTCAAATATGGACTTCCTGTATAGCCATAATGTTAAAAAAAACAAAAAAACAAAAAAAAAACAACCTTAAAAAACCTCTTGTGGAACTTTTGCCTAGTAATGGAAATCAGAAGGGAAGTCAATGAGTATGTAAAGTAAGTTAGTGTTTAAGGACTTTTGTGCCAAAAATATGTTCAGTAGATCAAATATGGGTTTCTGTACAGCCACAACAAGTTAAAAAAAAAAAAAAACCTTTTGTGGAACTTTTGGCTAGTAATGGAAATCAGAAGGGAAGTCAATGAGTATGTAAAGTAAGTTAGTGTTTAAGGACTCTTGGGCCAAAAATACTTTCAGTAGGTCAAATATGGACTATTGTATGCCTGATTTAATATCAGAAGGAGTCTATGAAAATAAATAGAAAAAAAACGTTTCTGGACCTAGAAATATGTTCAGAACGTCAAATAAAGACTAATGTATGGCTGACGAAACATAGAGAAAAAGTCAGTATGTATGGATAGAAAGTCGATGTTCAAAGACTCTTTCGTCAAAAATATGTTCAGTACTTCAAATATGGACGTCCTGTATAGCCATAATATGTTAAAAAAAAATAAAATAAAAAACCTTAAAAAACCTTTTGTGGAACTTTTGGCTAGTAATGGAAATCAGAAGGGAAGTCAATGAGTATGTAAAGCAAGTTAGTGTTTAAGGACTCTTGGGACAAAAATATGTTAAGAACGTCAAATAAAGACTAATGTACGGCTGACGTAACATCGGAAAGAGTTAATATGTATGGATAGAAAGTCAATGTTCAAAGACTCTTTCATCAAAAATATGTTCAGCAGGACAAATAAGGACTTCTGTATAGCCATAAGTTAAAAAAATAAATAAATAAAAAAAAAACCTTTTGTGGAACTTTTGGCTAGTAATGGAAATCAGAAGGGAAGTCAATGAATATGTAAAGTAAGTTAGTGTTTAAAGTCTCTTGGGCCAAAAATATGTTCAGTGGGTCAAATATGGACAATTGTATGGCTGATTTAATATCAGAAGGAGACTATGAGAATGAATAGTAAAAAAAACTTTTCTGGACCTAGAAATATGTTCAGAACGTCAAATAAAGACTAATGTATGGCTGACGAAACATAGAGAAAAAGTCAGTATGTATGGATAGAAAGTCGATGTTCAAAGACTCTTTCGTCAAAAATATGTTCAGTACTTCAAATATGGACGTCCTGTATAGCCATAATATGTTAAAAAAAAAAAAAAAAAAACCTTTTGTGGAACTTTTGGCTAGTAATGGAAATCAGAAGGGAAGTCAATGAGTATGTAAAGCAAGTTAGTGTTTAAGTACTCTTGGGCCAAAAATATGTTAAGAACGTCAAATAAAGACTAATGTATGGCCGACGTAACATCAGAAAGAGTCAATATATGGATAGAAAGTCAATTTTCAAAGACTCGTTCATCAAAAATATGTTCAGTAGGACAAATAAGGACTTCTTTACAGCCATAACATGTAAAAAAAGAAAAAAAAAAGAAAAAAAACCTTAAAAAACGTTTGTGGAACTTTCGGCTAGTAATGCGTTCAGAATGGAAGTCAATGAGTATGTATAGTAAGTTAGTGTTTAACGACTTGGGCCGAAAATATGTTCAGTAGGTCAAATAAGGACTTCTTTACAGCCACAACATGTAAAAAAAAAAAAACCCTTAAAAAAAACGTTTGTGGAACTTTCGGCTAGTAATGGGTTCAGAAGGGAAGTTAGTGTTCAAGGACTCTTACGCCAAAAATATGTTCAGTGGGACAAATATGGACTTCTGTATAGCCATAAGTTAAAAATAAAAAAAAAAACCTTTTTGTGGAACCTTTGGCTAGTAATGTAAATCAGAAGGGAAGTCAATGAATATGTAATGTAAGTTAGTGTATAAAGTCTCTTGGGCCAAAAATGTTCAGTGGGTCAAATATGGACTATTGTATGGCTGATTTAATATCAGAAGGAGACTATGAGAATGAATAGTAAAAAAAAACTTTTCTGGACCCAGAAATATGTTCAGAACGTCAAATAAAGACTAATTTATGGCTGACGAAACATAGAGAAAAAGTCAGTATGTATGGATAGAAAGTCAATGTTCAAAGACTCTTTCGTCAAAAATATGTTCAGTACTTCAAATATGGACCATATGTATAGCCATAATATGTTAAAAAAAAAAAAAAAAAACTTAAAAAACCTTTTGTGGAACTTTTGGCTAGTAATGGAAATCAGAAGGGAAGTCAATGAGTATGTAAAGTAAATTAGTGTTTAAGGACTTTTGCGCCAAAAATATGTTCAGTAGGTCAAATATAGGCTTCTGTACAGCCATAACAAGTCAAAAAAAAAAAAGAAAAAAAAACCTTTTGTGGAACTTTTGGCTAGTAATGGAAATCAGAAGGGAAGTCAATGAGTATGTAAAGTAAATTAGTGTTTAAGGACTCTTGGGCCAAAAATATGTTCAGAACGTCAAATAAAGACTAATGTATGGCTGACGTAACATCAGAAAGAGTCAATATGTATGGATAGAAAGTCAATTTTCAAAGACTCGTTCATCAAAAATATGTTCAGTAGGACAAATAAAGACTTCTGTACATCCAGAACATATAAAAAAAGAATAAAGGAAAAAAAAAAAAAAAAAACTTTTGTGGAAATTTTGGCTAGTAATGGAAATCAGAAGGGAAGTCAATATATGTAGTAAGTTAGTATTTAACGACTCTTGGTCCGAAAATATGTTCAGTAGGTCAAATAAGGACTTCTTTACAGCCATAAAATGTAAAAAAAAAAAAAAAAAAACCTTAAAAAAAACTTAAAAAAACCTTTGTGGAACTTTCGGCTAGTAATGGGTTCAGAAGGGAAGTCAATGAGTATGTATAGTAAGTTAGTGCTTAAGGACTCAGGACAAACTATGTTAAGTGGGACAAATATGGACTTCTGTATAGCCATAAGTTAAATACAAAAAAAAAAAAAACATTAAAAAAAAAATTTTGTGGAACTTTCGGCTAGTAATGGAAATCAGAAGGGAAGTCAATGAGTATGTAAAGTAAGTTAGTGTTTAAGGTCTCTTGGGCCAAAAGTACGTTCAGTGGGTCAAATATGGACTATTGTATGGCTGATTTAAAATCACAAGGAGTCTATGAGAATTAATAGTAAAAAAAACTTTTCTGGACCCAGAAATATGTTCTGAACGTCAAATAAAGACTAATGTATGGCTGACGAATCATCAGAAAAAGTCAATATGTATGGATAGAAAGTCAATGTTCAAAGACTCTTTAGTCAAACATATGTTCAGTACTTTAAATATGGACTTCCTGTATAGCCGTAACATGTAAAAATAAAAATAAAAACATTAAAAAAACGTTTTTTGGCCCTTCTTCGTCAAAAAATAGGAATCAGAGGGAAGTCAATAAGTATGTATGATCGAGAGCTCTTGGGCCAAAAATATGTTCAATAGATCACATATGGACTACTTTATGGGTGATTCAATATCAGAAGGAGTCTATGAGAATAAGTAGCAAAAAAAAAATGTGTATAGAAAGTTAATGTTTGAAGACTCTTCGGCCAGAAAGATGTTACATGTGTCATAATGGATAATGTTCTGGCTGATTTAATATGAGGCATCACTCAAATATAGAAATTTCATGATCAAGGGCTCTTGGGCCAGAAATATGTTCAGTAAGTCAAATACGGATTAAATATAATATATGTTGTTTCAGTGATTGCATGCAAGAACTAACTTGTGTATTAAAGAGATTAAAAACATATTTGATTTCGCATAGTGTTGTACAATCTAATGCTTTGAAGAGATAAGTGCTTTTGCATTGCAATACATACAATTGTATTGCAACTCGTGCATTGGAAGAGATAAGTGATGCATCGAAGAGGTAAATGCTTTTGCACTGGAATGCATAAAGAACTCATGCATTGAAAAACATAAGTGCTTTTGAATTACGCTGCATACAAGAAAGCGAGCATTGAAAGACAAGTGCTTTTGCATTACAATGCATAGAGAATATAAAGTACTTTATGCATATAAAGTACTCGTGTATTGAAGAGATTAGTGCTTTTCTATTGCATTGCATACAATAACTCGTTTTGCTTTGAAGAGATAAGTGCTGTTGCATTGCAATGCATATAAAATCTCGATGTGCAATGAAGATATTAATTTGTTCGCGGTGCGTTGCATACAAGTACTCGCTGTGCATTGATAAGTGCGTTTGCATTGCATACTAGAACTCGTTGTGCATTGAGAAATTAGTGCTTTTGCATTGCAATGCATACAAAACTCGTTGTGCATTGAAGATAGTGCGTTTGCGGTGCATTACATTGCAGACAAGAACTTGTTGTGTATTGAAGGGATAGATGCTGTTGCATTGCAATGCATATAAGAACTCGTTGTGCATTGAAGAGATTAGTGCGTTTAAATTGCATTGCATACAATAACTCGTGCATTAAAGAGACAAGTGCTTTTGCATTGCATTCAAGAAGCCGTTGTGCATTGAAGAGATTAGTGCTGTTGCATTGCAATGCATACAAAACTCGTTGTGCATTGAAGAGATAAGTCCTATTGCATTGCAATGCATAAAAGAACTTGTTTTGCATTGAAGATATTAGTGCTCTTGCGGTGCATTGCATTGCAGTCAAGAACTCGTTGTGTATTGAATGAAGGGACAGGTGCTGTTGCATTGCAATGCATATAAGAACTCGTTGTGCATTGAAGAGATTAGTGCGTTTAAATTGCATTGATTTCAAGAAGTTGTTGTGCATTGAAGAGATTAGTGCTGTTGCATTGCAATGCATACAAAACTCGATGTGCATTGAAGAAATTAGTGCTTTTGCATTGCAATGCATACAAAACTCGTTGTGCATTGAAGAGATAAGTCCTATTGCATTGCATTGCATAAAAGAACTTGTTTTGCATTGAAGAGATTAGTGCTTTTGCGTTACAATGCATACAAGAACTCGCTTATGCATTGAAGATATTAGTGCGTTTGCGGTGCATTACATTGCAGACGTGTAACACACTCGTTGTGTGTTGAAGGGATAGATGCTGTTGCATTGCAATGCATATAAGAACTCGTGCATTGAAGATATTAGTGCTTTTAAATTGCATTGCATACAATAACTCGTTGTGCATTAAAGAGACAAGTGCTTTTGCATTGCATTCAAGAAGTCGTTGTGCATTGAAGAGATTAGTGCTGTTGCATTGCAATGCATACAAAACTCGATGTGCATTGAAGAAATTAGTGCTTTTGCATTGCAATGCTTACAAAAACGTGTGCATTGAAGAAATTAGTGCTTTTGCATTGCAATGCATACAAAACTCGTGCATTGAAGAGATAAGTGCTGTTGCATTGCAATGCATACAAGAAGTCGTTGTGCATTGAAGAGATAAGTGCGTTTGCATTGCATTGAATTCTAGAACTCGTTGTGCATTGAAGTGATAAGTGCGTTTGCATTGCATTGAATTCTAGAACTCACTGTGCATTGAGAAATTAGTGCTTTTGCATTGCGATGCATACAAAACTCTTTGTGCATTGAAGAGACTGGTGCGTTTAAATTGCATTGAGTACAATAAATCGTTGTGCATTGAAGAGACGTGCTTTTGCATTGCATTGCATTCAAAAACTCGTGCATTGAAGAGAAAATTGCTTTTGCGTTACAATGCATACAATAACTAGTTGTGCATTGAAGAGATAAGTACGTTAGCAATGCGTTGCATACAAAACTCGTTTGCACTGAAGAGATTAGTGCTTTTGCATTGCAATGCATACAAAATTCGTTGTGCATTGAAGAGATAAATCCTGTTGCATTGCAATGCATGAAATAACTTGTTTTGCATTGAAGAGATTAGTGCTTTTGCGTTAGAATGCATACAAGAACTCGCTTGTGCATTGAAGATATTAGTGCTCTTGCGGTGCATTGCATTGCAGACAATAACTCGTTGTGTATTGAAGGGATATGTGTTGTTGCATTGCAATGCATATAAGAACTCGTTGTGCATTGAAGAGATTAGTGCGTTTAAATTGCACTGAATTCAAGAACTGGTTGTGCATTGAAGAGATTAGTGCTTTTGCATTGCAATGCTTACAAAAACGTGTGCATTGAAGAGATAAGTGCGTTTGCATTGCATTGCATATTAGAACTCGTTGTGCATTGAAGAAATTAGTGCTTTTGTATTGCAATACTTACAAAAGTCGTTGTGCATTAAAGAGATTAGTGCGTATAAAACGCATTGCATTCAAGAACTCGTTGTGCGTTGAAGAGATTAGTGCTTTTGCATTGCAGTGCTTACAAAAACGTGTGCATTGAAGAAATTAGTGCTTTTGTATTGCAATGCATATAAAACTCGTTGTGCATTGAAGAGATAAGTGCTTTTGCATTGCATACAATAACTCGTTGTGCATTGAAAAGACAAGTGCTTTTGCATTGCATTGCAGACAACACTCGTTTGCTCTGATGAGATTAGTGCTTTTGCATTGCAATGCATACAAAACTCGTTGTAAATTTAAGAGATAAGTCCTGTTGCATTGCAATGCATATAAGAACTCGTTGTGTATTTAAGAGATTAGTGCGTTTAAATTGCATTGCATTCAAGATCTCGTTGTGCATTGAAGAGATTAGTGCTTTTGCATTACAATTGCATATACGAAATCTTTGTGTTTTGACGAGATTAGTACTTTTGCACTGCAATGCTTACAAAACTCGTGCATTGAAGCGATAAGTGCTGTTGCATTGCAATGCATATAAGAACTTGTTGTGCACTGAAGATTACTGCTGTTACATTGCATTCGTATACAATAACTCGTTGTGCAATAAATTCATAAGTGCTGTTCCATTGCAATGCGTCTAAGAACTCGTTGTGTATTGAAAAAATTTGTGCGTTTTCATTGCATTGCATACAATATCTCGTTGTGCATTGAAGAGATAATTGCTTTTGCGTTACAATGCATATTTTGTGCATTGAATAGATTAGCGCTTTTGCATTGCACTGCATACAAAACTCGTTGTGCATTGGAGATTAGCTCGTTTGCATTGCATACAATAACTCGTTTTTTGAAGAAAGTCATTTTGCTTTAAAATGCGTATAATCTTTGTGTATTGAAGAGATTAGTGCTTTTGCATTACAATGCATACAAGAACTCAATCAATGTGCATTGAAGATATTAGTGCATTTGCAGTGCGTTGCATACAAAACTCGTTTGCACTGGAGATAAGTCCTGTTGCATTGCAATGCATATAAGAACTCGTTGTGCATTGAAGAGATTATTGCTTTTGCAGTGTAATGCTTACAAGAACTCGGTGTGCATTGAAGAGAAAATTGCTTTTGCATTGCAGTGCATTCAAGAACGCATGTATTGAAGAGATTAGTGCTTTTGCATTACAATGCATACAAGAACTCGTTGTGCAATGAAGAGATAAGTGCGTTTGCATTGCATTGCATACTAGAACTCGTTGTGCATTGAGAAATTAGTGCTTTTGCATTGCATTGCATACAATAACTCGTTCATTGAAGAGATAAGTGCTTTTGTATTACAATGCATATAATAGCTCATTGTGCATTGAAGAGATAAGTGTTGTTGCATGGCAATGCATATAATAACTTGTGCATTGAAGAGATCAGTGCCTTTGCATTGTAATGCTTACAAGAACTCGCTGTGCACTGAAGAGATAAGTGCTTTTGCATTGCATACAAGAACTCGTTGTGCATTAAGTGTTTTTGCAATAGTAAGTGCATATAAACATCATTTGTAGGTATTATCGCCAAGTATATCTCTATTATCTCTAATGTGTCATCTCTAATATGTTATTCTTCAACATTCCTCGGATAAAGTTATGTCGTGTATGCAATGCACTGCTATATATCTCCTCAATGCACCTCGGAATGAGTTGTCTTGCCATGAGTAATCCATAATGCCGGGAAGTAGATAAATATGGCCTGTTGAACATCTTTCTCACCAACGATTCCTCAAACATTACATTTCTTATATATTCCCTTTGACTCCTCCTCATGTTAATTCAGCCAGAACGTAGTACATTATGACCTATTGAACATCTTTCTGGCCAAAGAGTCCTCAAATATTAAGCTACTATACATACTCCTGTTACATCAAGCCATACAGCCAATTAACATCAAGCAGAAAGTCCGTTTGTATGTATAGTAAGTTAATTTTCAAGGACTAATAATTTGTTAAGTAGGTTAATTGTGGTCTTCTGTACAGCCATAACATGTAAAAAACACTTCGGACCCTTCGGCCAGACATGGGAATCAGAAGGGAAGCCAAAATTTCATGATTGAGCACTCTTGGGCCAGAAATATGTTCAGTGGTAATATGGACTACTGTATGGCTGATTTAATATCAGAAGGAGTCTATAATTGTGTATAGAAACTTAATTTATAGAAACTTCTGTATATGGCTTTTGTGGACCTTTTGGCTATTAATTGGAATCAGAAGGGAAGTCAATGAGTATGTATAGTAAGTTAGTGTTTAAGGACTCTTGGGCCAAAAATATGTTCAGAGAGTCAAATATGGAATAATGTATGATGACGTAACTTAAGGAATCAATATTTATGAATAGAATTTCAATGTTCAAAGACTCTTTTGTCAAAAATATGTTCAGTAGGTCAAATAAGGACTTCTGTACAGCCATAACGAAAAAAAAAAAAAAAAAAAAAAAATTTAAAAAACCTTTTGTGGAACTTTTGGCTAGTTATTGGAATCAGAAGAGGTTAATTATTACGTATTATAAGTTAGTGTTTAAGGACTCTTGGGCAAAAAATATGTTCAGTGGGTCAAATATGGACTATTGTATGGCTGATTTAATGTCAGAAGGAGTCTATGAGAATAAATGACAAAAAATCTTTTCTGGACCCTTTGGCCAGAAGTATGTTCAGAACTTCAAATAAAGGCTAACGTATGGCTGACTTACCATAAGAAGCAGTCGATATGTATTGATAGAAAGTCAATGTTCAAAGACTCTTTTATCAAAAATATGTTCATTAGGACAAATAAGGACTTCTGTACAGCCATAACATGCAAAAAAAAAAAAACCTTAAAAAAACCTTTGTGGAATTTTTGGCTAGTAATTTGAATCAGAAGGGATGTCAATAAGTATGTATAGTAAGTTAGAGTTTAAGGACTCTTGGGCTAAAAATATGTTCAGTGGGTCAAATATATGAACTATTGTATGGCTGATTTAATATCACCAGGAATCTATAAGAATAAATAGCAAAAAAGCTTTTCTGGACCCTTTGGCCAGAAGTATGTTCAAAGTGTCAAATAAAGACTAAAGTATGGATGACGTAACAGGAGTCGATATGTATTGATAGAAAGTCAATGTTCAAATACTCTTTTATCAAAAATATGTTCATTAGGACAAATAAGGACTTCTGTACAGCCAGATCATATGAAAAAAAAAACATTAAAAAAAAACTTTTGTGGAATTTTTGGCTAGTAATTTGAATCAGAAGGGAAGTCAATGAGCATGTATAGTAAGTTATTGTTTAAGGACTCTTGGGCCGAAAATATGTTCAGTAGGTCAAATAAGGACTCCTTTACAGCCATAACATGTAAAAAAAAATAAAAAAAAATAAAAAAATAAATAAATAATAAAAAAATAAAACCTTAAAAAACCTTTTGTCGAACTTTCGGCTAGTAATGGAAATCAGAAGGGAAGTCAATGAGTATGTATAGTAAGTTAGTGTTTAAGGACTCTTGGGCCAAAACTATGTTCAGTAGTTCAAAAATGGACTTCCTTTACAGCCATAACATGTTAAAAAAAATTGTTTTAAAAATCTTTTGGGGAACTTTAGTCTAGTAATGGAAATCAGAAGGGAAGTCAATGAGTATGTATAGTAAGTTAGTGTTTAAGGACTCTTGGGCCAAAAATATGTTCAGAGAGTCAAATATGGAATAATGTATGATGACGTAACTTAAGGAATCAATATTTATGAATAGAAATTCAATGTTCAAAGACTCTTTTGTCAAAAATATGTTCAGTAGGTCAAATAAGGACTTCTGTACAGCCATAACGAAAAAAAAAAAAAAAAAAAAAAATTTAAAAAACCTTTTGTGGAACTTTTGGCTAGTTATTGGAATCAGAAGAGGTCAATTAGTACGTATTATAAGTTAGTGTTTAAGGACTCTTGGGCAAAAAATATGTTCAGTGGGTCAAATATGGACTATTGTATGGCTGATTTAATATCAGAAGGAGTCTATGAGAATAAATGACAAAAAATCTTTTCTGGACCCTTTGGCCAGAAGTATGTTCAGAACTTCAAATAAAGGCTAACGTATGGCTGACTTACCATAAGAAGCAGTCGATATGTATTGATAGAAAGTCAATGTTCAAAGACTCTTTTATCAAAAATATGTTCATTAGGACAAATAAGGACTTCTGTACAGCCATAACATGCAAAAAAAAAAAACCTTAAAAAAACCTTTTGTGGAATTTTTGGCTAGTAATTTCAATCAGAAGGGATGTCAATAAGTATGTATAGTAAGTTAGAGTTTAAGGACTCTTGGGCTAAAAATATGTTCAGTGGGTCAAATATATGAACTATTGTATGGCTGATTTAATATCACCAGGAATCTATAAGAATAAATAGCAAAAAAGCTTTTCTGGACCCTTTGGCCAGAAGTATGTTCAAAGTGTCAAATAAAGACTAAAGTATGGATGACGTAACAGGAGTCGATATGTATTGATAGAAAGTCAATGTTCAAACACTCTTTTATCAAAAATATGTTCATTAGGACAAATAAGGACTTCTGTACAGCCAGATCATATGAAAAAAAAAACATTAAAAAAAAACTTTTGTGGAATTTTTGGCTAGTAATTTGAATCAGAAGGGAAGTCAATGAGCATGTATAGTAAGTTATTGTTTAAGGACTCTTGGGCCGAAAATATGTTCAGTAGGTCAAATAAGGACTTCTTTACAGCCATAACATGTAAAAAAAAATAAAAAAAAAAAAAATAAATAAATAAATAATAAAAAAATAAAACCTTAAAAAACCTTTTGTCGAACTTTCGGCTAGTAATGGAAATCAGAAGGGAAGTCAATGAGTATGTATAGTAAGTTAGTGTTTAAGGACTCTTGGGCCAAAACTATGTTCAGTAGTTCAAAAATGGACTTCCTTTACAGCCATAACATGTTAAAAAAAATTGTTTTAAAAATCTTTTGGGGAACTTTAGTCTAGTAATGGAAATCAGAAGGGAAGTCAATGAGTATGTATAGTAAGTTAGTGTTTAAGGACTCTTGGGCCAAAAATATGTTCAGAGAGTCAAATATGGAATAATGTATGATGACGTAACTTAAGGAATCAATATTTATGAATAGAAATTCAATGTTCAAAGACTCTTTTGTCAAAAATATGTTCAGTAGGTCAAATAAGGACTTCTGTACAGCCATAACGAAAAAAAAAAAAAAAAAAAAAAATTTAAAAAACCTTTTGTGGAACTTTTGGCTAGTTATTGGAATCAGAAGAGGTCAATTAGTACGTATTATAAGTTAGTGTTTAAGGACTCTTGGGCAAAAAATATGTTCAGTGGGTCAAATATGGACTATTGTATGGCTGATTTAATATCAGAAGGAGTCTATGAGAATAAATGACAAAAAATCTTTTCTGGACCCTTTGGCCAGAAGTATGTTCAGAACTTCAAATAAAGGCTAACGTATGGCTGACTTACCATAAGAAGCAGTCGATATGTATTGATAGAAAGTCAATGTTCAAAGACTCTTTTATCAAAAATATGTTCATTAGGACAAATAAGGACTTCTGTACAGCCATAACATGCAAAAAAAAAAAACCTTAAAAAAACCTTTTGTGGAATTTTTGGCTAGTAATTTCAATCAGAAGGGATGTCAATAAGTATGTATAGTAAGTTAGAGTTTAAGGACTCTTGGGCTAAAAATATGTTCAGTGGGTCAAATATATGAACTATTGTATGGCTGATTTAATATCACCAGGAATCTATAAGAATAAATAGCAAAAAAGCTTTTCTGGACCCTTTGGCCAGAAGTATGTTCAAAGTGTCAAATAAAGACTAAAGTATGGATGACGTAACAGGAGTCGATATGTATTGATAGAAAGTCAATGTTCAAACACTCTTTTATCAAAAATATGTTCATTAGGACAAATAAGGACTTCTGTACAGCCAGATCATATGAAAAAAAAAACATTAAAAAAAAACTTTTGTGGAATTTTTGGCTAGTAAATTGAATCAGAAGGGAAGTCAATGAGCATGTATAGTAAGTTATTGTTTAAGGACTCTTGGGCCGAAAATATGTTCAGTAGGTCAAATAAGGACTTCTTTACAGCCATAACATGTAAAAAAAAAATTAAAAAAAAATAAATAAATAAATAAATAAATAATAAAAAAATAAAACCTTAAAAAACCTTTTGTCGAACTTTAGTCTAGTAATGGAAATCAGAAGGGAAGTCAATGAGTATGTATAGCAAGTTAGTGTTTAAGGAGTCTTGCTCCAAAAATATGTTCAGTAGGTCAAATATGGACTTCTGTACAGCCATAACAAGTTTAAAAAAAATCCTTAAAAAGCCTTTTGTGGAACTTTTGGCTAGTAATGGAAATCAGAAGGGAAGTCAATAAGCATGTATAGTAAGTTAGTGTTTAAGGACTCTTGGGCTAAAAATATGTTCAGTGGGTCAAATAAGGACTTCTTTACAGCCATAACATGTTAAAAAAAAAAAATGTAAAAACCTTTTGTGGAACTTTTTGCTAGTAATGGAAATTAGAAGGGAAGTCAATGAGTATGTAAAGTAAGTTAGTGTTTAAGGACTCTTGGGCCAAAAATACGTTCAGTGGGTCAAATATAGACTATTGTATGGCTGATTTAATATCAGAAGGAGTCTATGAGAATAAATAGTAAAAAAAACTTTTCTGGACCCAGAAATATGTTCAGAACGTCAAATAAAGACAAGACAAAGACAAAGACAAATATTATGTATGGCCGACGAAACATCAGAAAAAGTCAATATGTATGGATAGAAAGTCAATGTTCAAAGACTCTTTTGTCAAAAATGTTCAGTAGGTCAAATATTGACTTCCTGTACAGCCATAACATGTTAAAAAAAACATTAAAAAACCTTTTGTGGAACTTTTGGCTAGTAATGGAAATCAGAAGGAAAGTCAATGATTATGTATGTAAGTTAGTGTTTAAGGAGTCTTGCTCTAAAAATATGTTCAGTAGGTCATATATGGACTTCTGTACAGCCATAACAAGTTAAAAAAAAAAATCCTTAAAAAGCCTTTTGTGGACCTTTTGGCTAGTAATGGAAATCAGAAGGGAAGTCAATGAGTATGTATAGTAAGTTAGTGTTTAAGGACTCTTGGGCCAAAAATATGTTCAGAGAGTCAAATATGGAATAATGTATGATGACGTAACTTAAGGAGTCAATATTTATGGATAGAAATTCAATGTTCAAAGACTCTTTTGTCAAAAATATGTTCAGTAGGTCAAATAAGGACTTCTTTACAGCCATAACATGTAAAAAAAAAAAAATACATAAATAAAAAAAAAAAAAAACCTTAAAAAACCTTTTGTCGAACTTTCGGCTAGTAATGGAAATCAGAAGGGAAGTCAATGAGTATGTGTAGTAAGTTAGTGTTTAAGGACTCTTGGGCCAAAACTATGTTCAGTAGTTCAAAAATGGACTTCCTTTACAGCCATAACATGTTAAAAAAAATTGTTTTAAAAATCTTTTGGGGAACTTTAGTCTAGTAATGGAAATCAGAAGGGAAGTCAATGAGTATGTATAGCAAGTTAGTGTTTAAGGAGTCTTGCTCCAAAAATATGTTTAGTAGGTCAAATATGGACTTCTGTACAGCCATAACAAGTTTAAAAAAAATCCTTAAAAAGCCTTTTGTGGAACTTTTGGCTAGTAATGGAAATCAGAAGGGAAGTCAATAAGTATGTATAGTAAGTTAGTGTTTAAGGACTCTTGGGCTAAAAATATGTTCAGTGGGTCAAATATATGAACTATTGTATGGCTGATTTAATATCACCAGGAATCTATAAGAATAAATAGCAAAAAAAACTTTTCTGGACCCTTTGGCCAGAAGTATGTTCAAAGTGTAAAATAAAGACTAAAGTATGGATGACGTAACATAAGGAGTCAATATGTATGGATAGAAAGTCAATGTTCAAAGACTCTTTCATCAAAATATGTTCAGTAGGACAAATAAGGCATCTGTACAGCCAGAACATATAAAAATAAATAAATCAATTAAAAAAAAATGTAAAAATTTTTTTTTTGAACTTTTGGCTAGTAATGGAAATTAGAAGGGAAGTCAATGAGTATGTAAAGTAAGTTAGTGTTTAAGGACTCTTGGGCCAAAAATACGTTCAGTGGGTCAAATATAGACTATTGTATGGCTGATTTAATATCAGAAGGAGTCTATGAGAATAAATAGTAAAAAAAACTTTTCTGGACCCAGAAATATGTTCAGAACGTCAAATAAAGACAAGACAAAGACAAAGACAAATATTATGTATGGCCGACGAAACATCAGAAAAAGTCAATATGTATGGATAGAAAGTCAATGTTCAAAGACTCTTTTGTCAAAAATGTTCAGTAGGTCAAATATTGACTTCCTGTACAGCCATAACATGTTAAAAAAAACATTAAAAAACCTTTTGTGGAACTTTTGGCTAGTAATGGAAATCAGAAGGAAAGTCAATGATTATGTATGTAAGTTAGTGTTTAAGGAGTCTTGCTCTAAAAATATGTTCAGTAGGTCATATATGGACTTCTGTACAGCCATAACAAGTTAAAAAAAAAAATCCTTAAAAAGCCTTTTGTGGACCTTTTGGCTAGTAATGGAAATCAGAAGGGAAGTCAATGAGTATGTATAGTAAGTTAGTGTTTAAGGACTCTTGGGCCAAAAATATGTTCAGAGAGTCAAATATGGAATAATGTATGATGACGTAACTTAAGGAGTCAATATTTATGGATAGAAATTCAATGTTCAAAGACTCTTTTGTCAAAAATATGTTCAGTAGGTCAAATAAGGACTTCTTTACAGCCATAACATGTAAAAAAAAAAAAATACATAAATAAAAAAAAAAAAAAACCTTAAAAAACCTTTTGTCGAACTATCGGCTAGTAATGGAAATCAGAAGGGAAGTCAATGAGTATGTGTAGTAAGTTAGTGTTTAAGGACTCTTGGGCCAAAACTATGTTCAGTAGTTCAAAAATGGACTTCCTTTACAGCCATAACATGTTAAAAAAAATTGTTTTAAAAATCTTTTGGGGAACTTTAGTCTAGTAATGGAAATCAGAAGGGAAGTCAATGAGTATGTATAGCAAGTTAGTGTTTAAGGAGTCTTGCTCCAAAAATATGTTTAGTAGGTCAAATATGGACTTCTGTACAGCCATAACAAGTTTAAAAAAAATCCTTAAAAAGCCTTTTGTGGAACTTTTGGCTAGTAATGGAAATCAGAAGGGAAGTCAATAAGTATGTATAGTAAGTTAGTGTTTAAGGACTCTTGGGCTAAAAATATGTTCAGTGGGTCAAATATATGAACTATTGTATGGCTGATTTAATATCACCAGGAATCTATAAGAATAAATAGCAAAAAAAACTTTTCTGGACCCTTTGGCCAGAAGTATGTTCAAAGTGTAAAATAAAGACTAAAGTATGGATGACGTAACATAAGGAGTCAATATGTATGGATAGAAAGTCAATGTTCAAAGACTCTTTCATCAAAATATGTTCAGTAGGACAAATAAGGCATCTGTACAGCCAGAACATATAAAAATAAATAAATCAATTAAAAAAAAATGTAAAAAAAATTTTTGTTGAACTTTTGGCTAGTAATGGAAATCAAAAGGGAAGTAAATATGTATAGTAAGTTAGTGTTTAAGGACTCTTGGGCCGAAAATATGTTCAGTAGGTCAAATAAGGACTTCTTTACAGCTATAACGTAAAAAAAGAACAAAAAAAGAAAAAAAACCTTAAAAAAACGTTTGTGGAACTTTCGGCTAGTAATGGGTTCAGAATGGAAGTCAATGAGTATGTGTAGTTAGTTAGTGTTTAAAGGCTCTTAGGCCAAAAATATGTTCAGTGGGACAAATATGGACTTCTGTATAGCCATAACAAGTTAAAAAAAAAAAAAAAACTTAAAAAAACATTTTGTGGAACTTTTGGCTAGTAATGGAAATCACAAGGGAAGTCAATGAGTATGTATAGTAAGTTAGTGTTTAAGAACTCTTGGGCCGAAAATATGTTCAGTAGGTCAAATAAGGACTTCTTTACAGCCATAACATGTTAAAAAAAAAACATGTAAAAACCTTTTGTGGAACTTTTTGCTAGTAATGGAAATTAGAAGGGAAGTCAATGAGTATGTAAAGTAAGTTAGTGTTTAAGGACTCTTGGGCCAAAAATACGTTCAGTGGGTCAAATATAGACTATTGTATGGCTGATTTAATATCAGAAGTAGTCTATGAGAATAAATAGTAAAAAAAACTTTTCTGGACCCAGAAATATGTTCAGAACGTCAAATAAAGACAAGACAAAGACAAATATAATGTATGGCCGACGAAACATCAGAAAAAGTCAATATGTATGGATAGAAAGTCAATGTTCAAAGACTCTTTTGTTAAAAATATGTTCAGTAGGTCAAATATGGATTTCCTGTACAGCCATAACATGTTAAAAAAAACATTAAAAAAACTTTTGTGGAACTTTTGGCTAGTAATGGAAATCAGAAGGAAAGTCAATGATTATGTATGTAAGTTAGTGTTTAAGGAGTCTTGCTCCAAAAATATGTTCAGTAGGTCAAATATGGACTTCTGTACAGCCATAACAAGTTAAAAAAAAAATCCTTAAAAAGCCTTTTGTGGACCTTTTGGCTAGTAATGGAAATTAGAATGGAAGTCAATGAGTATGTATAGTAAGTTAGTGTTTAAGGACTCTTAGGCTAAAAATATGTTCAGTGGGTCAAATATATGGACTATTGTATGGCTGATTTAATATCATTAGGAATCTATAAGAATAAATAGCAAAAAAAAAATTCTAGACCCTTTGGCCAAAAAAAGAAAAAAAACCTTAAAAAACGTTTGTGGAACTTTCGGCTAGTAATGGGTTCAGAATGGAAGTCAATGAGTATGTATATTTAGTTAGTGTTTAAGGACTCTTAGGCCAAAAATATGTTCAGTGGGACAAATATGGACTTCTGTATAGCCATAACAAGTTAAAAAAAAAAAAAATCTTATAAAAACCTTTTGTGGAACTTTTAGTAATGGAAATAACACAAGGGAAGTCAATAAGTATGTATAGTAAGTTAGTGTTTAAGGACTCTTGGGCCGAAAATATGTTCAGTAGGTCAAATAAGGACTTCTTTACAGCCATAAAGTTAAAAAAAAATTTTTTTTTGAAAACCTTTTGTGGAACTTTTGGCTAGTAATGGAAATCAGAAGGGAAGTCAATAAGTAAGTTAGTGTTTAAGGACTCTTGGGCCAAAAATACGTTCAGTGGGTCAGATATGGACTATTGTATGGCTGATTTAATATCAGAAGGAGTCTATGAGAATAAATAGTAAAAAAAAACTTTTCTGGACCCAGAAATATGTTCAGAACGTCCTTTTGTGGAACTTTTGGCTAGTAATGGAAATCAGAAGGGAAGTCAATGAGTATGTAAAGTCAGTTAGTGTTTAAGGACTCTTGGGCCGAAAATATATTCAGTAGGTCAAATAAGGACTTCTTTACAGCCACAACACGTAAAAAAAAAAAAAAAACCTTAAAAAAACGTTTGTGGAACTTTCGGCTAGTAATGGGTTCAGAAGGGAAGTTAGCGTTCAAGGACTCTTAGGCCAAAAATATGTTCAGTGGGACAAATATGGACTTCTGTATAGCCATAACAAGTTAAAAAAAAAAAAAATCTTATAAAAACCTTTTGTGGAACTTTTAGTAATGGAAATAACACAAGGGAAGTCAATAAGTATGTATAGTAAGTTAGTGTTTAAGGACTCTTGGGCCGAAAATATATTCAGTAGGTCAAATAAGGACTTCTTTACAGCCACAATATGTAAAAAAAAAAAAAAAAACCTTAAAAAAACGTTTGTGGAACTTTCGGTTAGTAATGGGTTCAGAAGGGAAGTTAGCGTTCAAGGACTCTTAGGCCAAAAATATGTTCAGTGGGACAAATATGGACTTCTGTATAGTCATAAGTTAAAAAAAAATAAAATAAAAAAAAATCTTTTGTGGAACTTTTGGCTAGTAATGGAAATTAGAAGGGAAGTCAATGAATATGTAAAGTAAGTTAGTGTATAAAGTCTCTTTGGCCAAAAATACGTTCAGTGGGTCAAATATGAACTATTGTATGGCTGATTTAATATCAGAAGGAGACTATGAGAATTAGTAAAAAAAACTTTTCTGGACCCAGAAATATGTTCAGAACGTCAAATAAAGACTAATGTATGGCTGACGAAACATAGAGAAAAAGTCAGTATGTATGGATAGAAAGTCAATGTTCAAAGACTCTTTCGTCAAAAATATGTTCAGTACTTCAAATATGGACGTCCTGTATAGCCATAATATGTTAAAAAAAAAAAAAAAAAGAAAAAAAAACCTTTTTGTGGAACTTTTGGCTAGTAATGGAAATCAGAAGGGAAGTCAATGAATATGTAAAGTAAGTGTGTGTTTAAGGACTTTTGCGCCAAAAATATGTTCAGTAGGTCAAATATGGGCTTCTGTACAACCATAACAAGTTAAAAAAGAAAAAAAAACCTTTTTGTGGAACTTTTGGCTAGTAATGGAAATCAGAAGGGAAGTCAATGAGTATGTAAAGTAAGTTTGTGTTTAAGGACTCTTGGGCCAAAAATATGTTCAGAACGTCAAATAAAGACTAGTGTATGGCTGACGAAACATCAGAAAGAGTCAATATGTATAGATAGAAAGTCAATTTTCAAAGACTCGTTCATCAAAAATATGTTCAGTAGGACAAATAAAGACGTCTGTACATCCAGAACATATAAAAAAAGAAAAAAAGGAAAAAAAAAAACTTAAAAAACCTTTTGTGGAAATTTTGGCTAGTAATGGAAATCAGAAGGGAAGTCAATATACACAGTAAGTTAGTATTTAACGACTCTTGGGCCGAAAATATGTTCAGTAGGTCAAATAAGGACTTCTTTACAGCCATAACATGTAAAAAAAAAAAAAAACCTTTGTGGAACTTTCGGCTAGTAATGGGTTCAGAAGGGAAGTCAATGAGTATGTATAGTAAGTTAGTGCTTAAGGACTCAGGCCAAAATATGTTAAGTGGGACAAATATGGACTTCTGTGTAGCCATAAGTTAAATAAAAAAATAAATAAAAAAATAAAAAACCTTAAAAAACCTTTTGTGGAACTTTCGGCTAGTAATGGAAATCAGAAGGGAAGTCAATGAGTATGTAAAGTAAGTTAGTGTTTAAGGTCTCTTGGGCCAAAAGTACGTTCAGTGGGTCAAATAAGGACTATTGTATGGCTGATTTAATATCACAAGGAGTCTATGAGAATGAATAGTAAAAAAAACTTTTCTGGACCCAGAAATATGTTCTGAACGTGAAATAAAGACTAATGTATGGCTGACGAATCATCAGAAAAAGTCAATATGTATGGATAGAAAGTCAATGTTCAAAGACTCTTTAGTCAAAAATATGTTTAGTACTTCAAATATGGACTTATTGTATAGTCATAATGTTAAAAAAAAAAAAAAAAAAACACCTTAAAAAACCTCTTGTGGAACTTTTGCCTAGTAATGGAAATCAGAAGGGGTCAATGAGTATGTAAAGTAAGTTAGTGTTTAAGGACTTTTGTTCCAAAAATATTTACAGTAGATCAAATATGGGTTTCTGTACAGCCATAAGAAGTTAAAAAAAAAAAAAACCTTTTGTGGAACTTTTGGCTAGTAATGGAAATCAGAAGGGAAGTCAATAAGTATGTATAGTAAGTTAGTGTTTAAGGACTCTTGGGCTAAAAATATGTTCAGTGGGTCAAATATATGAACTATTGTATGGCTGATTAAATATCACCAGGAATCTATAAGAATAAATAGCAAAAAAACTTTTCTGGACCCTTTGGCCAGAAGTATGTTCAAAGTGTCAAATAAAAACTAAAGTATGGATGACGTAACATAAGAAGGAGTCAATATGTATGGATAGAAAGTCAATGTTCAAAGACTCTTTCACGAACAATATGTTCAGTAGGACAAATAAGGACTTCTGTACAGCCAGAACATATAAAAAAATAAATAAATATAAAAAAAAAACTTTAAAAAACCTTTTGTGGAACTTTTGGCTAGTAATGGAAATCAAAAGGGAAGTCAATGAGTATGTAAAGTCAGTTAGTGTTTAAGGACTTTTGTGCCAAAAATATGTTCAGTAGTTCAAATATGGACTTCTGTACAGCCATAACAAGTTAAAAAAAAGTCCTTAAAAAGCCTTTTGTGGAACTTTTGGCTAATAATGGAAATCAGAAGGGAAGTCAATGAGTATGTATAGTAATTTAGTGTTTAAGGACTCTTGGGCTAAAAATATGTTCAGTGGGTCAAATATATGGACTATTGTATGGCTGATTTAATATCATCAGGAATCTATAAGAATAAATAGCAAAAAAAAAATTCTGGACCCTTTGGCCAAGAAAAGAAAAAAACCCTTAAAAAACGTTTGTGGAACTTTCGGCTAGTAATGAGTACAGAATGGAAGTCAATGAGTATGTATAGTAATTTAGTGTTTAAGGACTCTTGGGCTAAAAATATGTTCAGTGGGTCAAATATATGGACTATTGTATGGCTGATTTAATATCATCAGGAATCTATAAGAATAAATAGCAAAAAAAAAATTCTAGACCCTTTGGCCAAGAAAAGAAAAAAAACCTTAAAAAGCCTTTTGTGGAACTTTTGGCTAGTAATGGGTTCAGAAGGGAAGTTAGTGTTCAAGGACTCTTAGGCCAAAAATATGTTAAGAACGTCAAATAAAGACTAATGTATGGATGACGTAACATCAGAAAGAGTCAATATATGGATAGAAAGTCAATTTTCAAAGACTCGTTCATCAAAAATATGTTCAGTAGGACAAATAAGGACTTCTTTACAGCCATAACATGTAAAAAAAGAAAAAAAAAGAAAAAAAACCTTAAAAAAAACGTTTGTGGAACTTTCGGCTAGTAATGGGTTCAGAAGGGAAGTTAGTGTTCAAGGACTCTTAGGCCAAAAATATGTTCAGTGGGACAAATATGGACTCCTGTATAGCCATAAGTTAAAAAAAAAAAAAACCTTTTGTGGAACCTTTGGCTAGTAATGGAAATCAGAAGGGAAGTCAATGAATATGTAAAGTAAGTTAGTGTATAAAGTCTCTTGTGCCAAAAATGTTCAGTGGGTCAAATATGGACTATTGTATGGCTGATTTAATATCAGAAGGAGACTACGAGAATGAATAGTAATAAAAACTTTTCTGGACCCAGAAATATGTTCAGAACGTCAAATAAAGACTAATGTATGGCTGACGAAACATAGAGAAAAAGTCAGTATGTATGGATAGAAAGTCAATGTTCAAAGACTCTTTCGTCAAAAATATGTTCAGTACTTCAAATATGGACGTCCTGTATAGCCATAATATGTTAAAAAAAAAAAAAAAAAAACTTAAAAACCCTTTTGTAGAACTTTTGGCTAGTAATGGAAATCAGAAGGGAAGTCAATGAGTATGTAAAGTAAACTAGTGTTTAAGGACTTTTGCGCCAAAAATATGTTCAGTAGGTCAAATATGGGTTTCTGTACAGCCATAACAAGTTAAAAAAAAAAAAAAACCTTTTGTGGAACTTTTGGCTAGTAATGGAAGTCAGAAGGGAAGTCAATGAGTATGTAAAGTAAGTTAGTGTTTAAGGACTCTTGGGCCAAAAATATGTTCAGAACGTCAAATAAAGACTAATATATGGCTGACGTAACATCAGAAAGAGTCAATATGTATGGATAGAAAGTCAATTTTCAAAGACTCGTTCATCAAAAATATGTTCAGTAGGACAAATAAAGACTTCTGTACATCCAGAACATATAAAAAAAGAATAAAGGAAAAAAAAACCTTAAGTGGAAATTTTGGCTAGTAATGGAAATCAGAAGGTAAGTCAATATATATAGTAAGTTAGTATTTAACGACTCTTGGGCCGAAAATATGTTCAGTAGGTCAAATAAGGACTTCTTTACAGCCATAACATGTAAAAAAAAAAAAAAAACCTTAAAAAAAACTTTTAAAAACCTTTGTGGAACTTTCAGCTAGTAATGGGTTCAGAAGGGAAGTCAATGAGTATGTATAGTAAGTTAGTGTTTAAGGACTCTTGGGCCCAAATTACGTTCAGTGGGTCAAATATGGACTATTGTATGGCTGATTTAATATCACAAGGAGTCTATGAGAATGAATAGTAAAAAAAACTTTTCTGGACCCAGAAATATGTTCTGAACGTCAAATAAAGACTAATGTATGGCTGACGAATCATCAGAAAAAGTCAATATGTATGGATAGAAAGTCAATGTTCAAAGACTCTTTCGTCAAAAATATGTTCAGTACTTCAAATATGGACTTCCTGTATAGCCATAATGTTAAAAAAAAACAAAAGAAAAAAACAAAACAACCTTAAAAAACCTCTTGTGGAACTTTTGCCTAGTAATGGAAATCAGAAGGGAAGTCAATATGTAAAGTAAGTTAGTGTTTAAGGACTCTTGGGCCAAAAATACGTTCAGTGGGTCAAATAAGGACTTCTTTACAGCCACAACATGTAAAAAAAAAAAAAAACCTTTAAAAAAAACGTTTGTGGAACTTTCGGCTAGTAATGCGTACAGAAGGGAAGTTAGTGTTCAAGGACTCTTAGGTCAAAAATATGTTCAGTAGGTCAAATATGGGCTTCTGTACAGCCATAACAAGTTAAAAAAAAAAAAAAAAAGAAAAAAAAAACCTTTTGTGGAACTTTTGGCTAGTAATGGAAATCAGAAGGGAAGTCAATGAGTATGTAAAGTAAATTAGTGTTTAAGGACTCTTGGGCCAAAAATATGTTCAGAACGTCAAATAAAGACTAATGTATGGCTGACGTAACATCAGAAAGAGTCAATATGTATGGATAGAAAGTCAATTTTCAAAGACTCGTTCATCAAAAATATGTTCAGTAGGACAAATAAAGACTTCTGTACATCCAGAACATATAAAAAAAGAATAAAGGGAAAAAAAAACTTAAAAAAACTTTTGTGGAAATTTTGGCTAGTAATGGAAATCAGAAGGGAAGTCAATATATGTAGTAAGTTAGTATTTAACGACTCTTGGGCCGAAAACATGTTCAGTAGGTCAAATAAGGACTTCTTTAAAGCCATAACATGTAAAAAAAAAAAAAAAAAAACCTTAAAAAAAACTTAAAAAAACCTTTGTGGAACTTTCGGCTAGTAATGGGTTCAGAAGGAAAGTCAATGAGTATCTATAGTAAGTTAGTGCTTAAGGACTCAGTCCAAAATATGTTAAGTGGGACAAATATGGACTTCTGTATAGCCATAAGTTAAATGAAAAAAAACAAAACAAAACAAAAACCTTACAAAACCTTTTGTGGAACTTTCGGCTAGTAATGGAAATCAGAAGGGAAGTCAATGAGTATGTAAAGTAAGTTAGTGTTTAAGGTCTCTTGGGCCAAAAGTACGTTCAGTGGGTCAAATATGGACTATTGTATGGCTGATTTAATATCACAAGGAGTCTATGAGAATTAATAGTAAAAAAAACTTTTCTGGACCCAGAAATATGTTCTGAACGTCAAATAAAGACTAATGTATGGCTGACGAATCAATCAAGTCAATATGTATGGATAGAAAGTCAATGTTCAAAGACTCTTTAGTCAAACATATGTTCAGTACTTCAAATATGGACTTCCTGTATAGCCATAACATGTAAAAATAAAAATAAAAACATTAAAAAAAACGTTTTTTGGCCCTTCTTCGTCAAAAAATAGGAATCAGAGGGAAGTCAATAAGTATGTATGATCGAGAGCTCTTGGGCCAAAAATATGTTCAATAGGTCACATATGGGCTACTTTATGGGTGATTCAATATCAGAAGGAGTCTATGAGAATAAGTAGCAAAAAAAAAAATGTGTATAGAAAGTTAATGTTTGAAGACTCTTCGGCCAGAAAGATGTTACTTGTGTCATAATGGATAATGTTCTGGCTGATTTAATATGAGGCATCAATCAAATATAGAAATTTCATGATCAAGGGCTCTTGGGCCAGAAATATGTTCAATAAGTCAAATACGGATTAAATATAATATATGTTGTTTCAGTGATTGCATGCAAGAACCTAACTTGTGAATTGAAGAGATTAAAAACATATTTGATTTCGCATAGTGTTGCACAATCTAATGCTTTGAAGAGATAAGTGCTTTTGCATTGCAATACATACAATTGTATTGCAACTCGTGCATTGGAAGAGATAAGTGATGCATCGAAGAGGTAAATGCTTTTGCACTGGAATGCATAAAGAACTCATGCATTGAAAAACATAAGTGCTTTTGAATTACGCTGCATACAAGAAAGCGAGCATTGAAAGACAAGTGCTTTTGCATTACAATGCATAGAGAATATAAAGTACTTTATGCATATAAAGTACTCGTGTATTGCAGAGATTAGTGCTTTTCTATTGCATTGCATACAATAACTCGTTTTGATTTGAAGAGATAAGTGCTGTTGCATTGCAATGCATATAAAATCTCGATGTGCAATGAAGATATTAATTCGTTCGCGGTGCGTTGCATACAAGTACTCGCTGTGCATTGATAAGTGCGTTTGCATTGCATACTAGAACTCGTTGTGCATTGAGAAATTAGTGCTTTTGCATTGCAATGCATACAAAACTCGTTGTGCATTGAAGATAGTGCGTTTGCGGTGCATTACATTGCAGACAAGAACTCGTTGTGTATTGAAGGGATAGATGCTGTTGCATTGCAATGCATATAAGAACTCGTTGTGCATTGAAGAGATTAGTGCGTTTAAATTGCATTGCATACAATAACTCGTTGTGCATTGAAGAGATTAGTGCTGTTTGCATTGCAATGCATACAAAACTCGTTGTGCATTGAAGAGATAAGTCCTATTGCATTGCAATGCATAAAAGAACTTGTTTTGCATTGAAGATATTAGTGCTCTTGCGGTGCATTGCAATGCATATAAGAACTCGTTGTGCATTGAAGAGATTAGTGCGTTTAAATTGCATTGATTTCAAGAACTCGTGCATTGAAGAGATAAGTACTGTTGCATTGCAATGCATATAAGAACTCGTGCATTGAAGATATTAGTGCGTTTAAATTGCATTGCATACAATAACTCGTTGTGCATTAAAGAGACAAGTGCTTTTGCATTGCATTCAAGAAGTCGTTGTGCATTGAAGAGATTAGTGCTGTTGCATTGCAATGCATACAAAACTCGATGTGCATTGAAGAAATTAGTGCTTTTGCATTGCAATGCTTACAAAAACGTGTGCATTGAAGAAATTAGTGCTTTTGCATGCAATGCATACAAAACTCGTTGTGCATTGAAGAGATAAGTGCTGTTGCATTGCAAATGCATACAAGAAGTCGTTGTGCATTGAAGAGATAAGTGCGTTTGCATTGCATTGAATTCTAGAACTCGTTGTGCATTGAAGAGATAAGTGCGTTTGCATTGCATTGAATTCTAGAACTCACTCTGCATTGAGAAATTAGTGCTTTTGCATTGCGATGCATACAAAACTCTTTGTGCATTGAAGAGACTGGTGCGTTTAAATTGCACTGAGTACAATAAATCGTTGTGCATTGAAGAGACGTGCTTTTGCATTGCATTGCATTCAAAAACTCGTGTATTGAAGAGAAAATTGCTTTTGCGTTACAATGCATACAATAACTCGTTGTGCATTGAAGAGATAAGTATGTTAGCAATGCGTTGCATACAAAACTCGTTTGCACTGAAGAGATTAGTGCTTTTGCATTGCAATGCATACAAAATTCGTTGTGCATTGAAGAGATAAATCCTGTTGCATTGCAATGCATATAAGAACTCGTTGTGTATTTAAGAGATTAATGCGTTTAAATTGCATTGCATTCAAGAACTCGTTGTGCATTGAAGAGATAAGTGCTTTTGCATTGCAATGCATACAAAACTCGTTGTGCATTGAAGAGATAAGTCCTATTGCATTGCAATGCATAAAAGAACTTGTTTTGCATTGAAGAGATTAGTGCTTTTGCGTTACAATGCATACAAGAACTCGCTTGTGCATTGAAGATATTAGTGCTCTTGCGGTGCATTGCATTGCAGACAAGAACTGGTTGTGTATTGAAGGGATAGGTGTTGTTGCATTGCAATGCATATAAGAACTCGTTGTGCATTGAAGAGATTAGTGCGTTTAAATTGCATTGAATTCAAGAACTGGTTGTGCATTGAAGAGATTAGTGCTTTTGCATTGCAATGCTTACAAAAACGTGTGCATTGAAGAGATAAGTGCGTTTGCATTGCATTGCATATTAGAACTCGTTGTGCATTGAAGAAATTAGTGCTTTTGTATTGCAATACTTACAAAAGTCGTTGTGCATTAAAGAGATTAGTGCGTATAAAATGCATTGCATTCAAGAACTCGTTGTGCATTGAAGAGATAAGTGCTGTTGCATTGCAATGCATACAAGAACTCGTTGTGCATTGAAGAGATAAGTGCGTTTGCATTGCATTGAATTCTAGAACTCATTGTTCATTGAGAAATTAGTGCTTTTGCATTGCAATGCATACAAAACACTTTGTGAATTTAAGAGATAATTGCTTTTGCGTTACAATCATATAATCTTTTGTGCATTGAAGAGATTAGTGCTTTTGCATTGCATTGCATACAACACTCGTTTGCACTGAAGAGATTAGTGCTTTTGCATTGCAATGCATACAAAACTCGTGCATTGAAAAGACAAGTGCTTTTGCATTGCATACAATAACTCGTTGTGCATTGAAAAGACAAGTGCTTTTGCATTGCATTGCAGACAACACTCGTTTGCTCTGATGAGATTAGTGCTTTTGCATTGCAATGCATACAAAACTCGTTGTGAATTTAAGAGATAAGTCCTGTTGCATTGCAATGCATATAAGAACTCGTTGTGTATTTAAGAGATTAGTGCGTTTAAATTGCATTGCATTCAAGATCTCGTTGTGCATTGAAGAGATTAGTGCTTTTGCATTACAATTGCATATACGAAATCTTTGTGTTTTGACGAGATTAGTGCTTTTGCATTGCAATGCTTACAAAACTCGTGCATTGAAGCGATAAGTGCTGTTGCATTCCAATGCATATAAGAACTTGTTGTGCACTGAAGATTACTGCTGTTACATTGCATTCGTATACGATAACTCGTTGTGCAATAAAGACATAAGTGCTGTTCCATTGCAATGCTTCTAAGAACTCGTTGTGTATTGAAAAAATTTGTGCGTTTTCATTGCATTGCATACAATATCTCGTTGTGCATTGAAGAGATAATTGCTTTTGCGTTACAATGCCTATTTTGTGCATTGAATAGATTAGCGCTTTTGCATTGCACTGCATACAAAACTCGTTGTGCATTGGAGATTAGCTCGTTTGCATTGCATACAATAACTCGTTTTTTAAAGAAAGTCATTTTGCTTTAAAATGCGTATAATCTTTGTGTATTGAAGAGATTAGTGCTTTTGCATTACAATGCATACAAGAACTCAATCAATGTGCATTGAAGATATTAGTGCATTTGCAGTGCGTTGCATACAAAACTCGTTTGCACTGGAGATAAGTCCTGTTGCATTGCTTTCAACATTCTTCAACATTCCTCGGATAAAGTTATGTCGTGTATGCAATGCACTGCTATATATCTCCTCAATGCACCTCGGAATGAGTTGTCTTGCCATGAGTAATCCATAATGCCGGGAAGTAGATAAATATGGCCTGTTGAACATCTTTCTCATCAACGATTCCTCAAACATTACATTTCTTATATATTCCCTTTGACTCCTCCTCATGATAATTCAGCCAGAACGTAGTACATTATGACCTATTGAACATCTTTCTGGCCAAAGAGTCCTCAAATATTAAGCTACTATACATACTCCTGTTACATCAAGCCATACAGCCAATTAACATCAAGCAGAAAGAAAGTCCGTTTGTATGTATAGTAAGTTAATTTTCAAGGACTAATAATTTGTTAAGTAGGTTAATTGTGGTCTTCTGTACAGCCATAACATGTAAAAAACACTTCGGACCCTTCGGCCAGACATGGGAATCAGAAGGGAAGCCAAAATTTCATGATTGAGCACTCTTGGGCCAGAAATATGTTCAGTGGTAATATGGACTACTGTATGGCTGATTTAATATCAGAAGGAGTCTATAATTGTGTATAGAAACTTAATTTATAGAAACTTCTGTATATGGCTTTTGTGGACCTTTTGGCTATTAATTGGAATCAGAAGGGAAGTCAATGAGTATGTATAGTAAGTTAGTGTTTAAGGACTCTTGGGCCAAAAATATGTTGAGAGAGTCAAATATGGAATAATGTATGATGACGTAACTTAAGGAGTCAATATTTATAGATAGAAATTCAATGTTCAAAGACTCTTATGTCAAAAATATGTTCAGTAGGTCAAATAAGGACTTCTGTACAGCCATAACGAAAAAACAAAAAAACAAAAACAAATTTAAAAAACCTTTTGTGGAACTTTTGGCTAGTAATTGGAATCAGAATAGGTCAATGAGTACGTATTGTAAGTTAATGTTTAAGGACTCTTGGGTAAAAAATATGTTCAGTGGGTCAAATATATGGACTATTGTATGGCTGATTTAATATCAGAAGGAGACTATGAGAATGAATAGTAAAAAAAACTTTTCTGGACCTAGAAATATGTTCAGAACGTCAAATAAAGACTAATGTAATATGTTTAGTAGGTCAAATATGGACTTCTGTACAGCCATAACAAGTTTAAAAAAAATCCTTAAAAAGCCTTTTGTGGAACTTTTGGCTAGTAATGGAAATCAGAAGGGAAGTCAATAAGTATGTATAGTAAGTTAGTGTTTAAGGACTCTTGGGCTAAAAATATGTTCAGTGGGTCAAATATATGAACTATTGTATGGCTGATTTAATATCACCAGGAATCTATAAGAATAAATGGCAAAAAAACTTTTCTGGACCCTTTGGCCAGAAGTATGTTCAAAGTGTCAAATAAAAACTAAAGTATGGATGACGTAACATAAGAAGGAGTCAATATGTATGGATAGAAAGTAAATGTTCAAAGACTATTTCATGAACAATATGTTCATTAGGACAAATAAGGACTTCTGTACAGCCAGATCATATGAAAAAAAAAACATTAAAAAAAACTTTTGTGGAATTTTTGGCTAGTAATTTGAATCAGAAGGGAAGTCAATGAGTATGTATAGTAAGTTATTGTTTTAGGGCTCTTGGGACGAAAATATGTTCAGTAGGTCAAATAAGGACTTCTTTACAGCAATATGTAAAAAAAAATAAATAAATAAATAAAAAATAAAACCTTAAAAAACTTTTTGTCGAACTTTCGGCTAGTAATGGAAATCAGAAGGGAAGTCAATGAGTATGTATAGTAAGTTAGTGTTTAAGGACTCTTGTTCCAAAAATATGTTCAGTAGTTCAAAAATGGACTTCCTTTACAGCCATAACATGTTAAAAAAAATTGTTTAAAAAATCTTTTGGGGAACTTTAGTCTAGTAATGGAAATCAGAAGGGAAGTCAATGAGTATGTATAGCAAGTTAGTGTTTAAGGACTCTTGCTCCAAAAATATGTTCAGTAGGTCAAATATGGACTTCTGTACAGCCATAACAAGTTTAAAAAAAAAAAAAAACTTAAAAAAACATTTTGTGGAACTTTTGGCTAGTAATGGAAATCACAAGGGAAGTCAATGAGTATGTATAGTAAGTTAGTGTTCAACAACTCTTGGGCCGAAAATATGTTCAGTAGGTCAAATAAGGACTTCTTTACAGCCATAACATGTTAAAAAAAAAAAATGTAAAAACCTTTTGTGGAACTTTTTGCTAGTAATGGAAATTAGAAGGGAAGTCAATGAGTATGTAAAGTAAGTTAGTGTTTAAGGACTCTTGGGCCAAAAATACGTTCAGTGGGTCAAATATAGACTATTGTGTGGCTGATTTAATATCAGAAGGAGTCTATGAGAATAAATAGTAAAAAAAACTTTTCTGGACCCAGAAATATGTTCAGAACGTCAAATAAAGACAAGACAAAGACAAAGACAAATATAACGTATGGCCGACGAAACATCAGAAAAAGTCAATATGTATGGATAGAAAGTCAATGTTCAAAGACTCTTTTGTCAAAAATATGTTCAGTAGGTCAAATATGGATTTCCTGTACAGCCATAACATGTTAAAAAAAACATTAAAAAACTTTTTGTGGAACTTTTGGCTAGTAATGGAAATCAGAAGGAAAGTCAATGATTATGTATGTAAGTTAGTGTTTAAGGAGTCTTGCTCCAAAAATATGTTCAGTAGGTCAAATATGGACTTCTGTACAGCCATAACAAGTTAAAAAAAAAATCCTTAAAAAGCCTTTTGTGGACCTTTTGACTAGTAATGGAAATCAGAAGGGAAGTCAATGAGTATGTATAGTAAGTTAGTGTTTAAGGACTCTTAGGCTAAAAATATGTTCAGTGGGTCAAATATATGGACTATTGTATGGCTGATTTAATATCATTAGGAATCTATAAGAATAAATAGCAAAAAAAAATTTCTGGACCCTTTGGCCAAAAAAAGAAAAAAAACCTTAAAAAACGTTTGTGGAACTTTCGGCTAGTAATGGGTTCAGAATGGAAGTCAATGAGTACGTATAGTTAGTTAGTGTTTAAGGACTCTTAGGCCAAAAATATGTTCAGTGGGAAAAATATGGACTTCTGTATAGCCATAACAAGTTAAAAAAAAAAAAAAATCTTATAAAAACCTTTTGTGGAACTTTTAGTAATGGAAGTAACACAAGGGAAGTCAATAAGTATGTATAGTAAGTTAGTGTTTAAGGACTCTTGGGCCGAAAATATGTTCAGTAGGTCAAATAAGGACTTCTTTACAGCCATAAAGTTAAAAAAAAAATTTTTTTTATAACCTTTTGTGGAACTTTTGGCTAGTAATGGAAATCAGAAGGGAAGTCAATAAGTAAGTTAGTGTTTAAGGACTCTTGGGCCAAAAATACGTTCAGTGGGTCAGATATGGACTATTGTATGGCTGATTTAATATCAGAAGGAGTCTATGAGAATAAATAGTAAAAAAAAACTTTTCTGGACCCAGAAATATGTTCAGTACTTCAAATATGGACTTCCTGTATAGCCATAAAATGTTTAAAAAAAAAAACTTTAAAAAAACCTTAAACCTTAAAACCTTAAAACCTTAAAAAACCTTTTTTGGAACTTTTGGCTAGTAATGGAAATCAGAAGGGAAGTCAATGATTGTGTAAAGTAAGTTAGTGTTTAAGGACTTTTGCGCCAAAAATATGTTCAGTAGGTCAAATATGGATTTACTGTACAGCCATAACATGCTAAAAAAATTAACATGTTAAAAAAAACATTTTTTAAAAACCTTTTGTAGAGCTTTTGGCTAGTAATGGAAATCAGAAGGGAAGTCAATGAGTATTTAAAGTAAGTTAGTGTTTAAGGACTTTTGCGCCAAAAATATGTTCAGTAGGTCAAATATGGACTTCCTGTATAGCCATAATATGTTAAAAAAAACATTAAAAAACCTTTTTTGGACCTTTTGGCTAGTAATGGAAATCAGAAGGGAAGCCAATGAGTATGTAAACTAAATTAGTGTTTAAGGACTTTTGCGCCAAAAATATGTTCAGTAGGTCAAATATGGATTTCCTGTACAGCCATAACATGTTAAAAAAAACATTAAAAAACCTTTTGTGGAACTTTTGGCTAATAATGGAAATCAGAAGGGAAGTCAATGAGTATGTATAGTAATTTAGTGTTTAAGGACTCTTGGGCTAAAAATATGTTCAGTGGGTCAAATATATGGACTATTGTATGGCTGATTTAATATCATCAGGAATCTATAAGAATAAATAGCAAAAAAAAAATTCTGGACCCTTTGGCCAAAAAAAGAAAAAAAACCTTAAAAAACGTTTGTGGAACTTTCGGCTAGTAATGAGTACAGAATGGAAGTCAATGAGTATGTATAGTAAATTAGTGTTTAAGGACTCTTAGGCCAAAAATATGTTCAGTGGGACAAATATGGACTTCTGTATAGCCATAACAAGTTAAAAAAAAAAAAAAAAATCTTAAAAAAACCTTTTGTGGAACTTTTAGTAATGGAAATAACACAAGGGAAGTCAATAAGTATGTATAGTAAGTTAGTTTTTAAGGAGTCTTGGGCCGAAAATATGTTCAGTAGGTCAAATAAGGACTTCTTTACAGCCATAAAGTTAAAAAAAATTTTTTTTTTAAAAACGTTTTGTGGAACTTTTGGCTAGTAATGGAAATCAGAAGGGAAGTCAATAAGTAAGTTAGTGTTTAAGGACTCTTGGGCCAAAAATACGTTCAGTGGGTCAGATATGGACTATTGTATGGCTGATTTAATATCAGAAGGAGTCTATGAGAATAAATAGTAAAAAAAAACTTTTCTGGACCCAGAAATATGTTCAGGACTTCAACTATGGACTTCCTGTATAGCCATAAAATGTTAAAAAAAAAATTAAAAAAAAAACTTTAAACCTTAAAACCTTAAAAAACCTTTTTTGGAACTTTTGGCTAGTAATGGAAATCAGAAGGGAAGTCAATGATTGTGTAAAGTAAGTTAGTGTTTAAGGACTTTTGCGCCAAAAATATGTTCAGTAGGTCAAATATGGATTTACTGTACAGCCATAACATGCTAAAAAAATTAACATGTTAAAAAAAACATTTTTTAAAAACCTTTTGTAGAGCTTTTGGCTAGTAATGGAAATCAGAAGGGAAGTCAATGAGTATTTAAAGTAAGTTAGTGTTTAAGGACTTTTGCGCCAAAAATATGTTCAGTAGGTCAAATATGGACTTCCTGTATAGCCATAATATGTTAAAAAAAACCTTAAAAAACCTTTTGTGGAACTTTTGGCTAGTAATGGAAATCAGAAGGGAAGTCAATGAGTATGTATAGTAAGTTAGTGTTTAAGGACTCTTGGGGCCAAAAATATATTCAGTGGGTCAAATATATGGACTACTGTATGGCTGATTTAATATCAGAAGGAGTCTATGAGAATTAATAGAAAAAAAAAAGGTCTGTATCCTTTGGCCAGAAGTATGTTCAGAACTTCAAATCAAGACTAACGTATGGCTGACTTACCATAAGAAGGAGTCGATATGTACTGATAGAAAGTCAATGTTCAAATACTCTTTCATCAAAAATATGTTCATTAGGACAAATAAGGACTTCTGTACAGCCAGATCATATGAAAAAAAAAAACTTAAAAAAAAACTTTTGTGGAATTTTTGGCTAGTAATTTGAATCAGAAGGGATGTCAATGAGTATGTATAGTAAGTTAGTGTTTAAGGACTCTTGGGCCAAAAATATGTTCAGTAGTTAAAATATGGACTTCCTGTACAGCCATAACATGTTAAAAAAAATTGTTTTAAAAATCTTTTGGGGAACTTTAGTCTAGTAATGGAAATCAGAAGGGAAGTCAATGAGTATGTGTAGCAAGTTAGGGTTTAAGAACTCTTTTGCCAAAAATATGTTCACTGGGACAAATATGGACTTCCTGTACAGCTATAACATGTTAAAAGAAAAAAAAATTTAAAAACTTTTGTGGAACTTTAGTCTAGTAATGGAAATCAGAAGGGAAGTCAATTAGTATGTATAGCAAGTTAGTGTTTAAGGAGTCTTGCTCCAAAAATATGTTCAGTAGGTCAAATATGGACTTCTGTACAGCCATAACAAGTTTAAAAAAATCCTTAAAAAGCCTTTTGTGGAACTTTTGGCTAGTAATGGAAATCAGAAGGGAAGTCAATAAGTATGTATAGTAAGTTAGTGTTTAAGGACTCTTGGGCTAAAAATATGTTCAGTGGGTCAAATATATGAACTATTGTATGGCTGATTAAATATCACCAAGAATCTATAAGAATAAATAGCAAAAAAACTTTTCTGGACCCTTTGGCCAGAAGTATGGTCAAAGTGTCAAATAAAAACTAAAGTATGGATGACGTAACATAAGAAGGAGTCAATATGTATGGATAGAAAGTCAATGTTCAAAGACTCTTTCACGAACAATATGTTCAGTAGGACAAATAAGGACTTCTGTGCAGCCAGAACATATAAAAAAATAAAAAAAATTTTTTAAAAAAACTTTAAAAAAACTTTTGTGGAACTTTTGGCTAGTAATGGAAATCAAAAGGGAAGTCAATGAGTATGTAAAGTCAGTTAGTGTTTAAGGACTTTTGCGCCAAAAATATGTTCAGTAGTTCAAATATGGACTTCTGTACAGCCATAACAAGTTAAAAAAAAGTCCTTAAAAAGCCTTTTGTGGAACTTTTGGCTAGTAATGGAAATCAGAAGGGAAGTCAATAAGTTAGTGTTTAAGGAATCTTGGGCCAAAAATACGTTCAGTGGGTCAGATATGGACTATTGTATGGCTGATTTAATATCAGAAGGAGTCTATGAGAATAAATAGTAAAAAAAAACTTTTCTGGACCCAGAAATATGTTCAGTACTTCAAATATGGACTTCCTGTATAGCCATAAAATGTTAAAAAAAAAAACTTTAAAAAAACCTTAAACCTTAAAACCTTAAAACCTTAAAAAACCTTTTGTGGAACTTTTGGCTAGTAATGGAAATCAGAAGGGAAGTCAATGAGTATGTATAGTAAGTTAGTGTTTAAGGACTCTTGGGGCCAAAAATATATTCAGTGGGTCAAATATATGGACTACTGTATGGCTGATTTAATATCAGAAGGAGTCTATGAGAATTAATAGAAAAAAAAAAGGTCTGTATCCTTTGGCCAGAAGTATGTTCAGAACTTCAAATCAAGACTAACGTATGGCTGACTTACCATAAGAAGGAGTCGATATGTATTGATAGAAAGTTAATTTTCAAATACTCTTTTATCAAAAATATGTTCATTAGGACAAATAAGGACTTCTGTACAGCCAGATCATATGAAAAAAAAACCTTAAAAAAAACTTTTGTGGAATTTTTGGCTAGTAATTTGAATCAGAAGGGATGTCAATGAGTATGTATAGTAAGTTAGTGTTTAAGGACTCTTGGGCCAAAAATATGTTCAGTAGTTAAAATAAGGACTTCTGTACAGCCAGAACATATAAAAAAAAAAAAATAAAAAAAAAAAAACTTTAAAAAACCTTTTGTGGAACTTTTGGCTAGTAATGGAAATCAAAAGGGAAGTCAATGAGTATGTAAAGTCAGTTAGTGTTTAAGGACTTTTGTGCCAAAAATATGTTCAGTAGTTCAAATATGGACTTCTGTACAGCCATAACAAGTTAAAAAAAAGTCCTTAAAAAGCCTTTTGTGGAACTTTTGGCTAGTAATGGAAATCAGAAGGGAAGTCAATAAGTTAGTGTTTAAGGACTCTTGGGCCAAAAATACGTTCAGTAGGTCAAATAAGGACTTCCTGTACAGCCATAACATGCTAGAAAAATATTAACATGTTGCTAAAATTTTTTTTTAAAAAAAATCTTTTGTGGAACTTTTGGCTAGTAATGGAAATCAGAAGGGAAGTCATTGAGTACGTATAGTAAGTTAGTGTTTAAGGACTCGGGCTGAAAATATGTTCAGTAGGTCAAATAAGGACTTCTTTACAGCCATAACATGTAAAAAAAAAAAAAGAAAAAAGAAAAAAAAAACCTTAAAAAAACGTTTGTGGAACTTTCGGCTAGTAATGGGTTCAGAATGGAAGTCAATGAGTAAGTATAGTTAGTTAGTGTTTAAGGACTCTTAGGCCAAAAATATGTTCAGTGGGACAAATATGGACTTCTGTATAGCCATAACAAGTTAAAAAAAAAAAAAAATCTTAAAAAAACCTTTTGTGGAACTTTTAGTAATGGAAATAACACAAGGGAAGTTAATAAGTATATATAGTAAGTTAGTGTTTAAGGACTCCTGGGCCGAAAATATGTTCAGTAGGTCAAATAAGGATTTTTTCAAATAAGGAAAATTTTTTTTAAAAACCTTTTGTGGAACTTTTGGCTAGTAATGGAAATCAGAAGGGAAGTCAATAAGTAAGTTAGTGTTTAAGGACTCTTGGGCCAAAAATACGTTCAGTGGGTCAGATATGGACTATTGTATGGCTGATTTAATATCAGAAGGAGTCTATAAGAATAAATAGTAAAAAAAAACTTTTCTGGACCCAGAAATATGTTCAGAACATCCTTTTGTGGAACTTTTGGCTAGTAATGGAAATCAGAAGGGAAGTCAATGAGTATGTAAAGTCAGTTAGTGTTTAAGGACTCTTGGGCCGAAAATATGTTCAGTAGGTCAAATAAGGACTTCTTTACAGCCACAACATGTAAAAAAACTTAAAAAAAACGTTTGTGGAACTTTCGGCTAGTAATGGGTTCAGAAGGGAAGTTAGCGTTCAAGGACTCTTAGGCCAAAAATATGTTCAGTGGGACAAATATGGACTATTGTATGGCTGATTTAATATCAGAAGGAGTCTATGAGAATAAATAGTAAAAAAAAACTTTTCTGGACCCAGAAATATGTTCAGAACGTCAAATAAAGACTAATGTACAGCCGACGAAACATCAGAAAAAGTTAATATGTATGGATAGAAAGTCAATGTTCAAAGACTCTTTCGTCAAAAATATTTTTAAAAAAAATCTTTTGTGGAACTTTTGGCTAGTAATGGAAATCAGAAGGGAAGTCAATGAGTATGTAAAGTAAATTAGTGTTTAAGGACTTTTGCGCCAAAAATATGTTCAGTAGGTCAAATATGGGTTTCTGTACAGCCATAACGTTAAAAAAAAAAAAAAACCTTTTGTGGAACTTTTGGCTAGTAATGGAAGTCAGAAGGGAAGTCAATGAGTATGTAAAGTAAGTTAGTGTTTAAGGACTCTTGGGCCAAAAATATGTTCAGAACATCAAATAAAGACTAATATATGGCTGACGTAACACCAGAAAGAGTCAATATGTATGGATAGAAAGTCAATTTTCAAAGACTCGTTCATCAAAAATATGTTCAGTAGGACAAATAAAGACTTCTGTACATCCAGAACATATAAAAAAAAGAATAAAGGAAAAAAAAACCTTAAGTGGAAATTTTGGCTAGTAATGGAAATCAGAAGGTAAGTCAATATATATAGTAAGTTAGTATTTAACGACTCTTGGGCCGAAAATATGTTCAGTAGGTCAAATAAGGACTTCTTTACAGCCATAACATGTAAAAAAAAAAAAAAACCTTAAAAAAAACTTTTAAAAACCTTTGTGGGACTTTCAGCTAGTAATGGGTTCAGAAGGGAAGTCAATGAGTATGTATAGTAAGTTAGTGCTTAAGGACTCTTGGGCCAAAATTACGTTCAGTGGGTCAAATATGGACTATTGTATGGCTGATTTAATATCACAAGGAGTCTATGAGAATGAATAGTAAAAAAAACTTTTCTGGACCCAGAAATATGTTCTGAACGTCAAATAAAGACTAATGTATGGCTGACGAATCATCAGAAAAAGTCAATATGTATGGATAGAAAGTCAATGTTCAAAGACTCTTTCGTCAAAAATATGTTCAGTACTTCAAATATGGACTTCCTGTATAGCCATAATGTTAAAAAAAAAACAAAAGAAAAAAACAAAACAACCTTAAAAAACCTCTTGTGGAACTTTTGCCTAGTAATGGAAATCAGAAGGGAAGTCAATGAGTATGTAAAGTAAGTTAGTGTTTAAGGACTCTTGGGCCAAAAATACGTTCAGTGGGTCAAATAAGGACTTCTTTACAGCCATAACATGTAAAAAAAGAAAAAAAAAGAAAAAAAACCTTAAAAAACGTTTGTGGAACTTTCGGCTAGTAATGGGTTCAGAATGGGTCAATGAGTATGTATAGTAAGTTAGTGTTTAACGACTCTTGGGCCGAAAATATATTCAGTAGGTCAAATAAGGACTTCTTTACAGCCACAACATGTAAAAAAAAAAAAAACCTTTAAAAAAAACGTTTGTGGAAATTTCGGCTAGTAATGGGTACAGAAGGGAAGTTAGTGTTCAAGGACTCTTAGGCCAAAAATATGTTCAGTGGGACAAATATGGACTTCTGTATAGCCATAAGTTAAAAAAAAAAAAATTAAAAAAAAAAAAAACCTTTTTGTGGAACCTTTGGCTAGTAATGGAAATCAGAAGGGAAGTCAATGAATATGTAAAGTAAGTTAGTGTATAAAGTCTCTTGGGCCAAAAATGTTCAGTGGGTCAAATATGGACTATTGTATGGCTAATTTAATATCAGAAGGAGACTATGAGAATGAATAGTAAAAAAAAACTTTTCTGGACCCAGAAATATGTTCAGAACGTCAAATAAAGACTAATGTATGGCTGACGAAACATAGAGAAAAAGTCAGTATGTATGGATAGAAAGTCAATGTTCAAAGACTCTTTCGTCAAAAATATGTTCAGAACTTCAAATATGGACCATATGTATAGCCATAATATGTTAAAAAAAATAAATAAAAAAAAAACTTAAAAAACCTTTTATGGAACTTTTGGCTAGTAATGGAAATCAGAAGGGAAGTCAATGAGTATGTAAAGTAAATTAGTTTTTAAGGACTTTTGCGCCAAAAATATGTTCAGTAGGTCAAATATGGGCTTCTGTACAGCCATAACAAGTTAAAAAAAAAAAAAAAACCTTTTGTGGAACTTTTGGCTAGCAATGGAAATCAGAAGGGAAGTCAATGAGTATGTAAAGTAAATTAGTGTTTAAGGACTCTTGGGCCAAAAATATGTTCAGAACGTCAAATAAAGACTAATGTATGGCTGACGTAACATCAGAAAGAGTCAATATGTATGGATAGAAAGTCAATTTTCAAAGACTCGTTCATCAAAAATATGTTCAGTAGGACAAATAAAGACTTCTGTACATCCAGAACATATAAAAAAAGAATAAAGGAAAAAAAAAACTTAAAAAAACTTTTGTGGAAATTTTGGCTAGTAATGGAAATCAGAAGGGAAGTCAATATATGTAGTAAGTTAGTATTTAATGACTCTTGGGCCGAAAATATGTTCAGTAGGTCAAATAAGGACTTCTTTAAAGCCATAACATGTAAAAAAAAAAAAAAAAAACTTAAAAAAAACTTAAAAAAACCTTTGTGGAACTTTCGGCTAGTAATGGGTTCAGAAGGAAAGTCAATGAGTATGTATAGTAAGTTAGTGCTTAAGGACTCAGTCCAAAATATGTTAAGTGGGAAAAATATGGACTTCTGTATAGCCATAAGTTAAATGAAAAAAGAAAAAAAAAAAAAAAAAACCTTACAAAACCTTTTGTGGAACTTTCGGCTAGTAATGGAAATCAGAAGGGAAGTCAATGAGTATGTAAAGTAAGTTAGTGTTTAAGGTCTCTTGGGCCAAAAGTACGTTCAGTGGGTCAAATATGGACTATTGTATGGCTGATTTAATATCACAAGGAGTCTATGAGAATTAATAGTAAAAAAAACTTTTCTGGACCCAGAAATATGTTCAGTACTTCAAATATGGACTTCCTGTATAGCCATAACATGTAAAAATAAAAATAAAAACATTAAAAAAAACGTTTTTTGGCCCGTCTTCGTCAAAAAATAGGAATCAGAGGGAAGTCAATAAGTATGTATGATCGAGAGCTCTTGGGCCAAAAATATGTTCAATAGGTCACATATGGACTACTTTATGGGTGATTCAATATCAGAAGGAGTCTATGAGAATAAGCAGCAAAAAAAAAAATGTGTATAGAAAGTTAATGTTTGAAGACTCTTCGGCCAGAAAGATGTTACATGTGTCATAATGGATAATGTTCTGGCTGATTTAATATGAGGCATCAATCAAATATAGAAATTTCATGATCAAGGGCTCTTGGGCCAGAAATATGTTCAATAAGTCAAATACGGATTAAATATAATATATGTTGTTTCAGTGATTGCATGCAAGAACTAACTTGTGAATTGAAGAGATTAAAAACATATTTGATTTCGCATAGTGTTGCACAATCTAATGCTTTGAAGAGATAAGTGCTTTTGCATTGCAATACATACAATTGTATTGCAACTCGTGCATTGGAAGAGATAAGTGATGCATCGAAGAGGTAAATGCTTTTGCACTGGAATGCATAAAGAACTCATGCATTGAAAAACATAAGTGCTTTTGAATTACGCTGCATACAAGAAAGCGAGCATTGAAAGACAAGTGCTTTTGCATTACAATGCATAGAGAATATAAAGTACTTTATGCATATAAAGTACTCGTGTATTGAAGAGATTAGTGCTTTTCTATTGCATTGCATACAATAACTCGTTTTGCTTTGAAGAGATAAGTGCTGTTGCATTGCAATGCATATAAAATCTCGATGTGCAATGAAGATATTAATTCGTTCGCGGTGCGTTGCATACAAGTACTCGCTGTGCATTGATAAGTGCGTTTGCATTGCATACTAGAACTCGTTGTGCATTGAGAAATTAGTGCTTTTGCATTGCAATGCATACAAAACTCGTTGTGCATTGAAGATAGTGCGTTTGCGGTGCATTACATTGCAGACAAGAACTCGTTGTGTATTGAAGGGATAGATGCTGTTGCATTGCAATGCATATAAGAACTCGTTGTGCATTGAAGAGATTAGTGCGTTTAAATTGCATTGCATACAATAACTCGTTGTGCATTGAAGAGATTAGTGCTGTTTGCATTGCAATGCATACAAAACTCGATGTGCTTTGAAGAAATTAGTGCTTTTGCATTGCAATGCATACAAAACTCGTTGTGCATTGAAGAGATAAGTCCTATTGCATTGCAATGCATAAAAGAACTTGTTTTGCATTGAAGATATTAGTGCTCTTGCGGTGCATTGCAATGCATATAAGAACTCGTTGTGCATTGAAGAGATTAGTGCGTTTAAATTGCATTGATTTCAAGAACTCGTGCATTGAAGAGATAAGTACTGTTGCATTGCAATGCATATAAGAACTCGTGCATTGAAGATATTAGTGCGTTTAAATTGCATTGCATACAATAACTCGTTGTGCATTAAAGAGACAAGTGCTTTTGCATTGCATTCAAGAAGTCGTGCATTGAAGAGATTAGTGCTGTTGCATTGCAATGCATACAAAACTCGATGTGCATTGAAGAAATTAGTGCTTTTGCATTGCAATGCTTTCAAAAACGTGTGCATTGAAGAAATTAGTGCTTTTGCATTGCAATGCATACAAAACTCGTTGTGCATTGAAGAGATAAGTGCTGTTGCATTGCAATGCATACAAGAAGTCGTCGTGCATTGAAGAGATAAGTGCGTTTGCATTGCATTGAATTCTAGAACTCGTTGTGCATTGAAGAGATAAGTGCGTTTGCATTGCATTGAATTCTAGAACTCACTGTGCATTGAGAAATTAGTGCTTTTGCATTGCGATGCATACAAAACTCTTTGTGCATTGAAGAGACTGGTGCGTTTAAATTGCACTGAGTACAATAAATCGTTGTGCATTGAAGAGACGTGCTTTTGCATTGCATTGCATTCAAAAACTCGTGCATTGAAGAGAAAATTGCTTTTGCGTTACAATGCATACAATAACTCGTTGTGCATTGAAGAGATAAGTACGTTAGCAATGCGTTGCATACAAAACTCGTTTGCACTGAAGAGATTAGTGCTTTTGCATTTCAATGCATACAAAATTCGTTGTGCATTGAAGAGATAAATCCTGTTGCATTGCAATGCATATAAGAACTCGTTGTGTATTTAAGAGATTAATGCGTTTAAACTGCATTGCATTCAAGAACTCGTTGTGCATTGAAGAGATTAGTGCGTTTAAATTACATTTATTTCAAGAACTCGTTGTGCATTGAAGAGATAAGTCCTATTGCATTGCAATGCATAAAAGAACTTGTTTTGCATTGAAGAGATTAGTGCTTTTGCGTTACAATGCATACAAGAACTCGCTTGTGCATTGAAGATATTAGTGCTCTTGCGGTGCATTGCATTGCAGACAAGAACTCGTTGTGTATTGAAGGGATAGGTGTTGTTGCATTGCAATGCATATAAGAACTCGTTGTGCATTGAAGAGATTAGTGCGTATAAAATGCATTGCATTCAAGAACTCGTTGTGCATTGAAGAGATAAGTGCTGTTGCATTGCAATGCATACAAGAACTCGTTGTGCATTGAAGAGATAAGTGTGTTTGCATTGCATTGAATTCTAGAACTCGTTGTGCATTGAAGAGATAAGTGCGTTTGCATTGCATTGAATTCTAGAACTCATTGTTCATTGAGAAATTAGTGCTTTTGCATTGCAATGCATACAAAACACTTTGTGAATTTAAGAGATAATTGCTTTTGCGTTACAATCATATAATCTTTTGTGCATTGAAGAGATTAGTGCTTTTGCATTGCATTGCATACAACACTCGTTTGCACTGAAGAGATTAGTGCTTTTGCATTGCAATGCATACAAAACTCGTGCATTGAAAAGACAAGTGCTATTGCATTGCATACAATAACTCGTTGTGCATTGAAAAGACAAATGCTTTTGCATTGCATTGCAGACAACACTCGTTTGCTCTGATGAGATTAGTGCTTTTGCATTGCAATGCATACAAAACTCGTTGTGAATTTAAGAGATAAGTCCTGTTGCATTGCAATGCATATAAGAACTCGTTGTGTATTTTAGAGATTAGTGCGTTTAAATTGCATTGCATTCAAGATCTCGTTGTGCATTGAAGAGATTAGTGCTTTTGCATTACAATTGCATATACGAAATCTTTGTGTTTTGACGAGATTAGTGCTTTTGCATTGCAATGCTTACAAAACTCGTGCATTGAAGCGATAAGTGCTGCTGCATTCCAATGCATATAAGAACTTGTTGTGCACCGAAGATTACTGCTGTTACATTGCATTCGTATACGATAACTCGTTGTGCAATAAAGACATAAGTGCTGTTCCATTGCAATGCTTCTAAGAACTCGTTGTGTATTGAAAAAATTTGTGCGTTTTCATTGCATTGCATACAATATCTCGTTGTGCATTGAAGAGATAATTGATTTTGCGTTACAATGCCTATTTTGTGCATTGAATAGATTAGCGCTTTTGCATTGCACTGCATACAAAACTCGTTGTGCATTGGAGATTAGCTCGTTTGCATTGCATACAATAACTCGTTTTTTTAAGAAAGTCATTTTGCTTTAAAATGCGTATAATCTTTGTGTATTGAACAAAGTGCTTTTGCATTACAATGCATACAAGAACTCAATCAATGTGCATTGAAGATATTAGTGCATTTGCAGTGCGTTGCATACAAAACTCGTTTGCACTGGAGATAAGTCCTGTTGCATTGCTTTCAACATTCTTCAACATTCCTCGGATAAAGTTATGTCGTGTATGCAATGCACTGCTATATATCTCCTCAATGCACCTCGGAATGAGTTGTCTTGCCATGAGTAATCCATAATGCCGGGAAGTAGATAAATATGGCCTGTTGAACATCTTTCTCACTAACGATTCCTCAAACATTACATTTCTTATATATTCCCTTTGACTCCTCCTCATGTTAATTCAGCCAGAACGTAGTACATTATGACCTATTGAACATCTTTCTGGCCAAAGAGTCCTCAAATATTAAGCTACTATACATACTCCTGTTACATCAAGCCATACAGCCAATTAACATCAAGCAGAAAGAAAGTCCGTTTGTATGTATAGTAAGTTAATTTTCAAGGACTAATAATTTGTTAAGTAGGTTAATTGTGGTCTTCTGTACAGCCATAACATGTAAAAAACACTTCGGACCCTTCGGCCAGACATGGGAATCAGGGGAATCAAAAATTTCATGATTGAGCACTCTTGGGCCAGAAATATGTTCAGTGGTAATATGGACTACTGTATGGCTGATTTAATATCAGAAGGAGTCTATAATTGTGTATAGAAACTTAATATATAGAAACTTCTGTATATGGCTTTTGTGGACCTTTTGGCTATTAATTGGAATCAGAAGGGAAGTCAATGAGTATGTATAGTAAGTTAGTGTTTAAGGACTCTTGGGCCAAAAATATGTTCAGAGAGTCAAATATGGAATAATGTATGATGACGTAACTTAAGGAGTCAATATTTATAGATAGAAATTCAATGTTCAAAGACTCTTTTGTCAAAAATATGTTCAGTAGGTCAAATAAGGACTTCTGTACAGCCATAACGAAAAAAAAAAAAAAAAAACAAATTTAAAAAACCTTTTGTGGAACTTTTGGCTAGTAATTGGAATCAGAATAGGTCAATGAGTACGTATTGTAAGTTAGTGTTTAAGGACTCTTGGGCAAAAAATATGTTCAGTGGGTCAAACATGGACTATTGTATGGCTGATTTAATATCAGAAGGAGTCTATGAGAATAAATGGCAAAAAACCTTTTCTGGACCCTTTGGCCAGAAGTATGTTCAGAACTTCAAATAAAGACTAACGTATGGCTGACTTACCATAAGAAGCAGTCGATATGTATTGATAGAAAGTCAATTTTCAAAGACTCTTTTATCAAAAATATGTTCATTAGGACAAATAAGGACTTCTGTACAGCCATAACATGCAAAAAAAAAAAACTTAAAAAAACCTTTTGTGGAATTTTTGGCTAGTAATTTGAATCAGAAGGGATGTCAATAAGTATGTATAGTAAGTTAGAGTTTAAGGACTCTTGGGCTAAAAATATGTTCAGTGGGTCAAATATATGAACTATTGTATGGCTGATTTAATATCACCAGGAATCTATAAGAATAAATAGCAAAAAAACTTTTCTGGACACTTTGGCCAGAAGTATGTTCAAAGTGTCAAATAAAGACTAAAGTATGGATGACGTAACATAAGAAGGAGTCGATATGTATTGATAGAAAGTCAATGTTCAAATACTCTTTTATCAAAAATATGTTCATTAGGACAAATAAGGACTTCTGTACAGCCAGATCATATGAAAAAAAAAACATTAAAAAAAAAAAATATGTTCAGAACGTCAAATAAAGACAAGACAAAGACAAAGACAAATATAATGTATGGCCGACGAAACATCAGAAAAAGTCAATATGTATGTATAGAAAGTCAATGTTCAAAGACTCTTTTGTCAAAAATATGTTCAGTAGGTCAAATATGGACTTCTGTACAGCCATAACAAGTTTAAAAAAAAATCCTTAAAAAGCCTTTTGTGGACCTTTTGGCTAGTAATGGAAATCAGAAGGGAAGTCAATGAGTATGTATAGTAAGTTAGTGTTTAAGGACTCTTAGGCTAAAAATATGTTCAGTGGGTCAAATATATGGACTATTGTATGGCTGATTTAACATCATTAGGAATCTATAAGAATAAATAGCAAAAAAAAATTTCTGGACCCTTTGGCCAAAAAAAGAAAAAAAACCTTAAAAAACGTTTGTGGAACTTTCGGCTAGTAATGGGTTCAGAATGGAAGTCAATGAGTATGTATAGTTAGTTAGTGTTTAAGGACTCTTAGGCCAAAAATATGTTCAGTGGGACAAATATGGACTTCTGTATAGCCATAACAAGTTAAAAAAAAAAAAAATCTTATAAAAACCTTTTGTGGAACTTTTAGTAATGGAAATAACACAAGGGAAGTCAATAAGTATGTATAGTAAGTTAGTGTTTAAGGACTCTTGGGCCGAAAATATGTTCAGTAGGTAAAATAAGGACTTCTTTACAGCCATAAAGTTAAAAAAAAAAAAATCTTATAAAAACCTTTTGTGGAACTTTTAGTAATGGAAATAACACAAGGGAAGTCAATAAGTATGTATAGTAAGTTAGTGTTTAAGGACTCTTGGGCCGAAAATATGTTCAGTAGGTAAAATAAGGACTTCTTTACAGCCATAAAGTTAAAAAAAAATATATTTTTAATAACCTTTTGTGGAACTTTTGTCTAGTAATGGAAATCAGAAGGGAAGTCAATGATTATGTAAAGTCAGTTAGTGTTTAAGGACTTTTGCGCCAAAAATATGTTCAGTAGTTCAAATATGGACTTCTGTACAGCCATAACAAGTTAAAAAAAAGTCCTTAAAAAGCCTTTTGTGGAACTTTTGGCTAGTAATGGAAATCAGAAGGGAAGTCAATAAGTTAGTGTTTAAGGACTCTTGGGCCAAAAATACGTTCAGTGGGTCAGATATGGACTATTGTATGGCTGATTTAATATCAGAAGGAGTCTATGAGAATAAATAGTAAAAAAAAACTTTTCTGGACCCAGAAATATGTTCAGTACTTCAAATATGGACTTCCTGTATAGCCATAAAATGTTAAAAAAAAAAAAACTTTAAAAAAACCTTAAACCTTAAAACCTTAAAACCTTAAAAAACCTTTTTTGGAACTTTTGGCTAGTAATGGAAATCAGAAGGGAAGTCAATGAGTATTTAAAGTAAGTTAGTGTTTAAGGACTTTTGCGCCAAAAATATGTTCAGTAGGTCAAATATGGACTTCCTGTATAGCCATAATATGTTAAAAAAAACATTAAAAAACCTTTTGTGGAACTTTTGGCTAGTAATGGAAATCAGAAGGGAAGTCAATGAGTATGTATAGTAAGTTAGTGTTTAAGGACTCTTGGGGCCAAAAATATATTCAGTGGGTCAAATATATGGACTACTGTATGGCTGATTTAATATCAGAAGGAGTCTATGAGAATTAATAGAAAAAAAAAAGGTCTGTATCCTTTGGCCAGAAGTATGTTCAGAACTTCAAATCAAGACTAACGTATGGCTGACTTACCATAAGAAGGAGTCGATATGTATTGATAGAAAGTCAATGTTCAAATACTCTTTTATCAAAAATATGTTCATTAGGACAAATAAGGACTTCTGTACAGCCAGATCATATGAAAAAAAAAACCTTAAAAAAAAACTTTTGTGGAATTTTTGGCTAGTAATTTGAATCAGAAGGGATGTCAATGAGTATGTATAGTAAGTTAGTGTTTAAGGACTCTTGGGCCAAAAATATGTTCAGTAGTTAAAATATGGACTTCCTGTACAGCCATAACATGTTAAAAAAAATTGTTTTAAAAATCTTTTGGGGAACTTTAGTCTAGTAATGGAAATCAGAAGGGAAGTCAATGAGTATGTATAGCAAGTTAGTGTTTAAGGACTCTTGGGCCAAAAACATGTTCACTGGGACAAATATGGACTTCCTGTACAGCTATAACATGTTAAAAGAAAAAAAAATTTAAAACCTTTTGTGGAACTTTAGTCTAGTAATGGAAATCAGAAGGGTAGTCAATGAGTATGTATAGCAAGTTAGTGTTTAAGGAGTCTTGCTCCAAAAATATATTCAGTAGGTCAAATATGGACTTCTGTACAGCCATAACAAGTTTAAAAAAATCCTTAAAAAGCCTTTTGTGGAACTTTTGGCTAGTAATGGAAATCAGAAGGGAAGTTAATAAGTATGTATAGTAAGTTAGTGTTTAAGGACTCTTGGGCTAAAAATATGTTCAGTGGGTCAAATATATGAACTATTGTATGGCTGATTAAATATCACCAGGAATCTATAAGAATAAATAGCAAAAAAACTTTTCTGCCAGAAGTATGTTCAAAGTGTCAAATAAAAACTAAAGTATGGATGACGTAACATAAGAAGGAGTCAATATGTATGGATAGAAAGTCAATGTTCAAAGACTCTTTCACGAACAATATGTTCAGTAGGACAAATAAGGACTTCTGTACAGCCAGAACATATAAAAAAAAATAAAAAATTTAAAAAAAAACTTTAAAAAAACTTTTGTGGAACTTTTGGCTAGTAATGGAAATCAAAAGGGAAGTCAATGAGTATGTAAAGTCAGTTAGTGTTTAAGGACTTTTGCACCAAAAATATGTTCAGCAGTTCAAATATGGACTTCTGTACAGCCATAACAAGTTAAAAAAAAGTCCTTAAAAAGCCTTTTGTGGAACTTTTGGCTAGTAATGGAAATCAGAAGGGAAGTCAATAAGTTAGTGTTTAAGGAATCTTGGGCCAAAAATACGTTCAGTGGGTCAGATATGGACTATTGTATGGCTGATTTAATATCAGAAGGAGTCTATGAGAATAAATAGTAAAAAAAAACTTTTCTGGACCCAGAAATATGTTCAGTACTTCAAATATGGACTTCCTGTATAGCCATAAAATGTTAAAAAAAAAAAACTTTAAAAAAACCTTAAACCTTAAAACCTTAAAACCTTAAAAAACCTTTTTTGGAACTTTTGGCTAGTAATGGAAATCAGAAGGGAAGTCAATGATTATGTAAAGTCAGTTAGTGTTTAAGGACTTTTGCGCCAAAAATATGTTCAGTAGTTCAAATATGGACTTCTGTACAGCCATAACAAGTTAAAAAAAAGTCCTTAAAAAGCCTTTTGTGGAACTTTTGGCTAGTAATGGAAATCAGAAGGGAAGTCAATAAGTTAGTGTTTAAGGACTCTTGGGCCAAAAATACGTTCAGTGGGTCAGATATGGACTATTGTATGGCTGATTTAATATCAGAAGGAGTCTATGAGAATAAATAGTAAAAAAAAACTTTTCTGGACCCAGAAATATGTTCAGTACTTCAAATATGGACTTCCTGTATAGCCATAAAATGTTAAAAAAAAAAACTTTAAAAAAACCTTAAACCTTAAAACCTTAAAACCTTAAAAAACCTTTTTTGGAACTTTTGGCTAGTAATGGAAATCAGAAGGGAAGTCAATGAGTATTTAAAGTAAGTTAGTGTTTAAGGACTTTTGCGCCAAAAATATGTTCAGTAGGTAAAATATGGACTTCCTGTATAGCCATAATATGTTAAAAAAAACCTTAAAAAACCTTTTGTGGAACTTTTGGCTAGTAATGGAAATCAGAAGGGAAGTCAATGAGTATGTATAGTAAGTTATTGTTTAAGGACTCTTGGGGCCAAAAATATATTCAGTGGGTCAAATATATGGACTACTGTATGGCTGATTTAATATCAGAAGGAGTCTATGAGAATTAATAGAAAAAAAAAAGGTCTGTATCCTTTGGCCAGAAGTATGTTCAGAACTTCAAATCAAGACTAACGTATGGCTGACTTACCATAAGAAGGAGTCGATATGTATTGATAGATAGTCAATGTTCAAATACTCTTTTATCAAAAATATGTTCATTAGGACAAATAAGGACTTCTGTACAGCCAGATCATATGAAAAAAAAAACCTTAAAAAAAAACTTTTGTGGAATTTTTGGCTAGTAATTTGAATCAGAAGGGATGTCAATGAGTATGTATAGTAAGTTAGTGTTTAAGGACTCTTGGGCCAAAAATATGTTCAGTAGTTAAAATATGGACTTCCTGTACAGCCATAACATGTTAAAAAAAATTGTTTTAAAAATCTTTTGGGGAACTTTAGTCTAGTAATGGAAATCAGAAGGGAAGTCAATGAGTATGTATAGCAAGTTAGTGTTTAAGGACTCTTGGGCCAAAAATATGTTCACTGGGACAAATATGGACTTCCTGTACAGCTATGACATGTTAAAAGAAAAAAAAATTTAAAACCTTTTGTGGAACTTTAGTCTAGTAATGGAAATCAGAAGGGTAGTCAATGAGTATGTGTAGCAAGTTAGTGTTTAAGGAGTCTTGCTCCAAAAATATGTTCAGTAGGTCAAATATGGACTTCTGTACAGCCATAACAAGTTTAAAAAAATCCTTAAAAAGCCTTTTGTGGAACTTTTGGCTAGTAATGGAAATCTGAAGGGAAGTCAATAAGTATGTATAGTAAGTTAGTGTTTAAGGACTCTTGGGCTAAAAATATGTTCAGTGGGTCAAATATATGAACTATTGTATGGCTGATTAAATATCACCAGGAATCTATAAGAATAAATAGCAAAAAAACTTTTCTGGACCCTTTGGCCAGAAGTATGTTCAAAGTGTCAAATAAAAACTAAAGTATGGATGACGTAACATAAGAAGGAGTCAATATGTATGGATAGAAAGTCAATGTTCAAAGACTCTTTCACGAACAATATGTTCAGTAGGACAAATAAGGACTTCTGTACAGCCAGAACATATAAAAAAAAAAAATAATTAAAAAAAAAACTTTAAAAAAACTTTTGTGGAACTTTTGGCTAGTAATGGAAATCAAAAGGGAAGTCAATGAGTATGTAAAGTCAGTTAGTGTTTAAGGACTTTTGCGCCAAAAATATGTTCAGTAGTTCAAATATGGACTTCTGTACAGCCATAACAAGTTAAAAAAAAGTCCTTAAAAAGCCTTTTGTGGAACTTTTGGCTAGTAATGGAAATCAGAAGGGAAGTCAATGAGTATGTAAAGTAAGGTAGTGTTTAAGAACTCTTGAGCCGAAAATATGTTCAGTAGGTCAAATAAGGACTTCCTGTACAGCCATAACATGCTAGAAAAATATTAAAATGTTGCTAAAAATTTTTTTTTTTAAAAATCTTTTGTGGAACTTTTGGCTAGTAATGGAAATCAGAAGGGAAGTCAATGAGTACGTATAGTAAGTTAGTTTAAGGACTCGGGCTGAAAATATGTTCAGTAGGTCAAATAAGGACTTCTTTACAGCCATAACATGTAAAAAAAAAAAAAGAAAAAAGAAAAAAAAAACCTTAAAAAAACGTTTGTGGAACTTTCGGCTAGTAATGTGTTCTGAAGGGAAGTCATTGAATATGTAGTGTTTAAGTTAGTGTTTAAGGACTCTTGGGCTAAAAATATGTTCAGTGGGTCAAATATAATGTATGGGTCAAATATTGTATGGCTGATTTAATATCATCAGGAGTCTATGAGAATAAATAGCAAAAAAAAATTTCTGGACCCTTTGGCCAAAAAAAGAAAAAAACCCTTAAAAAACGTTTGTGGAACTTTCGGCTAGTAATGGGTTCAGAATGGAAGTCAATGAGTAAGTATAGTTAGTTAGTGTTTAAGGACTCTTAGGCCAAAAATATGTTCAGTGGTACAAATATGGACTTCTGTATAGCCATAACAAGTTAAAAAAAAAAAAAAAAATCTTTTGTGGAACTTTTAGTAATGGAAATAACACAAGGGAAGTTAATAAGTATATATAGTAAGTTAGTGTTTAAGGACTCTTGTTCCGAAAATATGTTCAGTAGGTCAAATAAGGATTTTATCAAATAAGGAAAAATTTTTTTAAAAACCTTTTGTGGAACTTTTGGCTAGTAATGGAAATCAGAAGGGAAGTCAATAAGTAAGTTAGTGTTTAAGGACTCTTGGGCCAAAAATACGTTCAGTAGGTCAAATAAGGACTTCTTTACAGCCACAACATGTAAAAAAAAAAAAAAAAAACTTAAAAAAAACGTTTGTGGAAGTTTCGGCTAGTAATGGGTTCAGAAGGGAAGTTAGCGTTCAAGGACTCTTAGGCCAAAAATATGTTCAGTGGGACAAATATGGACTTCTGTATAGTCATGTTAAAAAAAAAATAAAATAAAAAAAAAACCTTTTGTGGAACTTTTGGCTAGAAATGGAAATCAGAAGGGAAGTCAATGAATATGTAAAGTAAGTTAGTGTTTAAAGTCTCTTGCGCCAAATATACGTTCAGTGGTTCAAATATGGACTATTGTATGGCTGATTTAATATCAGAAGGAGACTATGAGAATGAATAGTAAAAAAAACTTTTCTGGACCTAGAAATATGTTCAGAACGTCAAATAAAGACTAATGTATGGCTGACGAAACATAGAGAAAAAGTCAGTATGTATGGATAGAAAGTCAATGTTCAAAGACTCTTTCGTCAAAAATATGTTCAGTACTTCAAATATGGACATCCTGTATAGCCATAATATGTTAAAAAAAAAAAAAAAAAAAAAAAAACCTTAAAAAACCTTTTGTGGAACTTTTGGCTAGTAATGGAAATCAGAAGGTAAGTCAGTGAGTATGTAAAGCAAGTTAGTGTTTAAGGACTCTTGGGCCAAAAATATGTTAAGAACGTCAAATAAATACTAATGTATGGCTGACGTAACATCAGAAAGAGTCAATATATGGATAGAAAGTCAATTTTCAATGACTCGTTCATCAAAAATATGGTCAGTAGGACAAATAAGGACTTCTTTACAGCCATAACATGTAAAAAAAAAAAAAAAAAAAACTTAAAAACCCTTTTGTGGAACTTTTGGCTAGTAATGGAAATCAGAAGGGAAGTCAATGAGTATGTAAAGTAAATAAGTGTTTAAGGACTTTTGCGCCAAAAATATGTTCAGTGGGTCAAATATGGGCTTCTGTACAGCCATAACAAGTTAAAAAAAAAAAAAAAAACCTTTTGTGGAACTTTTGGCTAGTAATGGAAGTCAGAAGGGAAGTCAATGAGTATGTATAGTAAGTTAGTGTTTAAGGACTCTTGGGCCAAAAATATGTTCAGAACGTCAAATAAAGACTAATATATGGCTGACGTAACATCAGAAAGAGTCAATATGTATGGATAGAAAGTCAATTTTCAAAATCTCGTTCATCAAAAATATGTTCAGTAGGACAAATAAAGACTTCTGTACATCCAGAACATATAAAAAAAGAATAAAGGAAAAAAAAACCTTAAGTGGAAATTTTGGCTAGTAATGGAAATCAGAAGCGAAGTCAATATATATAGTAAGTTAGTATTTAACGACTCTTGGGCCGAAAATATGTTCAGTAGGTCAAATAAGGACTTCTTTACAGCCATAACATGTAAAAAAAAAAAAAAAAAAAACCTTAAAAAAAACTTTTAAAAACCTTTGTGGAACTTTCAGCTAGTAATGGGTTCAGAAGGGAAGTCAATGAGTATGTATAGTAAGTTAGTGTTTAAGAACTCTTGGGCCAAAATTACGTTCAGTGGGTCAAATATGGACTATTGTATGGCTGATTTAATATCACAATTAGTCTATGAGAATGAATAGTAAAAAAAACTTTTCTGGACCCAGAAATATGTTCTGAACGTCAAATAAAGACTAATGTATGGCTGACGAATCATCAGAAAAAGTCAATATGTATGGATAGAAAGTCAATGTTCAAAGACTCTTTCGTCAAAAATATGTTTAGTACTTCAAATATGGACTTCCTGTATAGCCATAATGTTAAAAAAAAACAACAAAAAAAAACAAAACAACCTTAAAAAACCTTTTGTGGAACTTTCGGCTAGTAATGGGTTCAGAATGGAAGTCAATGAGTATGTATAGTAAGTTAGTGTTTAACGACTCTTGAGCCGAAAATATGTTCAGTAGGTCAAATAAGGACTTCTTTACAGCCACAACATGTAAAAAAAAAAAAAAACCTTTAAAAAAAACGTTTGTGGAACTTTCAGCTAGTAATGGGTACAGAAGGGAAGTTAGTGTTCAAGGACTCTTAGGCCAAAAATATGTTCAGTGGGACAAATATGGACTTCTGTATAGCCATAAGTTAAAAAAACAAAAAACAAAAAAAAAAAACCTTTTTGTGGAACCTTTGGCTAGTAATGGAAATCAGAAGGGAAGTCAATGAGTATGTAAAGTAAATTAGTGTTTAAGGACTTTTGCGCCAAAAATATGTTCAGTAGGTCAAATATGGGCTTCTGTACAGCCATAACAAGTTAAAAAAAAAAAAAAAAAAAAAAAAAAAAGAAAAAAAAAAAAATCCTTTTGTGGAACTTTTGGCTAGTAATGGAAATCAGAAGGGAAGTCAATGAGTATGTAAAGTAAGTTAGTGTTTAAGGTCTCTTGGGCCAAAAGTACGTTCAGTGGGTCAAATATGGACTATTGTATGGCTGATTTAATATCACAAGGAGTCTATGAGAATTAATAGTAAAAAAAACTTTTCTGGACCCAGAAATATGTTCTGAACGTCAAATAAAGACTACTGTATGGCTGACGAATCAATCAAGTCAATATGTATGGATAGAAAGTCAATGTTCAAAGACTCTTTAGTCAAACATATGTTCAGTACTTCAAATATGGACTTCCTGTATAGCCATAACATGTAAAAATAAAAATAAAAACATTAAAAAAAACGTTTTTTGGCCCGTCTTCGTCAAAAAATAGGAATCAGAGGGAAGTCAATAAGTATGTATGATCGAGAGCTCTTGGGCCAAAAATATGTTCAATAGGTCACATATGGACTACTTTATGGGTGATTCAATATCAGAAGGAGTCTATGAGAATAAGTAGCAAAAAAAAAAATGTGTATAGAAAGTTAATGTTTGAAGACTCTTCGGCCAGAAAGATGTTACATGTGTCATAAATGGATAATGTTCTGGCTGATTTAATATGAGGCATCAATCAAATATAGAAATTTCATGATCAAGGGCTCTTGGGCCAGAAATATGTTCAATAAGTCAAATACGGATTAAATATAATATATGTTGTTTCAGTGATTGCATGCAAGAACTAACTTGTGTATTAAAGAGATTAAAAACATATTTGATTTCGCATAGTGTTGCACAATCTAATGCTTTGAAGAGATAAGTGCTTTTGCATTGCAATACATACAATTGTATTGCAACTCGTGCATTGGAAGAGATAAGTGATGCATCGAAGAGGTAAATGCTTTTGCACTGGAATGCATAAAGAACTCATGCATTGAAACCATAAGTGCTTTTGAATTACGCTGCATACAAGAAAGCGAGCATTGAAAGACAAGTGCTTTTGCATTACAATGCATAGAGAATATAAAGTACTTTATGCATATAAAGTACTCGTGTATTGAAGAGATTAGTGCTTTTCTATTGCATTGCATACAATAACTCGTTTTGCTTTGAAGAGATAAGTGCTGTTGCATTGCAATGCATATAAAATCTCGATGTGCAATGAAGATATTAATTCGTTCGCGGTGCGTTGCATACAAGTACTCGCTGTGCATTGATAAGTGCGTTTGCATTGCATACTAGAACTCGTTGTGCATTGAGAAATTAGTGCTTTTGCATTGCAATGCATACAAAACTCGTTGTGTATTGAAGGGATAGATGCTGTTGCATTGCAATGCATATAAAAACTCGTTGTGCATTGAAGAGATTAGTGCGTTTAAATTGCATTGCATACAATAACTCGTTGTGCATTAAAGAGACAAGTGCTTTTGCATTGCATTCAAGAAGTCGTTGTGCATTGAAGAGATTAGTGCTGTTGCATTGCAATGCATACAAAACTCGATGTGCTTTGAAGAAATTAGTGCTTTTGCATTGCAATGCATACAAAACTCGTTGTGTATTGAATGAAGGGATAGGTGCTGTTGCGTTGCAATGCATATAAGAACTCGTTGTGCATTGAAGAGATTAGTGCGTTTAAATTGCATTGATTTCAAGAAGTTGTTGTGCATTGAAGAGATTAGCGCTGTTGCATTGCAATGCATACAAAACTCGATGTGCATTGAAGAAATTAGTGCTTTTGCATTGCAATGCATACAAAACTCGTTGTGCATTTAAGAGATAAGTCCTATTGCATTGCATTGCATAAAAGAACTTGTTTTGCATTGAAGAGATTAGTGCTTTTGCGTTACATTGCAGACAAGAACTCGTTGTGTATTGAAGGGATAGATGCTGTTGCATTGCAATGCATATAAGAACTCGTTGTGCATTGAAGAGATTAGTGCTGTTGCGTTGCAATGCATACAAAACTCGATGTGCATTGAAGAAATTAGTGCTTTTGCATTGCAATGCATACAAAACTCGTTGTGCATTGAAGAGATAAGTGCTGTTGCATTGCAATGCGTACAAGAAGTCGTTGTGCATTGAAGAGATAAGTGCGTTTGCATTGCATTGAATTCTAGAACTCACTGTGCATTGAGAAATTAGTGCTTTTGCATTGCGATGCATACAAAACTCTTTGTGCATTGAAGAGACTGGTGCGTTTAAATTGCATTGAGTACAATAAATCGTTGTGCATTGAAGAGACGTGCTTTTGCATTGCATTGCATTCAAAAACTCGTGCATTGAAGAGAAAATTGCTTTTGCGTTACAATTCATACAATAACTCGTTGTGCATTGAAGAGATAAGTACGTTAGCAATGTGTTGCATACAAAACTCGTTTGCAATGAAGAGATTAGTGCTTTTGCATTGCAATGCATACAAAATTCGTTGTGCGTTGAAGAGATAAATCCTGTTGCATTGCAATGCATATAAACTCGTTGTGTATTTAAGAGATTAGTGCGTTTAAATTGCATTGCATTCAAGAACTCGTTGTGCATTGAAGAGATAAGTGCTTTTGCATTGCAATGCATACAAAACTCGTTGTGCATTGAAGAGATTAGTGCTTTTGCGTTACAATGCATACAAGAACTCGCTTGTTGCTTCGAAGATATTAGTGCTCTTGCGGTGCATTGCATTGCAGACAAGAACTGGTTGTGTATTGAAGGGATAGGTGTTGTTGCATTGCAATGCATATAAGAACTCGTTGTGCATTGAAGAGATTAGTGCGTTTAAATTGCATTTATTTCAAGAACTCGTTGTGCATTGAAGAGATAAGTGCTTTTGCATTGCAATGCATAAAATAACTTGTTTTGCATTGAAGAGATTAGTGCTTTTGCGTTACAATGCATACAAGAACTCGCTTGTGCATTGAAGATATTAGTGCTCTTGCGGTGCATTGCATTGCAGACAAGAACTCGTTGTGTATTGAAGGGATAGGTGTTGTTGCATTGCAATGCATATAAGAACTCGTTGTGCGTTGAAGAGATTAGTGCTTTTGCATTGCAATGCTTACAAAAACGTGTGCATTGAAGAGATAAGTGCGTTTGCATTGCATTGCATATCAGAACTCGTTGTGCATTGAAGAAATTAGTGCTTTTGTATTGCAATATTTACAAAAGTCTTTGTGCATTAAAGAGATTAGTGCGTATAAAATGCATTGCATTCAAGAACTCGTTGTGCATTGAAGAGATAAGTGTGTTTGCATTGCATTGAATTCTAGAACTCGTTGTGCATTGAAGAGCTAAGTGCGTTTGCATTGCATTGAATTCTAGAACTCATTGTTCATTGAGAAATTAGTGCTTTTGCATTGCAATGCATACAAAACACTTTGTGAATTTAAGAGATATTTGCTTTTGCGTTACAATCATATAATCTTTTGTGCATTGAAGAGATTGGTGCTTTTGCATTGCATTGCATACAACACTCGTTTGCACTGAAGAGATTAGTGCTTTTGCATTGCAATGCATAGAAAACTCGTGCATTGAAAAGACAAGTGCTTTTGCATTGCATACAATAACTCGTTGTGCATTGAAAAGACAAGTGCTTTTGCATTGCATTGCAGACAACACTCGTTTGCTCTGATGAGATTAGTGCTTTTGCATTGCAATGCATACAAAACTCGTTGTGAATTTAAGAGATAAGTCCTGTTGCATTGCAATGCATATAAGAACTCGTTGTGTATTTAAGAGATTAGTGCGTTTAAATTGCATTGCATTCAAGATCTCGTTGTGCATTGAAAAGATTAGTGCTTTTGCATTACAATTGCATATACGAAATCTTTGTGTTTTGACGAGATTAGTGCTTTTGCATTGCAATGCTTACAAAACTCGTGCATTGAAGCGATAAGTGCTGTTGCATTCCAATGCATATAAGAACTTGTTGTGCACTGAAGATTACTGCTGTTACATTGCATTCGTATACGATAACTCGTTGTGCAATAAAGACATAAGTGCTGTTCCATTGCAATGCTTCTAAGAACTCGTTGTGTATTGAAAAAATTTGTGCGTTTTCATTGCATTGCATACAATATCTCGTTGTGCATTGAAGAGATAATTGCTTTTGCGTTACAATGCCTATTTTGTGAATTGAATAGATTAGCGCTTTTGCATTGCACTGCATACAAAACTCGTTGTGCATTGGAGATTAGCTCGTTTGCATTGCATACAATAACTCGTTTTTTGAAGAAAGTCATTTTGCTTTAAAATGCGTATAATCTTTGTGTATTGAAGAGATTAGTGCTTTTGCATTACAATGCATAACAAGAACTCAATCAATGTGCATTGAAGATATTAGTGCATTTGCAGTGCGTTGCATACAAAACTCGTTTGCACTGGAGATAAGTCCTGTTGCATTGCTTTCAACATTCTTCAACATTCCTCGGATAAAGTTATGTCGTGTATGCAATGCACTGCTATATATCTCCTCAATGCACCTCGGAATGAGTTGTCTTGCCATGAGTAATCCATAATGCTGGGAAGTAGATAAATATGGCCTGTTGAACATCTTTCTCACCAACGATTCCTCAAACATTACATTTCTTATATATTCCCTATGACTCCTCCTCATGTTAATTCAGCCAGAACGTAGTACATTATGACCTATTGAACATCTTTCTGGCCAAAGAGTCCTCAAATATTAAGCTACTATACATACTCCTGTTACATCAAGCCATACAGCCAATTAACATTCAAGCAGAAAGAAAGTCCGTTTGTATGTATAGTAAGTTAATTTTCAAGGACTAATAATTTGTTAAGTAGGTTAATTGTGGTCTTCTGTACAGCCATAACATGTAAAAAAAAAAACCTTAAAAAAACCTTTTGTGGAATTTTTGGCTAGTAATTTGAATCAGAAGGGATGTCAATAAGTATTTATAGTAAGTTAGAGTTTAAGGACTCGAATATATGAACTATTGTATGGCTGATTTAATATCACCAGGAATCTATAAGAATAAATAGCAAAAAAACTTTTCTGGACCCTTTGGCCAGAAGTATGTTCAGTAGGTCAAATAAGGACTTCTTTACAGCCATAACATGTAAAAAAAAAAATATAATAAATAAAAAAAAAATAAAACCTTAAAAAACCTTTTGTCGAACTTTCGGCTAGTAATGGAAATCAGAAGGGAAGTCAATGAGTATGTATAGTAAGTTAGTGTTTAAGGACTCTTGGGCCGAAAATATGTTCAGTAGGTCAAATAAGGACTTCTTTACAGCCATAACATGTTAAAAAAAAAAATGTAAAAACCTTTTGTGGAACTTTTTGCTAGTAATGGAAATTAGAAGGGAAGTCAATGAGTATGTATAGTAAGTTAGTGTTTAAGAACTCTTGGGCCGAAAATATGTTCAGTAGGTCAAATAAGGACTTCTTTACAGTCATAACATGTTAAAAAAAAAAAATGTAAAAACCTTTTGTGGAACTTTTTGCTAGTAGTGGAAATTAGAAGGGAAGTCAATGAGTATGTAAAGTAAGTTAGTGTTTAAGGACTCTTGGGCCAAAAATACGTTCAGTGGGTCAAATATAGACTATTGTATGGCTGATTTAATATCAGAAGGAGTCTATGAGAATAAACAGTAAAAAAAACTTTTCTGGACCCAGAAATATGTTCAGAACGTCAAATAAAGACAAGACAAAGACAAAGACAAATATAATGTATGGCCGACGAAACATCAGAAAAAGTCAATATGTATGGATAGAAAGTCAATGTTCAAAGACTCTTTTGTCAAAAATATGTTCAGTAGGTCAAATATGGATTTCCTGTACAGCCATAACATGTTAAAAAAAACATTAAAAAACCTTTTGTGGAACTTTTGGCTAGTAATGGAAATCAGAAGGAAAGTCAATGATTATGTATGTAAGTTAGTGTTTAAGGAGTCTTGCTCCATAAATATGTTCAGTAGGTCAAATATGGACTTCTGTACAGCCATAACAAGTTAAAAAAAAAATCCTTAAAAAGCCTTTTGTGGACCTTTTGGCTAGTAATGGAAATCAGAAGGGAAGTCAATGAGTATGTATAGTAAGTTAGTGTTTAAGGACTCTTAGGCTAAAAATATGTTCAGTGGGTCAAATATATGGACTATTGTATGGCTGATTTAATATCATTAGGAATCTATAAGAATAAATAGCAAAAAAAAAATTCTGGACCCTTTGGCCAAAAAAAGAAAAAAAACCTTAAAAAACGTTTTTGGAACTTTCGGCTAGTAATGGGTTCAGAATAGAAGTCAATGAGTATGTATAGTTAGTTAGTGTTTAAGGACTCTTAGGCCAAAAATATGTTCAGTGGGACAAATATGGACTTCTGTATAGCCATAACAAGTTAAAAAAAAAAAAATCTTATAAAAACCTTTTGTGGAACTTTTAGTAATGGAAATAACACAAGGGAAGTCAATAAGTATGTATAGTAAGTTAGTGTTTAAGGACTCTTGGGCCGAAAATATGTTCAGTAGGTCAAATAAGGACTTCTTTACAGCCATAAAGTTAAAAAAAAAATTTTTTTTAAAAACCTTTTGTGGAACTTTTGGCTAGTAATGGAAATCAGAAGGGAAGTCAATAAGTAAGTTAGTGTTTAAGGACTCTTGGGGCAAAAATACGTTCAGTGGGTCAGATATGGACTATTGTATGGCTGATTTAATATCAGAAGGAGTCTATGAGAATAAATAGTAAAAAAAAACTTGTCTGGACCCAGAAATATGTTCAGTACTTCAAATATGGACTTCCTGTATAGCCATAAAATGTTTAAAAAAAAAACTTTAAAAAAACCTTAAACCTTAAAACCTTAAAACCTTAAAACCTTAAAAAACCTTAAAAAACCTTTTTTGGAACTTTTCGCTAGTAATGGAAATCAGAAGGGAAGTCAATGATTATGTAAAGTAAGTTAGTGTTTAAGGACTTTTGCGCCAAAAATATGTTCAGTAGGTCAAATATGGATTTACTGTACAGCCATAACATGCTAAAAAAAATTAACATGTTAAAAAAAACATTTTTTAAAAACCTTTTGTAGAGCTTTTGGCTAGTAATGGAAATCAGAAGGGAAGTCAATGAGTATGTATAGTAAGTTATTGTTTAAGGACTCTTGGGGCCAAAAATATATTCAGTGGGTCAAATATATGGACTACTGTATGGCTGATTTAATATCAGAAGGAGTCTATGAGAATTAATAGAAAAAAAAATGTCTGTATCGTTTGGCCAGAAGTATGTTCAGAACTTCAAATCAAGACTAACGTATGGCTGACTTACCATAAGAAGGAGTCGATATGTACTGATAGAAAGTCAATGTTCAAATACTCTTTTATCAAAAATATGTTCATTAGGACAAATAAGGACTTCTGTACAGCCAGATCATATGAAAAAAAAAACCTTAAAAAAAAACTTTTGTGGAATTTTTGGCTAGTAATTTGAATCAGAAGGGATGTCAATGAGTATGTATAGTAAGTTAGTGTTTAAGGACTCTTGGGCCAAAAATATGTTCAGTAGTTAAAATATGGACTTCCTGTACAGCCATAACATGTTAAAAAAAATTGTTTTAAAAATCTTTTGGGGAACTTTAGTCTAGTAATGGAAATCAGAAGGGAAGTCAATGAGTATGTATAGCAAGTTAGTGTTTAAGGACTCTTGGGCCAAAAATATGTTCACTGGGACAAATATGGACTTCCTGTACAGCTATAACATGTTAAAAGAAAAAAAAAATTAAAACCATTTGTGGAACTTTAGTCTAGTAAAGGAAATCAGAAGAGTAGTCAATGAGTATGTATAGCAAGTTAGTGTTTAAGGAGTCTTGCTCCAAAAATATGTTCAGTAGGTCAAATATGGACTTCTGTACAGCCATAACAAGTTTAAAAAAATCCTTAAAAAGCCTTTTGTGGAACTTTTGGCTAGTAATGGAAATCAGAAGGGAAGTCAATAAGTATGTATAGTAAGTTAGTGTTTAAGGACTCTTGGGCTAAAAATATGTTCAGTGGGTCAAATATATGAACTATTGTATGGCTGATTAAATATCACCAGGAATCTGTAAGAATAAATAGCAAAAAAACTTTTCTGGACCCTTTGGCCAGAAGTATGTTCAAAGTGTCAAATAAAAACTAAAGTATGGATGACGTAACATAAGAAGGAGTCAATATGTATGGATAGAAAGTCAATGTTCAAAGACTCTTTCACGAACAATATGTTCAGTAGGACAAATAAGGACTTCTGTACAACCAGAACATATAAAAAAAATAAATAAATAAAAAAAAAACTTTAAAAAAACTTTTGTGGAACTTTTGGCTAGTAATGGAAATCAGAAGGGAAGTCAATGAGTATGTAAAGTAAGGTAGTGTTTAAGGACTCTTGAGCCGAAAATATGTTCAGTAGGTCAAATAAGGACTTCCTGTACAGCCATAACATGCTTGAAAAATATTAAAATGTTGCTAAAAAATTTTTTTAAAATTTTTTTTTGTGGAACTTTTGGCTAGTAATGGAAATCAGAAGGGAAGTCAATGAGTATGTATAGTAAGTTAGTGTTTAAGGACTCGGGCTGAAAATATGTTCAGTAGGTCAAATAAGGACTTCTTTACAGCCATAACATGTAAAAAAAAAAAAAAGAAAAAAGAAAAAAAAAACCTTAAAAAAACGTTTGTGGAACTTTCGGCTAGTAATGGGTTCAGAAGGGAAGTCAATGAGTATGTAGTGTTTAAGTTAGTGTTTAAGGACTCTTGGGCTAAAATTATGTTCAGTGGGTCAAATATAATGTATGGGTCAAATATTGTATGGCTGATTTAATATCATCAGGAGTCTATGAGAATAAATAGCAAAAAAAAATTTCTGGACCCTTTGGCCAAAAAAAGAAAAAAAACCCTTAAAAAACGTTTGTGGAACTTTCGGCTAGTAATGGGTTCAGAATGGAAGTCAATGAGTATGTATAGTTAGTTAGTGTTTAAGGACTCTTAGGCCAAAAATATGTTCAGTGGGACAAATATGGACTTCTGTATAGCCATAACAAGTAAAAAAAAAAAAAAAAAATCTTAAAAAAACCTTTTGTGGAACTTTTAGTAATGGAAATAACACAAGGGAAGTTAATAAGTATGTATAGTAAGTTAGTGTTTAAGGACTCTTGGGCCGAAAATATGTTCAGTAGGTCAAATAAGGATTTTTTCAAATAAGGAAAATTTTTTTTAAAAACTTTTGTGGAACTTTTTGCTAGTAATGGAAATCAGAAGGGAAGTCAATAAGTAAGTTAGTGTTTAAGGACTCTTGGGCCAAAAATACGTTCAGTGGGTCAGATATGGACTACTGTATGGCTGATTTAATATCAGAAGTAGTCTATAAGAATAAATAGTAAAAAAAAACTTTTCTGGACCCAGAAATATGTTCAGAACGTCCTTTTGTGGAACTTTTGGCTAGTAATGGAAATCAGAAGGGAAGTCAATGAGTATGTAAAGTCAGTTAGTGTTTAAGGACTCTTGGGCCGAAAATATGTTCAGTAGGTCAAATAAGGACTTCTTTACAGCCACAACATGTAAAAAAAAAAAAAAAAAAAAAACTTAAAAAAACATTTGTGGAACTTTCGGCTAGTAATGGGTTCAGAAGGGAAGTTAGTGTTCAAGGACTCTTAGGCCAAAAATATGTTCAGTGGGACAAATATGGACTTCTGTATAGTCATGTTAAAAAAAAAAATAATAAAAAAAAAACCTTTTGTGGAACCTTTGGCTAGTAATGGAAATCAGAAGGGAAGTCAATGAATATGTAAAGTAAGTTAGTGTATAAAGTCTCTTGGGCCAAAAATGTTCAGTGGGTCAAATATGGACTATTGTATGGCTGATTTAATATCAGAAGGAGACTATGAGAATGAATAGTAAAAAAAACTTTTCTGGACCCAGAAATATGTTCAGAACGTCAAATAAAGACTAATGTATGGCTGACGAAACATAGAGAAAAAGTCAGTATGTATGGATAGAAAGTCAATGTTCAAAGACTCTTTCGTCAAAAATATGTTCAGTACTTCAAATATGGACGTCCTGTATAGCCATAATATGTTAAAAAAAAAAAAAACTTAAAAACCCTTTTGTGGAACTTTTGGCTAGTAATGGAAATCAGAAGGGAAGTCAATGAGTATGTAAAGTAAATTAGTGTTTAAGGACTTTTGCGCCAAAAATATGTTCAGTAGGTCAAATATGGGCTTCTGTACAGCCATAACAAGTTAAAAAAAAAAAAAAAGAAAAAAAAAACCTTTTGTGGAACTTTTGGCTAGTAATGGAAATCAGAAGGGAAGTCAATGAGTATGTAAAGTCAGTTAGTGTTTAAGGACTCTTGAGCCAAAAATATGTTCAGAACGTCAAATAAAGACTAATATATGGCTGACGTAACATCAGAAAGAGTCAATATGAATGGATAGAAAGTCAATTTTCAAAGACTCGTTCATCAAAAATATGTTCAGTAGGACAAATAAAGACTTCTGTACATCCAGAACATATAAAAAAAGAATAAAGGAAAAAAAAACCTTAAAAAACCTTTTGTGGAAATTTTGACTAGTAATGGAAATCAGAAGGGAAGTCAATATATATAGTAAGTTAGTATTTAACGACTCTTGGGCCCGAAAATATGTTCAGTAGGTCAAATAAGGACTTCTTTACAGCCATAACATGTAAAAAAAAAAAAAAAAACCTTAAAAAAAACTTTAAAAAACCTTTGTGGAACTCTCAGCTAGTAATTGGTTCAGAAGGGAAGTCAATGAGTATGTATAGTAAGTTAGTGTTTAAGGACTCTTGGGCCAAAATTACGTTCAGTGGGTCAAATATGGACTATTGTATGGCTGATTTAATATCACAAGGAGTCTATGAGAATGAATAGTAAAAAAAACTTTTCTGGACCCAGAAATATGTTCTGAACGTCAAATAAAGACTAATGTATGGCTGACGAATCATCAGAAAAAGTCAATATGTATGGATAGAAAGTCAATGTTCAAAGACTCTTTCGTCAAAAATATGTTCAGTACTTCAAATATGGACTTCCTGTATAGCCATAATGTTAAAAAAAACAAAAAAACAAAAAAAAAACAACCTTAAAAAACCTCTTGTGGAACTTTTGCCTAGTAATGGAAATCAGAAGGGAAGTCAATGAGTATGTAAAGTAAGTTAGTGTTTAAGGACTTTTGTGCCAAAAATATGTTCAGTAGATCAAATATGGGTTTCTGTACAGCCACAACAAGTTAAAAAAAAAAAAAAACCTTTTGTGGAACTTTTGGCTAGTAATGGAAATCAGAAGGGAAGTCAATGAGTATGTAAAGTAAGTTAGTGTTTAAGGACTCTTGGGCCAAAAATACTTTCAGTAGGTCAAATATGGACTATTGTATGCCTGATTTAATATCAGAAGGAGTCTATGAAAATAAATAGAAAAAAAACGTTTCTGGACCTAGAAATATGTTCAGAACGTCAAATAAAGACTAATGTATGGATGACGAAACATAGAGAAAAAGTCAGTATGTATGGATAGAAAGTCGATGTTCAAAGACTCTTTCGTCAAAAATATGTTCAGTACTTCAAATATGGACGTCCTGTATAGCCATAATATGTTAAAAAAAAATAAAATAAAAAACCTTAAAAAACCTTTTGTGGAACTTTTGGCTAGTAATGGAAATCAGAAGGGAAGTCAATGAGTATGTAAAGCAAGTTAGTGTTTAAGGACTCTTGGGACAAAAATATGTTAAGAACGTCAAATAAAGACTAATGTACGGCTGACGTAACATCGGAAAGAGTCAATATGTATGGATAGAAAGTCAATGTTCAAAGACTCTTTCATCAAAAATATGTTCAGCAGGACAAATAAGGACTTCTGTATAGCCATAAGTTAAAAAAATAAATAAATAAAAAAAAAACCTTTTGTGGAACTTTTGGCTAGTAATGGAAATCAGAAGGGAAGTCAATGAATATGTAAAGTAAGTTAGTGTTTAAAGTCTCTTGGGCCAAAAATATGTTCAGTGGGTCAAATATGGACAATTGTATGGCTGATTTAATATCAGAAGGAGACTATGAGAATGAATAGTAAAAAAAACTTTTCTGGACCTAGAAATATGTTCAGAACGTCAAATAAAGACTAATGTATGGCTGACGAAACATAGAGAAAAAGTCAGTATGTATGGATAGAAAGTCGATGTTCAAAGACTCTTTCGTCAAAAATATGTTCAGTACTTCAAATATGGACGTCCTGTATAGCCATAATATGTTAAAAAAAAAAAAAAAAAAACCTTTTGTGGAACTTTTGGCTAGTAATGGAAATCAGAAGGGAAGTCAATGAGTATGTAAAGCAAGTTAGTGTTTAAGTACTCTTGGGCCAAAAATATGTTAAGAACGTCAAATAAAGACTAATGTATGGCCGACGTAACATCAGAAAGAGTCAATATATGGATAGAAAGTCAATTTTCAAAGACTCGTTCATCAAAAATATGTTCAGTAGGACAAATAAGGACTTCTTTACAGCCATAACATGTAAAAAAAGAAAAAAAAAAGAAAAAAAACCTTAAAAAACGTTTGTGGAACTTTCGGCTAGTAATGCGTTCAGAATGGAAGTCAATGAGTATGTATAGTAAGTTAGTGTTTAACGACTTGGGCCGAAAATATGTTCAGTAGGTCAAATAAGGACTTCTTTACAGCCACAACATGTAAAAAAAAAAAAACCCTTAAAAAAAACGTTTGTGGAACTTTCGGCTAGTAATGGGTTCAGAAGGGAAGTTAGTGTTCAAGGACTCTTACGCCAAAAATATGTTCAGTGGGACAAATATGGACTTCTGTATAGCCATAAGTTAAAAAAAAAAAAAAAAACCTTTTAGTGGAACCTTTGGCTAGTAATGTAAATCAGAAGGGAAGTCAATGAATATGTAATGTAAGTTAGTGTATAAAGTCTCTTGGGCCAAAAATGTTCAGTGGGTCAAATATGGACTATTGTATGGCTGATTTAATATCAGAAGGAGACTATGAGAATGAATAGTAAAAAAAAACTTTTCTGGACCCAGAAATATGTTCAGAACGTCAAATAAAGACTAATTTATGGCTGACGAAACATAGAGAAAAAGTCAGTATGTATGGATAGAAAGTCAATGTTCAAAGACTCTTTCGTCAAAAATATGTTCAGTACTTCAAATATGGACGTCCTGTATAGCCATAATATGTTAAAAAAAAAAAAAACTTAAAAACCCTTTTGTGGAACTTTTGGCTAGTAATGGAAATCAGAAGGGAAGTCAATGAGTATGTAAAGTAAATTAGTGTTTAAGGACTTTTGCGCCAAAAATATGTTCAGTAGGTCAAATATGGGCTTCTGTACAGCCATAACAAGTTAAAAAAAAAAAAAAAAAAGAAAAAAAAAACCTTTTGTGGAACTTTTGGCTAGTAATGGAAATCAGAAGGGAAGTCAATGAGTATGTAAAGTCAGTTAGTGTTTAAGGACTCTTGAGCCAAAAATATGTTCAGAACGTCAAATAAAGACTAATATATGGCTGACGTAACATCAGAAAGAGTCAATATGAATGGATAGAAAGTCAATTTTCAAAGACTCGTTCATCAAAAATATGTTCAGTAGGACAAATAAAGACTTCTGTACATCCAGAACATATAAAAAAAGAATAAAGGAAAAAAAAACCTTAAAAAACCTTTTGTGGAAATTTTGACTAGTAATGGAAATCAGAAGGGAAGTCAATATATATAGTAAGTTAGTATTTAACGACTCTTGGGCCCGAAAATATGTTCAGTAGGTCAAATAAGGACTTCTTTACAGCCATAACATGTAAAAAAAAAAAAAAAAACCTTAAAAAAAACTTTAAAAAACCTTTGTGGAACTTTCAGCTAGTAATTGGTTCAGAAGGGAAGTCAATGAGTATGTATAGTAAGTTAGTGTTTAAGGACTCTTGGGCCAAAATTACGTTCAGTGGGTCAAATATGGACTATTGTATGGCTGATTTAATATCACAAGGAGTCTATGAGAATGAATAGTAAAAAAAACTTTTCTGGACCCAGAAATATGTTCTGAACGTCAAATAAAGACTAATGTATGGCTGACGAATCATCAGAAAAAGTCAATATGTATGGATAGAAAGTCAATGTTCAAAGACTCTTTCGTCAAAAATATGTTCAGTACTTCAAATATGGACTTCCTGTATAGCCATAATGTTAAAAAAAACAAAAAAACAAAAAAAAAACAACCTTAAAAAACCTCTTGTGGAACTTTTGCCTAGTAATGGAAATCAGAAGGGAAGTCAATGAGTATGTAAAGTAAGTTAGTGTTTAAGGACTTTTGTGCCAAAAATATGTTCAGTAGATCAAATATGGGTTTCTGTACAGCCACAACAAGTTAAAAAAAAAAAAAAACCTTTTGTGGAACTTTTGGCTAGTAATGGAAATCAGAAGGGAAGTCAATGAGTATGTAAAGTAAGTTAGTGTTTAAGGACTCTTGGGCCAAAAATACTTCAGTAGGTCAAATATGGACTATTGTATGCCTGATTTAATATCAGAAGGAGTCTATGAAAATAAATAGAAAAAAAACGTTTCTGGACCTAGAAATATGTTCAGAACGTCAAATAAAGACTAATGTATGGCTGACGAAACATAGAGAAAAAGTCAGTATGTATGGATAGAAAGTCGATGTTCAAAGACTCTTTCGTCAAAAATATGTTCAGTACTTCAAATATGGACGTCCTGTATAGCCATAATATGTTAAAAAAAAAATAAAATAAAAAACCTTAAAAAACCTTTTGTGGAACTTTTGGCTAGTAATGGAAATCAGAAGGGAAGTCAATGAGTATGTAAAGCAAGTTAGTGTTTAAGGACTCTTGGGACAAAAATATGTTAAGAACGTCAAATAAAGACTAATGTACGGCTGACGTAACATCGGAAAGAGTCAATATGTATGGATAGAAAGTCAATGTTCAAAGACTCTTTCATCAAAAATATGTTCAGCAGGACAAATAAGGACTTCTGTATAGCCATAAGTTAAAAAAATAAATAAATAAAAAAAAAACCTTTTGTGGAACTTTTGGCTAGTAATGGAAATCAGAAGGGAAGTCAATGAATATGTAAAGTAAGTTAGTGTTTAAAGTCTCTTGGGCCAAAAATATGTTCAGTGGGTCAAATATGGACAATTGTATGGCTGATTTAATATCAGAAGGAGACTATGAGAATGAATAGTAAAAAAAACTTTTCTGGACCTAGAAATATGTTCAGAACGTCAAATAAAGACTAATGTATGGCTGACGAAACATAGAGAAAAAGTCAGTATGTATGGACAGAAAGTCGATGTTCAAAGACTCTTTCGTCAAAAATATGTTCAGTACTTCAAATATGGACGTCCTGTATAGCCATAATATGTTAAAAAAAAAAAAAAAAAAACCTTTTGTGGAACTTTTGGCTAGTAATGGAAATCAGAAGGGAAGTCAATGAGTATGTAAAGCAAGTTAGTGTTTAAGTACTCTTGGGCCAAAAATATGTTAAGAACGTCAAATAAAGACTAATGTATGGCCGACGTAACATCAGAAAGAGTCAATATATGGATAGAAAGTCAATTTTCAAAGACTCGTTCATCAAAAATATGTTCAGTAGGACAAATAAGGACTTCTTTACAGCCATAACATGTAAAAAAAGAAAAAAAAAAGAAAAAAAACCTTAAAAAACGTTTGTGGAACTTTCGGCTAGTAATGCGTTCAGAATGGAAGTCAATGAGTATGTATAGTAAGTTAGTGTTTAACGACTTGGGCCGAAAATATGTTCAGTAGGTCAAATAAGGACTTCTTTACAGCCACAACATGTAAAAAAAAAAAACCCTTAAAAAAAACGTTTGTGGAACTTTCGGCTAGTAATGGGTTCAGAAGGGAAGTTAGTGTTCAAGGACTCTTAGGCCAAAAATATGTTCAGTGGGACAAATATGGACTCCTGTATAGCCATAAGTTAAAAATAAAAAAAAAAACCTTTTTGTGGAACCTTTGGCTAGTAATGTAAATCAGAAGGGAAGTCAATGAATATGTAATGTAAGTTAGTGTATAAAGTCTCTTGGGCCAAAAATGTTCAGTGGGTCAAATATGGACTATTGTATGGCTGATTTAATATCAGAAGGAGACTATGAGAATGAATAGTAAAAAAAAACTTTTCTGGACCCAGAAATATGTTCAGAACGTCAAATAAAGACTAATTTATGGCTGACGAAACATAGAGAAAAAGTCAGTATGTATGGATAGAAAGTCAATGTTCAAAGACTCTTTCGTCAAAAATATGTTCAGTACTTCAAATATGGACCATATGTATAGCCATAATATGTTAAAAAAAAAAAAAAAAAACTTAAAAAACCTTTTGTGGAACTTTTGGCTAGTAATGGAAATCAGAAGGGAAGTCAATGAGTATGTAAAGTAAATTAGTGTTTAAGGACTTTTGCGCCAAAAATATGTTCAGTAGGTCAAATATAGGCTTCTGTACAGCCATAACAAGTCAAAAAAAAAAAAGAAAAAAAAACCTTTTGTGGAACTTTTGGCTAGTAATGGAAATCAGAAGGGAAGTCAATGAGTATGTAAAGTAAATTAGTGTTTAAGGACTCTTGGGCCAAAAATATGTTCAGAACGTCAAATAAAGACTAATGTATGGCTGACGTAACATCAGAAAGAGTCAATATGTATGGATAGAAAGTCAATTTTCAAAGACTCGTTCATCAAAAATATGTTCAGTAGGACAAATAAAGACTTCTGTACATCCAGAACATATAAAAAAAGAATAAAGGAAAAAAAAAAAAAAAAAACTTTTGTGGAAATTTTGGCTAGTAGTGGAAATCAGAAGGGAAGTCAATATATGTAGTAAGTTAGTATTTAACGACTCTTGGTCCGAAAATATGTTCAGTAGGTCAAATAAGGACTTCTTTACAGCCATAACATGTAAAAAAAAAAAAAAAAAACCTTAAAAAAAACTTAAAAAAACCTTTGTGGAACTTTCGGCTAGTAATGGGTTCAGAAGGGAAGTCAATGAGTATGTATAGTAAGTTAGTGCTTAAGGACTCAGGACAAACTATGTTAAGTGGGACAAATATGGACTTCTGTATAGCCATAAGTTAAATACAAAAAAAAAAAAAACATTAAAAAAAAAATTTTGTGGAACTTTCGGCTAGTAATGGAAATCAGAAGGGAAGTCAATGAGTATGTAAAGTAAGTTAGTGTTTAAGGTCTCTTGGGCCAAAAGTACGTTCAGTGGGTCAAATATGGACTATTGTATGGCTGATTTAAAATCACAAAGAGTCTATGAGAATTAATAGTAAAAAAAACTTTTCTGGACCCAGAAATATGTTCTGAACGTCAAATAAAGACTAATGTATGGCTGACGAATCATCAGAAAAAGTCAATATGTATGGATAGAAAGTCAATGTTCAAAGACTCTTTAGTCAAACATATGTTCAGTACTTCAAATATGGACTTCCTGTATAGCCGTAACATGTAAAAATAAAAATAAAAACATTAAAAAAACGTTTTTTGGCCCTTCTTCGTCAAAAAATAGGAATCAGAGGGAAGTCAATAAGTATGTATGATCGAGAGCTCTTGGGCCAAAAATATGTTCAATAGATCACATATGGACTACTTTATGGGTGATTCAATATCAGAAGGAGTCTATGAGAATAAGTAGCAAAAAAAAAATGTGTATAGAAAGTTAATGTTTGAAGACTCTTCGGCCAGAAAGATGTTACATGTGTCATAATGGATAATGTTCTGGCTGATTTAATATGAGGCATCACTCAAATATAGAAATTTCATGATCAAGGGCTCTTGGGCCAGAAATATGTTCAGTAAGTCAAATACGGATTAAATATAATATATGTTGTTTCAGTGATTGCATGCAAGAACTAACTTGTGTATTAAAGAGATTAAAAACATATTTGATTTCGCATAGTGTTGTACAATCTAATGCTTTGAAGAGATAAGTGCTTTTGCATTGCAATACATACAATTGTATTGCAACTCGTGCATTGGAAGAGATAAGTGATGCATCGAAGAGGTAAATGCTTTTGCACTGGAATGCATAAAGAACTCATGCATTGAAAAACATAAGTGCTTTTGAATTACGCTGCATACAAGAAAGCGAGCATTGAAAGACAAGTGCTTTTGCATTACAATGCATAGAGAATATAAAGTACTTTATGCATATAAAGTACTCGTGTATTGAAGAGATTAGTGCTTTTCTATTGCATTGCATACAATAACTCGTTTTGCTTTGAAGAGATAAGTGCTGTTGCATTGCAATGCATATAAAATCTCGGTGTGCAATGAAGATATTAATTTGTTCGCGGTGCGTTGCATACAAGTACTCGCTGTGCATTGATAAGTGCGTTTGCATTGCATACTAGAACTCGTTGTGCATTGAGAAATTAGTGCTTTTGCATTGCAATGCATACAAAACTCGTTGTGCATTGAAGATAGTGCGTTTGCGGTGCATTACATTGCAGACAAGAACTTGTTGTGTATTGAAGGGATAGATGCTGTTGCATTGCAATGCATATAAGAACTCGTTGTGCATTGAAGAGATTAGTGCGTTTAAATTGCATTGCATACAATAACTCGTGCATTAAAGAGACAAGTGCTTTTGCATTGCATTCAAGAAGCCGTTGTGCATTGAAGAGATTAGTGCTGTTGCATTGCAATGCATACAAAACTCGTTGTGCATTGAAGAGATAAGTCCTATTGCATTGCAATGCATAAAAGAACTTGTTTTGCATTGAAGATATTAGTGCTCTTGCGGTGCATTGCATTGCAGTCAAGAACTCGTTGTGTATTGAATGAAGGGACAGGTGCTGTTGCATTGCAATGCATATAAGAACTCGTTGTGCATTGAAGAGATTAGTGCGTTTAAATTGCATTGATTTCAAGAAGTTGTTGTGCATTGAAGAGATTAGTGCTGTTGCATTGCAATGCATACAAAACTCGATGTGCATTGAAGAAATTAGTGCTTTTGCATTGCAATGCATACAAAACTCGTTGTGCATTGAAGAGATAAGTCCTATTGCATTGCATTGCATAAAAGAACTTGTTTTGCATTGAAGAGATTAGTGCTTTTGCGTTACAATGCATACAAGAACTCGCTTATGCATTGAAGATATTAGTGCGTTTGCGGTGCATTACATTGCAGACGTGTAACACACTCGTTGTGTGTTGAAGGGATAGATGCTGTTGCATTGCAATGCATATAAGAACTCGTGCATTGAAGATATTAGTGCTTTTAAATTGCATTGCATACAATAACTCGTTGTGCATTAAAGAGACAAGTGCTTTTGCATTGCATTCAAGAAGTCGTTGTGCATTGAAGAGATTAGTGCTGTTGCATTGCAATGCATACAAAACTCGATGTGCATTGAAGAAATTAGTGCTTTTGCATTGCAATGCTTACAAAAACGTGTGCATTGAAGAAATTAGTGCTTTTGCATTGCAATGCATACAAAACTCGTGCATTGAAGAGATAAGTGCTGTTGCATTGCAATGCATACAAGAAGTCGTTGTGCATTGAAGAGATAAGTGCGTTTGCATTGCATTGAATTCTAGAACTCGTTGTGCATTGAAGTGATAAGTGCGTTTGCATTGCATTGAATTCTAGAACTCACTGTGCATTGAGAAATTAGTGCTTTTGCATTGCGATGCATACAAAACTCTTTGTGCATTGAAGAGACTGGTGCGTTTAAATTGCATTGAGTACAATAAATCGTTGTGCATTGAAGAGACGTGCTTTTGCATTGCATTGCATTCAAAAACTCGTGCATTGAAGAGAAAATTGCTTTTGCGTTACAATGCATACAATAACTAGTTGTGCATTGAAGAGATAAGTACGTTAGCAATGCGTTGCATACAAAACTCGTTTGCACTGAAGAGATTAGTGCTTTTGCACTGCAATGCATACAAAATTCGTTGTGCATTGAAGAGATAAATCCTGTTGCATTGCAATGCATGAAATAACTTGTTTTGCATTGAAGAGATTAGTGCTTTTGCGTTAGAATGCATACAAGAACTCGCTTGTGCATTGAAGATATTAGTGCTCTTGCGGTGCATTGCATTGCAGACAATAACTCGTTGTGTATTGAAGGGATATGTGTTGTTGCATTGCAATGCATATAAGAACTCGTTGTGCATTGAAGAGATTAGTGCGTTTAAATTGCACTGAATTCAAGAACTGGTTGTGCGTTGAAGAGATTAGTGCTTTTGCATTGCAATACTTACAAAAGTCGTTGTGCATTAAAGAGATTAGTGCGTATAAAACGCATTGCATTCAAGAACTCGTTGTGCGTTGAAGAGATTAGTGCTTTTGCATTGCAGTGCTTACAAAAACGTGTGCATTGAAGAAATTAGTGCTTTTGTATTGCAATGCATATAAAACTCGTTGTGCATTGAAGAGATAAGTGCTTTTGCATTGCATACAATAACTCGTTGTGCATTGAAAAGACAAGTGCTTTTGCATTGCATTGCAGACAACACTCGTTTGCTCTGATGAGATTAGTGCTTTTGCATTGCAATGCATACAAAACTCGTAAATTTAAGAGATAAGTCCTGTTGCATTGCAATGCATATAAGAACTCGTTGTGTATTTAAGAGATTAGTGCGTTTAAATTGCATTGCATTCAAGATCTCGTTGTGCATTGAAGAGATTAGTGCTTTTGCATTACAATTGCATATACGAAATCTTTGTGTTTTGACGAGATTAGTACTTTTGCACTGCAATGCTTACAAAACTCGTGCATTGAAGCGATAAGTGCTGTTGCATTGCAATGCATATAAGAACTTGTTGTGCACTGAAGATTACTGCTGTTACATTGCATTCGTATACAATAACTCGTTGTGCAATAAATTCATAAGTGCTGTTCCATTGCAATGCGTCTAAGAACTCGTTGTGTATTGAAAAAATTTGTGCGTTTTCATTGCATTGCATACAATATCTCGTTGTGCATTGAAGAGATAATTGCTTTTGCGTTACAATGCATATTTTGTGCATTGAATAGATTAGCGCTTTTGCATTGCACTGCATACAAAACTCGTTGTGCATTGGAGATTAGCTCGTTTGCATTGCATACAATAACTCGTTTGTTGAAGAAAGTCATTTTGCTTTAAAATGCGTATAATCTTTGTGTATTGAAGAGATTAGTGCTTTTGCATTACAATGCATACAAGAACTCAATCAATGTGCATTGAAGATATTAGTGCATTTGCAGTGCGTTGCATACAAAACTCGTTTGCACTGGAGATAAGTCCTGTTGCATTGCAATGCATATAAGAACTCGTTGTGCATTGAAGAGATTATTGCTTTTGCAGTGTAATGCTTACAAGAACTCGGTGTGCATTGAAGAGAAAATTGCTTTTGCATTGCAGTGCATTCAAGAACGCATGTATTGAAGAGATTAGTGCTTTTGCATTACAATGCATACAAGAACTCGTTGTGCAATGAAGAGATAAGTGCGTTTGCATTGCATTGCATACTAGAACTCGTTGTGCATTGAGAAATTAGTGCTTTTGCATTGCATTGCATACAATAACTCGTTCATTGAAGAGATAAGTGCTTTTGTATTACAATGCATATAATAGCTCATTGTGCATTGAAGAGATAAGTGTTGTTGCATGGCAATGCATATAATAACTTGTGCATTGAAGAGATCAGTGCCTTTGCATTGTAATGCTTACAAGAACTCGCTGTGCACTGAAGAGATAAGTGCTTTTGCATTGCATACAAGAACTCGTTGTGCATTAAGTGTTTTTGCAATAGTAAGTGCATATAAACATCATTTGTAGGTATTATCGCCAAGTATATCTCTATTATCTCTAATGTGTCATCTCTAATATGTTATTCTTCAACATTCCTCGGATAAAGTTATGTCGTGTATGCAATGCACTGCTATATATCTCCTCAATGCACCTCGGAATGAGTTGTCTTGCCATGAGTAATCCATAATGCCGGGAAGTAGATAAATATGGCCTGTTGAACATCTTTCTCACCAACGATTCCTCAAACATTACATTTCTTATATATTCCCTTTGACTCCTCCTCATGTTAATTCAGCCAGAACGTAGTACATTATGACCTATTGAACATCTTTCTGGCCAAAGAGTCCTCAAATATTAAGCTACTATACATACTCCTGTTACATCAAGCCATACAGCCAATTAACATCAAGCAGAAAGTCCGTTTGTATGTATAGTAAGTTAATTTTCAAGGACTAATAATTTGTTAAGTAGGTTAATTGTGGTCTTCTGTACAGCCATAACATGTAAAAAACACTTCGGACCCTTCGGCCAGACATGGGAATCAGAAGGGAAGCCAAAATTTCATGATTGAGCACTCTTGGGCCAGAAATATGTTCAGTGGTAATATGGACTACTGTATGGCTGATTTAATATCAGAAGGAGTCTATAATTGTGTATAGAAACTTAATTTATAGAAACTTCTGTATATGGCTTTTGTGGACCTTTTGGCTATTAATTGGAATCAGAAGGGAAGTCAATGAGTATGTATAGTAAGTTAGTGTTTAAGGACTCTTGGGCCAAAAATATGTTCAGAGAGTCAAATATGGAATAATGTATGATGACGTAACTTAAGGAATCAATATTTATGAATAGAAATTCAATGTTCAAAGACTCTTTTGTCAAAAATATGTTCAGTAGGTCAAATAAGGACTTCTGTACAGCCATAACGAAAAAAAAAAAAAAAAAAAAAATTTAAAAAACCTTTTGTGGAACTTTTGGCTAGTTATTGGAATCAGAAGAGGTCAATTAGTACGTATTATAAGTTAGTGTTTAAGGACTCTTGGGTAAAAAATATGTTCAGTGGGTCAAATATGGACTATTGTATGGCTGATTTAATACCAGAAGGAGTCTATGAGAATAAATGACAAAAAATCTTTTCTGGACCCTTTGGCCAGAAGTATGTTCAGAACTTCAAATAAAGGCTAACGTATGGCTGACTTACCATAAGAAGCAGTCGATATGTATTGATAGAAAGTCAATGTTCAAAGACTCTTTTATCAAAAATATGTTCATTAGGACAAATAAGGACTTCTGTACAGCCATAACATGCAAAAAAAAAAAAACCTTAAAAAAACCTTTGTGGAATTTTTGGCTAGTAATTTGAATCAGAAGGGATGTCAATAAGTATGTATAGTAAGTTAGAGTTTAAGGACTCTTGGGCTAAAAATATGTTCAGTGGGTCAAATATATGAACTATTGTATGGCTGATTTAATATCACCAGGAATCTATAAGAATAAATAGCAAAAAAGCTTTTCTGGACCCTTTGGCCAGAAGTATGTTCAAAGTGTCAAATAAAGACTAAAGTATGGATGACGTAACAGGAGTCGATAGAAAGTCAATGTTCAAATACTCTTTTATCAAAAATATGTTCATTAGGACAAATAAGGACTTCTGTACAGCCAGATCATATGAAAAAAAAAACATTAAAAAAAAACTTTTGTGGAATTTTTGGCTAGTAATTTGAATCAGAAGGGAAGTCAATGAGCATGTATAGTAAGTTATTGTTTAAGGACTCTTGGGCCGAAAATATGTTCAGTAGGTCAAATAAGGACTTCTTTACAGCCATAACATGTAAAAAAAAATAAATAAATAAATAAATAAATAAATAAATAATAAAAAAATAAAACCTTAAAAACCTTTTGTCGAACTTTCGGCTAGTAATGGAAATCAGAAGGGAAGTCAATGAGTATGTATAGTAAGTTAGTGTTTAAGGACTCTTGGGCCAAAACTATGTTCAGTAGTTCAAAAATGGACTTCCTTTACAGCCATAACATGTTAAAAAAAATTGTTTTAAAAATCTTTTGGGGAACTTTAGTCTAGTAATGGAAATCAGAAGGGAAGTCAATGAGTATGTATAGTAAGTTAGTGTTTAAGGACTCTTGGGCCAAAAATATGTTCAGAGAGTCAAATATGGAATAATGTATGATGACGTAACTTAAGGAATCAATATTTATGAATAGAAATTCAATGTTCAAAGACTCTTTTGTCAAAAATATGTTCAGTAGGTCAAATAAGGACTTCTGTACAGCCATAACGAAAAAAAAAAAAAAAAAAAAAAATTTAAAAAACCTTTTGTGGAACTTTTGGCTAGTTATTGGAATCAGAAGAGGTCAATTAGTACGTATTATAAGTTAGTGTTTAAGGACTCTTGGGCAAAAAATATGTTCAGTGGGTCAAATATGGACTATTGTATGGCTGATTTAATATCAGAAGGAGTCTATGAGAATAAATGACAAAAAATCTTTTCTGGACCCTTTGGCCAGAAGTATGTTCAGAACTTCAAATAAAGGCTAACGTATGGCTGACTTACCATAAGAAGCAGTCGATATGTATTGATAGAAAGTCAATGTTCAAAGACTCTTTTATCAAAAATATGTTCATTAGGACAAATAAGGACTTCTGTACAGCCATAACATGCAAAAAAAAAAAACCTTAAAAAAACCTTTTGTGGAATTTTTGGCTAGTAATTTCAATCAGAAGGGATGTCAATAAGTATGTATAGTAAGTTAGAGTTTAAGGACTCTTGGGCTAAAAATATGTTCAGTGGGTCAAATATATGAACTATTGTATGGCTGATTTAATATCACCAGGAATCTATAAGAATAAATAGCAAAAAAGCTTTTCTGGACCCTTTGGCCAGAAGTATGTTCAAAGTGTCAAATAAAGACTAAAGTATGGATGACGTAACAGGAGTCGATATGTATTGATAGAAAGTCAATGTTCAAACACTCTTTTATCAAAAATATGTTCATTAGGACAAATAAGGACTTCTGTACAGCCAGATCATATGAAAAAAAAAACATTAAAAAAAAACTTTTGTGGAATTTTTGGCTAGTAATGTGAATCAGAAGGGAAGTCAATGAGCATGTATAGTAAGTTATTGTTTAAGGACTCTTGGGCCGAAAATATGTTCAGTAGGTCAAATAAGGACTTCTTTACAGCCATAACATGTAAAAAAAAATAAAAAATAAATAAATAAATAAATAAATAAATAATAAAAAAATAAAACCTTAAAAAACCTTTTGTCGAACTTTAGTCTAGTAATGGAAATCAGAAGGGAAGTCAATGAGTATGTATAGCAAGTTAGTGTTTAAGGAGTCTTGCTCCAAAAATATGTTCAGTAGGTCAAATATGGACTTCTGTACAGCCATAACAAGTTTAAAAAAAATCCTTAAAAAGCCTTTTGTGGAACTTTTGGCTAGTAATGGAAATCAGAAGGGAAGTCAATAAGCATGTATAGTAAGTTAGTGTTTAAGGACTCTTGGGCTAAAAATATGTTCAGTGGGTCAAATAAGGACTTCTTTACAGCCATAACATGTTAAAAAAAAAAAATGTAAAAACCTTTTGTGGAACTTTTTGCTAGTAATGGAAATTAGAAGGGAAGTCAATGAGTATGTAAAGTAAGTTAGTGTTTAAGGACTCTTGGGCCAAAAATACGTTCAGTGGGTCAAATATAGACTATTGTATGGCTGATTTAATATCAGAAGGAGTCTATGAGAATAAATAGTAAAAAAAACTTTTCTGGACCCAGAAATATGTTCAGAACGTCAAATAAAGACAAGACAAAGACAAAGACAAATATTATGTATGGCCGACGAAACATCAGAAAAAGTCAATATGTATGGATAGAAAGTCAATGTTCAAAGACTCTTTTGTCAAAAATGTTCAGTAGGTCAAATATTGACTTCCTGTACAGCCATAACATGTTAAAAAAAACATTAAAAAACCTTTTGTGGAACTTTTGGCTAGTAATGGAAATCAGAAGGAAAGTCAATGATTATGTATGTAAGTTAGTGTTTAAGGAGTCTTGCTCTAAAAATATGTTCAGTAGGTCATATATGGACTTCTGTACAGCCATAACAAGTTAAAAAAAAAAATCCTTAAAAAGCCTTTTGTGGACCTTTTGGCTAGTAATGGAAATCAGAAGGGAAGTCAATGAGTATGTATAGTAAGTTAGTGTTTAAGGACTCTTGGGCCAAAAATATGTTCAGAGAGTCAAATATGGAATAATGTATGATGACGTAACTTAAGGAGTCAATATTTATGGATAGAAATTCAATGTTCAAAGACTCTTTTGTCAAAAATATGTTCAGTAGGTCAAATAAGGACTTCTTTACAGCCATAACATGTAAAAAAAAAAAAATACATAAATAAAAAAAAAACAAAACCTTAAAAAACCTTTTGTCGAACTTTCGGCTAGTAATGGAAATCAGAAGGGAAGTCAATGAGTATGTGTAGTAAGTTAGTGTTTAAGGACTCTTGGGCCAAAACTATGTTCAGTAGTTCAAAAATGGACTTCCTTTACAGCCATAACATGTTAAAAAAAATTGTTTTAAAAATCTTTTGGGGAACTTTAGTCTAGTAATGGAAATCAGAAGGGAAGTCAATGAGTATGTATAGCAAGTTAGTGTTTAAGGAGTCTTGCTCCAAAAATATGTTTAGTAGGTCAAATATGGACTTCTGTACAGCCATAACAAGTTTTAAAAAAATCCTTAAAAAGCCTTTTGTGGAACTTTTGGCTAGTAATGGAAATCAGAAGGGAAGTCAATAAGTATGTATAGTAAGTTAGTGTTTAAGGACTCTTGGGCTAAAAATATGTTCAGTGGGTCAAATATATGAACTATTGTATGGCTGATTTAATATCACCAGGAATCTATAAGAATAAATAGCAAAAAAAACTTTTCTGGACCCTTTGGCCAGAAGTATGTTCAAAGTGTAAAATAAAGACTAAAGTATGGATGACGTAACATAAGGAGTCAATATGTATGGATAGAAAGTCAATGTTCAAAGACTCTTTCATCAAAATATGTTCAGTAGGACAAATAAGGCATCTGTACAGCCAGAACATATAAAAATAAATAAATCAATTAAAAAAAAATGTAAAAATTTTTTTTTTGAACTTTTGGCTAGTAATGGAAATTAGAAGGGAAGTCAATGAGTATGTAAAGTAAGTTAGTGTTTAACTTACTTTAGTGTTTTTGGGCCAAAAATACGTTCAGTGGGTCAAATATAGACTATTGTATGGCTGATTTAATATCAGAAGGAGTCTATGAGAATAAATAGTAAAAAAAACTTTTCTGGACCCAGAAATATGTTCAGAACGTCAAATAAAGACAAGACAAAGACAAAGACAAATATTATGTATGGCCGACGAAACATCAGAAAAAGTCAATATGTATGGATAGAAAGTCAATGTTCAAAGACTCTTTTGTCAAAAATGTTCAGTAGGTCAAATATTGACTTCCTGTACAGCCATAACATGTTAAAAAAAACATTAAAAAACCTTTTGTGGAACTTTTGGCTAGTAATGGAAATCAGAAGGAAAGTCAATGATTATGTATGTAAGTTAGTGTTTAAGGAGTCTTGCTCTAAAAATATGTTCAGTAGGTCATATATGGACTTCTGTACAGCCATAACAAGTTAAAAAAAAAAATCCTTAAAAAGCCTTTTGTGGACCTTTTGGCTAGTAATGGAAATCAGAAGGGAAGTCAATGAGTATGTATAGTAAGTTAGTGTTTAAGGACTCTTGGGCCAAAAATATGTTCAGAGAGTCAAATATGGAATAATGTATGATGACGTAACTTAAGGAGTCAATATTTATGGATAGAAATTCAATGTTCAAAGACTCTTTTGTCAAAAATATGTTCAGTAGGTCAAATAAGGACTTCTTTACAGCCATAACATGTAAAAAAAAAAAATACATAAATAAAAAAAAAAAAAAACCTTAAAAAACCTTTTGTCGAACTTTCGGCTAGTAATGGAAATCAGAAGGGAAGTCAATGAGTATGTGTAGTAAGTTAGTGTTTAAGGACTCTTGGGCCAAAACTATGTTCAGTAGTTCAAAAATGGACTTCCTTTACAGCCATAACATGTTAAAAAAAATTGTTTTAAAAATCTTTTGGGGAACTTTAGTCTAGTAATGGAAATCAGAAGGGAAGTCAATGAGTATGTATAGCAAGTTAGTGTTTAAGGAGTCTTGCTCCAAAAATATGTTTAGTAGGTCAAATATGGACTTCTGTACAGCCATAACAAGTTTAAAAAAAATCCTTAAAAAGCCTTTTGTGGAACTTTTGGCTAGTAATGGAAATCAGAAGGGAAGTCAATAAGTATGTATAGTAAGTTAGTGTTTAAGGACTCTTGGGCTAAAAATATGTTCAGTGGGTCAAATATATGAACTATTGTATGGCTGATTTAATATCACCAGGAATCTATAAGAATAAATAGCAAAAAAAACTTTTCTGGACCCTTTGGCCAGAAGTATGTTCAAAGTGTAAAATAAAGACTAAAGTATGGATGACGTAACATAAGGAGTCAATATGTATGGATAGAAAGTCAATGTTCAAAGACTCTTTCATCAAAATATGTTCAGTAGGACAAATAAGGCATCTGTACAGCCAGAACATATAAAAATAAATAAATCAATTAAAAAAAAATGTAAAAAAATTTTTTGTTGAACTTTTGGCTAGTAATGGAAATCAAAAGGGAAGTAAATATGTATAGTAAGTTAGTGTTTAAGGACTCTTGGGCCGAAAATATGTTCAGTAGGTCAAATAAGGACTTCTTTACAGCTATAACGTAAAAAAAGAACAAAAAAAGAAAAAAAACCTTAAAAAAACGTTTGTGGAACTTTCGGCTAGTAATGGGTTCAGAATGGAAGTCAATGAGTATGTGTAGTTAGTTAGTGTTTAAAGGCTCTTAGGCCAAAAATATGTTCAGTGGGACAAATATGGACTTCTGTATAGCCATAACAAGTTAAAAAAAAAAAAAAAACTTAAAAAAACATTTTGTGGAACTTTTGGCTAGTAATGGAAATCACAAGGGAAGTCAATGAGTATGTATAGTAAGTTAGTGTTTAAGAACTCTTGGGCCGAAAATATGTTCAGTAGGTCAAATAAGGACTTCTTTACAGCCATAACATGTTAAAAAAAAAACATGTAAAAACCTTTTGTGGAACTTTTTGCTAGTAATGGAAATTAGAAGGGAAGTCAATGAGTATGTAAAGTAAGTTAGTGTTTAAGGACTCTTAGGCCAAAAATACGTTCAGTGGGTCAAATATAGACTATTGTATGGCTGATTTAATATCAGAAGTAGTCTATGAGAATAAATAGTAAAAAAAACTTTTCTGGACCCAGAAATATGTTCAGAACGTCAAATAAAGACAAGACAAAGACAAAGACAAATATAATGTATGGCCGACGAAACATCAGAAAAAGTCAATATGTATGGATAGAAAGTCAATGTTCAAAGACTCTTTTGTTAAAAATATGTTCAGTAGGTCAAATATGGATTTCCTGTACAGCCATAACATGTTAAAAAAAACATTAAAAAAACTTTTGTGGAACTTTTGGCTAGTAATGGAAATCAGAAGGAAAGTCAATGATTATGTATGTAAGTTAGTGTTTAAGGAGTCTTGCTCCAAAAATATGTTCAGTAGGTCAAATATGGACTTCTGTACAGCCATAACAAGTTAAAAAAAAAATCCTTAAAAAGCCTTTTGTGGACCTTTTGGCTAGTAATGGAAATTAGAATGGAAGTCAATGAGTATGTATAGTAAGTTAGTGTTTAAGGACTCTTAGGCTAAAAATATGTTCAGTGGGTCAAATATATGGACTATTGTATGGCTGATTTAATATCATTAGGAATCTATAAGAATAAATAGCAAAAAAAAATTTCTGGACCCTTTGGCCAAAAAAAGAAAAAAAACCTTAAAAAACGTTTGTGGAACTTTCGGCTAGTAATGGGTTCAGAATGGAAGTCAATGAGTATGTATATTTAGTTAGTGTTTAAGGACTCTTAGGCCAAAAATATGTTCAGTGGGACAAATATGGACTTCTGTATAGCCATAACAAGTTAAAAAAAAAAAAAATCTTATAAAAACCTTTTGTGGAACTTTTAGTAATGGAAATAACACAAGGGAAGTCAATAAGTATGTATAGTAAGTTAGTGTTTAAGGACTCTTGGGCCGAAAATATGTTCAGTAGGTCAAATAAGGACTTCTTTACAGCCATAAAGTTAAAAAAAAATTTTTTTTTGAAAACCTTTTGTGGAACTTTTGGCTAGTAATGGAAATCAGAAGGGAAGTCAATAAGTAAGTTAGTGTTTAAGGACTCTTGGGCCAAAAATACGTTCAGTGGGTCAGATATGGACTATTGTATGGCTGATTTAATATCAGAAGGAGTCTATGAGAATAAATAGTAAAAAAAAACTTTTCTGGACCCAGAAATATGTTCAGAACGTCCTTTTGTGGAACTTTTGGCTAGTAATGGAAATCAGAAGGGAAGTCAATGAGTATGTAAAGTCAGTTAGTGTTTAAGGACTCTTGGGCCGAAAATATATTCAGTAGGTCAAATAAGGACTTCTTTACAGCCACAACACGTAAAAAAAAAAAAAAAACCTTAAAAAAACGTTTGTGGAACTTTCGGCTAGTAATGGGTTCAGAAGGGAAGTTAGCGTTCAAGGACTCTTAGGCCAAAAATATGTTCAGTGGGACAAATATGGACTTCTGTATAGCCATAACAAGTTAAAAAAAAAAAAAATCTTATAAAAACCTTTTGTGGAACTTTTAGTAATGGAAATAACACAAGGGAAGTCAATAAGTATGTATAGTAAGTTAGTGTTTAAGGACTCTTGGGCCGAAAATATATTCAGTAGGTCAAATAAGGACTTCTTTACAGCCACAATATGTAAAAAAAAAAAAAAAAAACCTTAAAAAAACGTTTGTGGAACTTTCGGCTAGTAATGGGTTCAGAAGGGAAGTTAGCGTTCAAGGACTCTTAGGCCAAAAATATGTTCAGTGGGACAAATATGGACTTCTGTATAGTCATAAGTTAAAAAAAAATAAAATAAAAAAAAATCTTTTGTGGAACTTTTGGCTAGTAATGGAAATTAGAAGGGAAGTCAATGAATATGTAAAGTAAGTTAGTGTATAAAGTCTCTTTGGCCAAAAATACGTTCAGTGGGTCAAATATGAACTATTGTATGGCTGATTTAATATCAGAAGGAGACTATGAGAATTAGTAAAAAAAACTTTTCTGGACCCAGAAATATGTTCAGAACGTCAAATAAAGACTAATGTATGGCTGACGAAACATAGAGAAAAAGTCAGTATGTATGGATAGAAAGTCAATGTTCAAAGACTCTTTCGTCAAAAATATGTTCAGTACTTCAAATATGGACGTCCTGTATAGTCATAATATGTTAAAAAAAAAAAAAAAAAAAAAAAAAAACCTTTTTGTGGAACTTTTGGCTAGTAATGGAAATCAGAAGGGAAGTCAATGAATATGTAAAGTAAGTGTGTGTTTAAGGACTTTTGCGCCAAAAATATGTTCAGTAGGTCAAATATGGGCTTCTGTACAACCATAACAAGTTAAAAAAGAAAAAAAAACCTTTTTGTGGAACTTTTGGCTAGTAATGGAAATCAGAAGGGAAGTCAATGAGTATGTAAAGTAAGTTTGTGTTTAAGGACTCTTGGGCCAAAAATATGTTCAGAACGTCAAATAAAGACTAATGTATGGCTGACGAAACATCAGAAAGAGTCAATATGTATAGATAGAAAGTCAATTTTCAAAGACTCGTTCATCAAAAATATGTTCAGTAGGACAAATAAAGACGTCTGTACATCCAGAACATATAAAAAAAGAAAAAAAGGAAAAAAAAAAACTTAAAAAACCTTTTGTGGAAATTTTGGCTAGTAATGGAAATCAGAAGGGAAGTCAATATACACAGTAAGTTAGTATTTAACGACTCTTGGGCCGAAAATATGTTCAGTAGGTCAAATAAGGACTTCTTTACAGCCATAACATGTAAAAAAAAAAAAAAAACCTTTGTGGAACTTTCGGCTAGTAATGGGTTCAGAAGGGAAGTCAATGAGTATGTATAGTAAGTTAGTGCTTAAGGACTCAGGCCAAAATATGTTAAGTGGGACAAATATGGACTTCTGTGTAGCCATAAGTTAAATAAAAAAATAAATAAAAAAATAAAAAACCTTAAAAAACCTTTTGTGGAACTTTCGGCTAGTAATGGAAATCAGAAGGGAAGTCAATGAGTATGTAAAGTAAGTTAGTGTTTAAGGTCTCTTGGGCCAAAAGTACGTTCAGTGGGTCAAATAAGGACTATTGTATGGCTGATTTAATATCACAAGGAGTCTATGAGAATGAATAGTAAAAAAAACTTTTCTGGACCCAGAAATATGTTCTGAACGTGAAATAAAGACTAATTTATGGCTGACGAATCATCAGAAAAAGTCAATATGTATGGATAGAAAGTCAATGTTCAAAGACTCTTTAGTCAAAAATATGTTTAGTACTTCAAATATGGACTTATTGTATAGTCATAATGTTAAAAAAAAAAAAAAAAAAACACCTTAAAAAACCTCTTGTGGAACTTTTGCCTAGTAATGGAAATCAGAAGGGGTCAATGAGTATGTAAAGTAAGTTAGTGTTTAAGGACTTTTGTTCCAAAAATATTTACAGTAGATCAAATATGGGTTTCTGTACAGCCATAAGAAGTTAAAAAAAAAAAAAAACCTTTTGTGGAACTTTTGGCTAGTAATGGAAATCAGAAGGGAAGTCAATAAGTATGTATAGTAAGTTAGTGTTTAAGGACTCTTGGGCTAAAAATATGTTCAGCGGGTCAAATATATGAACTATTGTATGGCTGATTAAATATCACCAGGAATCTATAAGAATAAATAGCAAAAAAACTTTTCTGGACCCTTTGGCCAGAAGTATGTTCAAAGTGTCAAATAAAAACTAAAGTATGGATGACGTAACATAAGAAGGAGTCAATATGTATGGATAGAAAGTCAATGTTCAAAGACTCTTTCACGAACAATATGTTCAGTAGGACAAATAAGGACTTCTGTACAGCCAGAACATATAAAAAAATAAATAAATATAAAAAAAAAACTTTAAAAAACCTTTTGTGGAACTTTTGGCTAGTAATGGAAATCAAAAGGGAAGTCAATGAGTATGTAAAGTCAGTTAGTGTTTAAGGACTTTTGTGCCAAAAATATGTTCAGTAGTTCAAATATGGACTTCTGTACAGCCATAACAAGTTAAAAAAAAGTCCTTAAAAAGCCTTTTGTGGAACTTTTGGCTAATAATGGAAATCAGAAGGGAAGTCAATGAGTATGTATAGTAATTTAGTGTTTAAGGACTCTTGGGCTAAAAATATGTTCAGTGGGTCAAATATATGGACTATTGTATGGCTGATTTAATATCATCAGGAATCTATAAGAATAAATAGCAAAAAAAAAATTCTGGACCCTTTGGCCAAGAAAAGAAAAAAAACCTTAAAAAACGTTTGTGGAACTTTCGGCTAGTAATGAGTACAGAATGGAAGTCAATGAGTATGTATAGTAATTTAGTGTTTAAGGACTCTTGGGCTAAAAATATGTTCAGTGGGTCAAATATATGGACTATTGTATGGCTGATTTAATATCATCAGGAATCTATAAGAATAAATAGCAAAAAAAAAATTCTGGACCCTTTGGCCAAGAAAAGAAAAAAAACCTTAAAAAACCTTTTGTGGAACTTTTGGCTAGTAATGGGTTCAGAAGGGAAGTTAGTGTTCAAGGACTCTTAGGCCAAAAATATGTTAAGAACGTCAAATAAAGACTAATGTATGGATGACGTAACATCAGAAAGAGTCAATATATGGATAGAAAGTCAATTTTCAAAGACTCGTTCATCAAAAATATGTTCAGTAGGACAAATAAGGACTTCTTTACAGCCATAACATGTAAAAAAAGAAAAAAAAAGAAAAAAAACCTTAAAAAAAACGTTTGTGGAACTTTCGGCTAGTAATGGGTTCAGAAGGGAAGTTAGTGTTCAAGGACTCTTAGGCCAAAAATATGTTCAGTGGGACAAATATGGACTCCTGTATAGCCATAAGTTAAAAAAAAAAAAAACCTTTTGTGGAACCTTTGGCTAGTAATGGAAATCAGAAGGGAAGTCAATGAATATGTAAAGTAAGTTAGTGTATAAAGTCTCTTGTGCCAAAAATGTTCAGTGGGTCAAATATGGACTATTGTATGGCTGATTTAATATCAGAAGGAGACTACGAGAATGAATAGTAATAAAAACTTTTCTGGACCCAGAAATATGTTCAGAACGTTAAATAAAGACTAATGTATGGCTGACGAAACATAGACAAAAAGTCAGTATGTATGGATAGAAAGTCAATGTTCAAAGACTCTTTCGTCAAAAATATGTTCAGTACTTCAAATATGGACGTCCTGTATAGCCATAATATGTTAAAAAAAAGAAAAAAAAAACTTAAAAACCCTTTTGTGGAACTTTTGGCTAGTAATGGAAATCAGAAGGGAAGTCAATGAGTATGTAAAGTAAATTAGTGTTTAAGGACTTTTGCGCCAAAAATATGTTCAGTGGGTCAAATATGGGCTTCTGTACAGCCATAACAAGTTAAAAAAAAAAAAAAAAAACTTTTGTGGAACTTTTGGCTAGTAATGGAAGTCAGAAGGGAAGTCAATGAGTATGTAAAGTAAGTTAGTGTTTAAGGACTCTTGGGCCAAAAATATGTTCAGAACGTCAAATAAAGACTAATATATGGCTGACGTAACATCAGAAAGAGTCAATATGTATGGATAGAAAGACAATTTTCAAAGGCTCGTTCATCAAAAATATGTTCAGTAGGACAAATAAAGACTTCTGTACATCCAGAACATATAAAAAAAGAATAAAGGAAAAAAAAACCTTAAGTGGAAATTTTGGCTAGTAATGGAAATCAGAAGGGAAGTCAATATATATAGTAAGTTAGTATTTAACGACTCTTGGGCCGAAAATATGTTCAGTAGGTCAAATAAGGACTTCTTTACAGCCATAACATGTAAAAAAAAAAAAAAAAAAAAACCTTAAAAAAAACTTTTAAAAACCTTTGTGGAACTTTCAGCTAGTAATGGGTTCAGAAGGGAAGTCAATGAGTATGTATAGTAAGTTAGTGTTTAAGGACTCTTGGGCCAAAATTACGTTCAGTGGGTCAAATATGGACTATTGTATGGCTGATTTAATATCACAATTAGTCTATGAGAATGAATAGTAAAAAAAACTTTTCTGGACCCAGAAATATGTTCTGAACGTCAAATAAAGACTAATGTATGGCTGACGAATCATCAGAAAAAGTCAATATGTATGGATAGAAAGTCAATGTTCAAAGACTCTTTCGTCAAAAATATGTTCAGTACTTCAAATATGGACTTCCTGTATAGCCATAATGTTAAAAAAAAACAACAAAAAAAAACAAAACAACCTTAAAAAACCTCTTGTGGAACTTTCGGCTAGTAATGGGTTCAGAATGGAAGTCAATGAGTATGTATAGTAAGTTAGTGTTTAACGACTCTTGGGCCGAAAATATGTTCAGTAGGTCAAATAAGGACTTCTTTACAGCCACAACATGTAAAAAAAAAAAAAACCTTTAAAAAAAACGTTTGTGGAACTTTCGGCTAGTAATGGGTACAGAAGGGAAGTTAGTGTTCAAGGACTCTTAGGCCAAAAATATGTTCAGTGGGACAAATATGGACTTCTGTATAGCCATAAGTTAAAAAAACAAAAAACAAAAAAAAAAAACCTTTTTGTGGAACCTTTGGCTAGTAATGGAAATCAGAAGGGAAGTCAATGAGTATGTAAAGTAAATTAGTGTTTAAGGACTTTTGCGCCAAAAATATGTTCAGTAGGTCAAATATGGGCTTCTGTACAGCCATAACAAGTTAAAAAAAAAAAAAAAAAAAAAAAAAAAAAAAAAAAAAAACCTTTTGTGGAACTTTTGGCTAGTAATGGAAGTCAGAAGGGAAGTCAATGAGTATGTAAAGGAAATTAGTGTTTAAGGACTCTTGGGCCAAAAATATGTTCAGAACATCAAATAAAGACTAATGTATGGCTGACGTAACATCAGAAAGAGTCAATATGTATGGATAGACTTTCAAAGACTCGTTCATCAAAAATATGTTCAGTAGGACAAATAAAGACTTCTGTACATCCAGAACATATAAAAAAAGAATAAAGGAAAAAAAAAACTTAAAAAAACTTTTGTGGAAATTTTGGCTAGTAATGGAAATCAGAAGGGAAGTCAATATATGTAGTAAGTTAGTATTTAACGACTCTTGGGCCGAAAATATGTTCAGTAGGTCAAATAAGGACTTCTTTAAAGCCATAACATGTAAAAAAAAAAAAAAAAAAAACCTTAAAAAAAACTTAAAAAAACCTTTGTTTAAATTTCGGCTAGTAATGGGTTCAGAAGGAAAGTCAATGAGTATGTATAGTAAGTTAGTGCTTAAGGACTCAGGCCAAAATATGTTAAGTGGGACAACTATGGACTTCTGTATAGCCATAAGTTAAATAAAAAATAAATAAATAAAAAAAAAACCTTAAAAAACCTTTTGTGGAACTTTCGGCTAGTAATGGAAATCAGAAGGGAAGTCAATGAGTATGTAAAGTAAGTTAGTGTTTAAGGTCTCTTGGGCCAAAAGTACGTTCAGTGGGTCAAATATGGACTATTGTATGGCTGATTTAATATCACAAGGAGTCTATGAGAATTAATAGTAAAAAAAACTTTTCTGGACCCAGAAATATGTTCTGAACGTCAAATAAAGACTACTGTATGGCTGACGAATCAATCAAGTCAATATGTATGGATAGAAAGTCAATGTTCAAAGACTCTTTAGTCAAACATATGTTCAGTACTTCAAATATGGACTTCCTGTATAGCCATAACATGTAAAAATAAAAATAAAAACATTAAAAAAAACGTTTTTTGGCCCGTCTTCGTCAAAAAATAGGAATCAGAGGGAAGTCAATAAGTATGTATGATCGAGAGCTCTTGGGCCAGAAATATGTTCAATAGGTCACATATGGACTACTTTATGGGTGATTCAATATCAGAAGGAGTCTATGAGAATAAGTAGCAAAAAAAAAAATGTGTATAGAAAGTTAATGTTTGAAGACTCTTCGGCCAGAAAGATGTTACATGTGTCATAAATGGATAATGTTCTGGCTGATTTAATATGAGGCATCAATCAAATATAGAAATTTCATGATCAAGGGCTCTTGGGCCAGAAATATGTTCAATAAGTCAAATACGGATTAAATATAATATATGTTGTTTCAGTGATTGCATGCAAGAACTAACTTGTGTATTAAAGAGATTAAAAACATATTTGATTTCGCATAGTGTTGCACAATCTAATGCTTTGAAGAGATAAGTGCTTTTGCATTGCAATACATACAATTGTATTGCAACTCGTGCATTGGAAGAGATAAGTGATGCATCGAAGAGGTTTTGCACTGGAATGCATAAAGAACTCATGCATTGAAAACCATAAGTGCTTTTGAATTACGCTGCATACAAGAAAGCGAGCATTGAAAGACAAGTGCTTTTGCATTACAATGCATAGAGAATATAAAGTACTTTATGCATATAAAGTACTCGTGTATTGAAGAGATTAGTGCTTTTCTATTGCATTGCATACAATAACTCGTTTTGCTTTGAAGAGATAAGTGCTGTTGCATTGCAATGCATATAAAATCTCGATGTGCAATGAAGATATTAATTCGTTCGCGGTGCGTTGCATACAAGTACTCGCTGTGCATTGATAAGTGCGTTTGCATTGCATACTAGAACTCGTTGTGCATTGAGAAATTAGTGCTTTTGCATTGCAATGCATACAAAACTCGTTGTGTATTGAAGGGATAGATGCTGTTGCATTGCAATGCATATAAAAACTCGTTGTGCATTGAAGAGATTAGTGCGTTTAAATTGCATTGCATACAATAACTCGTTGTGCATTAAAGAGACAAGTGCTTTTGCATTGCATTCAAGAAGTCGTTGTGCATTGAAGAGATTAGTGCTGTTGCATTGCAATGCATACAAAACTCGTTGTGCATTGAAGAGATAAGTCCTATTGCATTGCAATGCATAAAAGAACTTGTTTTGCATTGAAGATATTAGTGCTCTTGCGGTGCATTGCATTGCAGTCAAGAACTCGTTGTGTATTGAATGAAGGGATAGGTGCTGTTGCATTGCAATGCATATAAGAACTCGTTGTGCATTGAAGAGATTAGTGCGTTTAAATTGCATTGATTTCAAGAAGTTGTTGTGCATTGAAGAGATTAGCGCTGTTGCATTGCAATGCATACAAAACTCGATGTGCATTGAAGAAATTAGTGCTTTTGCATTGCAATGCATACAAAACTCGTTGTGCATTTAAGAGATAAGTCCTATTGCATTGCATTGCATAAAAGAACTTGTTTTGCATTGAAGAGATTAGTGCTTTTGCGTTACAATGCATACAAGAACTCCCTTGTGCATTGAAGATATTAGTGCGTTTGCGGTGCATTACATTGCAGACAAGAACTCGTTGTGTATTGAAGGGATAGATGCTGTTGCATTGCAATGCATATAAGAACTCGTTGTGCATTGAAGAGATTAGTGCTGTTGCGTTGCAATGCATACAAAACTCGATGTGCATTGAAGAAATTAGTGCTTTTGCATTGCAATGCATACAAAACTCGTTGTGCATTGAAGAGATAAGTGCTGTTGCATTGCAATGCGTACAAGAAGTCGTTGTGCATTGAAGAGATAAGTGCGTTTGCATTGCATTGAATTCTAGAACTCACTGTGCATTGAGAAATTAGTGCTTTTGCATTGCGATGCATACAAAACTCTTTGTGCATTGAAGAGACTGGTGCGTTTAAATTGCATTGAGTACAATAAATCGTTGTGCATTGAAGAGACGTGCTTTTGCATTGCATTGCATTCAAAAACTCGTGCATTGAAGAGAAAATTGCTTTTGCGTTACAATTCATACAATAACTCGTTGTGCATTGAAGAGATAAGTACGTTAGCAATGTGTTGCATACAAAACTCGTTTGCAATGAAGAGATTAGTGCTTTTGCATTGCAATGCATACAAAATTCGTTGTGCGTTGAAGAGATAAATCCTGTTGCATTGCAATGCATATAAACTCGTTGTGTATTTAAGAGATTAGTGCGTTTAAATTGCATTGCATTCAAGAACTCGTTGTGCATTGAAGAGATTAGTGCGTTTAAATTGCATTTATTTCAAGAACTCGTTGTGCATTGAAGAGATAAGTGCTTTTGCATTGCAATGCATAAAATAACTTGTTTTGCATTGAAGAGATTAGTGCTTTTGCGTTACAATGCATACAAGAACTCGCTTGTGCATTGAAGATATTAGTGCTCTTGCGGTGCATTGCATTGCAGACAAGAACTCGTTGTGTATTGAAGGGATAGGTGTTGTTGCATTGCAATGCATATAAGAACTCGTTGTGCGTTGAAGAGATTAGTGCTTTTGCATTGCAATGCTTACAAAAACGTGTGCATTGAAGAGATAAGTGTGTTTGCATTGCATTGAATTCTAGAACTCGTGCATTGAAGAGCTAAGTGCGTTTGCATTGCATTGAATTCTAGAACTCATTGTTCATTGAGAAATTAGTGCTTTTGCATTGCAATGCATACAAAACACTTTGTGAATTTAAGAGATATTTGCTTTTGCGTTACAATCATATAATCTTTTGTGCATTGAAGAGATTGGTGCTTTTGCATTGCATTGCATACAACACTCGTTTGCACTGAAGAGATTAGTGCTTTTGCATTGCAATGCATACAAAACTCGTGCATTGAAAAGACAAGTGCTTTTGCATTGCATACAATAACTCGTTGTGCATTGAAAAGACAAGTGCTTTTGCATTGCATTGCAGACAACACTCGTTTGCTCTGATGAGATTAGTGCTTTTGCATTGCAATGCATACAAAACTCGTTGTGAATTTAAGAGATAAGTCCTGTTGCATTGCAATGCATATAAGAACTCGTTGTGTATTTAAGAGATTAGTGCGTTTAAATTGCATTGCATTCAAGATCTCGTTGTGCATTGAAAAGATTAGTGCTTTTGCATTACAATTGCATATACGAAATCTTTGTGTTTTGACGAGATTAGTGCTTTTGCATTGCAATGCTTACAAAACTCGTGCATTGAAGCGATAAGTGCTGTTGCATTCCAATGCATATAAGAACTTGTTGTGCACTGAAGATTACTGCTGTTACATTGCATTCGTATACGATAACTCGTTGTGCAATAAAGACATAAGTGCTGTTCCATTGCAATGCTTCTAAGAACTCGTTGTGTATTGAAAAAATTTGTGCGTTTTCATTGCATTGCATACAATATCTCGTTGTGCATTGAAGAGATAATTGCTTTTGCGTTACAATGCCTATTTTGTGAATTGAATAGATTAGCGCTTTTGCATTGCACTGCATACAAAACTCGTTGTGCATTGGAGATTAGCTCGTTTGCATTGCATACAATAACTCGTTTTTTGAAGAAAGTCATTTTGCTTTAAAATGCGTATAATCTTTGTGTATTGAAGAGATTAGTGCTTTTGCATTACAATGCATAACAAGAACATTGCTTTCAACATTCTTCAACATTCCTCGGATAAAGTTATGTCGTGTATGCAATGCACTGCTATATATCTCCTCAATGCACCTCGGAATGAGTTGTCTTGCCATGAGTAATCCATAATGCTGGGAAGTAGATAAATATGGCCTGTTGAACATCTTTCTCACCAACGATTCCTCAAACATTACATTTCTTATATATTCCCTATGACTCCTCCTCATGTTAATTCAGCCAGAACGTAGTACATTATGACCTATTGAACATCTTTCTGGCCAAAGAGTCCTCAAATATTAAGCTACTATACATACTCCTGTTACATCAAGCCATACAGCCAATTAACATTCAAGCAGAAAGAAAGTCCGTTTGTATGTATAGTAAGTTAATTTTCAAGGACTAATAATTTGTTAAGTAGGTTAATTGTGGTCTTCTGTACAGCCATAACATGTAAAAAACACTTCGGACCCTTCGGCCAGACATGGGAATCAGAAGGGAAGCCAAAATTTCATGATTGAGCACTCTTGGGCCAAAAATATGTTCAGAGAGTCAAATATGGAATAATGTATGATGACGTAACTTAAGGAGTCAATATTTATGGATAGAAATTCAATGTTCAAAGACTCTTTTGTCAAAAATATGTTCAGTAGGTCAAATAAGGACTTCTGTACAGCCATAACGAAAAAAAAAAAAAAAAAAACAATTTTAAAAAACCTTTTGTGGAACTTTTGGCTAGTAATTGGAATCAGAATATTGTAAGTTAGTGTTTAAGGACTCTTGGGCAAGAAATATGTTCAGTGGGTCAAACATGGACTATTGTATGGCTGATTTAATATCAGAAGGAGTCTATGAGAATAAATGGCAAAAAACCTTTTCTGGACCCTTTGGCCAGAAGTATGTTCAGAACTTCAAATAAAGACTAACGTATGGCTGACTTACCATAAGAAGGAGTCGATATGTATTGATAGAAAGTCAATGTTCAAAGACTCTATCAAAAATATGTTCATTAGGACAAATAAGGACTTCTGTACAGCCATAACATGAAAAAAAAACAAATTTAAAAAACCTTTTGTGGAACTTTTGGCTAGTAATGGAAATCAGAAGGGAAGTCAATAAGTAAGTTAGTGTTTAAGGACTCTTGGGCAAAAAATATGTTCAGTGGGTCAAATATGGACTATTGTATGGCTGATTTAATATCAGAAGGAGTCTATGAGAATAAATGGCAAAAAACCTTTTCTGGACCCTTTGGCCAGAAGTATGTTCAGAACTTCAAATAAAGGCTAACGTATGGCTGACTTACCATAAGAAGCAGTCGATATGTATTGATAGAAAGTCAATGTTCAAAGACTCTTTTATCAAAAATATGTTCATTAGGACAAATAAGGACTTCTGTACAGCCATAACATGCAAAAAAAAAAAAACATTAAAAAAACCTTTTGTGGAATTTTTGGCTAGTAATTTGAATCATAAGGGATGTCAATAAGTATGTATAGTAAGTTTAAGGACTCTTGGGCTAAAAATATGTTCAGTGGGTCAAATATGAACTATTGTATGGCTGATTTAATATCACCAGGAATCTATAAGAATAAATAGCAAAAAAACTTTTCTGGACCCTTTGGCCAGAAGTATGTTCAAAGTGTCAAATAAAGACTAAAGTATGGATGACGTAATTTTAAGAAGGAGTCAATATGTATGGATAGAAAGTAAATTGTCAAAGACTATTTCATGAACAATATGATCAGTAGGACAAATAAAAATAATAAAAATAAATAAAAAAAAAAAAAAAAAACTTTAAAAAAACTTTTCTGGACCCTTTGGCCAGAAGTACGTTCAAAGTGTCAAATAAAGACTAAAGTATGGATGACGTAACATAAGAAGGAGTCGATATGTATTGATAGAAAGTCAATGTTCAAATACTCTTTTATCAAAAATATGTTCATTAGGACAAATAAGGACTTCTGTACAGCCAGATCATATGAAAAAAAAAACATTAAAAAAAAACTTTTGTGGAATTTTTGGCTAGTAATTTGAATCAGAAGGGAAGTCAATGAATATGTATAGTAAGTTATTGTTTAAGGACTCTTGGGCCGAAAATATGTTCAGTAGGTCAAATAAGGACTTCTTTACAGCCATAACATGTAAAAAATAAATAAATAAATAAATAAAACCTTAAAAAACCTTTTGTCGAACTTTCGGCTAGTAATGGAAATCAGAAGGGAAGTCAATGAGTATGTATAGTAAGTTAGTATTTAAGGACTCTTGGGCCAAAAATATGTTCAGTAGTTCAAAAATGGACTTCCTTTACAGCCATAACATGTTAAAACAAATTGTTTTAAAAATCTTTTGGGGAACTTTAGTCTAGTAATGGAAATCAGAAGGGAAGTCAATGAGTATGTATAGCAAGTTAGTGTTTAAGGAGTCTTGCTCCAAAAATATGTTCAGTAGGTCAAATATGGACTTCTGTACAGCCATAACAAGTTTAAAAAAAATCCTTAAAAAGCCTTTTGTGGAACTTTTGGCTAGTAATGGAAATCAGCAGGGAAGTCAATAAGTATGTATAGTAAATTAGTGTTTAAGGACTCTTGGGCTAAAAATATGTTCAGTGGGTCAAATATATGAACTATTGCATGGCTGATTTAACATCACCAGGAATCTATAAGAATAAATAGCAAAAAAACTTTTCTGGACCCTTTGGCCAGAAGTATGTTCAAAGTGTAAAATAAAGACTAAAGTATGGATGACGTAACATAAGAAGGAGTCAATATGTATGGATAGAAAGTAAATTGTCAAAGACTATTTCATGAACAATATGTTCAGTAGGACAAATAAAAATAATAAAAATAAATAAAAAAAAAAAAAAAAAAACTTTAAAAAAACTTTTCTGGACCCTTTGGCCAGAAGTATGGATGACGTAACATAAGAAGGAGTCGATATGTATTGATAGAAAGTCAATGTTCAAATACTCTTTTATCAAAAATATGTTCATTAGGACAAATAAGGACTTCTGTACAGCCATAACATGTTAAAAAAAATTGTTTTAAAAATCTTTTGGGGAACTTTAGTCTAGTAATGGAAATCAGAAGGGAAGTCAATATGTATAGCAAGTTAGTGTTTAAGGAGTCTTGCTCCAAAAATATGTTCAGTAGGTCAAATATGGACTTCTGTACAGCCATAACAAGTTTAAAAAAAATCCTTAAAAAGCCTTTTGTGGAACTTTTTGCTAGTAATGGAAATTAGAAGGGAAGTCAATGAGTATGTAAAGTAAGTTAGTGTTTAAGGACTCTTGGGCCAAAAATACGTTCAGTGGGTCAAATAAAGACTATTGTATGGCTGATTTAATATCAGAAGGAGTCTATGAGAATAAACAATAAAAAAAAACTTTTCTAGACCCAGAAATATGTTCAGAACGTCAAATAAAGACAAGACAAAGACAAAGACAAATATAATGTATGGCCGACGAAACATCAGAAAAAGTCAATATGTATGGATAGAAAGTCAATGTTCAAAGACTCTTTTGTCAAAAATATGTTCAGTAGGTCAAATATGGATTTCCTGTACAGCCATAACATGTTAAAAAAAACATTAAAAAACCTTTTGTGGAACTTTTGGCTAGTAATGGAAATCAGAAGGAAAGTCAATGATTATGTATGTAAGTTAGTGTTTAAGGAGTCTTGCTCCAAAAATATGTTCAGTAGGTCAAATATGGACTTCTGTACAGCCATAACAAGTTAAAAAAAAAATCCTTAAAAAGCCTTTTGTGGACCTTTTGGCTAGTAATGGAAATCAGAAGGGAAGTCAATGAGTATGTATAGTAAGTTAGTGTTTAAGGACTCTTAGGCTAAAAATATGTCCAGTGGGTCAAATATATGGACTATTGTATGGCTGATTTAATATCATTAGGAATCTATAAGAATAAATAGCAAAAAAAAAATTCTGGACCCTTTGGCCAAAAAAAGAAAAAAAACCTTAAAAAACGTTTGTGGAACTTTCGGCTAGTAATGGGTTCAGAATGGAAGTCAATGAGTATGTATAGTTAGTTAGTGTTTAAGGACTCTTAGGCCAAAAATATGTTCAGTGGGACAAATATGGACTTCTGTATAGCCATAACAAGTTAAAAAAAATCTTATAAAAACCTTTTGTGGAACTTTTAGTAATAGAAATAACACAAGGGAAGTCAATAAGTATGTATAGTAAGTTAGTTTAAGGACTCTTGGGCCGAAAATACGTTCAGTGGGTCAGATATGGACTATTGTATGGCTGATTTAATATCAGAAGGAGTCTATGAGAATAAATAGTAAAAGAAAAATTTTCTGGACCCAGAAATATGATCAGTACTTCAAATATGGACTTCCTGTATAGCCAAAAAATGTTTAAAAAAAAAACTTTAAAAAAACCTTAAACCTTAAACCTTAAAACCTTAAAAAACCTTTTTTGGAACTTTTCGCTAGTAATGGAAATCAGAAGGGAAGTCAATGATTATGTAAAGTAAGTTAGTGTTTAAGGACTTTTGCGCCAAAACTATGTTCAGTAGTTCAAATATGGACTTCTGTACAGCCATAACAAGTTAAAAAAAAGTCCTTAAAAAGCCTTTTGTGGAACTTTTGGCTAGTAATGGAAATCAGAAGGGAAGTCAATGAGTATGTAAAGTAAGGTAGTGTTTAAGGACTCTTGAGCCGAAAATATGTTCAGTAGGTCAAATAAGGACTTCCTGTACAGCCATAACATGCTAGAAAAATATTAACATGTTGCTAAAAAATTTTTAAAAAAAAAATCTTTTGTGGAACTTTTGGCTAGTAATGGAAATCAGAAGGGAAGTCAATGAGTACGTATAGTAAGTTAGTGTTTAAGGACTCGGGCTGAAAATATGTTCAGTAGGTCAAATAAGGACTTCTTTACAGCCATAACATGTAAAAAAAAAAAAGAAAAAAGAAAAAAAAAACCTTAAAAAAACGTTTGTGGAACTTTCGGCTAGTAATGGGTTCAGAAGGGAAGTCAATGAGTATGTAGTGTTTACGTTAGTGTTTAAGGACTCTTGGGCTAAAAATATGTTCAGTGGGTCAAATATAATGTATGGGTCAAATATTGTATGGCTGATTTAATATCATCAGGAGTCTATGAGAATAAATAGCAAAAAAAATTTTCTGGACCCTTTGGCCAAAAAAAGAAAAAAAACCCTTAAAAAACGTTTGTGGAACTTTCGGCTAGTAATGGGTTCAGAATGGAAGTCAATGAGTAAGTATAGTTAGTTAGTGTTTAAGGACTCTTAGGCCAAAAATATGTTCAGTGGGACGAATATGGACTTCTGTATAGCCATAACAAGTAAAAAAAAAAAAAAAAAAACTTAAAAAAACATTTTGTGGAACTTTCGGCTAGTGTTGGGTTCAGAATGGAAGTCAATGAATATGTATAGTTAGTTAGTGTTTAAGGACTCTTGGGCTGAAAATATGTTCAGCAGGTCAAATAAAGACTTTTTTTACAGCCATAAAGTTAAAAAAATTTTTTTTTAAAAAATCTTTTGTGGAACTTTTGGCTAGTAATGGAAATCAGAAGGGAAGTCAATAAGTTAGTGTTTAAGGACTCTTGGGCCAAAAATACGTTCAGTGGGTCAGATATAGACTATTGTATGGCTGATTTAATATCAGAAGGAGTCTATGAGAATAAATAGTAAAAAAAAACTTTTCTGGACCCAGAAATATGTTCAGAACGTCAAATAAAGACTAATGTACAGCCGACGAAACATCAGAAAAAGTTAATATGTATGGATAGAAAGTCAATGTTCAAAGACTCTTTCGTCAAAAATATGTTCAGCACTTCAAATATGGACTTCCTGTATAGCCATAAAATGTTAAAAAAAAAACTTTAAAAAAAACTTAAAAAACCTTAAAAAACTTTTTGTGGAACTTTTGGGTAGTAATGGAAATCAGAAGGGAAGTCAATGATTATGTAAAGTAAGTTAGTGTTTAAGGACTTTTGCGCCAAAAATATGTTCAGTAGGTCAAATATGGATTTACTGTACAGCCATAACATGCTAAAAAAAATTAACATGTTAAAAAAAAACATTTTTTAAAAACCTTTTGTAGAGCTTTTGGCTAGTAATGGAAATCAGAAGGGAAGTCAATAAGTAAGTTAGTGTTTAAGGACTCTTGGGCCAAAAATACGTTCAGTGGGTCAAATTTGGACTATTGTATGGCTGATTTAATATCAGAAGGAGTCTATGAGAATACATAGAATAAAAACACGTTTCTGGATACAGAAATATGTTCTGAACGTTTAAATAAATACTAATGTATGGCTACGTAACATCAGAAAGAGTCAATATGTATGGATAGAAAGTCAATGTTCAAAGACTCTTTCATCAAAAATATGTTCAGTAGGACAAATAAGGACTTCTGTACAGCCAGAACATATAAAAAACAATAAAAATTAAATAAAAAACTTAAAAAAACCTTTTGTACAACTTTTGGCTAGTAATGGAATTCAGAAGGAAAGTCAATGAGTATGTAAAGTCAGTTAGTGTTTAAGGACTCTTGAGCCGAAAATATGTTCAGTAGGTCAAATAAGGACTTCTGTACAGCCAGAACATATAAAATAAATAAATAAATAAATAAAAAAACATAAAAAAAACTTTTGTGGAACTTTTGGCTAGTAATGGAAATCAAAAGGGAAGTCAATGAGTATGTATAGTAAGTTAGTGTTTAAGGACTCTTGGGCCGAAAATATGTTCAGTTGGTCAAATAAGGACTTCTTTACAGCTATAACGTAAAAATAAGAACAAAAAAAGAAAAAAAACCTTAAAAAACCTTAAAAAACGTTTGTGGAACTTTCGGCTAGTAATGGAAATCAGAAGGGAAGTCAATGAGTATGTATAGTTAGTTAGTGTTTAAGGACTCTTGGGCCAAAAATATGTTCAGTGGGACAAATATGGACTTCTGTATAGCCATAACATGTTAAAAAAAAAAAAATGTAAAAACCTTTTGTGGAACTTTTTGCTAGTAATGGAAATCAGAAGGGAAGTCAATGAGTATGTAAAGTAAGTTAGTGTTTAAGGACTCTTGGGCCACAAATACGTTCAGTGGGTCAAATATGGACTATTGTATGGCTGATTTAATATCACAAGGAGTCTATGAGAATGAATTGTAAAAAAAACTTTTCTGGAGCCAGAAATATGTTCTGAACGTCAAATAAAGACTAATGTATTTCTGACGAATCATCAGAAAAAGTCAATATGTATGGATAGAAAGTCAATGTTCAAAGACTCTTTCGTCAAAAATATGTTCAGTACTTCAAATATGGACTTCCTGTATAGCCATAATGTTAAAAAAACAAAAAAACAAAAACAAAAAAAAACTTTACAAAACCTCTTGTGGCACTTTTGGCTAGCAATGGAAATCAGAAGGGAAGTCAATGAGTATGTAAAGTAAGTTAGTGTTTAAGGAATTTTGCGCCAAAAATATGTTCAGTAGGTCAAATATGGACTTCTGTACAGTCATAACAAGATAAAAACAAAACAAACCAAAAAAAAACTTAAAACAACTTTTGTGGAACTTTTGGCTAGTAATGGAAATCAGAGTATGTAAAGTTAGTTAGTGTTTAACCCTTTACCCTTGGGCTAAAAATATGTTCTGTGGGCCAAATATATGGACTATTGTATGGCTGATTTAATATCATCAGGAATCTATGAGAATAAATAGCAAAAAACCTTTTCTGGACCCTTTGGCCAGAAGTATGTTCAAAACCTCAAATAACGACTAAAGTATGCCTGACATAACAAAAGGAGTCAATATGTATGGATAGAAAGTCAATGTTCAAAGACTCATCAAATATATGTTCAGTAGGACAAATAAGGACTTCTGTACAGCCAGAGCATATAAAAAAAGAATAAAGAAAAAACTTTTGGCTAGTAATGGAAATCAGAAGGGAAGTCAATATGTATAGTAAGTTAGTATTTAACGACTCTTGGCCCGAAAATATGTTCAGTATGTCAAATAAGGACTTCTTTACAGCCATAACATGTAAAAAAAAAAAAAAGAAAAAAAAAAAAAAAACCTTAAAAAACCTTTTGTGGAACTTTCGGCTAGTAATGGGTTCAGAACGGAATTCAATGAGTATGTAAAGTAAGTTAGTGTTTAAGGACTTTTGCGCCAAAAACATGTTCAGTAGGTCAAATATGGACTTCTGTACAGCTATAACAAGATAAAAACAAAACAAAAAAACATTTTGTGGAACTTTTGGCTAGTAATTGGAATCAGAAGCGAAGTCAATGAGTATGTATAGTAATTTAATTTTCAAAGTCTTTGTTCTAAAATATGTTCAATTATGTTCTTCTGTACAGCCATAACATGTAAAAAAAAAATAAAAACATTAAAAAAAACGTTTTTTGGCCCGTCTTCGTCCAAAAATAGGAATCAGAGGGAAGTCAATAAGTATGTATGATCGAGAGCTCTTGGGCCAGACATATGCTCAATAGGTCACATATGGACTACTTTATAGGTGATTCAATATCAGAAGGAGTCTATGAGAATAAGTAGCAAAAAAAAAATGTGTATAGAAAGTTAATGTTTGAAGACTCTTCGCCCAGAAAGATGTTACATGTGCCATAATGGATAATGGATAATGTTCTGGCTGATTTAATATGAGGCATCAATCAAATATAGAAATTTCATGATCAAGGGCTCTTGGGCCAGAAATATGTTCAATAGGTCAAATACGGATTAAATATAATATAATATATGTTGTTGCAGTGCATTGCATGCAAGAACTAACTTGTGTATTAAAGAGATAAAAAACATATTTGATTTCGCATTGTATTGCACGATCTAATGCTTTGAAGAGATAAGCGCTTTTGCATTGCAATACATACAATTGTATTGCAACTCGTGCATTGGAAGAGATAAGTGACGCATCGAAGAGGTAAATGCTTTTGCACTGGAATGCATAAAGAACTCATGCATTGAAAAACATAAGTGCTTTTGAATTACACTGCATACAAGAACGCGAGCATTGAAAGACAAGTGCTTTTGCATTACAATCATAGAGAATATAAAGTACTTTACGCATATAAAGTACTCGTGTATTGAAGAGATTAGTGCTTTTCTATTGCATTGCATACAATAGCTCGTTTTGCTTTGAAGAGATAAGTGCTGTTGCATTGCAATGCATATAAGAACTCGTGCATTGAAGATATTAGTGCTTTTAAATTGCATTGCATACAATAACTCGTAGTGCATTAAAGAGACAAGCGCTTTTGCATTGCATTCAAGAAGTCGTTGTGCACTGAAGAGATTAGTGCTGTTGCATTGCAATGCATACAAAACTCGATGTGTATTGAAGAAATTAGTGCTTTTGCATTGCAATGCATACAAAACTCGTTGTGCATTGAAGAGATAAGTCCTACTGCATTGCAATGCATAAAAGAACTTGTTTTGCATTGAAGAGATTAGTGCTTTTGCGTTACAATGAATACAAGAACTCGCTAGTGCATTGAAGATATTAGTGCTCTTGCGGTGCATTGCATTGCAGACAAGAACTCGTGTATTGAAGGGATAGGTGCTGTTGCATTGCAATGCATATAAGAACTCGTTGTGCATTGAAGAGATTAGTGCTTTTGCATTGCAATGCTTACAAAAACGTGTGCATTGAAGAGATAAGTGCGTTTGCATTGCATTGCATATTAGAACTCGTTGTGCATTGAAGAAATTAGTGCTTTTGTATTGCAATACTTACAAAAGTCATTGTGCATTGAAGAGATTACTGCGTATAAAATGCATTGCATTCATGAACTCGTTGTGGATTGAAGAGATAAGTGCGTTTGCATTGCATTGTATTCTAGAACTCGTTGTGCATTGAAGAGACTGGTGGGTTTAAATTGCATTGCGTACAATAAATCGTTGTGCACTGAAGAGATTAGTGCTTTTGCATTGCAATGCGTACAAAACTCGTTGTGCATTGAAGAGATAAATCCTGTTGCATTGCAATGCATATAAGAACTCGTTGTGTATTTAAGAGATTAGTGCGTTTAAATTGCATTGCATTCAAGAACTCGTTGTGCATTGAAGAGATTAGTGCTTTGCATTACAATGCATATACGAAATCTTTGTGTTTTGACGAGATTAGTGCTTTTGCATTGCATTGCATATTAGAATTCGTTGTGCATTGAAGGAATTAGTGTTTTTGCATTGCAATGCTTTCAAAAATCGTTGTGCATTGAAGAGATAAATCCTGTTGCATTGCAATGCATATAAGAACTTGTTGTCTATTTAAGAGATTAATGCGTTTAAATTGCATTCAAGAACTCGTTGTGCATTGAAGAGATTAGTGCTTTTGCATTACAATGCATACAAAAACTCAATGTGCATTGAAGATAATAGTGCGTTTGCATTGCAATGCATACAAAACTCGTTGTGCATTGAAGAGATAAGTCCTGTTGCATTGCAATGTATATAAGAACTCTTTGTTCATTGAAGAGATTAGTGCGTTTAAATTGCATTGCAAACATACAATTGTATTGCAACTCGTGCATTGGAAAAGGTAAGTGATGCATCGAATGCACTGGAATGCATAAAGAACTCATGCATTGAAAAACATAAGTGCTTTTGAATTACACTGCATACAAGAACGCGAGCATTGAAGAGATTAGTGCTTTTGCATTTCAATGCTTACAAAAACTTGTGCATTGAAGAGATAAGTGCGTTTGCATTACATTGCATTTTAGAACTCGTTGTGCATTGAAGAAATTAGTGCTTTTGTATTGCAATGCTTACAAAACTCGTTGTGCATTGAAGAAATTACTGCATATAAATTGCATTGCATTCAAGCTCGTTGTGCATTGAAGAGATTAGTGCTTTTGCATTACAATGCATATACGAAATCTTAGGTTTTGACGAGATTAGTGCTTTTGCATTGCATTAAATACAAAAACTTGTTGTGCATTGAAGAGATAAGTGCGTTTGTATTGTTTTGCATATTAGAACTCGTAGTGCATTGAAGAGATTAGTGCTTTTGCATTACAATGCATATACGAAATCTTTGTGTTTTGACGAGATTAGTGCTTTCGCATAGCATTGCATATAAAAACTTGTTGTGCATTGAAGAGATAAGTGCGTTTGCTTTGCATTGCATATTAGAACTCGTTGTGCATTGAAGAAATTAGTGCTTTTGCATTGCAATGCTTACAAAACTCGTTGTGCATTGAAGAGATTAGTGCGTTTGCATTGCAATGCATATAAGAACTTGTTGTGCATTGAAGATTAGTGCTGTTACATTGCATTGTATACAATAACTCATTGTGCAATGAAGCTATAAGTGCTGTTGTATTGCAATGCATATATGAAGTCGTTGTGTATTGAAAAAAATTAGTGCGTTTCCATTGCATTGCATACAACACTCGTTTGCTCTGAAGAGATTTAGTGCTTTTGCATTGCAATGCATACAAAACTCGTTGTGAATTTAAGAGATAATTGCTTTTGCGTTACAATCATATAATCTTTTGTGCATTGAAGAGATTAGTGCTTTTGCATTACAAAGCATATAAGAAATATTTGTGTTTTGACGAGATTAGTGCTTTTGCATTGCATTGCATATTAGAATTCGTTGTGCATTGAAGGAATTAGTGTTTTTGCATTGCAATGCTTTCAAAAATCGTTGTGCATTGAAGAGATAAATCCTGTTGCATTGCAATGCATATAAGAACTTGTTGTCTATTTAAGAGATTAATGCGTTTAAATTGCATTCAAGAACTCGTTGTGCATTGAAGAGATTAGTGCTTTTGCATTACAATGCATACAAAAACTCAATGTGCATTGAAGATAATAGTGCGTTTGCATTGCAATGCATACAAAACTCGTTGTGCATTGAAGAGATAAGTCCTGTTGCATTGCAATGTATATAAGAACTCTTTGTTCATTGAAGAGATTAGTGCGTTTAAATTGCATTGCAAACATACAATTGTATTGCAACTCGTGCATTGGAAAAGGTAAGTGATGCATCGAATGCACTGGAATGCATAAAGAACTCATGCATTGAAAAACATAAGTGCTTTTGAATTACACTGCATACAAGAACGCGAGCATTGAAGAGATTAGTGCTTTTGCATTTCAATGCTTACAAAAACTTGTGCATTGAAGAGATAAGTGCGTTTGCATTACATTGCATTTTAGAACTCGTTGTGCATTGAAGAAATTAGTGCTTTTGTATTGCAATGCTTACAAAACTCGTTGTGCATTGAAGAAATTACTGCATATAAATTGCATTGCATTCAAGCTCGTTGTGCATTGAAGAGATTAGTGCTTTTGCATTACAATGCATATACGAAATCTTAGGTTTTGACGAGATTAGTGCTTTTGCATTGCATTAAATACAAAAACTTGTTGTGCATTGAAGAGATAAGTGCGTTTGTATTGTTTTGCATATTAGAACTCGTAGTGCATTGAAGAGATTAGTGCTTTTGCATTACAATGCATATACGAAATCTTTGTGTTTTGACGAGATTAGTGCTTTCGCATAGCATTGCATATAAAAACTTGTTGTGCATTGAAGAGATAAGTGCGTTTGCTTTGCATTGCATATTAGAACTCGTTGTGCATTGAAGAAATTAGTGCTTTTGCATTGCAATGCTTACAAAACTCGTTGTGCATTGAAGAGATTAGTGCGTTTGCATTGCAATGCATATAAGAACTTGTTGTGCATTGAAGATTAGTGCTGTTACATTGCATTGTATACAATAACTCATTGTGCAATGAAGCTATAAGTGCTGTTGTATTGCAATGCATATATGAAGTCGTTGTGTATTGAAAAAAATTAGTGCGTTTCCATTGCATTGCATACAACACTCGTTTGCTCTGAAGAGATTTAGTGCTTTTGCATTGCAATGCATACAAAACTCGTTGTGAATTTAAGAGATAATTGCTTTTGCGTTACAATCATATAATCTTTTGTGCATTGAAGAGATTAGTGCTTTTGCATTACAAAGCATATAAGAAATATTTGTGTTTTGACGAGATTAGTGCTTTTGATTTGCATTGCATACAAGAACTCGTTGTGCATTGAAGAGATTAGTGCTTTTGCGTTACAAAGCATATAAGAAATATTTGTGTTGTGACGAGATTAGTGCTTTTGCATTGCATTGCATACTACACTCGTTTGCACTGAAGAGATTAGTGCTTTTGCATTGCAATGCATATAAGAAATATTTGTGTTGTGACGAGATTAGTGCTTTTGCATTGCATTGCATACTACACTCGTTTGCACTGAAGAGATTAGTGCTTTTGCATTGCAATGCATACAAAACTCGTGCATTGAAAAGACAAGTGCTTTTGCATTGCATACAATAACTCGTTGTGCATTGAAAAGACAAGTGCTTTTGCACTGCATTGCAGACAACACTCATTTGCTCTGAAGAGATGTGTTTTTGCATTGTAATGCTTACAAGAACTCGGTGTGCATTGTAGAGAAAATTGCTTTTGCATTACAATGCATATATGAACTCGCTGTGCACTGAAGAGATAAGTGCTTTTGCATTGCATACAAGAACTCGTTGTGCATTAATGTTTTTGCAATAGTAAGTGCATATAAACATCATTTGTAGGTATTGTCGCCAAGTATATCTCTATTATCTCTAATGTGTCATCTCTAATATGTTATTCTTCAATATTCCTCGGATAAAGTTATGTCGTGTATGCAATGCACTGCTATATATCTCCTCAATGCACCTCGGAATGAGTTGTCTTGCCATGAGTAATCAATAATGCCGGGAAGTAGATAAATATGGCCTATTGAACATCTTTCTCACCAACGATTCCTCAAACATTACATTTCTTATATATTCCCTTTGACTCCTCCTGTTAATTCAGCCAGAACGTAGTACATTATGACCTATTCAACATCTTTCTGGCCAAAGAGTCCTCAAATATTAAGCTACTATACATACTCCTGTTACATCAAGCCATACAGCCAATTAACATCAAGCAGAAAGAAAGTCCGTTTGTATGTATAGTAAATTAATTTTCAAGGACTAATAATTTGTTAAGTAGGTTAATTGTGGTCTTCTGTACAGCCATAACATGTAAAAAACACTTCGGACCCTTCGGCCAGACATGGGAATCAGAAGGGAAGCCAAAATTTCATGATTGAGCACTCTTGGGCCAGAAATATGTTCAGTGGTCATATGGACTACTGTATGGCTGATTTAATATCAGAAGGAGTCTATAATTGTGTATAGAAACTTAATTTATAGAAACTTCTGTATATGGCTTTTGTGGACCTTTTGGCTATTAATTGGAATCAGAAGGGAAGTCAATGAGTATGTATAGTAAGTTAGTGTTTAAGGACTCTTGGGCCAAAACTATGTTCAGTAGTTCAAAAATGGACTTCCTTTACAGCCATAACATGTTAAAAAAAATTGTTTTAAAAATCTTTTGGGGAACTTTAGTCTAGTAATGGAAATCAGAAGGGAAGTCAATGAGTATGTATAGTAAGTTAGTGTTTAAGGACTCTTGGGCCAAAAATATGTTCAGAGAGTCAAATATGGAATAATGTATGATGACGTAACTTAAGGAGTCAATATTTATGGATAGAAATTCAATGTTCAAAGACTCTTTTGTCAAAAATATGTTCAGTAGGTCAAATAAGGACTTCTGTACAGCCATAACATGAAAAAAAAAAAAAAAAAAATTTAAAAAACCTTTTGTGGAACTTTTGGCTAGTAATTGGAATCAGAAGAGATCAATGAGTACGTATTGTAAGTTAGTGTTTAAGGACTCTTGGGCAAAAAATATGTTCAGTGGGTCAAATATGGACTATTGTATGGCTAATTTAATATCAGAAGGAGTCTATGAGAATAAATGGCAAAAAAACTTTTCTGGACCCTTTGGGCAGAAGTATGTTCAGAACTTCAAATAAAGACTAACGTATGGCTGACTTACCATAAGAAGAAGTCGATATGTATTGATAGAAAGTCAATGTTCAAAGACTCTTTTATCAAAAATATGTTCATTAGGACAAATAAGGACTTCTGTACAGCCAGAACATATGAAAAAAAACCCTTAAAAAAAACTTTTGTGGAATTTTTGGCTAGTAATTTGAATCAGAAGGGAAGTCAATGAGTATGTATAGTAAGTTAGAGTTTAAGGACTCTTGGGCCAACAATATGTTCAATAGCTCAAAAATGGACTTCCTGTACAGGTGTAACATGTTAAAAAAAAAAAAAATTTAAAACCTTTTGTGGAACTTTTGGCTAGTAATTTGAATCAGAAGGGATGTCAATGTGTATGTATAGCAAGTTAGTGTTTAAGGACTCTTGGGCCAAAAATATGTTCACTGGGACAAATATGGACTTCCTGTACAGATATAACATGTTAAAAGAAAAAAAAAATTTAAACCTTTTGTGGAACTTTAGTCTAGTAATGGAAATCAGAAGGGAAGTCAATGAGTATGTATAGTAAGTTAGTGTTTAAGGACTCTTAGGCCAAAAATATGTTCAGTGGGACAAATATGGACTTCTGTATAGCCATAACAAGTTAAAAAAAAAAAAAAAAAAAAAAAACCTTTTGTGGAACTTTTGGCTAGTAATGGAAATCAGAAGGGAAGTCAATGAGTATGTAAAGTAAGTTACTGTTTAAGGACTCTTGTGCCAAAAATATGTTCAGAACATCAAATAAAGACTAATGGCTGACGTAACATCAGAAAGAGTCAATATGTATGGATAGAAAGTTCATTTTCAAAGACTCTTTCATGAAAATATGTTCAGTAGGACTATTATGGACTTCTTTACAGCCACAACATTTAAAAAGAAAAAAAAAAACGTTAAAAAACCTTTAGTGGAACTTTCGGCTAGTAATGGAAATCAGAAGGGAAGTCAATGAGTATGTATAGTAAGTTAGTGTTTAAGGACTCTTGGCCAAAATGTGGTCCGTAGGTCAAATATGGACTTCTGTACAGCCATAACATAAAAAAAAAAAACTTAAAAAACTTAAAAAACCTTTTATAGAAATTTTGGCTAGTAATGGAAATCAGAAGGGAAGTCAATGAGTATGTATAGCAAGTTAGTGTTTAAGGACTCTTGGGCCAAAAATATGTTCACTGGGACAAATATGGAGTTCCTGTACAGCTATAACATGATAAAAGAAAAAAAAATGTAAAACCTTTTGTGGAACTTTAGTCTAGTAATGGAAATCAGAAGGGAAGTCAATGAGTATGTATAGCAAGTTAGTTTTAAGGAGTCTTGCTCCAAAAATATGTTCAGTAGGTCAGATATGGACTTCTGTACAGCCATAACAAGTTTTAAAAAATCCTTAAAAAGCCTTTAGTGGAACTTTTGGCTAGTAATGGAAATCAGAAGGGAAGTCAATAAGTATGTATTGTAAGTTAGTGTTTAAGGACTCTTGGGCTAAAAATATGTTCAGTGGGTCAAATATATGAACTATTGTATGGCTGATTTAATATCACCAGGAATCTATAAGAATAAATAGCAAAAAACACTTTTCTGGACCCTTTGGCCAGAAGTATGTTCAAAGTGTCAAATAAAAACTAAAGTATGGATGACGTAACATAAGAAGGAGTCAATAGGTATGGATAGAAAGTCAATGTTCAAAGACTCTTTCATGAACAATATGTTCAGTAGGACAAATAAGGACTTCTGTACAGCCAGAACATATAAAAAAAAAAATTAAAATAAAAAAAAAATAAAACAAATAAAACTTTTGTGGAACTTTTGGCTAGTAATGGAATTCAGAAGGGAAGTCAATGAGTATGTAAAGTCAGTTAGTGTTTAAGGACTTTTGTGCCAAAAATATGTTCAGTAGTTCAAACATGGACTTCCTGCACAGCCATAACATGCTAAAAAAAAATTAACATGCTGTTAAAAAATAAAATTTAAAAACCTTTTGTGGAACTTTTGGCTAGTAATGGAAATCAGAAGGGAAGTCAATGAGTATGTATAGTAAGTTAGTGTTTAAGGACTCTTAGGCCAAAAATATGTTCAGTGGGACAAATATGGACTTCTGTATAGCCATAACAAGTTAAAAAAAAAAAAAAACCTTTTGTTGAACTTTTGGCTAGTAATGGAAATCAGAAGGGAAGTCAATGAGTATGTAAAGTAAGTTACTGTTTAAGGACTCGTGCCAAAAATATATTCAGAACGTCAAATAAAGTCTAATGTATGGCTGACGTAACATCAGAAAGAGTCAATATGTATGGATAGAAAGTTCATTTTCAAAGACTCTTTCATGAAAAATATGTTCAGTAGGACAATTATGGACTTCTTTACAGCCATAACATTTAAAAAGAAAAAAAAAAAAAACCTTAAAAAACCTTTTGTGGAACTTTCGGCTAGTAATGGAAATCAGAAGGGAAGTCAATGAGTATGTATAGTAAGTTAGTGTTTAAGGACTCTTGGGGCCAAAAATACATTCAGTGGGTCAAACATATGGACTACTGTATGGCTGATTTAATATCAGAAGGAGTCTATGAGAATTAATAGAAAAAAAATGTCTGTATCCTTTGGCCAGAAGTATGTTCAGAACGTCAAATAAAGACTAACGTATGGCTGACTTACCATAAGAAGGAGTCGATATGTATTGATAGAAAGTCAATGCTCAAATACTCTTTTATCAAAAATATGTTCATTAGGACAAATAAGGACTTCTGTACAGCCAGATCATTTGAAAAAAAAAACCTTAAAAAAAAACTTTTGTGGAATTTTTGGCTAGTAATTTGAATCAGAAGGGATGTCAATGAGTATGTATAGTAAGTTAGTGTTTAAGGACTCTTGGGCCAAAAATATGTTCAGTAGTTCAGATATTGACTTCCTGTACAGCCATAACATGTTAAAAAAAATTGTTTTAAAAATCTTTTGGGGAACTTTAGTCTAGTAATGGAAATCAGAAAAGAAGTCGAGTATGTATAGTAAGTTAGTGTTTAAGGACTCTTGGCCAAAATGTGGTCCGTAGGTCAAATATGGACTTCTGTACAGCCGTAACATTAAAAAAAAAAAAAAAAAAAACCTTAAAAAACCTTTTATAGACATTTTGGCTAGTAATGGAAATCAGAAGGGAAGTCAATGAGTATGTATAGTAAGTTATTGTTTAAGGACTCTTGGGGCCAAAAATATATTCAGTGGGTCAAATATATGGACTACTGTATGGCTGATTTAATATCAGAAGGAGTCTATGAGAATTAATAGAAAAAAAAATGTCTGTATCCTTTGGCCAGAAGTATGTTCAGAACTTCAAATAAAGACTAACGTATGGCTGACTTACCATAAGAAGGAGTCGATAAGTATTGATAGAAAGTCAATGTTCAAATACTCTTTTATCAAAAATATGTTAATTAGGACAAATAAGGACTTCTGTACAGCCAGATCATATGAAAAAAAAAACCTTAAAAAAAAACTTTTGTGGAATTTTTGGCTAGTAATTTGAATCAGAAGGGATGTCAATGAGTATGTATAGTAAGTTATTGTTTAAGGACTCTTGGGCCGAAAATATGTTCAGTAGGTCAAATAAGGACTTCTTTACAGCCATAACATGTAAAGTAAAAAAAAAACCAAAAAAAAAAAAACCTTAAAAAACCTTAAAAAACCTTTTGGGGAACTTTAGTCTAGTAATGTAAATCAGAAGGGAAGTCAATGAGTATGTATAGCAAGTTAGTGTTTAAGGAGTCTTGCTCCAAAAATATGTTCAGTAGGTCAAATAAGGACTTCTGTACAGCCAGAACATATAAAAAAAAATAAAAATTAAAAAAAAACTTAAAAAAAACTTGTGGAACTTTTGGCTAGTAACGGAATTCAGAAGGGAAGTCAATGAGTATGTAAAGTAAGTTAGTGTTTAAGGACTTTTGCGCCAAAAATATGTTCAGTTGGTCAAATATGGACTTCCTGTACAGCCATAACAAGATAAAAAAAATAAAATAGAAAGTCAATGTTCAAAGACTCTTTCATCAAAAATATGTTCAGTAGGACAAATAAGGACTTCTGTACAGCCAGAACATATAAAAAAAATAAAAATAAAAAACTTAAAAAAAACTTTTGTGGAACTTTTGGCTAGTAATGGAAATCAGAAGGGAAGTCAATGAGTATGTAAAGTAAGGTAGTGTTTAAGAACTTTTGCGCCAAAAATGTGTTCAGTAGGTCAAATATGGACTTCCTGTACAGCAATAACAAGATTTAAAAAAAACCTTAAAAAATGTTTTGTGGATCTTTTGGCTAGTAATGGAAATCAGAAGGGAAGTCAATGAGTATGTAAAGTAAGGTAGTGTTTAAGGACTTTTGCGCCAAAAATATGTTCAGTAGGTCAAATAAGGACTTCCTGTACAGCCATAACATGCTAGAAAAATATTAACATGTTGCTAAAATTTTAAAAAAAAAAAAATCTTTTGTGGAACTTTTGGCTAGTAATGGAAATCAGAAGGGAAGTCAATGAGTATGTATAGTAAGTTAATGTTTAAGGACTCGGGCTGAAAATATGTTCAGTAGGTCAAATAAGGACTTCTTTACAGCCATAACATGTAAAAAAAAAAAAGAAAAAAGAAAAAAAAAACCTTAAAAAAACGTTTGTGGAACTTTCGGCTAGTAATGGGTTCAGAAGGGAAGTCAATGAGTATGTAGTGTTTAAGTTAGTGTTTAAGGACTCTTGGGCTAAAAATATTTTCAGTGGGTCAAATATAATGTATGGGTCAAATATTGTATGGCTGATTTAATCAGAAGGAGTCTATGAGAATAAATAGCAAAAAAACTTTTCTAGACCCTTTGGCCAAAAAAAGAAAAAAACCCTTAAAAAAACGTTTGTGGAACTTTCGGCTAGTAATGGGTTCAGAATGGAAGTCAATGAGTAAGTATAGTTAGTGTTTAAGGACTCTTAGGCCAAAAATATGTTCATTGGGACAAAAATGGACTGCTGTATAGCCATAAGTTAAAAAAAAAAAAAAAAATCTTAAAAAAACCTTTTGTGGAACTTTTAGTAATAACACAAGGGAAGTTAATAAGTATGTAAAGTAAGTTAGTGTTTAAGGATTCTTGGGCCGAAAATATGTTGAGTAGGTCAAATAAGGACTTCTTTACAGCCATAAAGTTAAAAAAATTTTTTTTTTTAAAAAACCTTTTGCGGAACTTTTGGCTAGTAATGGAAATCAGAAGGGAAGTCAATAAGTAAGTTAGTGTTTAAGGACTCTTGGGCCAAAAATACGTTCAGTGGGTTAGATATGGACTATTGTATGGCTGATTTAATATCACAAGGAGTCTATGAGAATAAATAGTAAAAAAAAACTTTTCTGGAACCAGAAATATGTTCAGAACGCCAAATAAAGACTAATGTATAGCCGACGAAACATCAGAAAAAGTCAATATGTATGGATAGAAAGTCAATGTTCAAAGACTCTTTCGTCAAAAATATGCTCAGTACTTCAAATATGGACTTCCTGTATAGCCATAAAATGTTAAAAAAAAACAAAAAAAAACAAAAAAAACCTTAAAAAAAACCTTAAAAAAAACCTTTTGTGGAACTTTTGGCTAGTAATGGAAATCAGAAGGGAAGTCAATGAGTATGTAAAGTCAGTTAGTGTTTAAGGACTCTTGGGCCGAAAATATGTTCAGTAGGTCAAATAAGGACTTCTTTACAGCCACATCATGTAAAAAAAAAAAAAAAAAACCTTAAAAAAACGTTTGTGGAACTTTCGGCTAGTAATGGGTTCAGAAGGGAAGTTAGCGTTCAAGGACTCTTAGGCCAAAAATATGTTCAGTGGGACAAATATGGACTTCTGTATAGTCATAAGTTAAAAAAAAAAATAAATTAAAAAAAAACCTTTTGTGGAACTTTTGGCTAGTAATGGAATCAGAAGGGAAGTCAATGAGTATGTAAAGCAAGTTAGTGTTTAAGGACTCTTGGGCCAAAAATATGTTCAGTAGTTCAGATATTGACTTCCTGTACAGCCATAACATGTTAAAAAAAATTGTTTTAAAAATCTTTTGGGGAACTTTAGTCTAGTAATGGAAATCAGAAAAGAAGTCGAGTATGTATAGTAAGTTAGTGTTTAAGGACTCTTGGCCAAAATGTGGTCCGTAGGTCAAATATGGACTTCTGTACAGCCATAACATTAAAAAAAAAAAAAAAAAAAACTTAAAAAACCTTTTATAGAAATTTTGGCTAGTAATGGAAATCAGAGTGGAAGTCAATGAGTATGTATAGTAAGTTATTGTTTAAGGACTCTTGGGGCCAAAAATATATTCAGTGGGTCAAATATATGGACTACTGTATGGCTGATTTAATATCAGAAGGAGTCTATGAGAATTAATAGAAAAAAAAATGTCTGTATCCTTTGGCCAGAAGTATGTTCAGAACTTCAAATAAAGACTAACGTATGGCTGACTTACCATAAGAAGGAGTCGATAAGTATTGATAGAAAGTCAATGTTCAAATACTCTTTTATCAAAAATATGTTAATTAGGACAAATAAGGACTTCTGTACAGCCAGATCATATGAAAAAAAAAACCTTAAAAAAAAACTTTTGTGGAATTTTTGGCTAGTAATTTGAATCAGAAGGGATGTCAATGAGTATGTATAGTAAGTTATTGTTTAAGGACTCTTGGGCCGAAAATATGTTCAGTAGTTCAAATAAGGACTTCTTTACAGCCATAACATGTAAAGTAAAAAAAAAAAAAAAAAAAAAAAAAAAAAAAAAACCTTAAAAAACCTTTTGGGGAACTTTAGTCTAGTAATGGAAATCAGAAGGGAAGTCAATAAGTATGTATAGCAAGTTAGCGTTTAAGGAGTCTTGCTCCAAAAATATGTTCAGTAGGTCAAATAAGGACTTCTGTACAGCCAGAACATATAAAAAAAAATAAAAATTAAAAAAAAAACTTTAAAAAAACTTTTGTGGAACTTTTGGCTAGTAACGGAATTCAGAAGGGAAGTCAATGAGTATGTAAAGTCAGTTAGTGTTTAAGGACTTTTGTGACAAAAATGTGTTCAGTAGTTAAAATATGGACTTCCTGTACAGCCATAACATGCTAAAAAAAAATTAACACGCTGTTAAAAAAACATTTTTTAAAAACCTTCAGTGGAGCTTTTGGCAAGTAATGGAAATCAGAAGGGAAGTCAATGAGTATTTAAAGTAAGTTAGTGTTTAAGGACTTTTGCGCCAAAAATATGTTCAGTTGGTCAAATATGGACTTCCTGTACAGCCATAACAAGATAAAAAAAATAAAATAGAAAGTCAATGTTCAAAGACTCTTTCATCAAAAATATGTTCAGTAGGACAAATAAGGACTTCTGTACAGCCAGAACATATAAAAAAAATAAAAAAAAAAAACTTAAAAAAAACTTTTGTGGAACTTTTGGCTAGTAATGGAAATCAGAAGGGAAGTCAATGAGTATGTAAAGTAAGGTAGTGTTTAAGGACTTTTGCGCCAAAAATGTGTTCAGTAGGTCAAATATGGACTTCCTGTACAGCAATAACAAGATTTAAAAAAAACCTTAAAAAATATTTTGTGGATCTTTTGGCTAGTAATGGAAATCAGAAGGGAAGTCAATGAGTTTTTAAAGTAAGGTAGTGTTTAAGGACTTTTGCGCCAAAAATATGTTCAGTAGGTCAAATAAGGACTTCCTGTACAGCCATAACATGCTAGAAAAATATTAACATGTTGCTAAAATTTTTTTTAAAAAAAAATCTTTTGTGGAACTTTTGGCTAGTAATGGAAATCAGAAGGGAAGTCAATGAGTATGTATAGTAAGTTAGTGTTTAAGGACTCGGGCTGAAAATATGTTCAGTAGGTCAAATAAGGACTTCTTTACAGCCATAACATGTAAAAAAAAAAAAAGAAAAAAGAAAAAAAAAACCTTAAAAAAACGTTTGTGGAACTTTCGGCTAGTAATGGGTTCAGAAGGGAAGTCAATGAGTATGTAGTGTTTAAGTTAGTGTTTAAGGACTCTTGGGCTAAAAATATTTTCAGTGGGTCAAATATAATGTATGGGTCAAATATTGTATGGCTGATTTAATCAGAAGGAGTCTATGAGAATAAATAGCAAAAAAACTTTTCTAGACCCTTTGGCCAAAAAAAGGAAAAAACCCTTAAAAAAACGTTTGTGGAACTTTCGGCTAGTAATGGGTTCAGAATGGAAGTCAATGAGTAAGTATAGTTAGTGTTTAAGGACTCTTAGGCCAAAAATATGTTCATTGGGACAAAAATGGACTGCTGTATAGCCATGTTAAAAAAAAAAAAAAAAATCTTAAAAAAACCTTTTGTGGAACTTTTAGTAATAACACAAGGGAAGTTAATAAGTATGTAAAGTAAGTTAGTGTTTAAGGACTCTTGGGCCGAAATATGTTGAGTAGGTCAAATAAGGACTTCTTTACAGCTATAAAGTTAAAAAAAATTTTTTTTTTTAAAAACCTTTTGCGGAACTTTTGGCTAGTAATGGAAATCAGAAGGGAAGTCAATAAGTAAGTTAGTGTTTAAGGACTCTTGGGCCAAAAATACGTTCAGTGGGTCAGATATGGACTATTGTATGGCTGATTTAATATCACAAGGAGTCTATGAGAATAAATAGTAAAAAAAAACTTTTCTGGAACCAGAAATATGTTCAGAACGCCAAATAAAGACTAATGTATAGCCGACGAAACATCAGAAAAAGTCAATATGTATGGATAGAAAGTCAATGTTCAAAGACTCTTTCGTCAAAAATATGCTCAGTACTTCAAATATGGACTTCCTGTATAGCCATAAAATGTTAAAAAAAAAAAAAAAAAAAAACCTTAAAAAAAACCTTTTGTAGAACTTTTGGCTAGTAATGGAAATCAGAAGGGAAGTCAATGAGTATGTAAAGTCAGTTAGTGTTTAAGGACTCTTGGGCCGAAAATATGTTCAGTAGGTCAAATAAGGACTTCTTTACAGCCACAACATGTAAAAAAAAAAAAAAAAAACCTTAAAAAAACGTTTGTGGAACTTTCGGCTAGTAATGGGTTCAGAAGGGAAGTTAGCGTTCAAGGACTCTTAGGCCAAAAATATGTTCAGTGGGACAAATATGGACTTCTGTATAGTCATAAGTTAAAAAAAAAAATGAATAAAAAAAAAACCTTTTTGTGGAACTTTTGGCTAGTAATGGAAATCAGAAGGGAAGTCAATGAGTATGTAAAGCAAGTTAGTGTTTAAGGACTCTTGGGCCAAAAATATGTTAAGAACGTCAAATAAAGACTAATGTATGGCTGACGTAACATCAGAAAGAGTCAATATATGGATAGAAAGTCAATTTTCAAAGACTCGTTCATCAAAAATATGTTCAGTAGGACAAATAAGGACTTCTTTACAGCCATAACATGTAAAAAAAGAAAAAAAAAGAAAAAAAACCTTAAAAAACTTTTGTGTAACTTTTGGCTAGTAATGGGTTCAGAATGGAAGTCAATGAGTATGTATAGTAAGTTAGTGTTTAACGACTCTTGGGCCGAAAATATGTTCAGTAGGTCAAATAAGGACTTCTTTACAGCCACAACATGTAAAAAAAAAAAAAAAACCTTAAAAAAACGTTTGTGGAACTTTCGGCTAGTAATGGGATCAGAAGGGAAGTTAGTGTTCAAGGACTCTTAGGCCAAAAATATGTTCAGTGGGACAAATATGGACTTCTGTATAGCCATATGTTTAAAAAAAAAAAAAAAAACCTTAAAAAACCTTTTGTGGAACTTTTGGCTAGTAATGGAAATCAGAAGGGAAGTCAATGAGTATGTAAAGCAAGTTAGTGTTTAACGACTCTTGGGCCGAAAATATGTTCAGTAGGTCAAATAAGGACTTCTTTACAGCCATAACATGTAAAAAAAAAAAAAAAAAAACCTTAAAAAAAACTTAAAAAAACCTTTGTGGAACTTTCGGCTAGTAATGGGTTCAGAAGGGAAGTCAATGAGTATGTATAGTAAGTTCGTGTTTAAGGTCTCTTGGGCCAAAAATATGTTCTGAACGTCAAATAAAGACTAATGTATGGCTGACGAATCATCAGAAAAATTCAATATGTATGGATAGAAAGTCAATGTTCAAAGACTCTTTCGTCAAAAATATGTTCAGTACTTCAAATATGGACTTCCTGTATAGCCATAATGTTAAAAAAAAAAAAAAAACAACCTTAAAAAACCTCTTGTGGAACTTTTGCCTAGTAATGGAAATCAGAAGGGAAGTCAATGAGTATGTAAAGTAAGTTAGTGTTTAAGGACTTTTGTGCCAAAAATATGTTCAGTAGATCAAATATGGGTTTCTGTACAGCCATAACAAGTTTAAAAAAAAAAACCTTTTGTGGAACTTTTGGCTAGTAATGGAAATCAGATAGGGAAGTCAATGAGTATGTAAAGTAAGTTAGTGTTTAAGGACTCTTGGGCCAAAAATACGTTCAGTGGGTCAAATATGGACTATTGTATGGCTGATTTAATATCAGAAGGAGTCTATGAAAATAAATAGAAAAAAAACGTTTCTGGACACAGAAATATGTTCTGAACGTCAAATAAAGACTAATGTATGGCTGACGTAACATCAGAAAGAGTCAAAATATATATAGATAGAAAAGTAAATTTTCAAAGACTTGTTCATCAAAAATATGTTCAGTAGGACAAATAAGGACTTCTTTACAGCCATAACATGTAAAAAAAGAAAAAAAAAGAAAAAAACCTTAAAAAACTTTTGTGTAACTTTCGGCTAGTAATGGGTTCAGAATGGAAGTCAATGAGTATGTGTAGTAAGTTAGTGTTTAACGACTCTTGGGCCGAAAATATGTTCAGTAGGTCAAATAAGGACTTCTTTACAGCCACAACATGTAAAAAAAAAAAAAAAAAAAAACTTAAAAAAAACGTTTGTGGAACTTTCGGCTAGTAATGGGTTCAGAAGGAAAGTTAGTGTTCAAGGACTCTTAGGTCAAAAATATGTTCAGTGGGACAAATATGGACTTCTGTATAGCCATAACATGTAAAAAAAAAAAAAAAAAAACCTTAAAAAACGTTTGTGGAACTTTCGGCTAGTAATGGAAATCAGAGTATGTAAAGTTAGTTAATGTTTAAAGACTCTTGGGCTAAAAATATGTTCAGTGGGCCAAATATATGGACTATTGTATGGCTGATTTAATATCATCAGGAATCTATGAGAATAAATAGCAAAAAAACTTTTCTGGACCCTTTGGCCAGAAGTATGTTCAAAACCTCAAATAAAGACTAAAGTATGGCTGACGTAACAAAAGGAGTCAATATGCATGGATAGAAAGTCAATGTTCAAAGACTCTTTCATCAAATATATGTTCAGTAGGACAAATAAGGACTTCTGTACAGCCAGAGCATATAAAAAAAGAATAAAGAAAAAACTTTTGGCTAGTAATGGAAATCAGAAGGGAAGTCAATATGTATAGTGAGTTAGTATTTAAGACTCTTGGCCCGAAAATATGTTCAGTATGTCAAATAAGGACTTCTTTACAGCCATAAAATGTAAAAAAAAAAAAACTTAAAAAACCTTTGTGAAACTTTCGGCTAGTAATGGGTTCAGAACTGAATTCTATGAGTATGTAAAGTAAGTTAGTGTTTAAGGACTTTTGCTCCAAAAATATGTTCAGTAGGTCAAATATGGACTTCTGTACAGCTATAACAAGATAAAAACAAACAAAAAAACCTTTTGTGGAACTTTTGGCTAGTAATTGGAATCAGAAGCGACGTCAATGAGTATGTATTGTAATTTAATTTTCAAAGTCTTTGTTCTAAAATATGTTCAATTATGTTCTTCTGTACAGCCATAACATGTAAAAATAAAAATAAAAACATTAAAAAAAACGTTTTTTGGTCCGTCTTCGTCAAAAAATAGGAGTCAGAGGGAAGTCAATAAGTATGTATGATCGAGAGCTCTTGGGCCAAAAATATGTTCAATAGGTCACATATGGACTACTTTATGGGTGATTCAATATCAGAAGGAGTCTATGAGAATAAGTAGCAAAAAAAAAATGTGTATAGAAAGTTAATGTTTGAGGACTTCTTTGGCCAGAAAGATGTTACATGTGTCATAATGGATAATGTTCTGGCTGATTTAATATGAGGCATCAATCAAATATAGAAATTTCATGATCAAGGGCTCTTGGACCAGAAATATGTTCAATAGGTCAAATACGGATTAAATATAATATAATATATGTTGTTGCAGTGCATTGCATGCAAGAACTAACTTGTGTATTAAAGAGATAAAAAACATATTTGATTTCGCATTGTATTGCACGATCTAATGCTTTGAAGAGATAAGCGCTTTTGCATTGCAATACATACAATTGTATTGCAACTCGTGCATTGGAAGAGATAAGTGATGCATCGAAGAGGTAAATGCTTTTGCACTGGAATGCATAAAGAACTCATGCATTGAAAAACATAAGTGCTTTTGAATTACGCTGCATACAAGAAAGCGAGCATTGAAAGACAAGTGCTTTTGCATTACAATGCATAGAGAATATAAAGTACTTTATGCATATAAAGTACTCGTGTATTGAAGAGATTAGTGCTTTTCTATTGCATTGCATACAACAACTCGTTTTGCTTTGAAGAGATGTGTTGTTGCATTGCAATGCATATAAGATCTCGATGTGCAATGAAGATATTAATTTGTTCGCGGTGCATTGCATACAAGTACTCGCTGTGCATTGATAAGTGCGTTTGCATTGCATACTAGAACTCGTTGTGCATTGAGAAATTAGTGCTGTTGCATTGCAATGCATACAAAACTCGTTGTGCATTGAAGATATTACTGCGTTTGCGGTGCATTACATTGCAGACAAGAACTCGTTGTGTATTGAAGGGATAGATGCTGTTGCATTGCAATGCATATAAGAACTCGTTGTGCATTGAAGAGATTAGTGCGTTTAAATTGCATTGATTTCAAGAACTCGTTGTGCATTGAAGAGATAAGTGCTGTTGCATTGGAATGCATATAAGAACTCGTGCATTGAAGATATTAGTGCTTTTAAATTGCACTGCATACAATAACTCGTTGTGCATTAAAGAGACAAGTGCTTTTGCATTGCATTCAAGAAGTCGTTGTGCATTGAAGAGATTAGTGCTGTTGGATTGCAATGCATACAAAACTCGATGTGCTTTGAAGAAATTAGTGCTTTTGCATTGCAATGCATACAAAACTCGTTGTGCATTGAAGAGATAAATCCTATTGCACTGCAATGCATAAAAGAACTTGTTTTGCAATGAAGAGATTAGTGCTTTTGCGTTACAATGCATACAAGAACTCGCTTGTGCGTTGAAGATATTAGTGCTCTTGCGGTGCATTGCATTGCAGACAAGAACTCGTTGTGTATTGAAGGGATAGGTGCTGTTGCATTGCAATGCATATAAGAACTCGTTGTGCATTGAAGAGATAAGTGCTGTTGCATTGCAATGCATATAAGAACTCGTGCATTGAAGATATTAGTGCTTTTAAATTGCATTGCATACAATAACTCGTTGTGCATTAAAGAGACAAGTGCTTTTGCATTGCTTTCCAGAAGTCGTTATGAATTGAAGAGATTAGTGCTGTTGCATTGCAATGCATACAAAACTCGATGTGCATTGAAGAAATTAGTGCTTTTGCATTGCAATGCATACAAAACTCGTTGTGCATTGAAGAGATAAGTCCTATTGCAATGCAATGCATAAATGAACTTGTTTTGCATTGAAGAGATTAGTGCTTTTCCTTTACAATGCATACAAGAACTCGCTTGTGCATTGAAGATATTAGTGCTCTTGCGGTGCATTGCATTGCAGACAAGAACTCGTTGTGTATTGAAGGGATAGGTGCTGTTGCATTGCAATGCATTTAAGAACTCTTTGTGCATTGAAGAGATTAGTGCGTTTAAATTGCATTGATTTCAAAAAATCGTTGTGCATTAAAGAGACAAGTGCTTTTGCATTGCATTCAAGAAGTCGTTGTGCATTGAAGAGATTAGTGTTGTTGCATTGCAATGCATACAAAACTCGATGTGCATTGAAGAAATTAGTGCTTTTGCATTGCAATACATACAAAACTCGCTGTGCATTGAAGAGAGAAGTGCTGTTGCATTGCAATGCGTACAAGAAGTCGTTGTGCATTGAAGAGATAAGTGCGTTTGCATTGCATTGAATTCTAGAACTCGTGCATTGAAGAGATAAGTGCGTTTGCATTGCATTGAATTCTAGAACTCATTGTGCATTGAGAAATTAGTGCTTTTGCATTGCAATGCATACAAAACTCTTTGTGCATTGAAGAGACTGGTGCGTTTAAATTGCATTGAGTACAATAAATCGTTGTGCATTGAAGAGACGTGCTTTCGCATTGCATACAAAAACCCGTGCATTGAAGAGAAAATTGCTTTTGCGTTACAATGCATACAATAACTCGTTGTGCATTGAAGAGATAAGTACGTTTGCAATGCGTTGCATACAAAACTCGTTTGCACTGAAGAGATTAGTGCTTTTGCATTGCAATGCATACAAAACTCGTTGTGCATTGAAGAGATAAGTCCTGTTGCATTGCAATGTATATAAGAACTCTTTGTGCATTGAAGAGATTAGTGCGTTTAAATTGCATTGCATTCAAGAACTCGTGCATTGAAGAGATTAGTGCTTTTGCATTTCAATGCTTACAAAAACTTGTGCATTGAAGAGATCAGTGCGTTTGCATTGCATTGCATATTAGAACTCGTTGTGCATTGAAGAAATTAGTGCTTTCGTATTGCAATGCTTACAAAACTCGTTGTGCATTGAAGAGATTAGTGCTTTTGCATTACAATGCATATACGAAATCTTAGGTTTTGACGAGATTAGTGCTTTTGCGTTGCATTAAATACATAAACTTGTTGTGCATTGAAGAGATAAATGCGTTTGTATTGCATTGCCTATTAGAACTCATAGTGCATTGAAGAAATTAGTGCTTTTGCATTACAATGCATATACGAAATCTTTGTGTTTTGACGAGATTAGTGCTTTTGCATTGCTTTGCATATAAAAACTTGTGCATTGAAGAGATAAGTGCTATTGCATTGCAATGCATATAAGAACTTGTTGTGCATTGAAGATTAGTGCTGTTACATTGCATTGTATACAAGAACTCATTGTGCAATGAAGCCATAAGTGCTGTTGTATTGCAATGCATATATGAACTCGTGCAGTGGAGATAAGTGCTGTTGCATTGCAGTGCATCTAAGAACTCGTTGTGTATTGAAAAAAAATTAGTGCGTTTACATTGCATTGCATACAACAATCATTTGCTCTGAAGAGGTTAGTGCTTTTCCATTGCAATGCATACAAAACTCGTTGTGAATTTAAGAGATAATTGCTTTTGCGTTACAATCATATAATCTTTTGTGCATTGAAGAGATTAGTGCTTTTGCTTTGCATTGCATACAAGAACTCGTTATGCATCGAAGAGATTAGTGCTTTTGCATTGCATTGCATACAACACTCGTTTGCACTGAAGAGATTAGTGCTTTTTCATTGCAATGCATACAAAACTCGTGCATTGAAAAGACAAGTGCTTTTGCATTGCATACAATAACTCGTTGTGCATTGAAAAGACAAGTGCTTTTGCATTGCATTGCAGACAACACTCGTTGTGAATTTAAGAGATAAGTCCTTTTGCATTGCAATGCATATAAGAACTCGTGTATTTAAGAGATTAGTGCGTTTAAATTGCATTGCATTCAAGATCTCGTTGTGCATTGAAGAGATTAGTGCTTTTGCATTACAATTGCATATACGAAATCTTTGTGTTTTGACGAGATTAGTGATTTTGCATTGCATTGCATTCAAAAACTTGTTGTGCATTCATTGAAGAAATTAGTGCTTTTGCATTGCAATGCTTACAAAACTCGTGCATTGAAGCGATAAGTGCTGTTGCATTGCAATGCATATAAGAACTTGTTGTGCATTGAAGATTAGTGCTGTTACATTGCAATGCGTCTAAGAACTCGTTGTGTATTGAAAAAATTAGTGCGTTTACATTGCATTGCATACAATATCTCGTTGTGCATTGAAGAGATAATTGCTTTTGCGTTACAATGCATATAATAATCTCTGTGCATTGAATAGATTAGTGCTTTTGCATTGCACTGCATACAAAACTCGTTGTGCATTGGAGATTAGCTCGTTTGCATTGCATACAATAACTCGTTTTTGAAGAGATAAGTCATTTTGCTTTACAATGCGTATAGTCTTTTGTATTGAAGAGATTAGTGCTTTTGCATTACAGTGCATACAAGAACTCAATCAATGTGCATTGAAGATATTAGTGCGTTTGCAGTGCGTTGCATACAAAACTCGTTTGCACTGAAGAGATAAGTCCTGTTGCATTGCAATGCATATAAGAACTCGTGCATTTAAGAGATTAGTGCTTTTGCAGTGTAATGCTTACAAGAACTCGGTGTGCATTGAAGAGAAAATTGCTTTTGCATTACAATGCATTCAAGAACGCATGTATTGAAGAGATTAGTGCTTTTGCATTAAAATGCATAGAATAACTCGTTGTGCAATGAAGAGATAAGTGCGTTTGCATTGCATTGCATACGAGAACTCGTTGTGCATTGAAGAGATAAGTGCGTTTGCATTGCATTGCATACTAGAACTCGTTGTGCATTGAGAAATTAGTGCTTTTGCACTGCAATGCATACAATAACTCGTTCATTGAAGAGATAAGTGCTTTTGTATTACAATGCATATAATAACTCGTTGTGCATTGAAGAGATAAATGTTGTTGCATTGCAATGCATATAATAACTTGTGCATTGAAGAGATTAGTGCCTTTGCATTGTAATGCTTACAAGAACTCGGTGTGCATTGAAGAGAAAATTGCTTTTGCATTACAATGCATATATGAACTTGCTGTGCGCTGAAGAAAGTGCTTTTGCATTGCATACAAGAACTCGTTGTGCATTAAGTGTTTTTGCAATATTAAGTGCATATAAACATAATTTGTAGGTATTATCGCCAAGTATATCTCTATTATCTCTAATGTGTCATGTGCCATACAGCCAATTAACATCAAGCAGAAAGTCCGTTTGTATGTATAGTAAGTTAATTTTCAAGAACTAATAATTTGTTAAGTAGGTTAATTGTGGTCTTCTGTACAGCCATAACATGTAAAAAACACTTCGGACCCTTCGGCCAGACATGGGAATCAGAAGGGAAGCCAAAATTTCATGATTGAGCACTCTTGGGCCAGAAATATGTTCAGTGGTCATATGGACTACTGTATGGCTGGTTTAATATCAGAAGGAGTCTATAATTGTATATAGAAACTTAATTTATAGAAACTTCTGTATATGGCTTTTGTGGAACTTTTGGCTATTAATTGGAATCAGAAGGAAAGTCAATGAGTATGTATAGTAAGTTAGTGTTTAAGGACTCTTGGGCCAAAAATATGTTCAGGGAGTCAAATATGGAATAATGTATGATGACGTAACTTAAGGAGTCAATATTTATGAATAGAAATTCAATGTTCAAAGACTCTTTTGTCAAAAATATGTTCAGTAGGTCAAATAAGGACTTCTGTACAGCCATAACATGAAAAAAAAAACCAAATTTAAAAAACCTTTTGTGGAACTTTTGGCTAGTAATTGGAATCAGAAGAGGTCAATGAGTACGTATTGTAAGTTAGTGTTTAAGGACTCTTGGGCTAAAAATATGTTCAGTGGGTCAAATAAGCAAATATTGTATGGCTGATTTAATATCAGAAGGAGTCTATGAGAATAAATGGCAAAAAACCTTTTCTGGACCCTTTGGCCAGAAGTATGTTCAGAAATTCAAATAAAGACTAACGTATGGTTGACTTACCATGAGAAGGAGTCGATATGTATTGATAGAAAGTCAATGTTCAAAGACTCTTTTATCAAAAATATTTTCATTAGGACAAATAAGGACTTCTGTACAGCCAGAACATATGAAAATAAAAAACTTTTGTGGAATTTTTGGCTAGTAATTTGAATCAGAAGGGATGTCAATGAGTATGTATAGTAAGTTAGAGTTTAAGGACTCTTGGGCTGAAAATATGTTCAGTAGGTCAAATAAGGACTTCTTTACAGCCATAACATGTTAAAAAAAAAAAATGTAAAAACATTTTGTGGAACTTTTTGCTAGTAATGGAAATCAGAAGGGAAGTCAATGAGTATGTAAAGTAAGTTAGTGTTTAAGGACTCTTGGGCCAAAAATACGTTCAGTGGGTCAAATATGGACTATTGTATGGCTGATTTAATATCAGAAGGAGTCTATGAGAATAAACAGTAAAAAAAACTTTTCTGGACCCAGAAATATGTTCAGAACGCCAAATAAAGACAAGAAAAAGACAAAAACAAAGATAATGTATGGCCGACGAAACATCAGAAAAAGTCAATATGTATGGATAGAAAGTCAATGTTCAAAGACTGTTTCGTCAAAAATATGTTCAGTACTTCAAATATGGACTTCCTGTATAGCCATAAAATGTTAAAAAAAAATAAATAAATAAAAAAAAAAAAAACCCTTCAAAAACCTTTTGTGGACCTTTTAGCTAGTAATGGAAATCAGAAGGGAAGTCAATGAGTATGTAAAGTAAGTTAGTGTTTAAGGACTTTTGCGCCAAAAATATATTCAGTAGGTCAAATATGGATTTCCTGTACAGCCATAACATGTTAAAAAAAACATTAAAAAACCTTTTGTGAAACTTTTGGCTAGTAATGGAAATCAGAAGGAAAGTCAATGATTATGTATGTAAGTTAGTGTTTAAGGTGTCTTGCTCCAAAAATATGTTCAGTAGGTCAAATATGGACTTCTGTACAGCCATAACAAGTTAAAAAAAAAATCCTTAAAAAGCCTTTTGTGGACCTTTTGGCTAGTAATGGAAATCCGAAGGGAATTCAATGAGTATGTATAGTAAGTTAGTGTTTAAGGCCTCTTGGGCTAAAAATATGTTCAGTGGGCCAAATATATGGACTATTGTATGGCTGATTTAATATCATCAGGAATCTATAAGAATAAATAGCAAACAAAAATTCTGGACCCTTTGGCCAAAAAAAGAAAAAAAAACTTTAAAAAACGTTTGTGGAATTTTCGGCTAGTAATGGAATTCAATGAGTATGTAAAGTAAGGTAGTGTTTAAGGAATCTTGTGCCAAAAATATGTTCAGTAGTTCAAATATGGACTTCTGTACAGCCATAACATGCTAGAAAAATATTAACATATTGTTAAAAAAATATTTTTAAAAACCTTTTGTGGAACTTTTGGCTAGTAATGGAAATCAGAAGGGAAGTCAATGAGTATGTATAGTAAGTTAGTGTTTAAGGACTCGGGCTGAAAATATGTTCAGTAGGTCAAATAAGGACTTCTTTACAGCCATAACATGTAAAAAAAAAAAAAGAAAAAAGAAAAAAAAAACCTTAAAAAAACGTTTGTGGAACTTTCGGCTAGTAATGGGTTCAGAAGGGAAGTCAATGAGTATGTAGTGTTTAAGTTAGTGTTTAAGGACTCTTGGGCTAAAAATACGTTCAGTGGGTCAAATATATGGACTATTGTATGGCTGATTTAATATCAGAAGGAGTCTATGAGAATAAATAGCAAAAAACCTTTTCTGGACCCTTTGGCCAGAAGTATGTTCAGAACTTCAAATAAAGACTAACGTATGGCTGACTTACCATAAGAAGCAGTCGATATGTATTGATAGAAAGTCAATGTTCAAAGACTCTTTTATCAAAAATATGTTCATTAGGACAAATAAGGACTTCTGTACAGCCAGAACATATGAAAAAAAAAACCTTAAAAAAAAACTTTTGTGGAATTTTTGGCTAGTAATTTGAATCAGAAGGGATGTCAATGAGTATGTATAGTAAGTTAGAGTTTAAGGACTCTTGGGCCAACAATATGTTCAATAGCTCAAAAATGGACTTCCTGTACAGGCGTAACATGTTAAAAAAAAAAAAATTTAAAACCTTTTGTGGAACTTTTGGCTAGTAATCGAAATCAGAAGGGAAGTCAATGAGTATGTATAGCAAGTTAGTGTTTAAGGAGTCTTGGGCCAAAAATATGTTCACTGGGACAAATATGGACTTCCTGTACAGCTATAACATGTTAAAAGAAAAAAAAATTTAAAACCTTTTGTGGAACTTTTGGCTAGTAATGGAAATCAGAAGGAAATTCAATGAGTATGTATAGCAAGTTAGTGTTTAAGGACTCTTGGGCCGAAAATATGTTCAGTAGGTCAAATAAGGACTTCTTTACAGCCACAACATGTAAAAAGAAAAAAAAAGAAAAAAAAAATCCTTAAAAAGCCTTTTGTGGAACTTTTGGCTAGTAATGGAAATCAGAAGGGAAGTCAATAAGTATGTATAGTAAGTTAGTGTTTAAGGACTCTTGGGCTAAAAATATGTTCAGTGGGTCAAATATATGAACTATTGTATGGCTGATTTAATATCACCAGGAATCTATAAGAATAAATAGCAAAAAAAAATTTCTGGACCCTTTGGCCAAAAGTATGTTCAAAGTGTCAAATAAAGACTAAAGTATGGCTGACGTAACATAAGGAGTCAATATGTATGGATAGAAAGTCAATGTTCAAAGACTCTTTCATCAAAAATATGTTTAGTAGGACAAATAAGGACTTCTGTACAGCCAGAACATATAAAAAAAAAAAAAAAAAACTTGAAAAAAAACTTTAAAAAAACTTTTGGAACTTTTGGCTAGTAATGGAATTCAGAAGGGAAGTCAATGAGTATGTATAGTAAGTTAGTGTTTAAGGACTCTTAGGCCAAAAATATGTTCAGTGGGACAAATATGGACCTGTATAGCCATAAGTTAAAAAAAAAAAAAAAACATTTTGTGGAACTTTTGTCTAGTAATGGAAATCAGAAGGGAAGTCAATGAGTATGTAAAGTAAGTTAGTGTTTAAGGACTCTTGTGCCAAAAATATGTTCAGAACGTCAAATAAAGACTAATGTATGGCTGACGTAACATCAGAAAGAGTCAATATGTATGGATAGAAAGTTAATTTTCAAAGACTCTTTCATGAAAAATGTGTTCAGTAGGACAAATATGGACTTCTGTACAGCCAGAACATATGAAAAAAAAAACCTTAAAAAAAAACTTTTGTGGAATTTTTGGCTAGTAATTTGAATCAGAAGGGATGTCAATGAGTATGTATAGTAAGTTAGAGTTTAAGGACTCTTGGGCCAACAATATGTTCAATAGCTCAAAAATGGACTTCCTGTACAGGCGTAACATGTTAAAAAAAAAAAAATTTAAAACTTTTTGTGGAACTTTTGGCTAGTAATCGAAATCAGAAGGGAAGTCAATGAGTATGTATAGCAAGTTAGTGTTTAAGGAGTCTTGGGCCAAAAATATGTTCACTGGGACAAATATGGACTTCCTGTACAGCTATAACATGTTAAAAGAAAAAAAAATTTAAAACCTTTTGTGGAACTTTTGGCTAGTAATGGAAATCAGAAGGAAATTCAATGAGTATGTATAGCAAGTTAGTGTTTAAGGACTCTTGGGCCGAAAATATGTTCAGTAGGTCAAATAAGGACTTCTTTACAGCCACAACATGTAAAAAGAAAAAAAAAGAAAAAAAAAATCCTTAAAAAGCCTTTTGTGGAACTTTTGGCTAGTAATGGAAATCAGAAGGGAAGTCAATAAGTATGTATAGTAAGTTAGTGTTTAAGGACTCTTGGGCTAAAAATATGTTCAGTGGGTCAAATATATGAACTATTGTATGGCTGATTTAATATCACCAGGAATCTATAAGAATAAATAGCAAAAAAAAATTTCTGGACCCTTTGGCCAAAAGTATGTTCAAAGTGTCAAATAAAGACTAAAGTATGGCTGACGTAACATAAGGAGTCAATATGTATGGATAGAAAGTCAATGTTCAAAGACTCTTTCATCAAAAATATGTTTAGTAGGACAAATAAGGACTTCTGTACAGCCAGAACATATAAAAAATAAAAAAAAAAACTTGAAAAAAAACTTTAAAAAAACTTTTGGAACTTTTGGCTAGTAATGGAATTCAGAAGGGAAGTCAATGAGTATGTATAGTAAGTTAGTGTTTAAGGACTCTTAGGCCAAAAATATGTTCAGTGGGACAAATATGGACCTGTATAGCCATAAGTTAAAAAAAAAAAAAAAACATTTTGTGGAACTTTTGTCTAGTAATGGAAATCAGAAGGGAAGTCAATGAGTATGTAAAGTAAGTTAGTGTTTAAGGACTCTTGTGCCAAAAATATGTTCAGAACGTCAAATAAAGACTAATGTATGGCTGACGTAACATCAGAAAGAGTCAATATGTATGGATAGAAAGTTAATTTTCAAAGACTCTTTCATGAAAAATGTGTTCAGTAGGACAAATATGGACTTCTGTACATACAGAATAAAAAAATAAAAAATAAAAAAAAACTTAAAAAAACCTTTTGTGGAATATTTGGCTAGTAATGGAAATCAGAAGGGAAGTCAAAGAGTATTTAAAGTAAGTTAGTGTTTAAGGACTTTTGCGCAAAAAATATGTTCAGTAGGTCAAATATGGACTTCCTGTACAGCCATAACAAGATAAAAAAAAATAAAATAGAAAGTCAATGTTCAAAGACTCTTTCATCAAAAATATGTTCAGTAGGACAAACAAGGACTTCTGTACAGCCAGAACATAAAAAAAAATAAATAAATAAAAAACTTAAAAAAAAACTTTTGTGGAACTTTTGGCTAGTAATGGAATTCAGAAGGGAATTCAATGAGTATGTAAAGTCAGTTAGTGTTTAAGGACTTTTGCGCCAAAAATATGTTCAGTAGTTCAAATATGGACTTCTGTACTGCCATAACAAGTTTTAAAAAAATCCTTAAAAAGCCTTTTGTGGAACTTTTGGCTAGTAATGGAAATCAGAAGGGAAGTCAATGAATATGTAAAGTAAGTTAGTGTTTAAGGACTCTTGAGCCAAGAATATGTTCAGTAGGTCAAATAAGGACTTCCTGTACAGCCATAACATGCTAGAAAAATATTACCATGTTGTTAAAAAAATTTTTTTTAAAAACCTTTTTTGGAACTTTTGGCTAGTAATGGAAATCAGAAGGGAAGTCAATGAGTATGTATAGTAAGTTAGTGTTTAAGGACTCGGGCTGAAAATATGTTCAGTAGGTCAAATAAGGACTTCTTTACAGCCATAACATGTAAAAAAAAAAAGAAAAAAGAAAAAAAAACCCTTAAAAAAACGTTTGTGGAACTTTCGGCTAGTAATGGGTTCAGAAGGGAAGTCAATGAGTATGTAGTGTTTAAGTTATTGTTTAAGGACTCTTGGGCTAAAAATACGTTCAGTGGGTCAAATATATGGACTATTGTATGGCTGATTTAATATCATCAGGAGTCTATGAGAATAAATAGCAAAAAAACTTTTCTGGACCCTTTGGCCAGAAGTATGTTCAGAACGTCAAATAAAGACTAAAGTATAGCTGACGTAACATAAGAAGGAGTCAATATGTAAGGATAGAAAGTCAATGTTCAAAGACTCTTTCATCAAAAATATGTTCAGTAGGACAATAAGGCATCTGTACAGCCAGAACATATAAAAAAAATGAATAAATAAAAAAAAAATAAAAAAACTTTTGTGGAACTTTTGGCTAGTAATGGAAATCAAAAGGGAAGTCAATGAGTATGTATAGTAAGTTAGTGTTTAAGGACTCTTGGGCCGAAAATATGTTCAGTAGGTCAAATAAGGACTTCTTTACAGCTATAACATGTAAAAAAAGAACAAAAAAAGAAAAAAAACCTTAAAAAACCTTAAAAAACCTTAAAAAACGTTTGTGGAACTTTCGGCCAGTAATGGGTTCAAAAGGGAAGTCAATGAGTATGTATAGTAAGTTAGTGTTTAAGGAGTCTTAGGCCAAAAATATGTTCAGTGGGACAAATATGGACTTCTGTATAGCCATAACAAGTTAAAAAAAATTTAAAAAAGCATTTTGGCTAGTAATGGAAATCACAAGGAAAGTCATTGAGTATGTATAGTAAGTTAGTGTTTAAGGACTCTTGGGCCGAAAATATGTTCAGTAGGTCAAATAAGGATTTTTTCAAATAAGGAAAATTTTTTTTAAAAACTTTTGTGGAACTTTTTGCTAGTAATGGAAATCAGAAGGGAAGTCAATAAGTAAGTTAGTGTTTAAGGACTCTTGTGCCGAAAATATGTTCAGTAGGTCAAATAAGGACTTCTTTACAGCCATAACGTTAAAAAAAAAAAAAAAATGTAAAAACATTTTGTGGAACTTTTTGCTAGTAATGGAAATCAGAAGGGAAGTCAATGAGTATGTAAAGTAAGTTAGTGTTTAAGGACTCTTGGGCCAAAAATACGTTCAGTGGGTCAAATATTGACTAATGTATGGCTGATTTAATATCAGAAGGAGTCTATGAGAATAAATAGTAAAAAAAACTTTTCTGGACCCAGAAATATGTTCAGAACGTCAAATAAAGACAAGACAAAGACAAAGACAAAGATAATGTATGGCCTGTTAATGCATGTTAAAAAAAACATTAAAAAAACTTTTGTGGAACTTTTGGCTAGTAATGGAAATCAGAAGGGAAGTCAATGAGTAAGTAAGTTAGTGTTTAAGGACTCTTGGGCCAAAAATACGTTCAGTGGGTCAGATATGGATCATTGTATGGCTGATTTAATATCAGAAGGAGTCTATGAGAATAAATAGTAAAAAAAAACTTTTCTAGACCCAGAAATATGTTCAGAACGTCAAATAAAGACTAATGTATGGCCGACGAAACATCAGAAAAAGTCAATATGTATGGATAGAAAGTTCAAAGACTCTTTCGTCAAAAATATGTTCAGTACTTCAAATATGGACTTCCTGTATAGCCATAAAATGTTAAAAAAAAAACTTTAAAAAAAACCTTAAAAAACCTTTTGTGGAACTTTTGGCTAGTAATGGAAATCAAAAGGGAAGTCAATAAGTATGTAAAGTAAGTTAGTGTTTAAGGGCTCATGGGCCAAAAATACGTTCAGTGGGTCAAATATGGACTATTGTATGGCTGATTTAATATCAGAAGGAGTCTATGAGAATACATAGAAAAAAAACGTTTCTGGATACAGAAATATGTTCTGAACGTTTGAATAAAGACTAATGTACGGCTGACGTAACATCAGAAAGAGTCAATATGTATGGATAGAAAGTCAATGTTCAAAGACTCTTTCATCAAAAATATGTTCAGTAGGACAAATAAGGACTTCTGTACAGCCAGAACATATAAGAAACAATAAAAAACTTTTAAAAAAAAATTTCTGGAACCTTTGGCTAGTAATGGAATTCAGAAGGGAAGTTAGTGTTCAAGGACTCTTAGGCCAAAAATATGTTCAGTGGGACAAATATGGACTTCCTGTACAGCCATAACAAGATAAAAAAAATAAAATAGAAAGTCAATGTTCAAAGACTCTTTCATCAAAAATATGTTCAGTAGGACAAATAAGGACTTCTGTACAGCCAGAACATATAAAAAAAATAAAAATAAAAAACTTAAAAAAAACTTTTGTGGAACTTTTGGCTAGTAATGGAAATCAGAAGGGAAATCAATGAGTATGTAAAGTAAGGTAGTGTTTAAGGACTCTTGAGCCAAACATATGTTCAGTAGGTCAAATAAGGACTTCCTGTACAGCCATAACATGCTAGAAAAATATTACCATGTTGTTAAAAAAAAATTTTTAAAACCTTTTTTGGAACTTTTGGCTAGTAATGGAAATCAGAAGGGAAGTCAATGAGTATGTATAGTAAGTTAGTGTTTAAGGACTCGGGCTGAAAATATGTTCAGTAGGTCAAATAAGGACTTCTTTACAGCCATAACATGTAAAAAAAAAAAAGAAAAAAGAAAAAAAAAACCTTAAAAAAACGTTTGTGGCACTTTCGGCTAGTAATGGGTTCAGAAGGGGTCAATGAGTATGTAGTGTTTAAGTTAGTGTTTAAGGACTCTTGGGCTAAAAATACGTTCAGTGGGTCAAATACATGGACTATTGTATGGCTGATTTAATATCATCAGGAGTCTATGAGAATAAATAGCAAAAAAACTTTTCTGGACCCTTTGGCCAGAAGTATGTTCAGAACGTCAAATAAAGACTAAAGTATAGCTGACGTAACATAAGAAGGAGTCAATATGTATGGATAGAAAGTCAATGTATGTATAGTAAGTTAGTGTTTAAGGACTCGGGCTGAAAATATGTTCAGTAGGTCAAATAAGGACTTCTTTACAGCCATAACGTTAAAAAAAAAAAAAAAATTTGTAAAAACCTTTTGTGGAACTTTTTGCTAGTAATGGAAATCAGAAGGGAAGTCAATGAGTATGTAAAGTAAGTTAGTGTTTAAGGACTCTTGGGCCAAAAATACGTTCAGTGGGTCAGATATGGACTATTGTATGGCTGATTTAATATCAGAAGGAGCCTATGAGAATAAATAGTAAAAAAAAACTTTTCTAGAACCAGAAATATGTTCAGAACATCAAATAAAGACAAGACAAAGACAAAGACAAAGATAATGTATGGCCTGTTAATGCATGTTAAAAAAAACATTAAAAAACCTTTTGTGGAACTTTTGGCTAGTAATGGAAATCAGAAGGAAAGTCAATGATTATGTATGTAAGTTAGTGTTTAAGGACTGTTAGGCCAAAAATATGTTCAGTGGGACAAATATGGACTTCTGTATAGCCATAACAAGTTAAAAAAAAAAAAAAAAAACCTTAAAATAAACTTTTGTTGAACTTTTTTATTAATGGAAATAACACAAGGGTAGTCAATAAGTATGTATAGTAAGTTAGTGTTTAAGGACTCTTGGGCCGAAAATATGTTCAGTAGGTCAAATAAGGACTTCTTTACAGCCATAACGTTAAAAAAAAATTTTTTTTAAAAAGCTTTTGTGGAACTTTTGGCTAGTAATGGAAATCAGAAGGGAAGTCAATGAGTAAGTAAGTTAGTGTTTAAGGACTCTTGGGCCAAAAATACGTTCAGTGGGTCAGATATGGACCATTGTATGGCTGATTTAATATCAGAAGGAGTCTATGAGAATAAATAGTAAAAAAAAACTTTTCTAGACCCAGAAATATGTTCAGAACGTCAAATAAAGACTAATGTATGGCCGACGAAACATCAGAAAAAGTCAATATGTATGGATAGAAAGTCAATGTTCAAAGACTCTTTCGTCAAAAATATGTTCAGTACTTCAAATATGGACTTCCTGTATAGCCATAAAATGTTAAAAAAAAAACTTTAAAAAAAACTTAAAAAACCTTTTGTGGAACTTTTGGTTAGTAATGGAAATCAAAAGGGAAGTCAATAAGTATGTAAAGTAAGTTAGTGTTTAAGGGCTCATGGGCCAAAAATACGTTCAGTGGGTCAAATATGGACTATTGTATGGCTGATTTAATATCAGAAGGAGTCTATGAGAATACATAGAAAAAAAACGTTTCTGGATACAGAAATATGTTCTGAACGTTTAAATAAAGACTAATGTATGGCTGACGTAACATCAGAAAAAGCCAATATGTATGGATAGAAAGTCAATGTTCAAAGACTCTTTCATCAAAAATATGTTCAGTAGGACAAATAAGGACTTCTGTACAGCCAGAACATATAAAAAACAATAAAAAACTTAAAAAAAAAAATTTCTGGAACTTTTGGCTAGTAATGGAAATCAATGAGTATGTAAAGTCAGTTAGTGTTTAAGGACTTTTGCGCCAAAAATATGTTCAGTAGTTCAAATATGGACTTCTGTACAGCCATAACAAGTTAAAAAAAAAATCCTTAAAAAGCCTTTTGTGAAACATTTGGCTAGTAATGGAAATCAGAAGGGAAGTCAATATGTACAGTAAGTTAGTGTTTAACGACTCTTGGGCCGAAAATATGTTCAGTAGGTCAAATAAGGACTTCTTTACAGCCACAACATGTGGAAAAAAAAAAAAAACCTTAAAAAAACGTTTGTGGAACTTTCAGCTAGTAATGGGTTCAGAAGGGAAGTTAGTGTTCAAGGACTCTTAGGCCAAAAATATGTTCAGTGGGACAAATATGGACTTCTGTGTAGTCATGTTAAAATAAAAAAAAAAAAATAAAAAACCTTTTGTAGAACTTTTGGCTAGTAATGGAAATCAGAAGGGAAGTCAATGAATATGTAAAGTAAGTTAGTGTTTAAAGTCTCTTGGGCCAAAAATACGTTCAGTGGGTCAAATATGGACTATTGTTTGGCTGATTTAATATCAGAAGGAGACTATGAGAATGAACAGAAAAAAAAACTTTTCTGGAAACAGAAATATGTTCAGAACGTCAAATAAAGACTAATGTATGGCTGACGAAACATAGAGAAAAAGTCAGTATGTATGGATAGAAAGTCAATGTTCAAAGACTCTTTCGTCAAAAATATGTTCAGTACATGGACGTCCTGTATAGCCATAATATGTTAAAAAAAAAAAAAAAAAAAAAACACCTTAAAAAACCTTTTGTGGAACTTTTGGCTAGTAATGGAAATCAGAAGGGAAGTCAATGAGTATGTAAAGTAAGTTAGTGTTTAAGGACTCTTGGGCCAAAAATATGTTCAGAACGTCAAATAAAGACTAATGTATGGCTGACGTAACATCAGAAAGAGTCAATATGTATGGATAGAAAGTCAATTTTCAAAGACTCTTTCGTCAAAAATATGTTCGTAAGTAATCGAAATCAGAGTATGTAAAGTTAGTTAGTGTTTAAGGACTCTTGGGCTAAAAATATTGTCAGTGGGCCAAATATATGGACTATTGTATGGCTGATTTAATATCATCAGGAATCTATGAGAATAAATAGCAAAAAAAGGTTTCTGGACCCTTTGGCCAGAAGTATGTTCAAAACGTCAAATAAAGACTAAAGTATGGCTGACGTAACAAAAGAAGGAGTCAATATGTATGGATAGAAAGTCAATGTTCAAAGACTCTTTCATCAGATATATGTTCAGTAGGACAAATAAGGACTTCTGTACAGCCAGAGCATGTAAAAAAAGAATAAAGAAAAAACTTTTGGCTAGTAATGGAAATCAGAAGTCAATATGTATAGTAAGTTAGTGTTTAACGACTCTTGGCCCGAAAATATGTTCAGTATGTCAAAGAAGGACTTCTTTACAGCCATAACGTAAAAAAAAGAAGAAAAAAAAAAAGGAAAAAAAACCTTAAAAAAATGTTTGTGGAACTTTCGGCTAAGTAATGGGTTCAGAAGGGAAGAGTATGTATAGTAAGTTAGTATTTAAGGACTCTTTGTCCAAAAATATGTTAAGTGGGACAAATATGGACTTCTGTATAGCCATAAGTTAAAAAAAAAAAAATAAAAAAAATAAAAAAAAACTTAAAAAACCTTTTGTGGAACTTTCGGCTAGTATATGGGTTCAGAACGGAATTCAATGAGTATGTAAAGTTAGTGTTTAAGGACTTTTGTGCCAAAAATATGTTCAGTAGGTCAAATATGGACTTCTGTACAGCTATAACAAGATAAAAACAAAACAAAAAAACCTTTTGTGGAACTTTTGGCTAGTAATTGGAATCAGAAGCAAAGTCAATGAGTATGAATATTTAATTTTCAAAGTCTTTGTTCTAAAATATGTTCAATTATGTTCTTCTGTACAGCCATAACATGTAAAAATAAAAATAAAAACATTAAAATAAAACGTTTTTTGGCCCGTCTTCGTCCAAAAATAGGAATCAGAGGGAAGTATGATCGAGAGCTCTTGGGCCAAAAATATGTTCAATAGGTCACATATGGACTACTTTATGGGTGATTCAATATCAGAAGGAGTCTATGAGAATAAGTAGCAAAAAAAAAATGTGTATAGAAAGTTAATGTTTGAAGACTCTTCGGCCAGAAAGATGTTACATGTGTCATAATGGATAATGTTCTGGCTGATTTAATATGTTATCAATCAAATATAGAAATTTCATGATCAAGGGCTCTTGGGCCAGTAATATGTTCAATAGGTCAAATACGGACTAAATATAATATAATATATGTTGTTGCAGTGCATTGCATGCAAGAACTAACTTGTGTATTAAAGAGATAAAAAACATATTTGATTTCGCATTGTATTGCACGATCTAATGCTTTGAAGAGATAAGCGCTTTTGCATTGCAATACATACAATTGTATTGCAACTCGTTGGAAGAGATAACTGATGCATCGAAGAGGTAAATGCTTTTGCACTGGAATGCGTAAAAAACTCATGCATTGAAAAACATAAGTGCTTTTGAATTACACTACACAAGAAAGCGAGCATTGAAAGACAAGTGCTTTTGCACTACAATGCATAGAGAATATAAAGTATTTTATGCATATAAAGTACTCGTGTATTGAAGAGATTAGTGCTTTTCTATTGCATTGCATACAAGAACTCGTTTTGCTTTGAAGAGATAAGTGCTGTTTTGCATTGCAATGCATATAAGATCTCGATGTGCAATGAAGATATTAGTGCGTTCGCGGTGCATTGCATACAAGTACTCGCTGTGCATTGATAAGTGCGTTTGAATTGCATACTAGAACTCGTTGTGCATTGAGAAATTAGTGCTTTTGCATTGCATTGCATACTAGAACTCGTTGTGCATTGAAGCTATTAGTGCGTTTGCGGTGCATTACATTGCAGACAAGAACTCGTTGTGTATTGAAGGGATAGGTGCTGTTGCATTGCAATGCATATAAGAACTCGTGCATTGAAGATATTAGTGCTTTTAAATTGCATTGCATACAATAACTCGTTGTGCATTAAAGAGACAAGTGCTTTTACATTGCATTCAAGAAGTCGTTGTGCATTGAAGAGATTAGTGCTGTTGCATTGCAATGCATACAAAACTCGATGTGCTTTGAAGAAATTAGTGCTTTTGCATTGCAATGCATACAAAACTCGTTGTGCATTGAAGAGATAAATCCTATTGCATTGCAATGCATACAAAACTCGATGTGCTTTGAAGAGATTAGTGCTGTTGCATTGCAATGCATACAAAACTCGATGTGCTTTGAAGAGATTAGTGCTTTTGCGTTATACAATGCACACAAGAACTCGCTTGTGCATTGAAGATATTAGTGCTCTTGCGGTGCATTGCATTGCAGACAAGAACTCGTTGTGTATTGAAGGGACAGGTGCTGTTGCATTGCAATGCATATAAGAACTCGTTGTGCATTGAAGAGATTAGTGCGTTTAAATTGCATTGAATTCAAGAACTCGTGCATTGAAGAGGTTTTGTACTTTTGCATTGCAATGCTTACAAAAACGTGTGCATTGAAGAGATAAGTGCGTTTGCATTGCATTGCATATTAGAACTCATTATGCATTGAAGAAATTAGTGCTTTTGTATTGCAATACTTACAAAACTCGTTGTGCATTGAAGAGATTACTGCGTATAAAATGCATTGCATTCAAGAACTCGTTGTGCATTGAAGAGATTAGTGCTTTTGCATTGCATTAAATACAAAAACTTGTTGTGCATTGAAGAGATTAGTGCTTTTGCATTGCATTGCGTACAATAAATCGTTGTGCATTGAAGAGACGTGCTTTTGCATTGCATTCAAAAACTCGTGCATTGAAGAGAAAATTGCTTTTGCGTTACAATGCATACAAGAACTCGTTGTGCATTGAAGAGATAAGAACGTTTACAGTGCGTTGCATACAAAACTCGTTTGCACTGAAGAGATAAGTCCTGTTGCATTGCAATGCATATAAGAACTCGTTGTGTATTTAAGAGATTAGTGCTTTTGCATTACAATGCATACAAAAACTTGTTGTGCATTGAAGCGATAAGTGTGTGTTGCATTGCAAAGCATTGAAGATTAGTGCTGTTACATTGCATTGTATACGAGAACTTGTGGTGCAATGAAGACATAAGTGATGTTGCATTGCAATGCATCTAAGAACTCGTTGTGTATTGAAAAAATTAGTGCGTTTACATTGCATTGCATACAATATCTCGCTGTGCATTGAAGAGATAATTGCTTTTTCGTTACAATGTATATAATAATCTTTGTGCATTGAATAGATTTAGTGCTTTTGCATTACACTGCATACAAAACTCGTTGTCCATTGAAGAGATTAGATCGTTTGCATTGCATACAATAACTCGTTTCTTGAAGATATAAGTCCTTTTGCTTTACAATGCGTATAATAATCTTTGTGTATTGAAGATATTAGTGCTTTTGCATTACAATGCATACCAGAACTTAATGTGCATTGAAGATATTAGTGCGTTTAAATTGCATTGCATTCAAGAACTCGTGCATTGAAGAGATTAGTGCTTTTGCATTTCAATGCTTACAAAAACTTGTGCATTGAAGAGATAAGAGCGATTGCATTGCATTGCATATTAGAACTCGTAGTGCATTGAAGAAATTAGTGCTTTTGCATTACAATGCATATACGAAATCTTAGGTTTTGACGAGATTAGTGCTTTTGCATTGCATTAAATACAAAAACTTGTTGTGCATTGAAGAGATAAGTGCGTTTGCATTGCATTGCATATTAGAACTCGCAGTGCATTGAAGAAATTAGTGCTTTTGCATTACAATGCATATACGAAATCTTAGGTTTTGACGAGATTAGTGCTTTTGCATTGCAATAAATACAAAAACTTGTGCATTGAAGAGATAAGTGCGTTTGCATTGCATTGCATATTAGAACTCGTAGTCTATTGAAGAAATTAGTGCTTTTGCATTGCATTGAGAACTCGTAGTGTATTGAAGAAATGAGTGCTTTTGCATTACAATGCATACAAAAACTTGTTGTGCATTGAAGAGATAAGTGCGTTTGCTTTGCATTGCATACAAAAACTTGTTGTGCATTGAAGAGATAAGTGCGTTTGCTTTGCATTGCATATTAGAACTCGTTGTGCATTGAAGAATGTAGTGCTTTTGCATTGCAATGCTTACAAAACTCGTTGTGCATTGAAGAGATTAGTGCGTTTGCATTACAATGCATATATGAACTTGTTGTGCATTGAAGATTAGTGCTGTTACATTGCATTGTATACAAGAACTCATTGTGCAATGAAGCCATAAGTGCTGTTGTATTGCAATGCATATATGAACTCGTGCAGTGAAGAGATAAGTGCTGTTGCATTGCAGTGCATCTAAGAACTCGTTGTGTATTGAAAAAATTAGTGCTTTTACATTGCATTGCATACAATAACTCGTTGTGCATTGAAGAGATTAGTGCTTTTGCATTGCATTGCATACAACACTCGTTTGCACTGAAGAGATTAGTGCTTTTGCATCGCAATGCATACAAAACTCGTGAACTTAAGAGATAAGTCCTGTTGCATTGCAATGCATATAAGAACTCGTGTATTTAAGAGATTAGTGCGTTTAAATTGCATTGCATTCAAGATCTCGTTGTGCATTGAAGAGAAAAGCGCGTTTGCATTGCATTGCATACTAGAACTCGTTGTGCAATGAAGAGAAAAGTGCGTTTGCATTGCGTTGCATACTAGAACTCGTTGTGCATTGAGAAATTAGTGCTTTTGCATTGCAATGCATATAAGAACTCGTGTATTTAAGATATTAGTGCGTTTAAATTGCATTGCATTCAAGATCTCGTTGTGCATTGAAGAGATTAGTGCTTTTGCATTACAGTTGCATATACGAAATCTTTGTGTTTTGACGAGATTAGTGCTTTTGCATTGCATTGCATACAAAAACTTGTTGTGCATTCATTGAAGAAATTAGTGCTTTTGCATTGCAATGCTTACAAAACTCGTGCATTGAAGCGATAAGTGCTGTTGCATTGCAATGCATATAAGAACTTGTTGTGCATTGAAGATTAGTGCTGTTACATTGCATTCGTATACGATAACTCGTTGTGCAATAAAGACATAAGTGCTGTTCCATTGCAATGCATCTAAGAACTCGTTGTGTATTGAAAAAATTAGTGCGTTTACATTGCATTTGCATACAATATCTCGTTGTGCATTGAAGAGATAATTGCTTTTGCGTTACAATGCATATAATCTTTTGTGCATTGAAGAGATTAGTGCTTTTGCATTGCATTGCATACAACACTCGTTTGCACTGAAAAGATTAGTGCTTTTGCATCGCAATGCATACAAAACTCGTTGTGAATTTAAGAGATAAGTCCTGTTGCATTGCAATGCATATAAGAACTCGTGTATTTAAGAGATTAGTGCGTTTAAATTGCATTGCATTCAAGATCTCGTTGTGCAATGAAGAGAAAAGTGCGTTTGCATTGCATTGCATACTAGAACTCTTTGTGCATTGAGAAATTAGTGCTTTTGCATTGCAATGCATACAAAACTCGTTGTGCATTGAAGATAGAGCGTTTGTGGTGCATTCAGACAAGAACTCATTGTGAATTAACGAAATAAGTGGTTTTACATTACAATGCGTACAAAACTCATTGTGCATCGAAGAGATTGCATTGCATTTGCATTGCATTTGCATTGCATTGCATACAATAACTCGTTCATTGAAGAGATAAGTGCTTTTGTATTACAATGCATATAATAACTCGTTGTGCATTGAAGAGATAAGTGTTGTTGCATTGCAATGCTTACAAGAACTCGCTGTGCACTGAAGAGATAAGTGCTTTTGCATTGCATACAAGAACTTCTTGTGCATTGTGTTTTTGCAATAGTAAGTGCATATAAACATCATTTGTAGGTATTATCGCCAAGTATATCTCTATTATCTCTAATGTGTCATCTCTATGTTATTCTTCAATATTCCTCGGATAAAGTTATGTCGTGTATGCAATGCACTGCTATATATCTCCTCAATGCACCTCGGAATGAGAAGTCTTGCCAGGAGTAATCCATAATGCCGGAAAGTAAATAATTATGGCCTGTTGAACGTCTTTCTCGCCGACGAATCCTCAAACATTAAATTTCTTATATATTCCCTTTGACTCCACCATGTTAAATCAGCCAGAAAGTAGTACATTATGAACTATTGAACATCTTTCTGGCCGAATAGTCCTCAAATATTAAGCTACTATATATACTTCTATTACATCAAGCCATACAGAAGACCATAACTGACAATTAACATCAAGCAGAAAGAAAGTCCATTTGTATGTATGGTAAGTTAATTTTCAAGGACTAATCTGTCAAAAATTTGTCAAGTAGGTTAATTGTGGTCTTCTGTACAGCCATAATGTTCAAAAAAAAAAAATTCAAAGCTTAAAAAACCTTTTGTGGAACTTTTGGATAGTAATTGGAATCAGAAGGGAAGTCAATGAGTATGGATAGACAATTACTTTTTAAGGACTCTTGGGCCAAAAATATCTTCAGTAGGTCAAATATGGACTTCTGAACAGCCATAACATGTTAAACAAATATTTAAAAACCTTTTGTTGAACTTTTGGCTAGTAATTAGAATCAGAAGGGAAGTCAATGAGTATGGATAGAAAATTAGTGTTTAAGGACTCTTGGGCCAAAAATATCTTCAGTAGGTCAAATATGTTCAGAACTTCAAATAAAGACTAACGTATGGCTGACTTACTATAATAAGGAGTCGATATGTATGGATAGAAAGTCAATGTTCAAAGACTCTTTTATCAAAAATATGTTCATTAGGACAAATAAGGACTTCTGTACAGCCAGAACATATGAAAAAAAAAAACTATTGTGGAATTTTTGGCTAGTAATTTGAATCAGAAGCGATGTCAATGAGTATGTATAGGAAGTTAGTGTTTAAGGACTCTTGGGCCAACAATATGTTCACTGGGATAAATATGGACTTCCTGTACAGCTATAACATGTTAAAAGAAAAAAAATTTTAAAACCTTTTGTGGAACTTTTGGCTAGTAATGGAAATCAGAAGGAAATTCAATGAGTATGTATAGTAAGTTATTGTTTAAGGACTCTTGGGCCGAAAATATGCTCAGTAGGTCAAATAAGGACTTCTTTACAGCCATAACTTGTAAAAAGAAAAAAAAAAAACTTAAAAAAACGTTTGTGGAACTTTCGGCAAGTAATGGGTTCAGAAGGGAAGTCAATGAGTATGTAAAGAAAGTTAGTGTTTGAGGACTTTTGTGCCAAAAATATGTTCAGTAGGTCAAATATGGACTTCTGTACAGCCATAACAAGATAAAAAAAAAAAAAAAAAAAACCTTAAAAAACCTTAAAAAACCTTTTGTGGAACTTTTGGCTAGTAATGGAAATCACTGAGTATGGACAGAAAATTAGTGTTTAAGGACTCTTGGGCCAAAAATATCTTCAGTAGGTCAAATATGTTCAGAACTTCAAATAAAGACTAACGTATGGCTGACTTACCATAAGAAGGAGTCGATATGTATTGATAGAAAGTCAATGTTCAAAGACTCTTTTATCAAAAATATGTTCATTAGGACAAATAAGGACTTCTGTACAGCCAGAACATATGAAAAAAATAAACCTTAAAAAAAACTGTTGTGGAATTTTTGGCTAGTAATTTGAATCAGAAGGGATGTCAGTGAGTATGTATAGTAAGTTATTGTTTAAGGACTCTTGGGCCGAAAATATCTTCAGTAGGTCAAATAAGGACTTCTTTACAGCCATAACATGTAAAAAAAAAAAAAAAAAACCTTAAAAAACCTCAAAAAACCTTTTGTGGAACTTTCAGCTAGTAATGGAAATCAGAAGGGAAGTCAATGAGTATATATAGAAAGTTAGTGTTTAAGGACTCTTGGGCCGAAAATTTGTTTACTGGGACAAATATGGGCTTCCTGTACAGCCATAACATGTTAAAAATATATTTTTTTAAACCTTTAGTGGAACTTTTGGCATTTAATGGAAATCAGAAAAGAAGTCGAGTATGTATAGTAAGTTAGTGTTTAAGGACTCTTGGCCAAAATATGGTCCGTAGGTCAAATATGGACATCCTGTACAGCCATAACGTAAAAAAAAAAAAAAAAAAAACCTTAAAAAAATCTTTTATGGAAATTTTGGCTAGTAATGGAAATCAGAAGGGAAGTCAATGAGTATGTATAGTAAGTTAGTGTTTAAGGACTCTTGGGCCAAAAATATGTTCAGTAGTTCAAATATGGACTTCCTGTACAGCCATAACATGTTAAAAAAAATTGTTTTAAAAATTTTTTTGGGAACTTTAGTGTAGTAATGGAAATCAGAAGGGAAGTCAATGAGTATATATAGTAAGTTAGTGTTTAAGGACTCTTGGCCCAAAAATATGTTTACTGGAACAAATATGGACTTCTGTATGGCTAATTTAATATCAGAAGGAGTCTATGAGAATAAATGGCAAAAAACCTTTTCTGGACCCTTTGGCCAGAAGTATGTTCAGAACTTCAAATAAAGACTAACGTATGGCTGACTTACCATAAGAAGGAGTCGATATGTATTGATAGAAAGTCAATGTTCAAAGACTCTTTTATCAAAAATGTTCATTACGACAAATAAGAACTTCTGTACAGCCAGAACATATGAAAAAAAAAACCTTAAAAAAAAACTTTTGTGGAATTTTTGGCTAGTAATTTTAATCAGAAGGGATGTCAATGAGTATGTATAGTAAGTTAGAGTTTAAGAACTCTTGGGCCAAAAATATGTTCAATAGCTCAAAAATGGACTTCCTGTACAGGCGTAACATGTTAAAAAAATGTCTTTTTAAAAACCTTTTGTGGAACTTTTGGCTAGTAATGGAAATCAGAAGGGAAGTCAATAAGTATGTAAAGTAAGTTAGTGTTTAAGGACCCATGGGCCAAAAATACGTTCAGTGGGTCAAATATGGACTATTGTATGGCTGATTTAATATCAGAAGGAGTCTATGAGAATACATAGAAAAAAAACGTTTCTGGATACAGAAATATGTTCTGAACGTTTAAATAAAGACTAATGTATGGCTGACGTAACATCAGAAAGAATCCATATGTATGGATAGAAAGTCAATGTTCAAAGACTCTTTCATCAAAAATATGTTCAGTAGGACAAATAAGGACTTCTGTAGAGCCAGAACAATAAAACAATATATAGATATAAAAAACAATAAAAATTAAAAAAAAAACTTTTGTGGATCTTTTGGCTAGTAATGGAATTCAGAAGCGAAGTCAATGAGTATGTAAAGTCAGTTAATGTTTAAGGACTTTTGCGCCAAAAATATGTTCAGTAGTTAAAATATGGACTTCCTGTACAGCAATAACATCCTAAAAAAAAATTATCATGTTGTTAAATTTTTTTTTAATGGGTTCAGAAGGGAATTTACTGTTCAAGGACTCTTAGGCCAAAAATATGTTCAGTGGGACAAATATGGACTTCTGTATAGCCATAAGTTAAAAAAAAAAACTTAAAAAAAACTTTTATGGAACTTTTGGCTAGTAATGGAAATCAGAAGGGAAGTCAATGAGTATGTAAAGTCAGTTAGTGTTTAAGGACTTTTGCGCCAAAAATATGTTCAGTAGGTCAAATAAAGACTTCTGTATATCCAGAACATATAAAAAAATAATTAAAAAAAAAAAAAAAACCTTTTGTGGAACTTTTGTCTAGTAATGGAAATCAGAAGGGAAGTCAATATGTATATGTCAGTGTTTAACGACTCTTGGGCCGAAAATATTTTCAGTAGGTCAAATAAGGACTTCTTTACAGCCACAACATGTAAAAAAAAAAAAAAAAGCCTAAAAAAACTTTTGTGGAACTTTTGGCTAGTAATCGAAATCAGAAGGGAAGTCAATGAGTATGTATAATAAGTTAGTGTTTAAGGACTCTTGGGCCAAAAATATGTTCAGTAGTTCAGATATGGACTTCCTGTACAGCCATAACATGTTAAAAAAAAATTGTTTTAAAAATCTTTTGGGGAACTTTAGTCTAGTAATGGAAATCAAAAATGAAGTCGAGTACGTAAGTTTAAGGACTCTTGGCCAAAATGTGGTCCGTAGGTCAAATATGGACTTCTGTACAGCCATAACGTAAAAAAAAAAAAAAATAAACCCTTAAAAAAACCTTTGTGGAACTTTCGGCAAGTAATTGGTTCAGAAGGGACGTCAATGAGTATGTAAAGAAAGTTAGTGTTTGAGGACTTTTGCACAAAAAATACGTTCAGTAGGTCAAATATGGACTTCTGTACAGCCATAACAAGATAAAAAAAAAAAAAAAAAAAACCTTAAAAAACCTTAAAAAACCTTTTGTGGAACTTTAGGGTAGTAATGGAAGTCAGAAGGGAAGTCAATGAGTATGGATAGAAAATTAGTGTTTAAGGACTCTTGGGCCAAAAATATGTTCAGTAGTTCAAATATAGACTTCCTGTACAGCCATAACATGTTAAAAAAAATTGTTTTAAAAATCTTTTGGGGAACTTTAGTCTAGTAATGGAAATCAGAAGGGAAGTCAATGAGTATATATAGTAAGTTAGTGTTTAAGGACTCTTGGCCAAAAATATGTTTACTGGGACAAATATGGACTTCCTGTACAGCCATAACATGTTAAAAATATATTTTTTTAAACCTTTAGTGGAACTTTTGGCAATTAATGGAAATCAGAAAAGAAGTCGAGTATGTATAGTAAGTTAGTGTTTAAGGACTCTTGGCCAAAATGTGGTCCGTAGGTCAAATATGGACTTCTGTACAGCCATAACGTAAAAAAAAAAAAAAAAAAAAAACCCGTTAAAAAAAACTTTTATGGAAATTTTGGCTAGTAATGGAAATCAGAAGGGAAGTCAATGAGTATGTATAGTAAGTTAGTGTTTAAGGACTCTTGGGGCCAAAAATATATTCAGTGGGTCAAATATATGGACTACTGTATGGCTGATTTAATATCAGAAGGAGTCTATGAGAATAAATGGCAAAAAAATGGCATAAATGGCAAAAAAACTTTTCTGGACCCTTTGGCCAGAAGTATGTTCAGAACTTCAAATAAAGACTAACGTATGGCTGACTTACCATAAGGAGTCGATATGTATGGATAGAAAGTCAATGTTCAAAGACTCTTTTATCAAAAATATGTTAATTAGGACAAATAAGGACTTCTGTACAGCCAGATCATATGAAAAAAAAAACCTTAAAAAAAAACTTTTGTGGAATTTTTGGCTAGTAATTTGAATCAGAAGGGATGTCAATGAGTATGTATAGTAAGTTATTGTTTAAGGACTCTTGGGCCGAAAATATGTTCAGTAGTTCAAATAAGGACTTCTTTACAGCCAGAACATATTAAAAAAAAAAACTTTTGTGGAATTTTTGGCTAGTAATTTGAATCAGAAGGGTTGTCAATGAGTATGTATAGTAAGTTAGAGTTTAAGGACTCTTGGGCCAAAAATATGTTCAATAGCTCAAAAATGGACTTCCTGTACAGGCGTAACGTTAAAAAAAATTTTTTTTAAAAACCTTTTGTGGAACTTTTGGCTAGTAATGGAAATCAGAAGGAAATTCAATGAGTATGTATAGTAAGTTATTGTTTAAGGACTCTTGGGCCGAAAATATGTTCAGTAGGTCAAATAAGGACTTCTGTACAGCCATAACAAGATAAAAAAGAAAAAACTTAAAAAAACGTTTGTGGAACTTTCGGCAAGTAATGGGTTCAGAAGGGAAGTCAATGAGTATGTAAAGAAAGTTAGTGTTTGAGGACTTTTGTGCCAAAAATATGTTCAGTAGGTCAAATATGGACTTCTGTACAGCCATAACAAGATAAAAAAGAAAAAAAGAAAAAAAACCTTAAAAAACCTTTTGTGGAACTTTCGGCTAGTAATGCAGAAGAGGTCAATGAGTATGAATATAAAATTAGTTTAAGGATTCTTGGGCCGAAAATATGTTCAGTAGGTCAAATATGGACTTTTGTATGGCTAATTTAATATCAGAAGGAGTCTATGAGAATAAATGGCAAAAAACCTTTTCTGGACCCTTTGGCCAGAAGTATGTTCAGAACTTCAAATAAAGACTAACGTACGGCTGACTTACCATAAGAAGGAGTCGATATGTATTGATAGAAAGTCAATGTTCAAAGACTCTTTTATCAAAAATATGTTCATTAGGACAAATAAGGACTTCTGTACAGCCAGAACACATGAAAAAAAAAAAACCTTAAAAAAAACCTTTTGTGGAATTTTTGGCTAGTAATGGAAATCAGAAGGGATGTCAATGAGTATGTATAGTAAGTTATTGTTTAAGGACTCTTGGGCCGAAAATATGTTCAGTAGGTCAAATAAGGACTTCTTGTACAGCCATAACATATTAAAAATATATTTTTTTAAACCTTTAGTGGAACTTTTGGCAATTAATGGAAATCAGAAAAGAAGTCGAGTATGTATAGTAAGTTAGTGTTTAAGGACTCTTGGCCAAAATGTGGTCCGTAGGTCAAATATGGACTTCTGTACAGCCATAAAGTAAAAAAAAAAAAAAAACCTTACAAAAAACTTTTATGGAAATTTTGGCTAGTAATGGAAATCAGAAGGGAAGTCAATGAGTATATATAGTAAGTTAGTGTTTAAGGACTCTTGGGGCCAAAAATATATTCACTGGGTCAAATATATGGACTACTGTATGGCTGATTTAATATCAGAAGGAGTCTATGAGAAATAATAGAACAAAAAAAAATGTCTGTACCCTTTGGCCAGAAGTATGTTCAGAACTTCAAATAAAGACTACTGTATGTCTGACGTAACAAAAGGAGTCAATATGTATGGATAGAAAGTCAATGTTCAAAGATTCTTTCATCAAAAATATGTTCAGTTAGGACAAATAAGGACTTCTGTACAGCCAGAACGTATAAAAAATAAATAAATAAATAAATAAAAACCTTAAAAAAAATTTTTTGGAAACTTTTGGCTAGTAATGGAAATCAGACGGTAATGAGTTCAGAAGGGAAGTCAATGAGTAATGGAAATCAGACGGTAATGAGTTCAGAAGGGAAGTCAATGAGTAATGGAAATCAGACGGTAATGAGTTCAGAAGGGAAGTCAATGAGTAATGGAAATCAGACGGTAATGAGTTCAGAAGGGAAGTCAATGAGTAATGGAAATCAGACGGTAATGAGTTCAGAAGGGAAGTCAATGAGTATGGACAGAAAATTAGTGTTTAAGGACTCTTGGGCCAAAAATATCTTCAGTAGGTCAAATATGGACTTCTGTACAGCCATAACAAGATAAAAAAGAAAAAAAGGAAAAAAAACCTTAAAAAACCTTCTGTGGAACTTTCGGCTAGTAATGGAAATCAGAAGGGAAGTCAATGAGTATGGATATAAAATTAGAGTTTAAGGACTCTTGGGCCAAAAATATCTTCAGTAGGTCAAATATGGACTTCTGAACAGCCATAACATGTTAAACAAATATTTAAAAACCTTTTGTTGAACTTTTGGCTAGTAATTGGAATCAGAAGGGAAGTCATGTATAGTAAGTTAGTGTTTAAGGACTCTTGGGCCAAAAATATCTTCAGTAGGTCAAATATGGACTTCTGTATGGCTAATTTAATCAGAAGGAGTCTATGAGAATAAATGGCAAAAAAACTTTTCTGGACCCTTTGGCCAGAAGTATGTTCAGAACAAAGACTAACGTATGGCTGACTTACCATAAGAAGGAGTCGATATGTATTGATAGAAAGTCAGTGTTCAAAGACTCTTTTATCAAAAATATGTTCATTAGGACAAATAAGGACTTCTGTACAGCCAGAACATATGAAAAAAAACCTTAAAAAAAAACTTTTGTGGAATTTTTGGCTAGTAATTTGAATCAGAAGGGAATGAGTATGTATAGTAAAGTTAGTGTTTAAGGACTCTTGGGCCGAAAATATGTTCAGTAGGTCAAATATGGACTTCCTGTACAGCCATAACATGTTAAAAAAAATTGTTTTAAAAATCTTTTGTGGAACTTTAGTCTAGTAATGGAAATCAGAAGGGAAGTCAATGAGTATATATAGTAAGTTAGTGTTTAAGGACTCTTGGCCAAAATATGTTCCGTAGGTCAAATATCTGTACAGCCATAACGTTAAAAAAAAAAAAAAACAATTAAAAAAAACTTTTATGGAAATTTTGGCTAGTAATGGAAATCAGAAGGGAAGTCAATGAGTATGTATAGTAAGTTAGTGTTTAAGGACTCTTGGGCCGAAAATATGTTCAGTAGGACAAATAAGGACTTCTTTACAGCCATAACATATAAAAAAAATAAAAATAAAAATAAAAAACTTAAAAAAAACTTTTGTGGAACTTTCAGCTAGTAATGGGTTCAGAAGGGAAGTCAATGAGTATGTAAAGTAAGTTAGTGTTTAGGACTCTTGGGCCAAACATACGTTCAGTGGGTCAAATATGGACTGTATGGCTGAAAGTATGGCTGATTTAATATCAGAAGGAGTCAATATGTATGGATAGAAAATCAATGTTCAAAGATTCTTTCTCAAAAACATGTTCAGTAGCTCAAATATGGACTTCCTGTACAGCCATAATATGTTTAAAAAAAAATTAAAAAAAACCTTAAAAAACTTTTTGTGGAACTTTTGGCTAGTAATTTGAATCAGAAGGGAAGTCAATGAGTATGTTAGTGTTTAAGGACTCTTAGGCCAAAAATATGTTCAGTGGGACAAATATGGACTTCTGTACAACCATAACAAGTTAAAAAACAAAACAAAAAAAACCTTAAAAAACGTTTGTGGAACTTTCGGCTAGTAATGGGTTCAGAAGGGAAGTCAATGAGTATGTATAGTAAGTTACATACTCATGGTTTACATACTAGTGTTACATATTCAGAGTTTAAGGCCAAAAATATGTTCAGCGGGACAAATATGGACTTCTGTACAACCATAACAACTTAAAAAAAAAAAAAAAACCTTATGGATAGAAAATCAATGTTCAAAGATTCTTTCTCAAAAACATGTTCAGTAGCTCAAATATGGACTTCCTGTACAGCCATAATATGTTTAAAAAAAAATAAAAAAAAACCTTAAAAAACTTTTTGTGGAACTTTTGGCTAGTAATGGACTGTATGGCTGAAAGTGGTCAATGAGTATATAAAGTAAGTTAGTGTTTAAGGACTCTTGGGACGAAAATATGTTCAGTGGGTCAAATAAGGACTTCTTTACAGCCATAACATGAAAAAAAAAATGAAAAAAAAAAAGAGATTAGTGCTTTGTTGCATTGCAAACTACTCGTTTTGCATTGAAGAGATAAGTGCTGTTGCATTGCAATGCATATAAGAACTGGTGCATTGAAGATATTAGTGTGTTTAAATTGCATTGCAATTTAATGCACTCGTTGCGCATTAAAGAGACAAGTGCTTTTGCATTGCATTGTATTCAAGAAGTCGTTGTGCATTGAAGAGATTAGTGCTGTTTGCATTGCAATGCATATACGAACTTGTTGTACATTGATGAAATTAGTGCTTTTGAATTGCAATGCATACAAAACTCGTTGTGCATTGAAGAAATTAGAGCTTTTGAATTGCAATGCATCCAAAACTCGTTGTGCATTGAAGAAATTAGTGTTTTTGCGTTACAATGCATACAAGAACTCATTGTGCATTGAAGAAATTAGTGCTTTTGCATTGCAATGCTTACAAAACTCGTTGTGCATTGAAGAGATTACTGCGTATAAATTGCATTGCATTCAAGATCGTTGTGCATTGAAGAGATTAGTGCTTTTGCATTACAATGCATATACGAAATCTTAGGTTTTGACGAGATTAGTGCTTTTCCATTGCATTAAATACATAAACTTGTTGTGCATTGAAGAGATAAGTGCGTTTGTATTGCATTGCCTATTAGAACTCGTAGTGCATTGAAGAAATTAGTGCTTTTGCATTGTAATGCTTACAAAACTCGTTATGCATTGAAGAGATTAGTGCGTTTGCATTGCATTGCATAAAATAACTCGTTGTGCATTGAAGCGATAAGTGCTGTTGCATTGCAATGCTTACAGAACTCGTTGCATTGTATTAAATACAAAAACTCGTTGTGCATTAAAGAGATAAGTCCTGTTGCATTGCATTGCATATTAGAACTCGTTGTGCATTGAAGAACTTAGTGCTTTTGCATTGCAATTTTTACAAAACTCGTTGTGCATTGAAGAGATTAGTGCGTTTGCATTGCATTGCATAAAATAACTCGTTGTGCATTGAAGAAATTAGTGCTTTTGCATTGCAATGCTTACAAAACTCGTTGTGCATTGAAGAGATTAGTGCGTTTGCATTGCATTGCATAAAATAACTCGTTGTGCATTGAAGCGATAAGTGCTGTTGCATTGCAATGCTTACAGAACTCGTTGCATTGCATTAAATACAAAAACTTGTTGTGCATTGAAGAGATAAGTGCGTTTGCATTGCATATTAGAACTCGCTGTGCATTGAAGAAATTAGTGCTTTTGCATTGCAATGCTTACAAAACTCGTTGTGCATTGAAGAGATTAGTGCGTTTGCATTGCATTGCATAAATTAACTCGTTGTGCATTGAAGAAATTAGTGCTTTTGCATTGCAATGCTTACAAAACTCGTTGTGCATTGAAGAGATTAGTGCGTTTGCATTGCATTGCATAAAATAACTCGTTGTGCATTGAAGAAATTAGTGCTTTTGCATTGCAATGCTTACAAAACTCGTTGTGCATTGAAGAGATTAGTGCGTTTGCATTGCATTGCATAAAATAACTCGTTGTGCATTGAAGCGATAAGTGCTGTTGCATTGCAATGCTTACAGAACTCGTTGCATTGCATTAAATACAAAAACTTGTTGTGCATTGAAGAGATAAGTGCGTTTGCATTGCATATTAGAACTCGTTGTGCATTGAAGAGATAAGTCCTTCATTGCATATTAGAACTCGTTGTGGATTGAAGAAATTAGTGCTTTTGCATTGCAATGCTTACAAAACTCGTTGTGCATTGAAGAGATTAGTGCGTTTGCATTGCATAAATTAACTCGTTGTGCATTGAAGAAATTAGTGCTTTTGCATTGCAATGCATACAAAACTTGTTGTGCTCGAAGTGCGTTCGAAGAGACAAGTGCTTTTGCATTGCATTCAAAAACTCTGCATTGAAGAAAAAATTGCTTTTGCGTTACAATGCATACAAGAAATCTTTGTGTTTTGACGATATTAGTGCTTTTGCATTGCATTGCATACAAAAACTTGTTGCGCATTGAAGAGATAAGTGCGTTTGCATTGCAATGCTTACTAGAACTCGTTCATTGAAGGATAAGTGCTTTTGCATTACAATGCATATAAGAACTCGTTGTGCATTGAAGATATTAGTGCGTTTGCAGTGCATTCCATACAAGAACTCGTTGTGCATTAAAGAGATAATTACAATATATGTAAGAACTCGTTTATGATTGAAAGGATTAGTGCTTTGCATACCAGAACTCGTTGTGGATTGAAGCGATTAGTGCTTTTGCATTGCAATGCGTACAAAACTCGTTGTGCATTGAAGAGATAAGTGCTTTTGCACTGCATTGCATTCAAGAACTCGTGCATGTAAGAGATTAGTGCGTTTGCATTGCATTGCATAAAAGAACTCGTTATGCATTGATTAGATTAGTGCTCTTGCATTTCAATGCATACAAGAACTCAGTGTGCATTGAAGAGAAAATTGCTTTTGCATTATAATGCATACTAGAACTCATTGCATATTGAAGAGATTAGTGCGTTTGCATTGCATACAATAACTGTTTTTGCATTGAAGAGATAAGTGCGTTTGCATTGCAACGCACACAAAACTCCTTGTGCTTGAAGAGATTAGTGCGTTAGCACTGTATTGCATACAATAACTCGTGCATTGAAGAGATTAGTGCATTGCATACGAGAACTCGTTTTACATTGAAGAGATAAGTGATGTTGTATTGCAGTGCATACAATAACTCGTTTTGCATTGAATATATTAGTGCTTTTGCATTGCAATGTGTACAAATTCGTTGTGCTTGAAGAGATTAGTGCGTTTGCATTGCATTTGCATACAATAACTCGTTTTGCATTGAAGAGAGAAATGCGTTTGCATTGCACTGCATAAAAGAACTCGTTGTGCATTGAAGAGATTAAGTGCATTGCATACAAGAACTCGTTGTGTATTGACGAGATTAGTGCTTTTGCATTTACAATGCATATACGAAATCTTTGTGTATTAGTGCTTTTACATTGCATACAAGAGCTCGTTTTGCATTGAAAAGATAATTGCTGTTGCTTGCATATAGTAACTTTTTGTGATTAGATTAGTGCTTTTGTATTGCAATGCATACAAGAACTTGTTGTGCATTAAGAGATTAGTGTTTTTGCATTGCAAAACTCGTGCATTGAAGAGATTAGTGCGTTTCCAGTGCATTGCATACATACTCGTTGTGCATTGAAGAGATTAGTGCTATTACATTGCATTGCATTGCATACAAGAACTCGTGCATTGAAAAGAGATAAGTGCTGTTGCATTGCAATGCATATAATAACTTGTTAAGCATTGATTCTTAAGCATTCTTATGCTTTTGCATTGCATTGCATACGGGAACTCTGAAATACTGGAATACTGTTGTGCATTGAAGAGATTATTGCTTTTGCATTGCATTGCATACAGTAACTCGTGCATTGAAGAGATAAGTGCTGTTGCATTGCAATGCATATAAGAATTTGTTAAGCCATAACATTAGATTAGTGCTCTTGCATTGCATTGCATACAATAACTCGTGCATTGAAGAAGAGATTAGTGCTTTTGCATTGTATTGTATACAATAACTCGTTGCGCATTGAAGAGATAAGTGATTTGCAATGCATTGCATACAAGAACTTTTGAAGAGACTATTGAAGAGAAAATTGCTTTTGCAATGCATACATATATATAGTGCATTCAAGAACTATACAAAGAGATAATGCTGTTGCATTGCATTGCATACAAGTTTTTGTTTGTATTGACTTACAAACAATTGATTTTGCTTATCTCTATAAGTGCTGTTGCATTGCAATGCATTTATATGCATTTATATGAACTCGTGCATTGAAGAGATTAGTGCATTTAAATTGCATTGCACTCGTTGTGCATTGTATAGACAAGTGCTTTTGCATTGCATTGCATTCATGAACTCCTTGTGCATTGAAGAATTGCAAAAGATTGCTTTTGCATTATAATGCGAAATCTTTGTATATTGAAGAGATTAGTGCTTTTTGCATACAATTGCAATGCATACAAAACTCGTTCTGCATTTAAGAGATTGGTGTGTCTCTCATTGCAATGCATACAAGAACTTGTTGTGCATTGAAGATAAAATTGCTTTTGCATTACAATGCATTCAAGAACTCGTTGTGCATTGAAGAGATTAGTGCGTTTGCATTGCATTGCACTCGTTGTGCATTGAAGAGGTCAGTGCACTCAAGAACTCGTTGTGCAAGTGCATCTGTCTATTCAAATGGTTATGTATCATATGTGCTGTGTTAGAGTATATCTCTATTATCTCTAATGTGTTATCTCTAATATGTTATTCTTTATGTATTCCTCGGATAAAGTTATGCAATGCACTGCAACCTCGGAATGAGTTGTCTTGTCATAAATGCCGGGGAAGTAGATGGCCTGTTGAACATCTTTCTCGCCGACGAATCCTCCCCTTTGACTCCTCCTCATGTTAAATCAGCCAGAACGTTATGACCTACTGAACATATTTCTGGCCAAAGGGTCCGCCAAAGTATTCTGCTATATAGTATTCTGCTATATATGTATTCTGCTGTATTCTGCTTCTCATAGACTCCTTCTAATGTTAAATCAGCCAGACAGTAGTCCATATCTGACCCACTTAACATATTTCAGGCTCAAGAGTCCTCAAGAGGACTAATCTCTTCTTCTTCTATACATTGAGTCCTTCTCATGTTACATCAGCCAGGCCGTAGTTTATTATGAGCTATTGGACATCTTTCTCGCTGAAGAGTCCTGAAATATTAAGCTACATACATACTCCTTTACATCAAGCCAAAAAAAACTTTTGTGGAACTTTTGGCTAGTAATGGGAATCAGAAGGGAAGTCAATGAGTATGGATAGAAAGTTACTGTTTAAGGACTCTTGGGACAAAAATATGTTCAGTAGGTAAAATATGGACTACTGATTTAATATCAGGAGTCTATGAGAATAAATAGCAAAAAAACTTTTCTGGACCCTTTGGCCAGAAGTCTGTTCAGAACGTCAAATACTAGACATTAGACATTATGTATGGATAGAAGTCAATATGTATGGATAGAAAGTCAATGTTCAAAGATCTTTCATCAAAAATATGTTCAGTAGGTCAAATAAGGACTTCTGTACAGCCATAATATGTAAAAATAAATAAATAAATAAAAAAAACTTTTGTGGAACTTTTGGCTAGTAATGGGAATCAGAAGGGAACTCAATGAGTATTAATTTAGTGTTTAAGGACTCTTGGGGCAAAAATATATTCAGTAGGTCAAATATGGACTTCTGTTCAGCCATAGTAACTTTTTTTTTTTTTTTTTTTTTTTTTTTTTTTTTAAACTTTTGGCTTTTTTAAAACTTTTTTGTGGAACTTTTGGCTAGTAATGGAAATCAGAAGGAAAGTCAATGAGTATATACTATATATAGTATAAGTTAGTGTTTAAGGACTCTTGGGCCAAAAATATATTCAGTGGGTCAAATAAGGACTTCTGTACAGCCATAACATGTAAAAATAAATAAATAAATAAAAAACCTTTTGTGGAACTTTTGGCTAGTAATGGAAATCAAAAGGGAAGTCAATGAGTATGTATAGTAAGCTAGTGTTTAAGGACTCTTGGGCCGAAAATATGTTCAGTAGGTCAAATATGGTCTTCTGTATGGTTTGATGTAACATAAGAACTCCTTCTTATGTTACATCAAACCATACAGAAGACCATATTCAATGAGTAGTATATGAATATAAAGAATAACATATGCTCTGTTTCAATGCATTGCAATACAATGTTGTGTGAAGAGATATGAAGAGATAATATCTAAATCTAAATTAATGCGTTGTGTATTAAGGAGATAACAAAACATGTGAACTGTTACATTACATCAGCTTGTTCTGTTGTGTATTGAAAAGAGAGCACACCAAACGTGTTGTTGCAGTGCATTGCATGCAATAACTAACTTGTGTATTAAAGAGATAAAAAACATTTGATTTCGCATTGTATTGCACGATCTAGCTTTGAAGATATAAGCGCTTTTGCATTGCAATACATACAAGAACTTGTGGATTGGAAGAGATGCATCACATTGAAGAGCATTGAAATGCATATACAAGAACAAAAATATAGGTGGAATACAATAACAATAACTCGTACAATAACTCATACAATACAATAACTCGTTGCGCATTGAAGAGATTAGGGCTTTTGCATTCCAATGCATACCTGAACTTGCTCATTAAAGAGACAAGTGCTTTTTGCATTGCATTCAAGAACTTGATGTGCATTGAAGAGATTAGTGCTGTTGTATAAGTCCTAGATCATGAACCTTCTATACATTCCCTTTGACTCCTCCTCATATTAAATCAGCCAGAAAGTAGTATATTATGAACTATTGAACATCTTTCTGGCCGAAGAGTCCTCAAATATTAAGTTACTATACATACTCTTTGACTCCTTCTTATGGTTACATCAAGCCATACAGAAGACCATAATTGACCTACTGAATATATTTCTGGTCCAAGATTCCTTGAATGAGTATGAGTATGAGTATGTATCTTACTATACATACTCATTGACCACTTCTGATTCGCATTTCTGGCCAAAGTTCCACAAAAGGTTTTTTTTTTTTTGTTAGTTTTATTTTGTTTTATTTTCATGTTATGCCATAATTGACCCACTGAACATATTTCTGGCACAAGAGCCCTCGATCATGAACTTACTATACTTATTGACAAAAGGTTCTCATAGATTCCTTCTGATGTTATAAGCCAGGCAGTAGTCCATTTAGTCCATTTGGACTACTGTCTGGTTGATTTAACATAAGGAGTCTTTGAGAATCTATAGTTGAAAACCTTATGTGGACCCCTTGTTCAGACATATTTTCAGATGGACTTCTGTATAGCTGTGTCAAAAAACAAAAAACAAAAAAACAACTGTTGGTCAAATCTTTTTTTAATCATTCACAACCTGTGTAAGAACATCGCTTTTAATGTTTTAAAGAGTGACAAAGACCGATTAGGCTAAACCGATGTGTCTTGTCTATATTTAGATATACAGTTCAAAACAAACAAAAAGATGGCGATTTAATTTTACTTAAGGTTTTCTCTCCTTTTTTCGTACAGAAAAAATATTTCTTTCAATTAACTCTACTGATTCAGTTAGCCCATCTGCCTAGTAGAATTACTTTCTAGCAAGGTTATTATGGAGCTTAATAGCTTTCTTGTTTTATATGGAGTAAAAGGAAACCAAAATTGAAAATAAGCAAATTGCACCTAGATAAGGGTGGTCTAGATGTTCCCAATATCAGCTCGCGTGTCAGCTTCGTTTTGTGGTGGACTGGTTGAAGAATGATCCAGATTCCATTTGGCTTGATCTTGAAGCCTCGCAATCTCCCTCCCCCTCCAGAATCTTTTGTTTGTTAGCAATCCTAAAAAGTTAAAAGTTCTATATGATAGCCCAATCATACAGAACACTCTTAAAGCCTAGGCGCAGTCGCGCAAGCTAGAGGGAAGGTTTCATCTTACTTCAGCTCTAACACCAATTCATAATAATACAGATTTTCCTCCTGGTACTGATGACTGAGTTTAACCTCTGGAATTCTTTAGGTATTGTGAGGCTGAAAGATATATCTAAGGGGTCCTCGCTTCTGTCTTTTGAACAGTTGTCTGAAAAATTTAATCTGTCAAGACATTTCTTTAGGTCTTTGCAGCTAAGGGACTTTATTGGCAAAAAGACATGATGATATGATATGATATGACTGAAATTGAGAAAATATTGCTAAAGGACACGAGACAAAAAAAAAAATTCTTAATGCTACATTGAGTTTGACTCTCCCAGGAGACAGAAAATCTTCGACAGATGTGGGAAAAGGATTTTGCAGTAAATATCTCCTGCGAGGATTGGGATTCAGTCTGGGATCATGCTGAGAGAATAATAGCACGTGCTATTCAATTCAAAGTAATACGTTGGCTACATATAACCCCTTATATCAGAAATAAAATGGACCCAAAACTTTCCCCCTACTGCTCAAAATGCAAAACATCAGTTGGTAATTAGTTATATTCACTGTATCTGGTCTTGTCATAGAATTCAGTTGTTTTGGCAGAAAATTGCAGACCACATTGGCAATATTCTGGGAATGAATATATATATATAATATATAATATATAATATATAATATATATAATATTCAACATCTGATCCTTGTTTATTTATTCTAGGGCTGCCAGCTTTATTTTGAATAAATATCATGATACTTTTTAGTATTTTAACTTTTGCTGCAAGAAAGAACATTTTGATGTTCTGGATAAATGAGAAAATACCTTAAATCAAAAAATGGCATTACCTTGTGAAAGAACTCATCCCAATGGAATTTTTGACGTATATTACAGAAGTATTTCATCAGATGAAATCTGAAATCTGATATCAACCCAAATAGGGTTGTGCACACCCTATTTGGACCCTATTTCCACCATGTTTCTCTCAACTCGGACGATTGCATACATTTTTCCTGAATTGCATACAAGAACTAACTTATCGAGTTGTGAGTTTACACAGTGATGTGTGCTTTTGCATACAAAAACTAAATTGTTGTGCATTGATGAGAAAACACGTTTTTTCTTTAATGCACAACAATCTAGTTTTGTTTCAATAGGTGCTGTTACAAGAAAACACATACTTTTGCATTGCATTACATTGTTGCATTGAAGGATAACACATACAGAAGCATTGCATAAACTTAATGCGTTGTGCAGTGAAGAATAACATCGAAGCAATGCACTGTTTCGTGCATTGTATACAAGAACTCATTCCGATGTTTAATGAAGAACCTTATGTCCTTGAAGTGAAGACAACGTACAGTAGGTACTGTTGCATTGCAAGAATACAATAACTATTCCGTTGTCACTGCAGAGATAACAATAATAGATTGCATACAAGAATTGTGCATTGTGCATACGCTGCTTCATTACATTGCATAAATTATCTAACATTGTGCAGTGAAGAATAACATATTAGCTATGCACTTGCATTGCATTGTAGACAATAACTTGTTCCGTTGTGTATTTAAGAAATGCACTTATATGTGTGCATTGCATAGTTGTATGCAATTAGTTATTCATGCAATGAATACAAGATAACAAATATCAAGAATAAGTTATTTGCTTATACAGAATGCAATTAAAGAAAGCATAACTTTCTTCTGTCACAGCGGTAATTAGTTAGTTACATGGGCGTCAGAAGCAAAAATGTGGGTGGGTGAGTCCTCCCCCAGAAAGATTTTACTGGAGTTGATGCCTTTTACATTAAGCACAAATAAGCCGCCTTGTTCACTAAAGGTCTGGTTGAGCCAGACAAAATTAAGGATCAAATTATTTACAGCACCAATAGTGTAGGGGTTAAAGCACATGACAGAAAGTTCTAACGCAAATTGACCCAAGGTTTGAATCCGCCTTTGCTAAAACTCGCTCTACTCCCTTTTCCCATCAGATCAGAAAGGCATTTATTTTCAATAAAAATGAAGAAAATATTCGAAATGTGGAAATAAAGCATCTAACGTGTGTTTGTCGGTTATGGATAGGTGAACGCTGAATTAGAGACGGTAAAAGTGAGTGGGTCCAATATCATTGGTCTTAAAAAGTACATACAATGGTTCCGACGCCCATGGTTGCAAACGCAGTGCAATAAGTACAGGTCGCACCTATATTAAAAATGTTTCTAACATTAAAAAAAAAAAAATAGTTCTCATTTGCAAATTAAAAAGTATTTTCTCATGTGTTCTCACAGCAGGAACAAAGCAATGACACAAAAGGAGAATTACTGAATTCAATGCAATGAAATTATTGCTCATTTGCAATGCATTTTATTGAATTCCTGCTGTGCAAGCAATTTGTTCCATGGCGATAACATGTGAATGTGCCATTAGAAAGTGGAAGGTTGCACCATCTATTGGAAACCAAACAAAAATAAAATAATATGAAATTTCAACTAAAGCCACTAGATGGCTGCAAAGGATCATTGGCCATTTCCACTACCATTTCTACTATACTTCCTTTTCACGCTTTTCGTTTAGAATTACTGTGTTGGAAATGAATAAAATATCATAAAAACTACTAATACAATATATTTGAATACGAACATGTGGTCTATGCACAGCAGGAAGATAAAAAAGCATGTTATGTGTGCATGTTATGTACTATGTTATGGAGCGAATTAGTTCTCGTATGCAATACAGAGTGGAATTTATTGAGAATGCACCAAGCAATTGAAGTGCAAAAAACAAAACAAAACAAAACAAAACAAAACAAAAAACCTTTGTTCAAGAGAAACACAACAAATGCTTATAAGATTAGAATAATATGAAATTTCAGCTAAAGCTGAATGAGCTAGATGGTAACAGAAGATCATTGGCTCATTTTCCATTTCCATAAAGTATAAACCTTTTACACGTTTTTCATTTAGATTTTTACTTAGACATTATTAGACATCAGAAAAGTGTCACTCCTAAATAGCCAATTTAAACATTTATCCTTTGTAATAAATGTAAATTAAAAAGTTAATTTCATGAATAAATATATCCCACATAGCAACATTGTGCCACATTGTTACACAAGCTCTTATTGAGAATTAACAGAGGTTTAACTCAAATGTTTCATTTGAAGTCACCATAACAGTGATCAGTGTTTCCATTAGTTGGGCTCTTAACTCTTATTATGTTTGTCTGCGTTTGGTTGCTGTGACAGTGTGTTTGTAAAACACATTTGCAATATAGAAATAAAGAAATAAATAAAGTCATAAATAGAAATAAAGTCCTTCATGATGGTATAAAGAAAACACGATAAACAAAAACGATCATTTTAAAAAAGGTAAAGTAAAAGATTTTACTTTACAGCAAGCTGAAGCAAAATGACATCAGGTGATGATGGTTACCTGTTGTGGTAACCATAATGTTTTATAATCCTCATGAAGTCAACTGATGTCATTTTAGTCTAACAATTCAGTTGTGTTATTTACACTACAAACCTGAAGCATGAGACTCTGCAGTAGCAAAGGAAGATGGCAACAATCAGTTAGAAAATTTTATCAAACTTGAGCACAAAATGTTAATCTATGATGACACACAGACATCAACAATCAGCACATGAATCTCATCAATGGTGACAGTCAGCATATAATCAGATCAACTCTGAGCATCACAAAAAGCTACTAAATGTCACAACAAAAACAACAGCAAAAAATAAAAGCAAATATTTAATTGGAATACTCGTATGTATGCAATATGACAATTCAACTGCATAATTGAATATGCAGCAGTGCATGCTGGGAGTTTGGTACAATGCTGGTACCCAGCATGCACTGCTGCATGAATAAATTATGCAGCTGAATTGGAATATGCAGCGCTTTTGATTGTCACCATTGTTGAGATTCATGTGCTGATTGTTGATGTCTCTGTGTGTCATCATAAATTAATTTTTTGCTCATGTTTGTTAAAATTTTCTTACTGATTATAATGATGTTGCTGTATCTAATGCTTCAGTAACACTGGGTTTGTAATGAAAATGTATTAATAGAAATTGTTAGATTAAAATAACATCAGTCGAGTTCATGATGACTACAAAACCATCGACAGGTAACCATCAGTGAATATATTCATTTCGCTTTAGCTTCCTTTGCTACTGCAAATGTGTTTTACAAACACACATTCACAGCAGCCAAAAATAGACAAGCGTATAATAAGAGTTAAGAGCCCAACTAATGGAAACACTGTTATGGTGACTTCAAATGAAATGCACCATCTGTTAATCTCAGTGAGAGTTTCTGAGACGTATAACAGAAATAAAGTCAGTCTGGTTAGTAAAGCTGGTAATGCTGTTTGTGGAGGTGTTTAATCCTCCTCTGCTGAGATCTTCAGAGATTTAATGTCTTTTATCTTCAGTTGATTTCATTTAGATGGCTGTGGCTGTGTAGTTCTTGTGTTTGTGCTCGTCTCTTTTTCTGTTCTCTTCTTTCCTTCAGTGATTCTGCTTGTTAACAGGCTTATTAAGGCTGAGATGACTCCATATTTATTATACACAGATTTTGCGGCTCAGTTCTAGTTTATTTCTTTGCTCTTGGCTGACATGTGGCATTGCTATGGCCTACTTGTGGCCCAGATCTGGCAAACAGGAGTGGGCCACCCAAGGGCCGTCATTCCACGCAGCATGTGGGCATGGCATTCCACATGTGCCAGATGTGGGCCGGATCAGCATTCCACATGTGCCAGATGTCGGCCGGATCGGCGTTCCACATGTGCCAGATGTGGGCCGGATGTGAGCTGACACAACGTTGCACAATGTTGCTATTAAACTAATATAGAAACAAGCTTAACTAATCAGTCTTAAATTCAATATTACTTACTAAGATAGTTCCTTATTAGGTGATTACTGAAGAAGATTGGCATCACTAAGAACTATGACAAGGTAATCACTAGGTAACTATGACAAATTATAAATAATTAATAATTAATTACTAATCACAACTTTAACGTGTTTGAGATGTGCACACAGCACACATTTATCCATCAGGAAACATTCAGTAGCAAAAATGATGACACACCAATCAGAATCTCGGGATAATATAAACAGCAGATTGCATCCTAGAATCTGTATGTGTAAGTACAAAACCCTGTCGATACAGGGTTTTATACTTACACATACAATTACAGTAACAGTATGAGAGAAATTTCACTATTCTGTGTCCAGCAAACTGTAGCACATGTGTACATGTGAACCTTGTGTACAAAACTGCTTGTACTTCAGTGAATATACTGTATACTGTATATACTGTAATGAAATTTGGCCGAAGGTGCAGAGGATGGCATATTTATTTCTTTGTGTTACTGTAATTGAAAGTTCATTACAGTATACAGTACTATAGCAGTTTCTTGTAACTGTATGTGTAAGTATAAAACCCTGTCAACTGTGTTGCATACACAGTTAATATTTAGTTCTTTGGTTTTTGAACTTTTCTTCTCTTGTATGATTACAGTTTTTTTATAATTGATTAAGCACAATTTTAAAAACAAGGCTCATTTTGTCAAAACACTACACACAATTCACACATCCACACACACAAGTAGCAGAACACCTCAGTTCTTTTGCAAAACGAAACACTTCATTCAAAACTTTACAATAATTTAAAAAGTCTCATCTGCTCTGCATCCATTTGGTCTTCTGCTGTGCAGTCAGGTCCTTACAACATGGCCCACGTACTCACATTTTTAGACTAAGTTCCTAAGGACCCCATTGATTGCAGCGCAAAATATTCAAAATAGCTCTGTGGCCAATGATGTTTCTCTCTTTTCCTTTTCCTCTTACTGTAACATTGCCTTTCATTTTTGTTGAAGACAGGTAAACTCACCTGTTGCCTTTTTATAGTGCTTATATTGATTGTTGAGTTTACAGTTAAGAACCTAAGTGCCTGCACACCTGATGGCCATGTTTGAACAAGTGGTTCATAGGTGTGGTATTTTGGAAAGCAGTGCCTTGAAATGGCAAAGAAGTGACATCAGGCTAGATTTCTGTGTCTAATGTAGAGTAAACGTTTTGCAAAAAGTGCGAGGCTGAGAATGTGCCTATAGTTGTGCAGATCTGGGCTGAGGTTTTGCTCCTTGAGTGTCAGGTTTCACTGTGTTAATTTTAATTTTAGTGTGTAAGCAATCATAAAAAAACTGTATTTCATATACTTCCATCTACTGTAGTGATGAAACAATAGTTTACAATAGTGAAATGAAAGCTCATTTTGCTCTATTACAGTATACAACGTAAATTAAAGTGCAGATAGACACTGAGCTGTCACATTCTTCTTGAATCCCAATAAGAGGATAGAGATTTTTGTTAGTGTTATGAATTGATCTCACTGGGCAGTGCAGTAGTCTGTCCTCAGATAACACACAAAACCTGCAAATACAAAGTTTGATTTTGACAGAAGTCAATACTTTTTTGATTGAAATATTTGATTTTGACGTAGAAGTTTGTACAATACAAGATTGTGTTTATAGTTGTGAAAATGGTGAATTGTTTCATGAATTGTGTTAGCAATTGAGAAAAACTGTAAACAATAAATGAGAAGAACAACGATGAAAAACAACGGTAGGAGGAGAAAGCAGATATGGTTTTGAAGAAATGGTAGAGTATAATGGTACTTAGGTAGAGTATGGTTTCTTTTCTTCTGTTTCGAGCTTTTAATCTCCAGCTTTTAATAATAAACTGGCAGGATGAGACAGTAGAACACAATGTCCCAAATATTATATAACAACTTTATTCAAACCCATGTTAATCATAGACATTTCAAGACATTTCTGCACACAGCATTGTTCCAGCATATGTGTTGGCACACAGAAACATGTTTTTAGCAGAGAAACAAATAAAGTGCAAGAAAACATGAGGTTGGTATGGACATAAGTGCGTCCAGTTCTGGGCTCATGGTGTGGAGTTTATATTTTAAACAAGTTTACATCCTTAAACGAGTCTATACGTAAACAAATAAAGAAGGAATGGTTATAGAATTGTAAGCAACTTCACAAAACTGGAAGAAAAACAGTTACAGCAAAAGTTTAGCAAGAGATTCATGATTGTTTTGAACTTTGTAATAAGTTGTAATAAAATTTTAGAGATTACTTTGACAGACTGTACCATAATATGACAGGGAGCTGTATATGAATAATTGATGCAGCAGAACCAACTCAGGTGCATAAAAAAGGCACTGGTTTCAAATGAGCAATTGTTTTAAAAAGTATGGCATTTGTAAATCAAAACGAAGCCTTCCCTGATACGAGTGATTGGCTAAGACAACAGAAGCACTTCATCTTAGGTTTCTTTCTTGTCTGACGAGGACAGAGAACTTCCACGTGTCGGTGTATTGCGAGAGCAGGATCTCTTCAGGGAAGAACTCGTCCACCTCAGGAGGAGTGTCCAGATCTTTACGCTCCATGTAGGACATGACAGTGTCTTTTAGACTGGAGGACAGACAGAAATGACAGAGTTATTACAGATTTACATACGCAAGAGCTTTAGGGTGCTCATCACCACAGATATCTGAACATATTTGTTATTCACAAATTTCCACCAACTGTATAATCAAGTTAACCAAAATATTTAGTTTATTTGTTAGTCACTTTTATTACACTTCATGATGGAATGGTCCTTTTTTGTAAACATGTAAATTGTGCGGTCAACGAAAAAAAAGTAAAAAATTATATTCTGACATTCTTACACATTTAATAAGAATATATACACAGTCAAACCAAAAATGATTCAGACACCAGATATAATGTTTTACTAGTGTGTGTAGGACACTATTTTGCTATCCTCACTTATATAAAGTAAACTGTGACATATTATACCCAAAAATTCTTCATACAGTGACTACCAGTAAAACTGATAAAAATTTAAGACCAAAATGATTCAGACACTTTGACCTGACCATGTTTTGCTGAAGTGTTTTTTCTTTAATTGCTAATGCGACCTTTGACACCACAGACTGAACAAAATGAAGAATTGCTTGGTCATTGGTTGACCTAAATTGGTATTATCTAATTGTGTTCTTAAATTTAACAGCTGATTGGTTGATTGTAATCCATTACATACCTTTCTATCAAAGTTATCTGACATTATCAAGATGAATTTGTTCTGACACAGTTTAACTCTTGAGTTCTTGTCATATTTTCTCACATGATCACAGTTTATTCGCTATAGTTTAGAAAATGGTAATAAAATGTTGAAGGTGTCTGGATAAATTTTGGTTTGGTATATACTTTGTATAATTTATATATAATTTATATTTTGGTATATGGGGCCTCACCCCCAGTCAGGCTTGAAGGTGTCCGTGGCTTTTGGATTCTTCAGGACCAAAATAAGAAACTCATGCATCTCCAACAGGAAGGCATCAGCGCTGGACTTAGTGAAGAAGCTGGTGAGCAGTCTCCTGTGTTCCTCCCGCAGAGGATGTTTGTACTCCTTGCTGATTCCCACAAAAGGGTCCTGAAGTGCAGGTGAAGAAAGTCATTTTCACACACAGACTCAAAGCACAAAGCAGAATCCTGTTTACGGAGTTGAGTGTCTCACCCTCTTCAGACGTAGCATTGTCTCAGATTTAAGAGAGCTGAGCAGCTGCCATAGCGCCACACAGTGTTTCAGACTGCACCTACTCAATGCCTGCACACACAAGTATCACATAATTAGGGTCACGCTTTTTCAACTCTGGCTCTCGAGGTCCATTTCCTGCAGAGTTTAGCTCCAACCTTATAACTTTTTATATAATCCTGAAGAGCTTGATTAGCTTGCTGAGGGTTGGAGCAAAATTCAGCAGGAAAGTGGATCTCGAGGGCCAGAGTTGAGCCAAGGCCAGACTACAGATTAGGTTATTGAGTGGTCAGTTAGTTGAATTACAAAAAACACAAGGGCTGAGGGAGTGACAATACATTCTTCTCTCTTCTGACTGTATAAAGTATAAAGTCGCGGAAACGCTATTGTGATTTTTCTTTCTATTGAAAGAATAGAAATTATAGAAATGTACCTATGACATGAACCTTGTAAAATGTGACAAGGGTACATAAAGTGTAATTACTGTGTTCTTGAATTCAGTGTGCTACTTTTTAATTTTATGATGCATTGCAAGTTTGTGCTGCAAGATGCTGAAAAAAGAGCTAGACACAGTGTGTGGTGCAGTGTGTAAATTTCAGCGGCATCTAACGGTGAGGTTGTGAATTGCAACCGCCCACCGCTCACCCCTCCATTTCGAAGCACACATGCGGTGACCAACACAGGACAAAGATGTCGTCGTCTGAGACAGCAGAGAGTAGCTAGCGCTAGAAACATGGCGGCACAAAACGGCGACTGTAAGGAGACCCGCGGTGTATGTAGATAGAAATGGCTCATTCTAAGGTAATAAAAACATAACGGTTCATTATGTAAGGTACACCACTGAAAACATAGTTATGTATATTATATTGCATTTCTGTCAATAGATCCTCATAAATACTACACACTGCACCTTTAAGGTGACAACAAGGAAAAATAAAACTTTTAAACTTTTTTTATTCTGTTCCATCTAATTGTTTTTGAACACAAGAATGTGTCAACAACACCCAAATGTGTCTGGTGACATGACATGATCATGAACCGATCTAACTATACACAGTGAGAATGGTATCCTAGTTAGGGATGCACCAAAATAAAAAATCTGGGCCAAAAACTAAACCAAAAATTTGGGATGCACTTGGCCGAAAACCAAAAATAAATAATAAATTAATAATCAATTAACTAATCAAACTTATTTAATAATCAACACTCAAATGTCTAAAACAGAGTTGTAAAAACATTTAAATTGCACATTTTATATCACCTTTTTAATAACAGAATTGTTTCTACTCCAGTTTGTTGGTGAAATATAAACATTTAAACGCCAATAACTTGTAATAACTTGTATGTTTGAATAAATCTGTCATGAAAACATTAAATAATGAAGACATCACTAACAGGTTATGCCTGCTACAGACTGTGTGATTTCAGCAATCATAAGATCATTAGAAATCACACTGTATGATATGGATCTAATAAACTTGGGCACGGCATGTATGTACACTGTACGATTATGACACCTATTGAATTGCAGGCAACGACGCAAGATAATATAGAAGAATAACTAGCATGCGCTAGTGGTGAACAAATAGAGCAAGATGAATCGCACTTTGGCAATTGTGGTTTTTATGTGCACTGAAAAAAAAGAAGAGGAAGCGAAAGAGGAGAAAATGGACACGGTCATGGATTGGGAACTTGGCATGCCAATTTTGCTAATGGAGGTAAGTAGTTTTAAGTTTTAGCGGCATGTCGCGTTGATCAATACGCCATTTTTATTGGCTAGTAGCAGCAAAAACACTGTGAGATGATCATGCTAAATTTCTCACACTGTCAGAAAATGAACGCAGACTAACTTTGGTCGCTTATGAGCCACGACCACAGAAATATATAATATATAATACAGGCATATTTAGCAAAATACTCTTCTCTAGAGTTATTTTTTTTTTGCTAACTAACATTGAATAGTTTTCTAGCTGGACATTGAATAGTTTTCTTGAGTTTTTCATTAGTTAAGTGACAAGCTACAAGCTGTTTCATTGACGTCTTTCCCTGGTTGAAACACTGGTTACTGGAAACACTGATTACACGAGACGGGACTCTAGGGCTGTCACTAATGTTTAATTTGGTAATCGTGTAATTGGGTTACCCCAATAGTTACCCACGTTGTGAGCTTCACTGATGACACGTTTTGACTATGTTCAGCATGTAATCAAGCGCCTGTTTGCACTGATTTCTGCCCAAAACTGAAAAAAGCTGTTTCAGTCAAATTTTGGGTAGGCAAAATTTCAGTGCATCCCAGTAGTAACACCACTGCTCTGCACAGTCAAATAATAAAGAAAGCGTGTGTTCATGACCAACCTTGTAGATGTGTGGGCCCATGTGGTCAGTCATCTGTAGCACCTCTTTCAAATAGGTGCTCAGCTGCATGTGTGGCTCTCCCCCCGTCATGGCGAGGAAACCCAGGGCCAGCTGGACTGTGGACAGTGCCTCACACACGTCACTGTAGGACTGCAGTTCCTTCACCAGGTCGTGCTGTGTCAGAGGCTGCAATGGCTCCTTTGGATACACAATCACAACACAGCTTGTGAAATGGTTTATAATGTTGCATTTAATCAACAGAAATGTTCATTAAGAGCATTTTCACACTAAAGTTTTTCTTGGGGACCAACGTCTAACAACAACATCACCAACACAATATACACTCACCTAAAGGATTATTAGGAACACCATACTAATACTGTGTTTGACCCCCTTTCGCCTTCAGAACTGCCTTAATTCTACGTGGCATTGATTCAACAAGGTGCTGAAAGCATTCTTTAGAAATGTTGGCCCATATTGATAGGATAGCATCTTGCAGTTGATGGAGATTTGTGGGATGCACATCCAGGGCACGAAGCTCCCGTTCCACCACATCCCAAAGATGCTCTATTGGGTTGAGATCTGGTGACTGTGGGGGCCATTTTAGTACAGTGAACTCATTGTCATGTTCAAGAAACCAATTTGAAATGATTGGAGCTTTGTGACATGGTGCATTATCCTGCTGGAAGTAGCCATCAGAGGATGGGTACATGGTGGTCATAAAGGGATGGACATGGTCAGAAACAATGCTCAGGTAGGCCGTGGCATTTAAACGATGCCCAATTGGCACTAAGGGGCCTAAAGTGTGCCAAGAAAACATCCCCCACACCATTACACCACCACCACCAGCCTGCACAGTGGTAACAAGGCATGATGGATCCATGTTCTCATTCTGTTTACGCCAAATTCTGACTCTACCATCTGAATGTCTCAACAGAAATCGAGACTCATCAGACCAGGCAACATTTTTCCAGTCTTCAACTGTCCAATTTTGGTGAGCTCGTGCAAATTGTAGCCTCTTTTTCCTATTTGTAGTGGAGATGAGTGGTACCCGGTGGGGTCTTCTGCTGTTGTAGCCCATCCGCCTCAAGGTTGTGCGTGTTGTGGCTTCACAAATGCTTTGCTGCATACCTCGGTTGTAACGAGTGGTTATTTCAGTCAAAGTTGCTCTTCTATCAGCTTGAATCAGTCGGCCCATTCTCCTCTGACCTCTAGCATCAACAAGGCATTTTCGCCCACAGGACTGCCGCATACTGGATGTTTTTCCCTTTTCACACCATTCTTTGTAAACTCTAGAAATGGTTGTGCGTGAAAATCCCAGTAACTGAGCAGATTGTGAAATACTCAGACCGGCCCTGCCACGCTCAAAATTGCTTAAATCACCTTTCTTTCCCATTCTGACATTCAGTTTGGAGTTCAGGATATTGTCTTGACCAGGACCACACCCCTAAATGCATTGAAGCAACTGCCATGTGATTAGTTGATTAGATTACATTAATGAGAAATTGAACAGGTGTTCCTAATAATCCTTTAGGTGAGTGTATAAGTAATGAATGGTTGGAGTGAGGAATAAGTCAATTTCAATGTTCAGATGTTTTATTTCAAGACATTTGTCAGGTTTTTGTCCTTAAAATGCTCGTGTGTAAGAGCGTTTCTCATCCCAAGCCTCTGTTGCTAATTCCAAAATGTTATTTTAGAGCTAGTAACGGAGGCTTGAGCCACTGACATGCAGACTAATTCTGTTATTGGAGAGAGATTGATTGCTTAAACGGTTAGTTCACCCAAAAATGAAAATTAGACCATGATTTACTCACCCTCAAGCCATCCTAGGTGTATCTTCTTTCAGACGAATAAAATTGGAGTTATATTAAAAATGTCCTGGCTCTTCCAAGCTTTATAATGGCAGTGAATGTTGGGTCATTAGGGGGCCGTGTGGAGCAGTTATATGATGGATAGATGCACTTTTATGGACTTCAAAAATGACCCAACAGTCACTGCCATTATAAAGCTTGGAAGAGCCAGGACATTTTAATATAACTCTGATTTTATTCGTCTGAAAGAAGAATGTCATATTTACTTCTTGTATAGGATGGCTTGAGGGTGAGTAAATCATGGTCTAATTTTCATTTTTGGGTGAACTAACCCTTTAAGCGTGTGTGAAATACCTGGGTCTGTGTGTTTCTCAACAGTGTTTGGCAGCAGCGCCTCTACTAATAACGAAGCTGTAAGTTTAACTGCTTCAAAAACAGGGACGTTACTACTTCTATACTAGGGGTGTAACGGTTCTCGGTAAAAAAAAAAAATCGAACCGTACGGTTCTCCACCCACGGTTCAGCACGCACTTGCACCGCGGTTCATCTCAAATCTGACGACGCATCTATAATATGGTTTGCTGAAAATAACGTGTAAAACAGACAGACAGAGTTAGGTTAATGTATGTTTCTGTCGATGGATACACATTCTGGCTTCCCAATACACCGATGACCAAAAAGCGTGGACAAAACAGTCACTCTTGTATGCGAGTGCCGTCTGCTCGAACGTGACTCAGTCATTTGCATAATCACCCGGTGTTGATAGCGCGAGTGCAGCTGTGTTTAAACTAAACTCATTTAAGCCTTGCAAACATTCAAGAGCAAGGCGCGAAAGAGAACTCGCGCACGCTGTGAGATTAGTGTGTGTGTGTGCTCTTATCTGTAAGCGCGCAAATATTGAGTTCCCTTTCAAGTCTTGCACTTGAACGGACAAATTCACATAAAAATTATGTCAAATTGCCCGTCTTGGTGAGTATCCTAGCAAACATAGAGGTTGTGTCTTAAGTAAAACGTAAACAGTCGATAAAGATGTGTTCATGTGTAACAGTATGTACTGGATCTGTGTATTATGTCTTAAAGTGAAATAAGCCTTTTCCTGCTGTCTGTGTTTTTAATGTTCATCAAACAGCAAATGACATCTTCTTAGGCACTCACTGCTCTTGACTGAATAACTTTTGTAACTTCAATAATGATTAATCTTCATTTAATGTATACAGTGAAGATTATAATTATAATTATTATATATTTGATTACTTTAACTAGTTTTCAAGTACAGAAATTGAATAGATACCTGAAAAACCTGAAAAGCACTGTTTATTTTATATGCATCTTTGCTCTATTGTATGTATTTGTGCTGTTGCTTGATTATTTGTTCTTATTTTGTTTATTTTTATTTGACAAATGTCCTAATTACCCTGAACATAGCACATACCGAACCGTACCGAAACCGTGACCCTAAAACCGTGAAAAAAACTGAACCGTTAGTAATTGAACTGAACCGTTAGTAATTTGAACCATTGAACCATTTGAACCATTGCGAAATATAGTTTTGCATCTGCAAAATTACATGACATTTCTCAGTATAGAATAGGGGTGCAATGGTTCAAATTACTAACGGTTCAGTTTTTATCACAGTTTTTATCACGGTCACGGTTTCGGTACGGTTCGGTATGTGCTATGTTCAGGGTAATTATTAGTTTTATGGGTTTTGTCATTTGCTGTTAAGGACCTTTGAAATAACAGAAATCACTTAGCAGAGTGATATAGAACGGTAATATGGTCAAAAAATGCCTGGAACTACTTTATCTGTGCGTTTACTGTAAAATAATAGAGTGCAATAAAATAGAGTACTGTAAAATAATAGGGTTCTGGAAGTAAAAACATTAGTTTTTTTCTAATGTTTAGACATTAGAAACATTAAAAATCAATTTCCCTATGGAGAAAAAAACTAAAGATAACTTAGAAACCTTTAAAGACAGCCCTACTGTGAGTTACAAGGTCGATACCAATCGATAGTATTTGTTTCTGTTGAAGCCGTTAGCCCACATTATTTCAAAATATTTTTAAAATAATCTTTTAACAGCGCAATTCGTGTCAAACCAGTCAAAACAAGCAAAACGTGCCAAAAGACTCAGACTCCCATGAATCACTGCGAATCTCTCTACGCTCTCAAAATACTTAAATATCTGTGTGTATATATCAATGTATATATGAATATTTTGCAATAAACTTAATTTGATTATGCTGTTCGCAATGCTTCATGGGATTGTACAACTTTCCCTCACTAAAGCCGTTAAGTTCACAGAACCTTTATATTTTTGTCTGACTTTCAAAGCAAAGTTTGTAATGTTATTATGATTCTCCTTATAGCTGGTTGGTTTGGGTCATGGCTTATAACGCTTCAACGGAAGACTTTTTAAAAATCCCTATGGAAGAAATGAATGGAATAAATACTTCGGGAACCAAATTAGCACCGCTAAAAACGTGGACAGGCGCTATTAGGGTGAGGCATTCAATAGCCCTGTAGTATAAGATACAGATTAGATAGGTACTATACTAAAACAAATAATTGTGACTTACTTGTTGAACTTTGCCCTTCACATCTTTTAATATGATTTCATAATTTCTGTCGTGTCTGTTCACCAGTGTCGGAATCCCCTGAAAAACAAAACGAAAATAAATCAATAAATATAATTTTTCTCCTATATCTACTCTGCAGGTTGTCAAGCTTAAAGTACTCCTAAAAAAATACATCTGAACAAGCATTTGTCAACTGGTGCTGTGACGTACATTAATGGTGATATGTGGTTTGCCCTGTAGAAAGCGGGTAAGAATCTGTTGCTGAATCTTGGGCAGATCGTACTCCAGCAGTGTTTCCTGTCCGCACTCCATGCTGTACTGGCAGTTGGACAGCACCAGCGGCAGCAGATCCCGCTCATACTCGTAACGGATCACGTGCAGCTCCGTCAGGTCAGCTGGGCTTACCGTGTAACTGGAGGAAACAGGACAGAGAATGATATGGAGGATTCAGAGTAGCTACCTTTGACCGTTAGCTCTGACAGGCAAAGATTCAGACAGAGATCTGCAGGCATTTTTAATTATGTTGCTATGTGGTCGCTAGGATGTTCTGGGTGGTTGCTTACTGGCCCAAGCCAAAAGAGCCCACCACTAATATTGTCTAGACTCTAAGATAAGTAATCGCAAGTGTGATCATTCAGAAAACTAATAGTTTACTTAATCCACAAGCCACACATTTACTTAATTTTTTTTATCCACAAGCCACGATTTGAAATATCTCCCATATCTACAAACAGTATAGGGTCATTACATGTCAAATCAACCAAATTTTGTAAACTTCCCCAGCGATTTTGTTTTGTTATTTTTTTCTAAAGAAAGACAAACATAAATAGTTATGAAAGCCAAAATATTAAATGCCATAAATATATATTTACTGGGTAATCCACTATTTTGTAGAGGGAGGTCAAAATGACAATTTTCACATGAGATTTGGAGCCAAATAACGGGGGTAAAAATTACTTTAGAAAGATGGCAGCATCATTATTTTGTTTTTACACAGAGATCGGCAGGTCTATTAGTTAAATCTGTTGACTCTAGCCATCTTTGTTGCATTATATGCCAATGGAGACAGTTCAAATATTCACTTCTTGTATTTTTTTGCCCCAAGATTGCATGCCTGTAACTCAAGAAGTATTAAAGATACTGCATCTTAATATCCTTTTAGATTTTGGCTTTTAACAAACAAGATGGCAAGATATTGTATATTGAAACCCAAGATACATTTCTAGTTTCAGTGTTATTTGTTCTTCAGACATTCCTCTTTAAACACAATAAGTATCAGCTGTTTGAAAAGTGACCCACATTTGTTTTTCGACCACTAAAAATGTGTACAATTGAACAATTTAGCCGCATTAGGATCTCCATATCTCTGGGATTGAAGAAAGGCCCTATATGAATAGGGCCTTTAAAATCAAGATACCAAAAGAAAAGTTTGTTAAGAATCAGAATCTAAAGGATATTAAGATATCTTTAATACTTCTTGAGTTACAGGCATGCAAACTTGGGAGCAAAAAACACAAGTAGTGCTTTTCCCCATTTTTGGACTGCCACCATTGGCATATAATGCAATAAAGATTGCTAAAGTCAACCAATTTAACTAATAGACCTACCAATCTCTGTGTAAAAATAAAATAATGATCTTTCTAATCCTTTCATTTTTGGCTCCAAATCTCAGGTGAAAATTGTCATTTTGACCCCCCTCTACAAAATAGTGGATTACTCAGTAAATATAACTTTCTTCTGCATTTATGTATTTATTTCACCAGAATTATTTTTTTTATCAGAATCAAATTTTTTAGCTGGGGTCCTCTGGTTGAGTTGACAAGGAATGACCCTAAGTTTGCAGCATTAAGATAAATACTTGGGATATGTGTTTTAATAACCCTACGTGGACTTCTTTAGCAAACACCATGGGACACTGGTTGAATCTCTTACCCAGACTCCTCTCCGGTGTGTTTTTCCACAGCGTACACAAGGTCATTGTGAAGGGTGATGAGGTAGCTGACGAGGGCAGTGGAGCACAGGCCCAGACCATGTCTCTGCGGCAGCAGCACCTGCAGGTCAGCGTCCAGACCCAGATCTTCCTGAGTGTAGTCAGCCGGCAGCTTTATCTCTCCTGCATCGATTATCAACAGAAAAAAAATAAGACATCTGTCCATGAAATTACTTTACAGTGGTCTTAAAACAGGGTCACTTTGAATATATATACAGTCAAACCAAAAATGATTCAGACACCAAAGTTTTTTACTAGTGTGTGCAGGACACTATAGTTCATTTATGTAAGTGAGGATAGCAAAATAAAGTAAACTGTGACATATTATACCCAAAAATTCTTCATACAGTGACTACCATAAAAAACTGATAAAAACTGAGTGATTACTTAATGTATTCAGTAAAAATGTGAAAAGTACAGTGTATTGTGGAGAAAGTAAGATTCAGTCCAGAATTTTCTATATTTGCAGGCAGGGTATCTTACCGTGGATTCATGAATACCCAGGTCTTAAGCAATGCTTTTGTAGCCTTGTCCAGCTCAGAGTTAATGCACCTTTAAGGATTTTGTACCTTTAATTTAAAGGGCAGAGCACCCACACTTCCAATCCTATCTCCTAAATTGACTCCATTTAGCTTTTGCGGAAGTCATAACACAGAGGTTCACTGACTTTATCCAGCCTGCTCTGTCAATGATCACTGATACAATTTTGAAAAAGGACAACTTTTTGGGCCAGATTATGTTTGTCTATAAATGTGACTTGGATGAAGATCAGACCACATTTTAGGAGTAATCAACGCATAAACCCAGTTATGTTCACAAATGTATTCTTGCCACTGCAAGTAGCGATTGGCTTACCTGTGTTAGCCAGAGATACCCTGATTTGGTTCCATGTTGACAAAAATATTTGTATGCGCTTTTCATACCAGGCAGAGAGCGAAGCTGTTGAATGAAAACATGGCACTATCACGGTCTTTGAAATGAATGTAATATTTATTTATTTATTTATAGAGAAATGGCATATGCTTGCATGATTACTGAGCACATTTATGCTGAAATGGGTAAATCAACCATCAGCAAGCTTACTGAAATAATTAATAATTTATTTATTATAACTGAATCGTGAGCCAAAGACAACACTTAGCCAAGGCAAATCATCTCTTAAATTTCTGATATGGCCAGTACCTGCTTTCTGGCTGTGCAGGAACTCTCCTATGGTGCTGTAGGTTAGGTCTGTCACGTTCTGGAACTTCTTTACTAAATCCCTCTGGAGAACCAAGATGTCAGGAAGGAACCGCACCAGCCGAAGCTCTGCGTCCTAAAAGTAACAGTTGGTTAACATGAGACTAGTCTCAGTATTGGTACACCCACAGACAACCCACACAGAACTATCACATCTCAACTAATTTTACGCAACTTCAGAAAGCATTTTTTGTCAGCGTAGTTATGCTTATTTAATTGTACGTTCAGTTTAACTGGTGTGGTAACACTTTATTTTAGGATTCAATTCTCGCAACTAGTTAGTTGCTTACTAGCATGCATATGGATATTGGCTGTTTATTTGTATTTATGAAGCACTATTAATGCCTTATTCTGCATGACCTTATTCTATATCCTTAATGGTGTAATCGGTACTTTTTTTTAGGAAACTTATAAATACCCTCTGAAGGAACCTCCAGAGCACAGGCAAAGTGTCCCGACCATTGTTCTGCTCCACAATGTGGGTCAGACTCAACATCGAGACCTTCTTCCTGCAGCTCCAGATGGATGAATTATGGATGAGGGAGTTCTTTGGCAGAGAGCGCAGGAAAAGCCCTGGTTCCCCAAATGTCAACTTCATCACCGGATTAGAAGACACTCGCTCATCTTCCCTGATGAAGGCATTCACTTCCTTTAGCTGATGCTCCAAAACCTGAGAGAAAAAGAAAAATCAAATAATGGAAAGCCGAGCTTCAACTGATAATCATTTCGAATAATCAGCTAATCTAGCGGTTATTAGAAGTACTCGACTATTGAGGTCATTAATGCAACAACTAATCAACAGCTCTTAATTGATATTTTATTGTTGATAAATGTGTTGATTAGTTTTAAAAGTAATGAAAAATGAGGGAAATTAATAGAAAAATCTAGCATGATATACCAAGAAGTTAAGAACCAGTGTTAATTTTGACAGCAAATTTTGATTTAGTCAGTTTTTTGACTAAAATGCCATTTAGTTTTAGTCATATTTTAGTCATTCAATTGTTTTAGTTGTAGTCTAGTTTTAGTTGACTAAAATCTAATGGGTTTAGTTAAATTGTAATGCATCAATTTCTCTGAAAATGTCTAAACTCATATAGGCTACTCCTGGAGAAAACATCTGTTGATATTAAGGTTTGAACATGCAATACAGACACAGATTTAACTGATGTGAAATATAACATGTCTTTATTCATCCTAAAATTAAATAAAACCACTTCTCATAAAGAAACAAGAACATGGTCTTCTATGCCAACTTACGTCCCGCCGGGCAGATCAGCATGTTATAATTCAAATGGGCAGGACATCAGTTCTGACTGGTTCTCTTCCCAAATCATCCCGCCCTAACATTTTCCTCTTGTTTTTATTTGTTGACGAAAATGTCAGTAGATTTTTGTCATAGTTTTTGTCATTCAAAACATGTTTTTATTTAGTTATCGTCTCGTTTTCGTCAGAAGATGGCATACCTTCAGCTGATGCGTGACGACATCAGTATTCATGGCATTTTCCCATGCATTTCTTGCATCTTTAGTGGAAAGGTTTTGATCATAAAGAACAGGCCCTGTTTAGAATAACAAAATGTTAAATTTCCTGAATTTCTGAAGCATCAATATGGCAGGTTGCAAATGTAAGGCGAGTTGTGGATGCTCTTACACTGGCTGGTTTGATGGGGCTCCAGCAGACTGTGGATGGTCAAATGGATGGTACTGACAGTATCATCCACCCCTTTTCCCAGAGCTCTGCTCAGCTGCTCCACGTCCTTCAAAAGATGGGCCATCAGGAATTGACAAGGATCCAGCACAGCAGGCTTGATGATCTGCATGACACTCTAGACAGAAACATGCACAAATATGGGATGAGCTTCAAACATATGTTTGTATTTGATCTGGATTGACTCGTCTGAGATAACTCGATGTCTGTATGCTTCACACGAATCGATACTCAAAACCAAAATAAGCATATTCTCATAAATATCTAAATATACATCAAAATAGCATACATTTATATAAAAATTAAAACCATGGCAGGCAGAAGGAATGTAATACCTGAGGGTGGTTTTGAGCTCCCAGCAGCATGGACATGTGTGTGAGCAGTCTGAGAAGAGCGAAGGGGGCTGGTGACATATTCTTAGTGTCCTGCATGTCAGGGTGGTCACGACGTTGTGCGTCGCCCAGAATGTGTCCCAACTTAGTACGGTCCCCTCTGCAAAGAGGAACAATTGCCTCAATCTGACTAAACAATTACCTCAAAAACAGATCTACAGCAACAAATAATTAGAAATATGGTGAGCAGACAAAAAACAACAAATAACCACCACAAATCATTAGTAGTAATGGCAAAATTTTAGTTAAAACCTTAGCCTAAGTCAAAACCGGTACAACAGGCAGTCATATATGCAAGGGAAAATGTGCAGTAACGTAATACCCTAATATTTTCATTAAAATTTTAATTTTGTATAGTACACTTCTATAAATGGAATTTTTAACTTTCCAAGTTGTATAATTTTGCATTAGAAAATGTATCATGAACAGACATTAATTAACAAAGAACAACGTAATAATAAATTAACATTACCCTAGTATATTAAGAAATGCTAGAAAAACTGATGTCCATTGATGCCTAAAATACATTAACAAATGGAACCTTATTGTAACGCGTTACCAGAAATTCATAATTAGGCACACTTATATTTGTCTACAAAACTAATTATAAGCATTGGATCAAAGGTTTTTAAGATCATGAGAAGTCAGAATCAAGTATTTCAGAGAGACAGCTAATGAAATGAAATGAAGAAAATGTGAGTGGTGCTTGCAGTGGCAAAACTCGGCACAGTTGCTAACTGTGCAGTTGCTCGGCACAGTTGCATGGTAACACAGTTACCATGGTGATATTTACAGACTGGTTTTATACCCGAAACAAAAGAGCCCACCACCATGTCTGTATGTCGTACCACCATACGATGTTCTGGTGCTGAGATATGGCTTATTCATGTGTTTGTACAGTTGCTAGGGTTGCTAGGGTGTGCTTATACAGTTTATAGGATGATATTTAAAGACTATTTGCCAGTTTGAGTCAAAAAAAGTCCAACTCTGCGTTTCTACAATATTCTAGTACTGAGATGGCTTGTAAACATGTTTTTACAGTTGCTAGGGTGCTCTAAATGGTTTCTAGGGCGTTGCTAGGAGGTTGCTATGGTGTTCTGGGTGGTTGCTATGGTGTTGGGCAGTTGGTAGTTGTCTCAGATGGTTTCTATGGAATTTAGCATGTTCTTAGCATGATTTAACACTTAGGTAATCACTGTTAGCATGTAGCTAATCACTGCTAGCATGTGTAGCATGTTGAAAGTCCAGTTTACTAGCAAAAGTCAAAAGAGCCAACCGCCATATCTCTATAATGTTCTGATGCAAAGATATAGGTCTTGCTGAATGGTTGCTAGGGAGTGGCTTGGCAGTTGCCAGTGATGATACTCCAAAGGCTGCTTGCCAGTATGAATTATATAAACCAACCGCAATCCCTCTATGACGTTCAGATTTGAAGATATCCCTTTTGGTTGCTATGGTGGTCTAAATGGTTGCTAGGGCATGGCTAGACAGTTAGCAGGTTAAACTGCTTAAAGGAAGCCTGCATGTCTGCCCAAATCAAAAGAGTCAAACCCACATGTCTCTATGATGTTCTGATTCATTTATATCCCTCTCATCTATTGGTTGCTATGGACCTGTAACTGGTTGCTAGGGTGTGGCTATGAAGATCGTTACTTATTGGCTGCTTGATAAGATGAGTCAAATGAGTGTGTGTGTGTGTGAGAGAGAGAAAGGGTTTCACACACGCAGGGCCCTGCGTGTGTGAAAACGGCAGTTGAAAATTCAAAATCACACATTTTTTGGCCAACTTTTTCGTCCGCTGTGCGAATATCCTAGGTCCGATCGCTTAGAAAAGATATAGCACACCTCTCCTCAATAAGCCAGTCGATTTCATACCTCATTCATGGGTGCGGGAGGAGTAGCGTCCGGAATTTTGTCCGGAAGAATAATAAGTATGACGAATAACAATAGTGATGCCTTGCCTTTGTCAACACCACTAATTATATTTACCAAAACAAGAGAGAATAAAAGATGAACAACAAGCATTCGCTGCAGGAGTAACTTACTGTATCTGCATGGTTTGGAAGCCCTGAACAGGGTTGTGGTTGATGCCACCTATTTGTGCATTACAGTCTGGACAGCGACTAACTTCCGTGGGTCGACCACACTGGACAGATGCATGAGGAAAATAAAATAAAAAATAAAATGAATAATGATTGATGACTAAATCTAATTCTGTGTTCTGATAATATAGTTAATGCACTAATAAATAGTTAATAAGGAATTAATTCACATCACCCTACCTCACCAACAGTGCATGGATGACCATTAGGGCAGACTGTCAAGATCAAAAGAACAACACATATTAGGAAATTATAAAATAAAACGTGATATCTAATCCTCCAAAACAGAATGCCTTGTCAATGTCAAAGACCTGTCAAAATTCACACAGTCAAAATGTGTCAATCAAAAAGATTTCCTTTTACTTTATAAATACATGTTTCTAGTCTTGTTGTGAAATTCTTTTTGTTCAAAATCCTGCTATACATTTTCCCCTCTTTTTCTGAATACCTATTTCACTCCAAACAATGTCACATTACAGCAGTGGTATGGCTTGTTTTATGTTCTGCCACAAGTTCTGCCCAAATCAAAAGAGCCAAACCCACGTGTCTCTATGATATTCTGATTCATTTAACATAATCATCGTGGAATTTCATTCTGTAATTCTGCCTTCATGTGCTGTCGGAAATTTCGTCGGAAAGTCGTGATTACGAGCTTTTTGTCGGAAAGAACAGGAATCATGGAGGACACCAGGGTTATTCTTATCTATTGGGAAATCTTATTAAACCAAAATGGTATTTAGCATCCAAATTATGCCAATAATACCTTATAAACATTTACCGCGCTACCTTTGTCTGGATTTTCGGTCAAATACAGGCTATGTTCCCTGTGTATAAAACATACAATGCTCTTCAAATGGTAAACATACACTACTATAACAAACACGATGTAGTTGTTGAGGAAAAAAACTAATATAGAATAGCAGTCACAGCAGCAATCGTTCTTCCCTCCGCCATGTTTTAAGTTTATGGCCTGCCCATCTAGGGGAACTTGGGTTTCCAATTTATCCACGAGCTTCCAAGTTGTAAATATGACTTGAGAGGGCATTCATGTCCAATTTTTAACTAGGAAACTACTATTACAATCATTTCGATTATTAAAGCATGTGAAGGCAGCATAAGATATGGTATTACTATGGGGCAGTGGACATACATTTATTATTATACTATTATTAAATACAATATATTGCCAAAAGTTTTGGGACGCCTGCCTTTACATGCACATGAACTTTAATGACATCCCATTCTTAATCCGTAGGCATTCTTAATCCGTAGGTTTGCAGCTATAACAGCGTCAACTCTTCTGGGAAGGCTTTTCACAAGGTTTAGGAGTGTGTTTATGGGAATTTTTGACCATTCTTCTAGAAGCACATTTGTGAGGTCAGGCACTGATGTTGGACGAGAAGGCCTGGCTCGCAGTCTCCGCTCTAATTCATCCCAAAGGTGTTCTATCGGGTTGAGGTCAGGACTCTGTGCAGGCCAGTCAAGTTCCTCCATGCCAAACTCGCTCATCCATGTCTTTATGGACCTTGCTTTGTGCACTGGTGCGCAGTCATGTTGGAACAGGACGGGGCCATCCCCAAACTGTTCCCACAAAGTTGGGAGCATGAAATTGTCCAAAATGTTGAAGCATTAAGAGTTCCTTTCACTGGAACTAAGGAGCCAAGCCCAACCCCTGAAAAACAACCCCACACCATAATCCCCCCTCCACCAAACTTTACACTTGGCACAATGCAGTCAGGCAAGCACCGTTCTCCTCGCAACCGCCAAACCCAGACTCATCCATCGGATTGCCAGACAGAGAAGCGTGATTGGTCACCCCAGAGAACACGTCTTCACTGCTCTAGAGTCCAGTGGCGGCGTGCTTTACACCACTGCATCGACGCTTTGCATTGCACTTGGTGATGTAAGGTTTAGATGAAGCTGCTCGGCCATGGAAACCCATTCCATGAAGCTCTCTACACACTGTTCTTGAGCTAATCTGAAGGCCACACAAAGTTTGGAGGTCTGTAGCTATTGACTCTGCAGAAAGTTGGCGGCTTCTGCGCACTGTGCACCTCAGCATGCGCTGACCCCACTCTGTGATTTTACGTGGCCTACCACTTCGTGGCTGTTGTTCTCAATTGCTTCCACTTTGTTATAATACAGTTGACCGTGGAATATTTAGTAGTGAGGAAATTTCACGAATGGACTTACTGCAAAGGTGGCAACCTATCACAGTACCACGCTTGAATTCACTGAGAGCGACCCATTCTTTCACAAATGTTTGTAGAAGCGTCTGCATGCCTAGGTGCTTGATTTTATACACCTGTGGCCATGGAAGTGATTGGAACACCTGAATTCAATGATTTGGAGGGTTGTCCCAGTGCCAATACTTTTGGCAATATAGTGTATTTATTATTATTATTGTGTTATTTTAGGCATCACAACAGAAAGACACTCGATATATCAGAAAATTAAATTTGTCTGTAATACCCAGACAATGTCAAATACATTGTCCTATATTATGAATATTCTGATAATGAAGTTCTGTTTAATTATGACTACATTTTACTTAGGGCTTCATTAACTTGCTGATTTAACTTCGTGCTTCTGATTAGGCATTAACCACTGGGTGCATAGAAATTTGACAGGTCTTGAATTTTGCATGACACTGGAATCTGTGTATATGTGTTTTCTGTGGTGCAATAATATTTGCCACTCACAATACCACTGAAGTTGTCCCATTGCCTGCTGGGCAACAGCCAGCATGTCATCAGGCATAGTTGGGATGAATGAAGCCTGTGAGGAGAACATGACAGAAATATCACAACTCGGACACATTCCTGTCACCATGTGACTCCATGATGTCATAGCATGAAGGGTTCGTACCATCATGTTGTTTGGGGAGAGTGCCAGCCGCTGCAGTGGCTGCAGTAAAGGCAAATTTCCACACAGCACGACTGCAGCCATATGAACTGTGACCTCCACCAGCACAAACTCTCTGCCTGATGTCTGTGGTTGTACGTGGAGAGCACGCAGTTGATTTTTCACCAGCGCTTCAGCAAATGCTCTCATTTCATTATTGACAAAGATGTCTGAACTTCTGATAAAACCTTCAAGGCCAGCACATTGCTACAGAAAACAAACGCAACATGAATATCAGGCATAGATACATTTGTCAAAAAGTGACTCTGCTGACCAAGTTTCTGATCATGCTTAAACATAGACGGTGGTCATGTGTCAATGTATTCATTGCTGTAAAACTGTAAATGCTTTTTGAACTGGTTTGAACTGAGTTCTGGAACTTACAGTATGTTTTCATATGACATCAAGCTCTTTAATCTCAAAATATGAAAGAAAATATGAATGATTATATTCCCCATGACATAATCCTTTTAATCATGACTTTTTATAATTAATTATTACTCTAATGTACTTTTGAACATGTACAAACTGTTCTTCAAAAATGATGAAGCAGAACCTTTACAGATTTTTGCCTTGTTGAGTAGCATATGTTGGTGTTTTTACCTCAGGTTTAGGGTGCATGTTTTTGTTTCCACTTCTGTACAGGGAGGTAACTTCTCTGAACAAAGCCATTAGCAGATAAACTGCTTTTTTCATGGGTGTGCTGTTGCAATCCTTCAAACAAAGATGTTTCAAAAGACATGTCAAATGATCAGCAGTTTAACAAAGTGAGGAAGAGAAATGTCAAGAATTTGACTGTATAATAAGCATTTAATTACAGTGTTCATGTAGTGGACACAATCGCTCCGTTCCAATCCCTAGTGAACTGCCTCGCTACTGTCTAATGGGGCATCCTAACCCAACTGGGACTTCACACGTTACTGAACTGAAATTCTGTTAATGGTCACTGCCAGGGTCAGAAATTAACTTTTCTATTAAGGGCCAAACTGATATCCAGGAGCAATTACTACATTAAATATATCTGTGCTCTTTTTTTACGTGAATTTAACCAATTACTTTAATCAATCAGAGTACTATAGACTGCTACCAATACAATTTTACCAACATAAAGCCATCATTAGGTGGAACAGAAACAGTTTTTTATGTGATCACAAATGCAGTAAAAACAGTAATATTGCGAAATATTATTAAAATCGGAAGAACTGTTTTATTTTTAAATATATATTAATATGTAATTTATTTCTGTGATGGCAAAATTGAATTTTCAGCATCATTACTCCAGTCTTCAGGGTCACATGGTCACAGAAATCATTCTAATATGATGATTTGGTGCTCAAGTAACATTTATTATTATCAATGTTGAAAACAGTTGCTTAACATTTTTGTGGAAATGGTGACACTTTTTTTTTTTCAGGATTCTTTGATGAATAGAAAGTTCAATGAACAGCATTTATTAAAATTATTTACTAAATTTATTGAAGCATTTTATTAAAAATAAATATTTTGTAACATTATAAAATGTCTTCACTTTTGATCAATTTAATGGATGAATAAAAGTATTCATTTCTCTCTTTTTTAAATCTTACCACAAATTTTAAATCTTTTCCACAAAAAAATTATAATAAATGTTTCTTGAGCAGCAAATGATCATATGAGAATGATTTCTGAAGGATCATGTGACACTGAAGACTGGAGTAATGATGCTGAAAATTCAGCTTTGATCACAGGAAAAAATTACACTTTACTGTATATTCACATAGAAAACAATTATTTTAAATTGTAATAATATTTCACAATATTACAGTTTTTACTGTATTTTTGATTAAATAAATCTTGGTGAGCAGAAGAGACTTCTTTCAAAACCATTACATTTACATTTATTCATTTAGCAGACGCTTTTATCCAAAGCAACTTACAATCAGGAAACGATTCGTCATGAAGAGGCGAATAATCACGAAAAGTGCTCGAAATACTAAGTTTTGGACATTGCTTAGAGTAGTTTCAATTTTGCATTACAAAACTGAAACGCTTCCAAACTTTTGACAGGTACTGTATATAATACATACATACACTCACCTAAAGGATTATTAGGAACACCATACTAATACTGTGTTTGACCCCCTTTCGCCTTCAGAACTGCCTTAATTCTACGTGGCATTGATTCAACAAGGTGCTGAAAGCACTCTTTAGAAATGTTGGCCCATATTGATAGGATAGCATCTTGCAGTTGATGGAGATTTGTGGGATGCACATCCAGGGCACGAAGCTCCCGTTCCACCACATCCCAAAGATGCTCTATTGGGTTGAGATCTGGTGACTGTGGGGGCCATTTTAGTACAGTGAACTCATTGTCATGTTCAAGAAACCAATTTGAAATGATTGGAGCTTTGTGACATGGTGCATTATCCTGCTGGAAGTAGCCATCAGAGGATGGGTACATGGTGGTCATAAAGGGATGGACATGGTCAGAAACAATGCTCAGGTAGGCCGTGGCATTTAAACGATGCCCAATTGGCACTAAGGGGCCTAAAGTGTGCCAAGAAAACATCCCCCACACCATTACACCACCACCACCAGCCTGCACAGTGGTAACAAGGCATGATGGATCCATGTTCTCATTCTGTTTACGCCAAATTCTGACTCTACCATCTGAATGTCTCAACAGAAATCGAGACTCATCAGACCAGGCAACATTTTTCCAGTCTTCAACTGTCCAATTTTGGTGAGCTCGTGCAAATTGTAGCCTCTTTTTCCTATTTGTAGTGGAGATGAGTGGTACCCGGTGGGGTCTTCTGCTGTTGTAGCCCATCCGCCTCAAGGTTGTGCGTGTTGTGGCTTCACAAATGCTTTGCTGCATACCTCGGTTGTAACGAGTGGTTATTTCAGTCAAAGTTGCTCTTCTATCAGCTTGAATCAGTCGGCCCATTCTCCTCTGACCTCTAGCATCAACAAGGCATTTTCGCCCACAGGACTGCCGCATACTGGATGTTTTTCCCTTTTCACACCATTCTTTGTAAACTCTAGAAATGGTTGTGCGTGAAAATCCCAGTAACTGAGCAGATTGTGAAATACTCAGACCGGCCCGTCTGGCACCCACAACCATGCCACGCTCAAAATTGCTTAAATCACCTTTCTTTCCCATTCTGACATTCAGTTTGGAGTTCAGGAGATTGTCTTGACCAGGACCACACCCCTAAATGCATTGAAGCAACTGCCATGTGATTGGTTGATTAGATAATTGCATTAATGAGAAATTGAACAGGTGTTCCTAATAATCCTTCAGGTGAGTGTATGTTATGTTAATATGGCAAAAATCATGATTGTCGATTATTGCTCTTGATATTGTAATAATAATTATTAATGGTGTTTTCAGCGGTGACTCATAAACACCTCCGATTGGCCATTGCATTCATAAGCTCAACAGACGCAACGCAGCACAGCACGAGTAAAAAGAAATCTGATGCAATGTGAGCAAAATGTAATGCCGCAATTCACACTTTTCAATCATTGCGCATTTTCACAACAGCCAGACAGTTTAATTGTGCAGGGACCTATTAACACCCTTATCTTGAATTTTTTGTTTTTTCATTTTAAGCACTCATTTCTGACCCTGGTCACTGCCACACAGATGCATCCAGGAAGCTCCCTAGGTTTTGGAACACAGTGTGTGTGTGTGTGTGTGTGTGTGTGTGTGTGTGTGTGTGTGTGTGTGTGTGTGTGTGTGTGTGTGTGTGTGTGTGTGTGTGTGTGTGTAAAGGAGTAAATAAATACCTCAATGGCTTTCTGTATTCCATTCATGTTGCAATCTAGCATGGCTTTGGCTACAGCATCTCTAATAGTTTTGTAGTCCATTCCACATGCTAGATACTGGTCAATCTGGCTGCCATCTTGATTCTGAAAGAAATACATTTAGCAGTCATAGCACAAATACTCATATCAGCATTATGAAATGAATTCAACTAAAACCCACCGATTCAAGAATCTCCTGAGGAAACAGCCACCTGAACCCTTCCTGTGGCAGAAGTTTCTGGACATATTCAACCCCATGAAGACTGCAGATCTTTCTGACGAGGTAAACCCTGTACCAGTCATTCTTGCTCCGGCAGCACAGATCAACCACACTGTTGAAGAACGCTGGGCCAGAAGCCGAAGGATCATCATGTACACCTAAAACGTAACAAAAAAATATTTTACAAATCTTAAGGGGGGGGGGGGGGGGTCTAATGATATTTCATGCATTCTGACTTATTTACACTGTTAGAGTTGATTCTCATGCTAAACATGGCCAAAATTAAAAAAAAACGTGTTGGACGTATGACGGAGTATTTTGTCATTTTGTTTTTAGACCACAAAAAGCAACAATGTCACTAAAGAAGTGTGTTTCTGGTTGTGAGGGAAGGATAACCTTGTTCAGCTTCCCAAGTGTGTGTGTTTGTTCCCGGTCATGAGTGGAAACCGCAGGCAGTGAGTGAAACTGCATCTGTGTTTTGTTGGCAATCGGCACATATAATGTGAACAACACGAACGTATAGTGGAGTGAAAGTTATCCAGGGATAATGCCATGATGTATTGTGTGTGTGTGTGTGTGTGTGTGCTCGAGATTCTTTAGCTCCGCCCAATGCGAGTTCGGCTCTTTTCGGAAAGAATCGGTACAGCGTATCTGTCTTTTATAAATATGATAAAACTAAAGACTCTTGGGAGATATGAAGGATGCAATACTACTCTATAGGTACTCAAGATTAACATGAGACTGGCAGAAACTGTGTGTGTTATGGCTTTTAAGTTGGTAAAAGAAGGTTCACTTTCTTTATGCACAAAATTTTTTTTTCTTTTGATTTTTGGGTGAAATGTGACTTGGATATGTCCTTGACAGGTTTCGTGAGATCATGTCAGGCACTAAAGCACAAGCATTAAAGACTTTTATTCACCAGCACTAGTCACTCTGTTGACTAGCAGGTCAGCAGCCACATCCAGGCACAGTCGAACTCTGGCCACCTGCTGCAGGTGCTCTATAGACGCAGTGTGTGCGGACACAAAATCAGAGTGAAGGAACTCCCACAGAAAGCGTGTTTCCTCCTGCCAACAGGCCTGCTGCTCCGCCACAGAGTGCCACTTTGTCCGATCATACATTGAGTCCTGCAGACACAGGAGGAATTTACTGTACTTTAAACACACACCACATATGGGTGTTTTAATACTAATTCTTAAGAGATTAATAAAAACGCTTTGTAAGTTAATTTTAATTGCATGCACTAACAAAAAGAATTTCTTAATCAGTAAAAGTCTACCTTAAAACATACATTTCCTTTAGAACTTGCTTTACATCTTTAAGCATAAACTTCACAAATTTGTTTAGGGTTATGCTTAAATTAAAAAAATACACACACTACCAGTCAAAGGTTTGGACACACTAGACTGAATTTATTGTTTACATAGACTAAAAAGATTTCGATCTAAATGTTGCTTGAATTTGAAATAAAATGATTGAGTTTGAGTGGATAGTGAAGGAAAAGCATTAAAGTTTTCACCAAACATGTAAACTCTTCCAATACCTGAGAATATGCAGAGAGAGTATCTAGAAAATTAATCTGTAAAATATGGCAAGTGAACTGAGTTGGTGAGGGCAGTGATATACACACCTCCAAACAGTTTATGTACAAGGAATAAAGCTCAGTTTTATCAGTCTCCTCAATGATGTTGCTTTGCTCAACTTCTGTCAGATGGCGCTGGAGATAGTGCTTCACATCATCAAAGCTGAAATAGGAAAAGACAAAAATGATTATATCCATAAATGTGTAAGAAGGGTACTGTAACGGTCTGGTCTGCAGCACACACGATGAGATGAAATAGTAGCTCAGGAAGTCAGAATAGATTTTTATTTATCTTCATAATAACTCAGGTACACACACGGAAACGTAGGAGGAATTACAAACCAATAAACACTTATGAGAACCGACAACGGACTGAACATAACAGGGAGTTTAAATACAAGACGAAAATAATGACTGACAGGTGATAATTATACGTAACAATAGAAACAGAGAGATAATCAATAACCAAAACGAAGCAGGGAAACATTACATCTGAGTTGAGTTTGAGGAAAGTTGTGTTGGTAGTACTTAAGGGTGCATGTTGAAAACATGCAAAGTCTAATTGGCCAAACAAATTAGCTGAGTTCAAAATACTCAAAATTCTGATGTAAATAGTTGCCTCAATTTTTTTTTTTTAGTTAAAACAAAGGCAATATCTGCTAACACTTTATTTTAATGGTCCCCTTTAGACATTCTGTTGACTATAAGTAACATTGCACCTACATGTCAACCATCTCTCATTAGAGTATACCTGCACGAAACGAGTGAGGTGCCCTTGAGCAAAGCACCTAAACCACAATTGCTCCACAGCAAAAATGGCTACCCACTGCTCCGTGTGTGTGTGTCCATGGTTTGCAGTGTGTGTGTGTGTCCATGGTTTGCAGTGTGTGTGTGTTCAGTACTCACTGCTCCTAATGTGTGTGCACCAGCTTGGATGGGTTAAATGCAGAGGACAAATTCCAAGTATGGGTTACCATACTTGGCCTTCACATGTCACATGGTTCATATTGCAACATATTTTTCAATATATGAAAAGTATCATTCAAAATATTGTAATATATTAACAAAATATATTATTCTGTATCATTCTCAGTATATTAAACAATATAATATATTGACCATAAATATATGGAAATATATTTTCTTTGTGTAAGGGTATGCCCTGCACTCACCTGTATTTTAGTAGGAGTTTCAGCACCACTGAACGCACCACTGGATTTTTATCCACAGCGTCATCGAAGGGAGAAAGAGCCTTAGTCAAGAACCTCCGGTCTTGCCCTGAGAGCATGAGGAACAGCGTTCTGATCATTTATTCATCCTAAGCAGAATCTAGTCCTGCACACATACACATTACAGACGTACCTCTGATCTGAGGGAGCGAGCAGGCCTCTACCATCAGAAGAGACAACAGGTGGAGTATGATGTCTCTGCTGGGAGGAGTGTTGTCCTTGAAGCACACGGTGGACACCAGATCAATGAAGAAAGCATTACATCGCATTCTGAACGATGCATTTTGATTGATGAGACCCCTAATGACCAAAATAAACACAATCTTTTAGACTGATAGAGAGAGAGAGAGAGAGAGAGAGAGAGAGAGAGAGAAAGAGACAGGCAAACAGAAAGATAAAGCGAACTATTCAGCACAGAAAATTATTAGATTACCGTATTGTCTCAGAGGCCTTGAGCTCAAAGTCATCAGCCACTTCCTGTACACACAGAGGGCAATGCATCTGACCAGGCACCAACCATTGTTTGATGCATGATAGGCAGTAGATGTGGTCACAGGGCAGACTCAAAGGGTCCCGAGGGTCTCCCATGCACACTGGACAAAGCTGAATGCCAAACCTGGGTAAACAAACAGCAGCTGCATTTACATGGAAACTGTTTGAAGTCACATGTAACCAAGTCAATTGGAATGAATTGGCCAAATCCAAATTAAATTTAATCCGGATTGTTAAGGGATGGTTTAAACTTTTCTCTAAATCTCTTCAGTGTGCGCATGTCAAAGGATCAAATCCCATTTGAAGCTTGTGACATATAAACGCGCACAACCTTTATTTAGCGTTCATGTAAACACTACGCTTGGATTCATCAATGGAAATGATTTCATTCTGATTAAAAACAAAGGGTTTCCATGTAGAGACAAATCACCACAATGCTATAATAGTAGCCTCTTACTAAACCCTTTGGTAAAAAAAGTATAATTATTATCAAATCAAACCTAAAAATGCTCTGAGATGCTTCATCTTTGCAGGCTTTGAGTACGCTGATCACTGCCTCAAACGGTTGCTTCTTTTTGAGGTCTGAATTCTTCTCTAGGACCTTTAGCAAACAGATGAGTATTGATAAGCTGAAATGAAACTGCTGAAGGAACTATTTGAGGAAGAACTATAAGTCGACTCACTTGTGCTAGGCGTCGAGTATGTTCCAGAACCAGTGGCCTGAGTTTCAACTGCACGTCTCCAACGCCCAGCAGCATGTGCTCCACAAACAAGGCCAGAGTGTAAATGCGCTGCCAGCCATGTCTGAAAATTAATAATGCAATGATGCAAATGATCATACCTGATAATATTGATAATCACAAAAGTAAAGTAAATGAGTTTTATTTGCAGGAAAGCCAGCACTGCGCACATGGGTTGTGTGTCATTCAGAACTGAACTGAGAACGAATTTCAAATTCAATTCCCAAATGCGGCAGCAAACAGGATACAGAATTGTAATTCAAATTTGGATCCATGGAAGAATTTAAATATAAGTGAAATTCACACACACACACACACACACAAAAACACAACATATAAACATTATATAACATTTAACAGCATTAAGTTAGATGGCCCTGACCACTTTGACATATTCTTATGCAGATGACTTGCTTCTTCATTAACTGAACTGTAAGTGTATATATATATATACACACATACACATACACATACACATACACATACACACACCGATCAGGCATAACATTATGACCACTGAGAGATGAACTGAATAATACTGATTATCTCTTTATCAAGGCACCTGTTAGTGGGTGGGATATATTAGGCAGCAAGTAAACATTTTGTCCTCAAAGTTGATGGAGCAGGAAAACGGCGACAGGGTGACAGGCGGCCAAGGCTCATTGACGCCATGGTGAGCGAAGGCTGGCCCGTGTCGTCCAATCAAACAGACGAGCTACTGTAGCTCAAATTGCTCAAGAAGTTAATGCTGGTTCTGATAGAAAGGTGTCACACAGTGTCACACAGTGCATCGCAGTTTGTTGCGTATGGGGCTGCATAGCCGCAGACCAGTCAGGTCTGTCAGGGTGCAGACCAGTCAGGGTGCCCATGCTGACCCCTGTCCACCGCTGAAAGTGCCAACAGTGGGAACGTGAGCATCAGAACTGGACCACAGAGCGATGGAAGAAGGTGGCCTGGTCTAATGAATCACGTTTTCTTTTACATCACGTGGATGGCCGGGTGTGTGTCGCTTACCTGGGGAAAACATGGCACCAGGATGCACTATGGGAAGAAGGCAAGCAGGCGGAGGCAGTGTGATGCTTTTGGCAATGTTCTGCTGGGAAACCTTGGGTCCTGCCATCCATGTGGAGGTTACTTTGACACGTACCACCTACCTAAGCATTGTTTCAGACCATGTACACCCTTTCATGGAAACGGTATTCCCTGGTGGCTGTGGCCTCTTTCAGCAGGGTAATGCGCTCTGCCACAAAGCAAAAATGGTTCAGGAATGGTTTGAGTAGCACAACGAGTTTGAGGTGTTGACTTGGCCTCCAAATTCCCCAGATCTCAATCCAATCGAGCATCTGTTGGATGTGCTGAACAAACAAGTCCGATCCATGGAGGCCCCACCTCGCAACATACAGGACTTAAAGGATCTGCTGCTAACATCTTGGTGCCAGATACCACAGCACACCTTCAGGGTTCGAGTGGAGTCCATGCCTCGGCGGGTCAGGGCTGTTTTGGCAGCAAAAGGGGGACCAACACAATATTAGGAAGGTGTTCATAATGTTATGCTTGATCGGTGTAAGTTATATATTATATCAATGCAATGGCATCTAAATCAGTAGTACTCAACCAGGGGGCAGGGGCCTACTAGAGGGCCTTGGCAAACGTCCAAGGGGGCTTTAAGATGACATGAAATACAACAAAACAAGTATTACAATAAGCTAAAACAACTAAAAATCAAAATATTTCTTATTTTATTTCACCCCTTTAACAACATCCTTTGAAAAAACAGGGTTCCCACAGAAAACCGGGATATGAGACTAATTTGAAAGTGTGATTTCTAGACCTGGAAAATTCATTTAAATTAATAAAATCATAAACGGAGTAAAAAAGTATTTTTAAAAATCCTTTTTCTTAATCCTTATCCAGTAAATCAAGAACGACTGAAAAAAAAGTCATGCAAAATAGCTGGTTAAAATGAGTGGAAATCCGGAGGAAAATACAGCTCACAAAACTGAATTCTTAATTTTAATGGACAGAAACTAGGTCTACGTTTAAACTGTCAGTTTTTGGGATTGACAACTGCATTTACTTACAAGTGTGAGTCTCGAAATATCCCTTTCACATAGCGTCTCAAATACTGTTTATATGAACGTGCAGCAGGAGCCAACCAGTAACCATAGCAACAGTGACAAAAGTAATATCAAAGATGGCAACGTCCATTAAACTGAAAAATCATAGCACTTTTGACGCAACAAGAGTTGAAAATCGATACAAATCTGTGACGATTCAAGTCGGTTGCGATGTTAAACGAATCGCGATATACATTTTAAACAGCAGGCACCATGAAACCATATACTGTCACCTCGCTTTACAGGCACGATAGAAACAAACAAGTTGTAGCTAGCGTTACGGACTGTGCGTGCACACTGGCGCGAAGAAGAGTCAAATCAGTGAGTTGTTTTCAGTTCATTTATATGGAAGTTCATTCATACGGGCCGTCAAACAGAAGCATGGCGACAGCAAGCGCGTAGTTGACTCATTCAAATCGGAGGTGTGGTGGCATTTTGACTTTCCGAAGACTAATAATCACCACAGTGAGAGGCTCCAGTCACCTCCGTCTGCTTGTAAAAAGATAATAGGCCAAACCACACTGACCGGCGGATTTGCAGCCCCACTCGAGGCGTCGAGGGCGATTGCCACGGAGATCACAAGGTGCATCAGTGTTTTCACAGCGAAAGATACAAGGCTGTTTTCTGCCGTAGTAAACGGATTCCAGGCTCTTCCTCATCAAGAGAAAGACCAGCGCGAGGATGTGTTCCACAGACTGAAGGAGAACTCTGTGCTGTTGCAGAACCAGGTGTTGTATTTATTTTACACTCTCTTTCTCTAAATGTGTACATGGATTTTTTTTTCAATAATTTGTTGATTATTATGGCACATTTATCTAAATGTGTTCTGTTTTTTTAACTCTTGCAAGTGTAATGCAAAACACTTTTGCATCTAACACCTTTGTATAAATTATAAGTAAAATCTTGCCTTTATAACAATGTGAAACCTCTGTCACTGTTGTACCTAAAATGTACCTAGTCTTTTTTTTTCTGCTATTCCTCAGTGCAGAATGAGGGTGAAGAAGCTGAAACAACCTCCTCCCAGGAAAACACCATTGGAAGATCTCCTTGAAGGAACTTTTTGAGGATTTGTTTTCAATTATTTGACATAAAATATATATTTCAAATTTTACAATGAAATATGCAGAATTTTGTCTGAGAAATAAAAGGACACTTTCATTTCATAATTTCTTAAATCTCATCGTGAAATTAGTATTGTGAATCGTATCGCATCGTGAGTTGAGTAAATCATTACCGGAATTATATTAAAAAAATGTCCTGGCTAATCTAAGCTTTATAATGGCAGCCCAAAATTTGAAGCCCAAAAAAAGTGCATCCATCCATTATAAATATGCTCCACATGGCTCAGGGGTTAATAAAGGCTTTCTGAAGTGAATCGATGGGTTTGTGTAAGAAAAATATCCATATTTAACACGTTATAAAGTAAAATATCTAGCTTCCGGTGGACCACCGTCCGTATTCAACTTATGAAAAAAACGTAACTGGCATGACGATGACGTCGGATGTAGCGTAAACGTTTTGAACTGCGAGAGGTGTTACACTTTCTGCGTCAGTGGAATACGCAAGGCGGTCCACTGGAAGCTAGATATTTTACTTTATCAAGTTTTAAATATGGATATTTTTCTTGCACAAATTCGCTTCAGAAGGCCTTTATTAACCCCCTGGAGCCGTATGGATTACTTTTATAATGGATGGATGCACTTTTTTGGGCTTCAAATTTTGGGCTGCCATTCACTGCCATTATAAAGCTTGGAAGAGCCAGGACATTTTTCATTTTTTAATATAACTCTGATTGGGGGGAAAGTGGTCAAATATTGTTGTGGAAAACAGGAGGCCTCGAAGTCAAAAAGGCTGAGAAGTAATGATCTAAAATACCTACTGAAGAGGTACAGAACCACACAAACAGACTAAAGAACAGAACAGCTGTAGGTGCTATCATGCAATAAATATAACAACAATATACAGATACCAAGTAAACACTGATGATAGGAGCTCATATATTCCATTCCATAAAGGAATGGAAAAATATTTTAGAGCTCATAACTCACTGGATGTGGGTAATCATCTGTTTGCTTTTCTCTCCATAGTGGCGTACACTCTCCTCACAGCAGACCAGCTCAATTGGCACCTGTAGCTTTTTTGTACGTCTAAGCCAAGCCAGACTTTGAACATCTCCATCTAGAATCTGGGGCTCCAGGTATTCAATACAGGCCATAGCAGCGTACACATCTAACACCTGAGAAACAGAAAGACGGTCAGAAGGAAGCAACCAAAGTAGAACATCCACATCCAATCCCTGTATTTTCGCGGCAAACCTTTGAAGCAAAAGAAAGTTGCAAGCACTTACAAGTTCTTTGCCCTCTCTTGCACGTCTGTTATCTTGGAGCATCTGAGCTATCTGAGGCTGCATACTGATCATCCTGTAGAGGTTCTGTATTCGGTTCTTGAAATGATGGTAGGCAGCATGAACCCATGGCAGAGAAAGGACTTCACTCTCATGTGGTTCCTGCCCATCTCTAAGCTCATTTACACTGCAAGTAAGGGCTCCACACAAGAGCTAAAATGCAAAAACAGATACACAATTATTTCAACGCATCAACAAGTGTATGTGCTTGGACGTGCAGATGATGGGTATCTTTGAAAGGGTCCACCCTCACCTCGAGGTCCACCTCTGAATTTACGTTCATGGTCATGGAGACAAAATCCTGGAGATACCTGTGAAAAAACTCCATCTGCATCTCTTGGGATGCTTCAGAGATGTACCTGCCCAAGGGGGTCTTCCAAAAGAACTCTTCAAATTGCTTTAGAGTGTGTCCTGACAACAGAAATGCAAAGACAATATTGATTATTTACTTTTTCCTTTGAACTGTAAATAAATGAGTTAAAGGAATGGAAAAACTAACCACTCAAGAAAACTAACCATTATAATTTATGCATGATTGCTCAGGAAAAACAACATGGCATAAAATGTCAAGAAATTAAGAAAAAATACCTTCTCGCTGCAAAGCATGTACCCAGAGGTCCTCTAGACAATCTTTAATTCTCCAGCTGAAAGGCATGGTGCAACACATGTTCCTGTCAACTGCAATGTAGTGCTGAACCAAGATCGTCGAGCTGTTAAGATTTAAGAATGTTTTCAGTTATAATAATGACATTGCTTTAACGTCAGAAATATACTGAACAATACACGTGTGCTAATGTAGGCGCCAAGGCTTAAGCAATGATCCTGTTTTACATATTTAACGTGTTCTTGCTTTCCATTTGAGACAGCGATTTACCTTGCGTTACTAAAAGGTGCCATTCAGTGCCATTAATGTTAACATTCGGCTATAAACATATCGGGCCCTATTTTACCGATCTGAGCATATGGTCTGAAGCGCAGGTGCACTTAGGGCGTGTCCGAATCCACTTTTGCTAGTTTAACGACGGGAAAAACGGTCGGCGCACCCGGCGCATGGTCCAAAAGGGTTGTACCTAGTCTCTTAATGAGTCATGGGTGTGTTTTGGGCATAACGTGCAATAAACAGAGTCTCATCTCCCATTCCCTTTAAAAGCCAGTTGCGCTCGCACCATGGCAGATTCGCCGTTTCCATGCGGGGGGAAAGACTGAATGCTTCTCCAGAGAGGAATCCTTTTATTTTTAATACTTAAAAATGTGTGTGTGCTGCTGCGCGTCCCATTGTGTGTAATAAGCAGATTGTATGCGCGTTGTGCACCGCTTATAAGCTCATATTACTAACACACCCTTTAAATAACACAAAAAATACTGTGCTATTGACTTTAGAGCAGGTTTGTGTTGGTCAATGGCGCAGTTGTTTTCAATTCCTCAAAATAGCAACGCGCCAACAACACACCTGGTTTTCAGAGCAGCACGCCCATGGGTGAACGGATGGCGCCAGTGCATTTGCTATTTAAACAACGTGACGCTGGACGTGAAAATGATAACTGCGTCGGGCTGAAACTAGCAAAAAACACTTGCGTCACATTGCGCCGGATGTGTGATAGGGCCCATCAACTTTAACTTTCTGAAATGGTCTGAAATGCCAATAGTTGACTTGAAAGAGAAAAAAAACAGATTGCCATACCCTTACGAAAAAGAAGTATACTTCAATTTTATGAGGTATACCTAAATATACCTATACCTAAGTAATGTTCAAGTATATTTTTAAGTATACTTTATGTAGTAAGTATACTAATATCAATGTGTACTAGTAGTAAACTTGTAAGTGTACTGTTTTAATACTGCTTGGGACTAAATTGGCCCACTTTTAGTATATAAAAGTATAAGTTTAAGTGTACTATAAGTGTAACAGTAGTAAACTTTAAGTGAACAACTAGGTTTCTCATTTGTACTGTATCTGTACAACAAGTGAACTTATAAGTATACTAGTAGTTTACTATTTTAATACAAGTATTATTTTTTTTATTTTATTAAAGTACACTTTTAAGTCAGTAAACTGCCAGTATAGTAGTTTTATACTGCAAGTATACTTGTAAGTTTTCTTTAAGTGAACATAACATTATACTAACATTTACTATTAATATATTATTTTTGCACTTTCAGTATACTACTATGTTCAAATGTAGATATTAATTTTCTATATTTGAACTATACCTTTAACTGTACTTTAATTTTAAAAACATTGTATAATAGCTTCATGCATGCTTTTTTTAATCAACACTTGAATGTGGGTAAGTTTCATAAAGAAAGGCAACATTTTAAACAATAAGTTGAAAAACGCATTTTTGTAAACGACTACGCCTTGAACAGATTCAGAACGATGATCAAAACACAGATGGAGTCCATCAACACCCCCAAAGCTTCACAGTCGTTTCCTCTTCATGTGTCGACATTTCATTCGGTAACATTAGGCAGTTTTAACACATGCTGTTTAATGTTTGACGATCGCATTTGTTTACATTTGCGTTAGCAATCTTGTATCGCTTGTTTCAGCTTCTTCTTCTCCTGTATTTTGATCCGGAGATTCTGTACTATAAGAGGTCATAGCGCCCCCTATCGTACAACAGTGAAAACACGGATAACTGGAAAATTAATTCAATGGTGGGGAGTAAAGTAGATTTTAAGTAAATTCCTATGTACACTACCAGTGGACTAGCCTTCACAAAAATTCAGATACGCAGAATTAGGAATAGTTAGGACAGTTTTCTATCAATATTCTAATCAATATTTTCAAACAATGTAAGGTTCATAAGACTGTATGTAAAACTATGTTAAAAAAAAAAAAAAAAAAGTATATTTAATTGGCTACTCAATCAAAAGATTAAACACAATTACAAGCCAATTATACTTTCAATACTTAATTATACTTTTAAGTATATCTCGATCAAAAGATTGAGTATAGTCCAAATATACTTAGACTTTTCTGTCAGTATAAGTCAAGTAAAAATAAGGGCAATTTTAAGTATATTTCTGAGAAGTACATAAAGTATATTTCTGAGAAGTATATAAAAAGTAGACTGAAAGTATACTTTCTTATTTTTAGTTTAAAAGAAGAATACTAATAGAATTCTTGAATAGTAACTTTTTCGTAAGGGTAGTGATGAGAATGCAACGCATATTTGCCTTACATAATGAATCGCTGTTGGAAACATTAGCCACGTTTACATGCACACTTTTTTGTCATTCCGATTGAAAGATTCGGTGGACTGTTTACAGGAGACGTAAACCGGGGGGGTATTCCAGAAAGCAAGGTTAACTTAACGTACCATATACCTTGAACTCTCGGTTGATTAACCCAAACATTGCTTACTCAAGGTATGCTGGTTCCAAAAACGCGCCCGTGAGTAAGTTCAGACAACTCAGAGTATGTTCCCGGTTAACACACAAGACAGAGCGACGAATCGATGAATTCACTATGGAAACAGACGCTAAGACAAAGCGCGCCATTCTGCTTCCTCCTTTTGTTTAATGGCGATTTACATACTCAAATACATACCTATTTGGTGGTTGTGCAATCATTTTTTCAATCTTTTCGTTTAATAAGTAATCTTTATTCACTGAGAATAAAGATTATATTGTTTGTTTGATGCTAATTAATTGAATGCAGATCCATGTGTGAGATGACAATTAAATAAATAACAAATATATTTGAATTGAATTAACATTTAAACATTACCTTGTTATAATAGTGCTTTAGAATTAATATATTATATTGTATATTATATAACTGTAACTATATAACAAATTTAGTTATATTAATATAACTATATTAATATATAACACGCATCTGAATACCTTTTGAGCAAACTAACCCTGGATCATGAGCCGCTCTGGTGCAGGTTATGTTCAGAGAGTGAGTTGCTATGGCTACTTACATACCCTGAAAGTTACCTCCATTTTTGGAACCGAAAGTTGAGGTTATCCACTTACTTACTCTTAAACATACCCGGGTATGTCACATAACCTGCTTTCTGGAATACGCTGTCAAGATGAGATGGTGTAGCCAGGCTATGTCTGTGTCATTATTCCAACATTATCTTCATAACTTGTTATGAAATAAAAAGTTTAACACCTCAGAAAAATTAACATTCCTCTCGTCAACATTATAGCCTGGTGTGAGCGCGGCGCGCACTTTTCAGTTGTGGAGGCGTGCGCTGTACTATATCACGTCACAGAAGGACGTACACTCAAAGTAATTGGATCAGGTCGTTTACATGGTGGAATTTTTTGTTTGATCGGTTCATGAAAAGGTTTGTCCCACCCCTCTCAAACCGATTCCAATTTCATTCGGTTTGGGCATTTTTATTACGATTGAGGTGTTTATATGGAGCATTCCCGATTACAGTGCTCCATGTAAACGCACCTATTGTGGAACAAAACAAAATAAAGCTTGTGTAGCTAAGAGCATTAGTGTACTGGCATAGGTTTTTTTTTAGGCCCAAAGGCAAACAAAATGCCTCTTGAAATCAAATGAAACATACTTGTTTTTCACACTTGTGTGAGGAACATTCAGCAACATGACATCTCCAAAAATATTCAACCACAGTTTCTTCAAGGATTCTTCAGAGTTTGTATCCAGCAAGAGGTCTAGATTGCAGTCACGGTCAATAACTGAAACAAGCTGCGCCAAGAAGGGAGTTACTACTGCTTGAATTCGCCTCCACAGGGCATGTCTAAAAAACAAAAATTAACAAATATTGAAAGCAAAATTGTTTTAGGTATTAGGTATAGAGTTTCACAAACATCTGAAATACAATACAAAATACTGCGCAGTTTACACCCTCTCTCTTACACTTACCTAAAAGTTCCACCCTCTTGCAAGGCATCGATATTTAGTGCTTCCTTGGAGACCCAGCTCTTGGCAGAGATTGTGTTTTCATCGTGGGCCATCAACAGAGAATGAATTCGGTTCTTTAACGTTTTCAGAAATTCAGCTGGTAACATAAATATCTAAATATGAGTAACCACTTACAGGACAATTAATGAAAGATTTAAATAATAACAGTAACGGCGATAAGTCTCACCTTGTAGAGTCTCATTGTCAGCCAGAAGCGTGAGCAGAATTTGTACTCTCTTGGTGCTGCGGGTGCCCGCCTCTGTCTGATCTCTTAGCATGCCAACTGCACTCTGAACACAGCTACGCACCAGCGCTGTTGTGTCCACAACATTCTTCCAGCCCTAAAGAGCACAAGAAAACGACCTACTGAGTCAACCTAGAAGCTAAATGAACTCAACAGGGTGACAATAATATCTCAAGTATCCTGTAGTGAAAATACATTGCTGTTGTTGAGGTTATTGTCTTCTACTTCCATCTTCTCTTCTTCTCCTTCTTCTGCGTACATTTCCTCAACCTCCATAGCTGCAAGCAGTCAAAATTATTTGGATTGTTTGAGAATGTTGATCATCCTTTAAAGTCAACTCTCAAAATTTTGAAAATAAAATGATTTCACCTTCAGGCTCAGCCACTTTCTCTGCTTTCTCTTCAAACAACTGGCTGATGGTCAGACACTGCAAGGCTTTTATATCAGAGACAATATCTTTCGATTTTCTGAGGTCATCAATGTGGACTGACTTCCATGGGCCTTATTAAAATAAATTTTATTGAGATTTTCTATAAAACAAGTTTTGGTCAGTGATGCAATCAAACTTGTCTTACCGCCATGAAATCCAATGTAAGAAGTTCCACCGTCCATTCTTGGTAGTTTAGTGATGAAGTACATAAAAATCTTTCCACAGCCCTCTTTCCTGAATTTGTTGATCTCATTGATAGAAGAATACCTAGAAATATATTTTAAGTTCAAATCATGCTTTCATTGCATTTACTGAACAAACAAAATGTGCCCCATTCAACTCACTTCGCAGATGCAATGACATTTAAACTTGGGGAGCCTTCATCAAAATCCGTTTGGATGATAAGTATCTTGTCCCCGGTGGTGTTTTCCAGATAATTTCTGAATACAGAAAAAGGGGTTTAATTCATTTAATTAAGAATAAGCGTGCTTTTTTGTTGTGATGTGATATAACATAGTGATATTGTGAACACAATACTTGATTTTCTTGAGGAACGAGTGTTCGGTGTCAAACTGCTGTAGAGAGAGGAGCTCTACGTTTTGGACCACGTTCTGTAGCTGTTCAGTTTCAGCTGCGGTCAGAAGCCTTGAGAAGGTAGTCACCTAAAGGATTAGGAAAAAAGCTGCAAGTTTAGTGCACAATGGTTTTTTTTCATAAAGATTGAAATGTTATGGATTTTTCTAGAGCAGTGGTTCTCAACCTTTTTGTCTCCAAAGCCCCATCTATCCCCCATGTAGACTAAGAATATTTCGGGTACTTCTGCTATAAATGACAAAGCTGCCTATTTATTTATTTTTTACTCACAAATAGCAATTTCACAGTGGATTCTACCCAACAAAATATCTTACAACTTTAAATGTAAGATACAATAAAAATTATAATCATTATAGACATTTTCATGACTTTTTAAAATTGTATGCATTTCCATTACTTTTTCCAGGTCTAGAAATCACGCTTCTAAAATTCTGTCATGTATCCAGGTTTTCCAAGACCTTAAATATGACGAATTGGGAATTAATTTAAAAAAAAAAAAATTAAAAATAAAAAAAAATTAATTATTAATTAAAATAAGAAATATCCTTTTGATTTTTAGCTGACTTGGCTTATTTTAAAGGTTGTTTTAACACTAGAACCGCCACGGGGTAAAATTTACCCATGGCTGTTTTTCAAATGTACAAAACAGATTTACAATAAAATATCCAAGTCTCCCAGTCATTGACTTTAACTAAAATTGTGTTGTTTACAATCTCCTGTTGTTAAAAATTGTTTAGATAAAACCAGATAAAAAAACCCATTTATACCTAAAACCGGCAGCAGGTCAAATCTACCCCAATATAATTCCTTTATTTTCACGCTGTGTTTGAGCAACGTGTAGGCTTACTGTAAACAGTCACACAACGCATGGTCAAATGAAGATGTTTTAGCCTATTCATAAATGTTCTCAATTATTAATTTTTGTTTTGCAATTTTTATTGTGTATTGTTTGCTACTGTGTTGCTGTTTATTCAAGTTTGCCCGTTTCCTGAAAAAGAATATTTCCGATCTATGATGTAATGAATAAAACAATTTTTATGATATACCCCAAGTTTATTGGTGTTTTTCTCATATTCAAATTATAAATGATATAACTAAACAAATTAATAATTTCCTTCTAATTCTCGTTGTCATTGCAGGCTGGTTTAGCCTATATTCACCAAAAAGTGATTTGTGTGGCCTGCTTAAAATAGCATAAAACAACAGGACAAAAACATAGTTGGTGACTAAAAAATAATAATTTCATGACTCTAGACATTACTTTGTGAAGACAGTGACATAATACGTTTTTAGCCTTATCAAAACAGTAATCATGTGCATGGGTAAATTTTACCCGCTGGCAGTTTTAGGTATACAACAACCCCTGGCGGTTCTAGTGTTAAACCATCTCGTCGCCCCCTTGACTTAGAACCACTATTCTAGAGTAATAGTCAAAGTATTGCTTTACCTCTGTGAAAAAGGCATTGCCAGGCCCTGCTTGCTGTGTGTGAGAAAGGATGAAGTCAGCAAGGGAGCTATGCTTCTGCTCTTCAAAGTATACCTTTGACAAGTCATCACTTTCTACACTGGAGAGGGAAGTGCATTCAAGCCGAACCACGGCATCTGGTGTTGCACAGTTCAAAAGGATCAGTTTGGCCTCATCTAAGATTCTAGGATCTGAGAGCTCCATTTTCCCTTTGAGTTGCTCTGTCACTTGCAGGACAACAGACGCACATGTGTCCGAGTGGTAGCCAACGAAAGCATCAGCTGGAAGATATCTACGTGCTTGGGGAGCAATTGAGTGCTTGCTTCTAGCAGAAATGAAGCACTGAACCCACTGTTCAAGCTTCTCAACAAGGTCCTTTTGCTCACTCTTTAGTACAGTATTGATGTCAAGATAATGTTTCTCCAATCTGTTGATCAGTGGAATGGGAAACTGCTTGTACACAACGTCCTTCTCCTCAATGACAATGAGCCTGAAATCCTTGTGCACTCTGCATTTGACTCGATGGGTTCCAAGCCCCAAATCCACATATTTCTGACCTCCAAGGCTAACGTAATACTGGTTCAGAGCATCATACAAGCTTTCGTACAAGTTCTGCAAGTTCAGAAGCACGATAGTTTGGCCAGTTTCCATACAAATCTTAACACGGTTAATGTTGCGGCATATCTGAGTATACTCCTGGTCTTTTGGAAAGCTTGAACCAAAGATAATCTCTGGTTGGCATTGGTCTGAAAAAAACGTCTGCTGTAGAATTCGAAGGGCTGCATAGTTTTTGGTCAGAACAAGCAGGTATCTGCATTCCTCATCTTGGCCAATGGATGTGATGTTCTCTCTTACAAGCTCAATGGCACTAATATTCTCAAGCTTCGTTTGGATATTTAGTCTGCTGGTGAAAACTGTGACAGCATCCACATTATCCTTGCCACTGAAGTTCCTTAGCACAGCCTTCACAATATGTTCTGCACTAGGCTTCTGATTAGAAGCTTTGACAACAGCAAACATCATCTTTATCAAGCTGTAATAGTCTCGCAGACCAAAGAAACCTCTTCCCTGTTTCCTACAAATGTTCAGGTAAGCAAGGGCAAATGGCTTAAAGAAATCTCTCACCCTTTCAAGGATCATGGCATCCGAGGAACATATTCCTTTTGCACTCTCAATCAACTCCTTTTCATCGGGATCGCCACGGGAAACAAATATCCCTCTGTTCATCTTGGCTGGGTCCAAAGCCCAGTTCGAGATACCGATGAATCCCACCTTCTTGTGGGGTACTGGCTGATCATCTATGCATCCCTCTTCTAGCAAAGGATGTAAAGTTTTCAAAGGCATTTTCTGGGAATCTTCAGCCAAGCCTATCTCATCTAGCACTACCACTGAGACATACTCTGTTAGATTCTTGCCTTCCTGAAAACGGGCGCATTGCTTGAATGTATTGATGATCCCCTCTGGTGTAGAATGAGGACTGCACTGAAAGGAAACAAGGTGGATCTGCTTCAGTTTTCTAAACAAATCCGAATGGGCTGCTTGGCCTTGCATGCCATCCGCAACCAAAGTTTTAGACAAGGACTTGGAGCTTCCAGGTTTTCCAACCAAAAAGAGAGGAATTCGTAGTTCAATGCAAATCACCATCATGAAGACATTTTCCTTCAATGCATTGTTCCGAGCAATGGTTTCACCCAATGGAACTCCACTCAGAAAAAGATCCTGAATTACTGAAATCTCCTGCACTACTTTCATTGGGCTGTAGGACTCTGGAAGGTGACTGCAAATTTTCCTTCTGTATTTCTCTTTATCCTCCAAGCAGGCATGGTAACACACACCAACAGCCATAAGTAATGACCAAAGAATTGGGTTTTTCTCATCAGTATTCCACTGATCTGGATCATTTCTCTCTGCCCGCTGGATACTCTCAAACTGGTCAAGCTCTGATAGTATCATTGGGTAGTTTTTGTAGAACCAGCTAAAAACTTGCATGCAGCGCTCCACATCCCTCAGACTCACAAAACTGCATTCATCCTGTCTTGTTCGCATATACATCTGTGAGGCTGAAAGAACATCAGTGATGGTTGCGATGTAATCTGAACTAATGGAATGGGTTTCAACTATCCTTTCGACTATTTGCTTGATGTACATTTTCTCAGTATGGTCATTGAGCTGTCCAAAGTCCCAAACTAGTGGAATCATGCTAGGTGGTAAAGCCTGCACTCTGTACACTAGCTGGCGAAGTGGAATGGATCCAAGTTTTTCGTCTGTTTCCTCAGCACGAACTCTGTATCCCAAACCAGCTGACTCCAATCTCTTGATCATTACGTCTGTGTGTTTCCTGTACGGGTTGCAAGCAGCAATGATTTGCAAGCCAGTGTTACTTGTCAAATGTTGTCCATCAGCAGTGTTGTCGCAGAGGATTTCCTTAATGCTGCTAATGGCCTCTGTTGTGTTTGCTTCATCAAAAAACAACACAGAGTCAAACCCATAATCCAGCTTGTTTCTTAACGCCATGGCCTCTGCTTCTCTTACTTTAGTGTAAATCATGTCTGAACTTGTCCCTCCATGAACCTTGACTAGTTTCATGTTTTCAGTGGCAACTCCACTTCTGTGCATCTCACAAAGGAATTTGATTAGCCTGGTCTTCCCACATCCTGTCTCACCCATGATTATAACAGGAATCCCACAGCGGAAGCGCATGTGAATTGCCAACATTTTCAATATGTTGTCTGTGGTGAGCTCGTATGTTTCATCTGGATCAAGAGGCCACTGTATTCCCAACACCCTGGAAAGTCTCTCAATTTTCTCCCATCTTGGGAGCTGGTCAAAATCGATATTGAAAGGAACCCTCTGTAGTTTAAGGCCCTCATAGAGCTCTTTGGTCATGATGTTCTGCTTGATCACTCTTTTTGTTGATGGATCAATAGCATCGATCCCATTCTGTACATTTGGCTGAAGATGAAAGCCAATGAATGTCATGGACTCATGGTCATCATTGAAGAAAATGTATGGATGTGGTTCTGACTCCCATCGTTTTCTTATCCTAAAGGGAGCCAGATCCTCTTCATTGGCAGAAGAAAGGTCATTGTACAGTCTCCCTGGACTCTGGTCAGAGATACTTAGTGAAGGAGTGGCAAAATCCTTTGCCATGAGAATCATGAAATCAACGACAAAATTTTTGAATCCCAACAGAGTATCCCCTATGAAAGACACATCACAGAAAACTGTTCTCTCACAATCCCGAAGTTGTAAGTTCAGGAACCAGGCAAAATTCCGCAACTCTGCCCAAGAGGGGTCTATGATGCCGCAGTACACAAACAACATCTGCAGGCATTCAACGTGAGTGCCCTCAATTCCTTGGTACATGAAGGCATCCAAATTGTCACCATTGTAGAAACGTTTCAGGTACTGATAAGGCCGCTGGTAGGCCTCACTTCGGAACTCTTGGTCATCCATAAGGGGATCTTCATCCTCCATTATTGATCGATCTTCCTGGATTCTCATTTCCAACTCAAGTACCTCTTTGGGTGGACGACAGTAGACACTTGGAAACACATCCAAGAAAGCAGATGGAACTTTTGCACCCTACCAAGAAAAAGGCAAATGAATTCATGAGGCATTTGTCTGATTAATGACAAAAATTCCTATGTGATTTAATGAAATAATTTATATCTATTTACTTACAGCATTTCGGGATGTGCTGGCAACAGGTCTCAGGATCTCAATGACATACAAGTGCTTATTACTGCTTTTCCACATGTTTCCTTCTGAGTCCATGAGGTATCCAAGGATCAACAGCCTGAACAGAAATTCATGAAGTCCCTTTTTTACCTGCAAGTATACAAAATATATTAAAAAACAGCAGCAACATTTCTTTCTGTTTGTTCATCAAATTAAATAAATAAATACATAAAGTAAAATCAGGTAGCTACCATGGTGGTGACATCAAAATGATAGACAGAAAGCTCCTTTTTCTTGGGGCTATTGAGCAAGGACTGAAGGATGACGTTTTCATCAATTCCTGAGTTAATTAACCTGATGCATTTCAGCTGTGAAGGCTTCTTGGTGATCTTCAATTTCTCATACATTCTTTTAATGTAAAGTGATTTTCCTAAAATGAATCACATAGATATAATTCTGCATCTTACACATTTTGCAAAAATATTTATATTCATACATGCACAAAAAACAAAGTCTATTGTCAGTCTATAAGTCAGTGTATTTTATATAGCCAACTAACATGAATTCTGCAAACTAACTAATTTAAATCCATTACTCAAATGTATACTCACCAACTCCTGATCTTTCTGAGGATACAATTCCCACACATTGTCTGTTTTTGAACACAGCAGCGGCACTGGATATATCAGCTGGGACTGTAAAATGCCTAGCAAGGTATCGCTGAATACTGATTATTGGTTCTTGGGGAATCAAGTGCAATCTAAATTGACTAAAAGCTGAAGGAAGGTATGCATGTTCTCTGTTAGAGCTGCAGACAAACACCAGCCTGTAATCATTTCTGCTCTGTGCATTTTGATGTTGGAAAAATTGCTCCACTTTGTAGCTCACTTCGTAGGACAGTTGGTCCACATAGAGCATTGTGTATATCTTCTTTCCCCTGTAGCCAGCAGAAAGACAGCGCCTGAGGAAAAGTTCCACTTCTTCATATGGAGTGGAAGCACTACAGAGAAGTACTTCATCATAGGTTGGTAGAGGCTCATATTTGCTGCTCATGTAAACTGAAATGCATGATATCAGAATTTCTTCAGAAGGGCAGATGATTAGATTTGGTCTTCCAATGGCCATTCCGTTTGGAAGTTCTCTCTGAATGTTCCTTCTCTCATCCTGTGAGTACCAATCACCCTCATTTTCAGGGGGGCTGTTGGCCAAAATTTCAAGAAGATATCCAAGACTACTGACGTCAAGGGAGTCTGGCAGAAAATTCTTCATGTCTCGCATGTAAGCATTCCAAATCACATCTAGCTTTTCTGACCCATTTGCATGCCCCAAGTAACTTTCCAAGTCATCAATCGATGGGCATGTCTCCTCAGTACTATCGCTTTCAATCACACTGGGGACTTCAAACGTTTGGAAGTCCAAGTCATCATTTTGCTCAGGACCTTTCTTAATTACTTCATACTGAAGCTTGTGCCGAGCCTGTCTTAAATCTGAAGTGGAGCAGTTAGGTTTGATAAAGGAGAGCATCATCAGAACTTGATCTTCCATTTCAGTCACATTGTTCTGGCTGAGCTGACGGCACATGTAGACTACTTGTTCTGCAGTGTAATAGTTTAAGTAGTAATGCTGAGATCTCTGCTTGTCCATAAAAACTTTCCAGAAGCATAGGCAGCTCTCTATTTTCTTACAGACTTTAGGCAACTGTTCTGTGACATCACCTTCCACCATGATGGCACTGACAACACTCCCTAAGTTGAAGTCCATTATGATGCATGCATCTTTACTATTACAGTTGACTTTTGCCTCCCAATGTCTGAACAATGGATTTCCAGCAGCAAACAAATCAATAAATGCAGAGGCCAACCTCTGTACACTGGCAAAGACCTGGAAACAGGGAAGAAGTTCATTCAGGGATAATTACAATAGCCATGGTGAAATATAACAGAATAAAACAGACAAAAGGTCACCTCTGCAAACTGATCGACTTCACACTGGCCTTGATCTCCTTTGCCAGACATTAGCATCAATTTATTCTGAAGATCCCTGAGGTCTTCAAGAGAATAAATGCGTGTCTCACAGCCCTCATCATGCTCTTCCATAATTTGAAGCTTCAGAATATTTTCCAAGCATAACTGAAAAAAAAGCCAATATTCATGGGTTGATATTTTCGAAATATTGTCTGCATCAATTAGGCTATTCGATGATGATATAGACAGATGGTAAAAATAAGCATCGTATTAATATGGCATCTCATTGCTCCTGAAGGAAACTCTTCTAAAATGTAGCTTAAGCTGTGTTTTGGACCCTAATAACTGGTTTTGTAGCTGCTCCAAGCTAGTTATGCCTCATTTCCACAGAGCGGTACAGGACAGTACAGTTCAGTACAGTACAATTTGGGACAGTAAACCCTGATTTCCACCACCAACAGTGCCCTAATCAATAAGCGTGGTGTATGCCGGAAAGTAGGGATCAACGCCATTCTTGCGCGAAGAATCAAATCAAATCAAATCAAATCACCTTTATTTATATAGCGCTTTTTACAATGGCAATTGTTTCAAAGCAGCTTCACAGTGGTAACAGGAAAATAATGCAACGGAATTCGATTCGGCTGCACAGCCGCTCTGGAGAAAACGGTTATATCATCTAGCTCATTTCAATTATCATATAGTGTCAATGCGGGCGGATCAGTAATATAATTGAAATTTAGGTGTCCCCAACTGAGCAAGCCAAAAGCCAAAGGCGACGGTGGCAAGGAACCAAAACTCCTTCAGGGCCAGAATGGAGAAAAAAACCTTGGGAGAAACCAGGCTCAGTCGGGGTGCCAGTTCTCCTCTGGCCGACGAACAAATAGTGTATGATTATGTTTCTGGCAACATTACAGGTCAGAAGTCATATTAGATCAATAGATATTCGTAGGATTATTCGAAAGATTGGAGTTGTCACGCCGGGGACGGGTTTAATTAGGATGTTGTGTCGATTCGGCATTTACAGGGGGGAGTTTAATTGACACTATTGTCTCTACAGACACTTCAGGGATATGGTCGTCATGTCCAGGCTAAGGTCCACCATCTGGTCTGGATACGGCCCGGATCCGGCCGACTGCAGTAAACCTCGGGATAAACAGAGAGACTAACATTAGCGTAGATGCCATTCTTCTTATGATGTAACGAGTACATCAGGTGTTATGGGAAGTGTTCCCGGTTCCGGCTGACCTAGTTAATGCAGCCTAAAACAATCATTTAACTGATTTGAATAACAGAAATTAAAAATGTTTTATGTGTATGCCATAGTAAAGAGATGTGTTTTTAGTCTAGATTTAAACTGACAGAGTGTGTCTGCTTCCCGAACAATACTAGGAAGACTGTTCCAGAGTTTAGGTGCTAAATAGGAAAAGGACCGACCGCCTGCAGTTGATTTTGAGACCGCAATAGACGTGATGGAGTATAATGCGTTAAGAGCTCGCTCAAGTACTGGGGCGCTATACCATTTAGTGCTTTGTAAGTAATCAGCAAGATTTTAAAATGTATACGATGTTTAATAGGGAGCCAATGCAGTGTTGCCAGAACCGGGCTAATATGGTCATACTTCCTGGTTCTAGTAAGAACTCTAGCTGCTGCGTTTTGGACCAGCTGCAGTTTATTTATTAAGCGAGCAGGGCAACCACCCAGTAGAGCATTACAATAATCTAGCCTTGAGGTCATGAACGCATGAACTAACTGTTCAGCATTTTGCATTGAAAGCATGTGCCGTAATTTAGATATATTTTTAAGATGGTAGAATGCAGTTTTACAGATGCTAGAAACGTGGCTTTCAAATGAGAGATTGGTATCAAAGAGCACACCCAGGTTCCTAACTGACGACGAGGACTTGACAGAGCAGCCATCGAGTGTTAGACAGTATTCTAGGTTACTACTTGTGGAGTTTTTTTGTCCAATGATTAAAAATTCAGTTTTTTCTGAATTAAGTTGCAGGAAATTACTAGTCATCCAATTTTTTATATCAGCTATGCATTCTGTTAATCTTGTGAATTGGTAAGTTTCGTCAGGGCGTGAAGAAATATAGAGCTGAGTATCGTCAGCATAACAATGAAAATGAATGCCATGCTTCCTAATAATATCTCCCAGTGGTAGCATGTACAGGGTGAAAAGCAACGGTCCTAGCACTGAGCCCTGCGGTACTCCATACTGAACTTGTGTTCGGTGTGACATCTCTTCATTTACTGCTACAAACTGATAACGGTCAGATAAGTATGATTTAAACCATGCCAATGAAGTTCCACTGATGCCAACATAATTTTCGAGTCTATTCAAAAGAATATTGTGGTCGATAGTATCGAATGCAGCGCTAAGATCGAGTAACACTAATAGAGATATACAACCACGATCGGATGATAAGAGTAAATCATTTGTTACTCTGATGAGAGCAGTCTCAGTACTATGATACGGTCTAAATCCTGACTGGAAATCCTCACAGATACCATTTCTTTCTAAAAAGGAGCATAATTGTGAGGACACTGCCTTTTCTAGTATTTTTGACAGAAAGGGTAGATTTGAGATTGGCCTGTAATTGACTAATTTTGTAGGATCAAGTTGCGGTTTTTTAATAAGTGGTTTAATAATAGCCAACTTAAAAGTTTTCGGTACATATCCTAATGTCAAGGATGAATTAATGATATTAAGGAGAGGATCTATGACCTCTGGAAGCATCTCTTTTAGTAGTTTAGTCGGTATGGGGTCGAGCATACATGTTGTTGATTTTGATGATTTAACGAGTTTAGCCAATTCTTCTTCTCCTATAGCAGTGAATGAATGTAATTTTTCCTCAGTGACACTACAATGCACTGTCTGATGTGATACTGTAGTAGACGGCTGCATTGTTATAATTTTTTTCCTAATATTATCAGTCTTACAGGTAAAGAAGTTCATAAAGTCATTACTGCTGTGCTGTTCACAAACATCAGAAGGTGAAGCTTTATCTTTGGTTAATTTAGCCACTGTATCGAATAAATACCTAGGGTTGTGTTTGTTTTCTTCTAAGAGAGTCGAGAAATAAGCAGATCTAGCAGTTTTTAGGGCCTTTCTGTATGCAATCATGCTCTCTTTCCACGAAATGCGAAAAACTTCTAGTTTTGTTTTCTTCCAGCTGCGCTCCATTTTTCTGGCTGCTGTTTTAAGGGCCCGGGTGTGCTCGTTGTACCACGGCGTTGGACTATTTTCTTTAATCTTCTTTAAGCGCCGGGGAGCAACTGTGTCTAAAGTGCTGGAAAAGAGAGAGTCAATAGTTTCTGTTGCAACATCGAGTTCCTCTAGGCTATCTGGGATGCTGAGGAGATGAAACTGATGAGGAAGATTATTTACAAAGAAATCTTTAGTCGCAGCAGTGATAGTCCTGCCATATTTAAAGCGAGGGGATGGCTTTGCAGCCTTTGCTAAATTAAGTGTACATGATACTAGGTAATGATCTGAGATGTCATCGCTCTGCTGCAGAATTTCAATGGTATCAACATTTATTCCATGTGACAGTATTAGGTCTAACGTATGATTACGGCGATGAGTGGGTCCTGACACGTGTTGCCTTACTCCAATAGAGTTTAGAATGTCTCTAAATGCCAATCCCAGTGCGTCTTTTTCATTGTCTACATGGATATTAAAATCACCAACAATTAGGACTTTATCTGCAGCAAGTACTAACTCTGATAGAAAATCAGCAAATTCTCTGGTAAAGTCTGTATGGTGCCCTGGTGGCCTATATACAGTAGCCAGCACAAATGTCAAACGGGATTTATCGATTTCACTACATAATGTTACATAAAGCACCAAAACTTCAAAGGAATTATATTTGAAACTAGACTTGTGAGTAATACCGAAGATATTATTATAAATTACAGCAACACCTCCCCCTTTACCTTTCAGACGCGGCTCGTGTTTATAACAATAATCTTGGGGGGTGGACTCATTTAAAGTAATGTAATCGTCAGGTTTTAGCCAGGTTTCTGTCAAACACAGCACATCTAGGTTATGATCTGTAATCATATCATTAACAATAAGCGCTTTTGAGGAAAGGGATCGAATATTCAGCAACCCGAGCTTTATCATTTGATCATCTGTATTATATCTGTTGTTTATTTGTTGGACATCAATTAAATTTTTACCGTTGAATGATTTTGATGGTTTTTTGTATTTACTAATTCGTGGAACAGACACAGTCTCTATGTGATAATATCTAGGTGAAAGAGTCTCTATGTGCTGGGATTTATCTGACTTCTGTGACGTGAGACAGCTAGCAGGCGGTCGGGTAAGCCAGTCCGTCTGCTTCCTGACCTGGGCCCCAGTTAGTCAAGGTTTAGCTCTAAGACTATGTGCCAAATTACTAGAAAGAAGAGCGGCACCATCCCAGGAAGGATGAATACCATCTTTTTTCAACAGGTCAGGTCTGCCCCAAAAGCTTTTCCAATTGTCTATGAACCCTATGTTATTTTGCGGACACCACTTAGACAACCAGCCATTGAGTGATGATAGTCTGCTAAGTATCTCATCACTCCTTTTTTAACGGGGAGGGGACCAGAGCAAAAAACGTCATCTGCCATCGTACTTGCGAGTTTACACACCTCTTTAATGTTAATTTTGGTGATCTCCGACTGGCGAAGTCGAACATCATTTGTGCCGACGTGAATAATAATCTTAGAGAATTTACGATTAGCATTAGCCAGCACTTTTAAATTTGCTTTGATGTCAGGCGCTCTGGCTCCCGGTAAACATGTGACTATGGTGGCTGGTGTCTCTATTTTCACGTTCCGTGTAATAGAATCGCCAATAACTAGGGCACTTTCAACAGGATTCTCAGTGGGTGCGTCACTGAGTGGGGAGAACCTGTTTGATGTTCTAATCGGAACGGAAGAGTGGTTTTTTGATCCGCGACTATGCCGTCTCACCGTCACCCAGTTGCCCTGCTGCACGGGCTCTACAGCCGGAACCGAACAATGTACAGAGTTCACTAAGCTATTCGCATCCAAAGCAGTGTCTAAAGCTGTTACATTCTCACTACTCTCAAATAAAGTCTGGATGCGTGTCTCTAATTCTGAAATCTTCTCCGTCAGCCTGACTATCTCCTTACATTTATCACATGTGAAGCCCTGTTCGCCAACGGAGAAAGATATACTAAACATGAAACATGCAGTGCAAGTGACAATGACAGGAGAAGAAGACATGGCTTACCGTATTTGTTGATTAATCCAACTTACCACAGTTGTTTGATGGAGTCTATTTACTAATCCAACTCACCACAGTTGTTTAATGAACTCAGAAAACAAGAGACCCGAGTGCAGAGATGGCAAGCTAGCGAAATGCTAACGCGTGATAGTGATTTAGATTAAAAGCTAGCGGTGTCAGATTTAATATGGTAGGCAATATTGAATATTGAGCGAAGAAGAACACAGTAAACAACAAAAGAGGACATACAGCAGATCTTGTTCTTGCTTCTCAGCATGTGGCTGTTTGTCACAAGAAGAAACTGTATTGTGCTTCAACTGAATTAAAAAACAAACAAAACTAAAAAACGCTGTCATTCCCTTGTAGCACACGCAAGTCACGATTCTCTGTCAACCAATCAATGTTCTGCATTGAGTCTAGCTCCACCCTTTAGTTCCAGACAACTGTGCTTGGTACCCCAACTGAAGGGTGCCAAAAAAGTGGTATGGTACGGTTCGGGTACCATTCACAACTTCTGACAATGGAAACGGCAAAAATTGCGCACCGTACTGAATTGTACTGTTCCGCTCAGTGGAAACAAGCCATTTGTTAGTAAGTTGCTGGAATATCAGCCTGGATGGGAACCTGAATGAGCTGGTAGACCATCTTGGTCTAGCAACAAATCAGCTGCAATTTTTAAAAAATCAGCATGACCACTTTTCATCCCACCTGATTTTTTTTTTTAAGCAAGGACCTTGATCAAGATGACCAGGTCTCTATTAGCTTAGAAAAACCAGCTTGTTAATTGGCTAAACTAGCTTGGACTAACTAAAAAACCCAGATATTCCCAAAAAGGCCCCTGACCAAGATGATTGTCCAGCTTGGACCAACCAGAAACCAGCACAATGTTAGCAAAGTTAGTCGAAAATCCAGCACAATGTTAGCAAATATTTATGAGTATTTCAACATCTCTGTGTGCATGATCTGTGCTACATCTATTTGAACTCAAACAGTAATGACAAACCTTCTTTTGATTTTGTGCACTGATAATGTAGATGCCGTTTGTGTTGATAGCTGATGCCAGAGATAGAGAGGACAGTTCCACTGACCCATGGCTGTCCTTGACGGTCTTCAACCATTCGATGTGTCTTGCAGAGTCACACTGAAACAGAGAAAATGTTGGTGAACCAAAATATTATTTTCTTCCTTTGGTTATCAATGCTAGCAGATACTCTTACCATTTTTTTGGGGAGGTTGGGGTCATTGTCAAGTGCCTTCCACAGTTTTTTCAGCATATCTTTAAAAAGTCTGAAGTCAGCATCTGGCTTCAAATCATAGAGCATTGAAGAGTAGCCAAGAACTGCATCATGAAAACAGGCCACACGATCCACATCCAAATCATTCTCTCCGGCAGAGATAGATGCCAAATCCACAAAGACTTTCAACTCATTGATGTCTGAAGTGATAAAGAGGATTAACATTTGCTTACAAAAGAGCATTAGAAATAATGAAATCTCATTCAATTACCAGTGCAAACACCTATAATTTACCTTCAAGAGCCTCTTTAACCCATATAACAAAATTCTTTCTGAGGCCAAGCTCCTGAAGGCACAGTCTACGGGACTCTGTGATGTCCACAAGCACAGTTTTTGCCTGCATCAACTCATTGTCAATGCTGTCAAGACGCTCTCGTTTAAAACCCAACTGTGTCTAAAGGGAAGAAAGCCTCATGGATTTACCACATCCCTTACTTATTTTAATCAAAATGCATTTATTTAACAACAGGAAGCATTATTGGCAACAATTAGAAGACTTACAGTAACAAGCAACTTCTCCAAGACTTGAAAGTCTCCTTGTAGGCAGAGCGTCTGTTTGACCATCATGACCACCTGAGCTGATTCTACTGCCAGATAAAGCTCATGGTACTGCTCGATTTGCTGGATTCTTGTCTGGACCCAGCGCTGGTCATCACTGGGATCCAGTTTGCACATGATTGCAACTTCCGCTTCCAGATCTTCATATTTTCCCTTGTAGGCTCTGAATGTTACATCAACCTCTTCAAAAGTTATGCTACCATCTTTAAGCCTTCTGTATGTGTTTCTGTAGGTATCATGACATGATTCGAATATTTCTCTGTCAAGATCTTCGAGTGTGATATCCAATTCCTCCTCATTGGCACTCTCTGCAAACTCTTTTGCCTTATTCACCCAACACGTTTTGAAAATGTAGCTGTCTTTATAGACATATAGGATCTCTGCCATAGATCGAACATCATCATCAAGCTCAAAGTAGGCGACTCTTGACACTGGAGAGCGAATCTGATTTAATAAATGAACGTCCATGAACTCATCCAGGTCCATCTCATCTATGTCAATATGGTGGTTTTCTTCCAACCCTTCAAAATCAACTGTAAATCACAAAAAATATTATAATATTAATCTCTGTATAAAAGCAATCTGTTATTATCAGGTGTTCAATAGATAGCTTTTACCCGTCACATGCTCCTCTAGATTGCGGCACATTGTAATGAGAGCATCCACCAATGCACTCTCATGATTGATAGCCTTCACCTCCTCTCGTCTAGACTGAAGAAGCCTCTTCATGGCGTTGGCGTCCTTGTATTGTTCATTTTCACAAAAACACTCTGGAAAAACAGTAGGGTCATGACTCTTCACATTATAGTGTGTTAAAAGGGTAAAATCTCATGTGTGAGGTATTTTACCTAAATTGAGCAGCTCAAAGAATGCACTACTCTTCTGCAGGATGAGATTGAGTAGCTTTATCTTTATATTCCCTGTTACAAGTTGATTTAAAATGTTTGTGAATAATGATGTTGCCATGGCTAATTTCTCTTTAGCTTCATCAGAAAGCTGATCGATCAGTTTTTCATCAGCACCTGCAGCCAGAACATAAATAATATCTCTATCATCATACTGTTTCTGTCTTTAAACATAAAAAGCCATGTGGAGGGAAACCATATAATTACCATGAAGCTGAAAGATATTTTTGGCTGCTGTCCAGCCCAGAAGATGTTTGAGAACAACAACTTCTTCCTCCAGATAGGTTCCTTTGTCATCTCTTGGCCAGGACTTTAGGATGATGGTAGAGACAAGCTTTCCAAATTTCCAGTTTATCCGGTATTTATTTAATGTCTCAAAAAGTTTTCCCTCAGATTTAGTCTGTTAAAAAAAAGTGTACATTTGTCTTATTAAAATGCATAAAACAAAATAATTTGAAACAGTGTACTTTAAACAGTTTTGCCCAAACAGAAACTGCAACTCTCAAAAAACAGGAAAGTCGACACCAAATTTATTTTCATCTCTATGTCCTAATGACTTTTGAAATAGTTCACCCATTGTCACCATTTACTCCACTTCACATCATGTCGTTTCCATGTTAAAGTAGTTTATTACACAGCTCTCTAGATTACATGATTGTCATTTGTCAATTGCAGCATTCAGAGGTAAGATATTTCCAAAAATTTACCACTGTCCAAGGCAAGCTCTCGTTTCATACAAACACAATAGCTGTTATCTGTGTCTTAATTTATTGATTGTATTGAAAATTAATTCGGATGACTACTATAATATTGCTCTGTGTTGAGCGAGATAATGACCGACTGACTTTACATTATCCCTGACATTATGGCTTCAATTTCAGTCTGTTCATCTCACAAGATTGCCTTATGAATTCATAAGACTTTAAAATATATTGTGCAAGTCATATGGACTACTTTAAATGATACTTCTATGGTGCTTTTGTGTCCTTTTAGAAGCTCGAAAGATCCAATTCATTCTAACTGCATGCAAAAGAGCGACTAGTACATTATTAAAAATGTCTACCTTTGTCTTCCACAAAGATAGAAAAGTGTTTGAAATGACATGAGGGTAAGTGAATTTCATTTTTTGATGAACTATTCCTTTCCATGTACACATACACCATAACATTATTATTAAAACTGACAGGTGAAGTGAATAACACTGATTATCTCTGCATCACGGCACCTGTTAGTGGGTGGGATATATTAGGCAGCAAGTGAACATTTTGTCCTCAAAGTTGATGTGTTAGAAGCAGGAAAAATGGGCAAGCGTAAGGATTTGAGCGAGTTTGACAAGGGCCAAATTGTGATGGCTAGACGACTGGGTCAGAGCATCTCCAAAACTGCAGCGGTCCCGGTCTGCAGTGGTCAGTATCTATCAAAAGTGGTCCAAGGAAGGAACAGTGGTGAACCGGTGACAGGGTCATGGGCAGCCAAGGCTAAGTGGGGAGCGAAGGCTGGCCGTGTCGTTCGATCAAACAGACGAGCTACTGTAGCTCAAATTGCTCAAGAAGTTAATGCTGGTTCTGACAGAAAGGTGTCAGAATAACTGCGAACATCTTGGTGCCAGATACCACAGCACACCTTCAGGGGTCTAGTGGTGTTCATGCCTCGACGGGTCAGGGCTGTTTTGGCAGCAAAAGGGGGACCACAATATTAGGTCATAATGTTATGCCTGATCGGTGTATATATTATATTTTGGCCATATTGCCCACCCCTAGCACTAAGCATTTTAAACCAGCATGCATTCGAAACTAAATTCTGCTGATACAACAGCATTCAGAGGTCAGACTAGGATTTGGTCCTAACCTCATTTTATTAAATGTTCTAATCTAAGTGTGTGTTATGTTGTATGACTCATAATGTCAGTGAGAATGAAGTGAAAGACCTTTACCTGGCATATTGTGGTAACAGCCTGGAGAGCACACTTCTCTACACTGTCCACCAAAAAAGGCTGGGAGTCGTTAAGTTCTGTAATCTTTGAGCAATAAATCTGAATTTGATCCAGCTGATCTTCCTAATAAGAGTGAAAACAAATTGCTTATTTACAAATACAGAAGATGTGTCAACAAAATGTGCAACATTTTAATATCAATAATTACACTGATTTACATCTGATGATCCTTAAGTTCATATAAATCTTAATATATACATTCATATTATCAATTCATTTCGCAAGTTCAAAACTCTGAAGCTAAGACATAATTTCTTTTGCCATATTACTGTAGATCCAGTAGTGGTGCGAGAAACACTGTCATGAGTATTTTAGTACAGTATTCCCTGCACAGTGGAATAATGCAGAATGTTAACAAAACTCAAAGTAAAGAATTTTTGATTATTAGTATTTTTAAAAAATGAAAAATGTAATTAAAATATTGGACCTGTTCTTGACTTCCAACCCGACTAGACATGTATACTGGAACTGTGTTATAATTACCTGTTGATATTTCCCCTCAAAGTCCATTGTAAATGTCTCTCTCCATTCTTTAGTGAAGTCCTTACTCATGAAATCTATGGCAATAATGTTATTCCAAATCTGTAAACAGAACATAAAATATAATAAATTATATACATTTAAAATGTGTGGATTGAACTGGTTAGTTTGCATGAACATACTTGTTCTGCTTACCTCAACCTCTGTAGTGAAACTGGTACCCGTATAATAACTGCTGTTCAAAAGCCTGCCTTTGAAAGCTTGTCTGATCCACGCTCTCACAGTCCGCTTGGCATCATTGAGTAGTGCAAGTGTCTTCTCAGAAAAAGTGTCTGCTTCTTGCATTGTCTTAGGGATGAATTTTTAATTAGAAAAATTACACTGAATCAATTTTATGTCTTCTGAATGTTTATTGGCTTTAATCAGTCAATTTTAAACAAAGATAATATGATCTTAGGATGGAATACCTGGGCAAATCCTGATACAGAGGCCACAAGGTTCATGCAAGCAACAGGAATATCAGTGAAATTTTGTCCATAGCTGTAGTAATGAACTAGATTGCAGATCTTCTCAAGAAGTTTGCAGGTTGCTTGTATACACTGAACGCCATAATCCTCATTCAGACAGCTACAACAGTAATGAAAGCAAGTTAACCAGCACACCTTGATAGGGCTGTTGTTTGGATCTGAATTTCTCTTCTGTATTTTCTTACATTTTAGCTACAAGCCCAAGCTTGGCAATTATGTTGATTTTCTCCACTTTCTCCAATCAACTTGGGCTGTGACTATTGCCGCTTCAACACCAAATTATTACAAATAAATAATTTACATAAAAGGCAATAAAAAAAAAATTTAGTGGAAGAACTTTACCTGTATCTTTGTTCGAGCAAGTGACTTTGAATGTGTGCCAGAGCGTCCGCTACATTCTAAAGGAAAATAATACAAATAAATTAAATGAATTAAATTAAATTAAATATGGACAGTCAGAATTTTTCACAGTTACAGTTTCTTTTATTTGCCAAAGGTATACTACATGCTAATTTAATCTGTTCTGGTTTGTACATATATGGTTATTTCTGATGATGGCTTGATACTCACTGTGGAAGTGCTGAAGTTTATATCATTGGGGCATTTCCTGGTGAAAAGCTGCAGGATGTCCAGGAGCTCTACATGGATGATGGAGCTGCAATCGACCAATTCATCTACTGTCATCAGATACATCCAAGAGCGGGCCAGCAGTCTGTCTACCTCAACCAAATGTCCATGTGTCTTCATGAGATTCAACATCGCCCTAAAATAGAGGGATTCAACAATGACGTAAAAAAATTATATAGTCATGTGAAAATGTTAGAACACCCTATTGAATTCCATGGTTTTCCGTATCAGGACATAATAATAAATAAAAAATAAAAAAAATCATCTAGTGATTGGCAGGTCTTAAAATTTGGAAAATAAAAACTCAGATGAACAACACATGACATATCACACCATGTCATTATTTATTTAACCAAAATAAAGCCAAGCTGGAAAATGGGTGACAAACTTAGGACATCCTATGATTCAATTGCTTGTAGATCCACTTTTAGCAGCAATAACTTGAAGTAATAATTTTCTGTATGACTTTATCAGTCTCTCACATCGTTCTTGAGGAATTTTGGTCCGTTCTTCTTTACAACGTTGCTTCAGTTTATTGAGATTTGTGGGCACTTGTTAATGCACAGCTCTCGTCACAGCATTTCAGTCAGGATGAGGTCTGGACTTCGACTGGGCCATTGCAACAACTTGATTCTTTTCCGTTTCAGCCGTTCTGTTGTAGATTTGCTTGTGATCTTCAGATCATTGTCTGGTTGCATGACCCAATTTCAGCCAAGCTTTAGCTGTCGGACAGATGGCCTTACATTTGACTCTAGAATACTTTGGTAAACAGAGGAGTTCATGGTCGACTCAATGACTGTAAGGTCCCCAGGTCCTGTGGCTACAAAACAAGCCCAAAATCATCAGCCCTCCACCAGCATGCTTGACTTTTGGAAGATTAGTGTCTGTTTTGAATGTCTTCCACTTGTGAATAATCTTCCTCACTGTAGAGTTTGTCACCAATATCTTTTCTATTTTGGCTTTATTTTTGCTAAACAAATAATGACACTGTGTGATATGTCATGTTGTTCATCTGAGATTTTATTTTCCAAATTTTAAGAGCTGCCAAGGACCAGATGATTTTTTATTATGCCCTGATAAGGAAAACCATGGAATTCATTCAATAGGGTGTCCTAACTTTTTTACTATACATATACATATACATATATATATATATATATATATATATATATATATATATATATATATATATATATATATATATAATCTCCACTGAAAGTATTTAACCAAAAGTTTTACATTAACATGATCAAACCGGGAAATTCGAAATTAAAACCACAGAAAAGCATTTGGAAACCTACAGATAAAAAAAGTCAATACCTTCTTTCTTGTGTTCTGGAAGAAGGTACAGCAGCTGGTTTGAGTCCCTGTAGTCCAGCCCAGCTCTGCTCAGATTTAGTGTTGACCTTAGTAAACACTGGCTCAAATGGTTTTGAAGTGCCTTTGAGAAGGTGCAGAAGTGGGATCACGATGATCCATTTGGTCATGTCCTCGGCTCTCACTTTGTTGATCAGCGCCTCCACCATGTCAGACAAGCTGAAAAATGTAATCAATGTTAACAAGACCTTTTAGATACTGATACTTTTCTCAAAACAAGCTGGACCCTGTCGGAAAATAATTTTGGCAATTTGTACAAAACTAATAAAAACACCATATTGTACTGAACGGATTAAAGCTATGGTGGAAAGCATGATTTTCAGTGAATAATGACTTGAATTTCAGTTTGATCCTCACACAAAGCTATTGTATTAAATAAGACTTAAAAATAACAAGCAAGGACTACTTTTGTAGTATATTGAATGTAGTATGCTTTCACTTTATGGAAAAAAGCAGCATAAACATTCTGCTGAACCTTTCATTTTGCATTCTATGGGGAAAAAAATAATAAGCTTTTATTTGTTAAAAGAACTTCTTTACAATTCTTCACTAGAAACTAACATTTGAACTAACTTTTTAAACTTAAATATGATTTTTTTTGCCATTATTTAAATAATTAAAAAGAACATAGAACACTATGTAGCACCTCTTTATTCTAGAAGTGTTTTGCTTTGCAACACGCTCTCTCGATCTCTATAATTTACACATAACCAAAATAACTGTACTCACTTTTTTATTTCTGAGAAGGATTCTGTTAAATCAGTCCAGAAGGACAGGAATTCATCCTTGGGTAGTTTTGGCAGGCAGAGGGCAGAGCAGAGACGAGAAAGAGCTGCATTGTCTAATTCTAGACCATACTGACTCCACACATACAGCATGATGAGAGCAGCCTTCAGTGGCTCCTTGATGAAAGCACTCTTTCCCTCGCTGTCCTTCTGTAGCTCTGGAGTTACCCGCTCCAGCATGAACTGCTTCAGAAGCTTGTTCACCTGACAGGATGAAATGAGACCGTATGTTAAATTTCATGTTGAAATGACATCGGAGCACTACATTATGTCTTCCGGTCTTTGCTCTTAAAGGCATAGTTCACTAAAAAGAATATCCTGTCATTATTTACTTATTAACATAATTGTCTCACACTTTAATCATGCTTTTGAACTTCTTTTTTTCAGTGGAACACAAACCATTTAGGTCAAACTTAAATGATATGTCCTGATGTGCCATATTTGAATTGGATGTGACCAGACCACAAATGATATTTAGAAGCTGACTTCAGAAGGAATATAGCATGTGGACTGCTTTTACGCAACTTTATGCTCATTTTTAGACTTCGACAGCCCCAGCCCCCATTTAGCTGATATACTGTTTTAATACACACTGACTGAGCACTTTATTAGAAACAATGTGCTAATACTGAGTAGGGTCTTCATTTGCTATCAAAACAGTCTCAGTTCTTTGTGACATGTATTCCACAAGACTCAAAATTACTTTGAGATTCTGGTCCACGTTTACACAATTTCTGTAGATTTGTCAATCTCACAATGCACCACATTCCAGAGGAGTTTTATTGGAATCAGATTTGTTGACTGGGAAAGCCAGAAGAACAGTGAACAAGTTCATGAAACCAGTTTGAGGCGACTTTTGCTTTGTGACATGGTGCACTATAATGCTTGAAGTAGCTATTAGAAGATGAGTAAATTGTGTCCATGAAGGGATGCACATAATCAACAAAAATACTAAAATAGGCTGTGATCGATTAGTATTAACAGGCCTAAAGTGTACCAAGAAAACATTCCCCACACTTGTGAAGGAAAGTTAATTATTCATAACTAACATATTGTTTTCTTGCAGGATTAACATTTACAGTATATGCCTTTGAAAACTAAATGTCCCAAACACTTGGGTCAAAGTGTGAATATAACAAAAGAGGTAACAAACCTAGACAGCTGTCTGAATATATATTAAATATACATTTAACCTCATGACCCTAGCAACAAGATGAAGTATCAAGGAATCCAAATTTGCTTTTACCTAGTAACAGAGAATTATACTTATGAAGAACCAATCATATTAGAGAAAAATTATGTAATGAAGCATGTCACCTTTGTCATGCACTTATTCTACAGTGCATCCGGAAAGTATTCACAACGCTTCACTTTTTACACATTTTGTTATGTTACAGCCTTATTCCAAAATGGATTAAATTAATTATTTTCCTCAAAATTCTACAAACAATGACAACGTGAAAGAAGTTAGCTTGAAATCAATAAATAAAAATAAATAAATAAATAAATAAAAAAAAAAAAATAAAAAAAAAAATTTAGCTTTTGCTCAATACTTTGTTGAAGCACATTTGGCACCAATTACAGTCTCAAGTCTTTTTGAGTATAATGTTACAAGCTTGGCACACCTATTCTTGGGCAGTTTCTCCCATTCTTCTTTGCACAGCCATTTTCAGATCTCTCCAGAGATATTCAATCAGGTTCAAGTCTGGGATCTGGCTGGGCCACTCAAGGACATTCACAGAGTTGTCCCGTAGCCACTCCTTTGTAATCTTGGCTGTGTGCTTAGGGTCATTGTCTTGTTGGAAGATGAACCTTCGCCCCAGTTTGAGGTCCAGAGCGCTCTAGAGCATGTTTTCATCAAGGATGTCTCTGTACATTGCTGCATTCATCTTTCCCTCGATCCTGACTAGTCTCCCAGTTCCTGCCGCTGAAAAACATCCCCACAGCATGATGCTGCCACCCCCATGCTTCACTGTAGGGATAGTATTGGCCAGGCGATGAGCGTTGCCTGGTTTCCTCCAGATATGACGTGCCTTTTACTGAGGAGTGGCTTCCGTCTGGCCACTCTAGCATACAGGCCTGATTGACGGAGTGCTGCAGAGATGGTTGTTCTTCTGGAAGGTTCTCCTCTCTCCACAGAGAAACGCTGGAGCTCTGTCAGAGTGACCATTGGGTTCTTGGTCACCTCCCTTATTAAGGCCATTCTCCCCCGATCACTCCTGGTGGTTCCAAACTTCTTCCATTTATGGATGATGGAGGCCACTGTGCTCATTGGGACCTTCAATGCAGCAGAAATGTTTCTGTACCCTTCCCCAGATCTGTGCCTCGATACAATCCTGTCTCGGAGGTCTACACACAATTCCTTGGACTTCATGGCTTGGTTTGTGCCCTGACATGCACTGTTAACTGTGGGACCTTATATAGACAGGTGTGTGCCTTTCCAAATCATGTCCAATCAACTGAATTTACCACAGGTGGAGTCCAATCAAGTTGTAGAAACATCTCAAGGATGATCAGTGGAAACAGGAGCACCTGAGCTCAATTTTGAGTGTCATGGCAAAGGCTGTGAATACTTATGTACATGTGATTTATTTATTTTTTTTTAAAGTAAATTTGCAAAGATTTCAAACAAACTTCTTTCACATTGTCATTATGGGGTATTGTTTGTAGAATTTTGAGGAAAATAATGAATTTAATCCATTTTGGAATAAGGCTGTACATAACAAAATGTGGAAAAAGTGAAGCGCTGTGAATACTTCCGGATGCACTGTATATAAACTGTTGTACTCTTTTTGTCGGGGAGATTCTCTGTGATTAATACGAGGTCCTTCCGGCTGTGATTAAAGCATATTCAAAGGCATTGTCTGGAGTCTTATCTGGTTACTGCTGCGCAGCGGGTTAGTGGAGCACTAGAGACCTTATTCCCGAGTGTAGTCTCAACCTGTAGTCTGAGCTACCTGTTCTTGGCTGACAGAAGTGGAACCCAACATGGTCTTCTGCAGTTGTAGGTCCACTGCCTCAAAGTTTGATGTGTTGTGAGTTCTGAGACGCTATTCTGCACATCATAAGAGACTGTTTATCCGAATTGCCGAAGCCTTTTCTGTCAGCTCAAATCAGCCTGGCCATTCTCCTTTGGCCTCTCTCATCAACAAGACATTTTGGTCTGCAAAACTGCCACTCACTGGATGTTGTTTGTTTTTGGCACCATTCTGAGAAAACTCTAGATACTGTTGTGCATGAAAGTCCCAGGAGATTAGCAGAAACACTCAAGCAAGCCTATCTGGCACCAACAATCACTGTCAAAATCACTGAGATCACATTTTTCCCCATTCTGATGTAAACATTTACTGAAGCTCCTGACCCATATATGCACAATTTTATGCACTGCTGCTACACGACTGGCTGATTAAATAATTGCAAGAATAAGCAGGTGCTCAGTGCTCAACTGAGTGTATGTAATAAACAGTACTCTGAATATTCTGTAGTTTTCATGTGTGAGAGTGAGGCAATGATTTTCTTGCTTGAACTAATCTTGTAATGTATGAATGTGTTCAGTAAATGTAGAGATACATATGGTTTACTTACATCTTTTTCACTGTAATCGAGTTGGGACCATTGCATCTGTTTCCTTTCATATACATACGGTTTTCCATAGATCACATAAAACTGTCTGAGTTGACTGAAGAAGTTGTTGAGGTTAATTTTGCTCCAGCTTGTCAGGAGGTCAAAGATAGTTTCCAGCATGATTGTACCAGCGATTTTTCGTCCCTGGAGTACACTTTTCTTCTGATCAGGCCAAACAGCTTTTTTGAACCATTCAAACATATTATTAGATGGTTCTGCACAGATGATATCATCATACTGATGCCATTCCCCTGCAATACACCAAAAGAACAAATTAAGTCTCTTATAAAAAAGAAAATTAAAGTTGAAAAAAAAAAAAAAAAAGACTTCTGATGAGCTTCACCTACCTTCATCATTTAGGAGATGTGGTTTGACAAACAGACATCTGTTGGTGGTTTCATTTGAATCCAGTTTGTAGATGTATTCATAATGTAATTCATACTTGTCACGCTTTTTAGCTTTATACACTACATACTTGTAGGGGATGGACACAGTTTCAACATCAGTTTTTTTGCAAACATATTTCCCTCCAACAAGAAATCCATGCTCTCCGAGATTCCTGCAATCAAATTATTCTTAAAAACTGGTTATAGTAACGAATAATCAAAAAATGGTCCTGAAAATCTTTACTAACCGTGACACAGACAGTTCAACAAGATCTTTTTCCCAGTTACCAATGTGACTACCAGCCCTTACAAAAATATAATCCTCTTCTGGGTTAAACTTGAAGTCTTTTGACAGGACTGCATGAAAGTAAATGGTGAGTCTGTCACTGGAACTTATATGTTGAGTTGATGCTGGATTTCTGCAATTTAAAAATATTAATGAGATAATAAACCAGGTGGGAAAAAAAAAAAAAAAAATTGCACCTTTAGTCAGGGGCCCATTTTCAATGCCCAATACCAGCCTCACAAGACCAACAGGATTATATACAGATAAATAAAAAAAACAAATAACAAATAACATACTTAACTTTTTTACAATACAACTTATTAATAGGTAAAGCTAAACAATAGTTACTGCACATACAAATTAAAAAGTCAAATATATTAAAATGAATATCAGAAAGCAGTAGCATATGGTAGACTATGCTCATCTATAAAATGTCATGTTACACCACTGTATAAAAACCATGATATTGTCTTGATGGCCTTTTATATTTGGAAGGAAGGACTGATTGCCTCACAAAACTGTTCACTCATTTACTGGATTTTTAAAAACATTGACAGATAAATTAAAAATGTTTCCTGTTGTTTTGACAGAAAACAACAACAACCAAGAAGGTACAACTAGCACCTAAACTATTATTTTACAGCTATAATCTGTTCTGTACATGGTTGATAGGCCCATGCGGATTCACTTTCTCTCTGGGTACGCGCGCGTTTGTGTGAAAGAGAAAATGCGCGCTCTCTGCCTAGTGACATGAGAAAACAAAATCTATAGCATAAACTGATGAGCTGCTTTAAATTCAAAGTAAAGATGTGTGATTAGTTACTTCAATTATCGATAATGTACCATGCATTTTCGCATATGTGTTAAGTATGGAGAAAGTGGGGGAGAAGTCATGACTCATGTGGCTCGCCTTACTGCGTGCATATTATTTCTAGACGGCATCCAATAGCATTTACAATATTTATAACTGCTTAGAAGAGCTGTGCATGGACAAGCTACAGGATTTCGGGTATACAAGCACTGCTTGCATACCATCCTGGCTGCTTTCCGTGTGTCTCTCATTAAAAATGAACTACTTGCGCTTTCCGCATCCCATGAGAAACTGCCTCTATGTTGAATTGGTAGCCTACTAACGGCCCAATTTATGAGTGCTCCCCCCGGGAATTCTCCCGATTCTCCCTATAGCCACTCCGGGCCTTCCTTACCTTTTTGGGAGCGCAACACACTGACTTTCTGTATCACCACTTTCTTTGCCTTTCTGGTCTGCAGCAGAATCTTTCTTCCCATGAGCAGACTGCTGCTTCTCACTGTGCTCAACCTTCATTGCTGAATCTCCGCTGGAACCATGATTCTTCTAAATGCAAAATAAACACAAAATGTCATAATTTAACTCCATTTTTGTAATTTCCAGTAACAGAACAATATATCGGCCTGGCCAATGAATCAGCCAACATTTAAGCTCTTTGAGTTTGACACAGCTTCTATTTGCATACACTCACCTAAAGGATTATTAGGAACACCATACTAATACTGTGTTTGACCCCCTTTCGCCTTCAGAACTGCCTTAATTCTACGTGGCATTGATTCAACAAGGTGCTGAAAGTATTCTTTAGAAATGTTGGCCCATATTGATAGGATAGCATCGTGCAGTTGATGGAGATTTGTGGGATGCACATCCAGGGCACGAAGCTCCCGTTCCACCACATCCCAAAGATGCTCTATTGGGTTGAGATCTGGTGACTGTGGGGGCCATTTTAGTACAGTGAACTCATTGTCATGTTCAAGAAACCAATTTGAAATGATTCGAGCTTTGTTACATGGTGCATTATCCTGCTGGAAGTAGCCATCAGAGGATGGGTACATGGTGGTCATAAAGGGATGGACATGGTCAGAAACAATGCTCAGGTAGGCCGTGGCATTTAAACGATGCCCAATTGGCACTAAGGGGCCTAAAGTGTGCCAAGAAAACATCCCCCACACCATTACACCACCACCACCAGCCTGCACAGTGGTAACAAGGCATGATGGATCCATGTTCTCATTCTGTTCCATCTGAATGTCTCAACAGAAATCGAGACTCATCAGACCAGGCAACATTTTTCCAGTCTTCAACTGTCCAATTTTGGTGAGCTCGTGCAAATTGTAGCCTCTTTTTCCTATTTGTAGTGGAGATGAGTGGTACCCGGTGGGGTCTTCTGCTGTTGTAGCCCATCCGCCTCAAGGTTGTGCGTGTTGTGGCTTCACAAATGCTTTGCTGCATACCTCGGTTGTAACGAGTGGTTATTTCAGTCAAAGTTGCTCTTCTATCAGCTTGAATCAGTCGGCCCATTCTCCTCTGACCTCTAGCATCAACAAGGCATTTTCGCCCACAGGACTGCCGCATACTGGATGTTTTTCCCTTTTCACACCATTCTTTGTAAACTCTAGAAATGGTTGTGCGTGAAAATCCCAGTAACTGAGCAGATTGTGAAATACTCAGACCGGCCCGTCTGGCACCAACAACCATGCCACGCTCAAAATTGCTTAAATCACCTTTCTTTCCCATTCTGACATTCAGTTTGGAGTTCAGGAGATTGTCTTGACCAGGACCACACCCCTAAATGCATTGAAGCAACTGCCATGTGATTGGTTGATTAGATAATTGCATTAATGAGAAATTGAACAGGTGTTCCTAATAATCCTTTAGGTGAGTGTATGTATGTATGTATATATATATATATATATATATATATATATATATATAGAGAGAGAGAGAGAGAGAGAGAGAGACAGACAGAGGCAAATTTCAGAAAATGCAACAAACCAGAATTGTGATTAATTAAAAAGATTCATTATTTGTTTTAATTTATTAAAAATAATTTTTATTTATCATTTCTATACAAGCAATAACACACGACTAAGCTGTGCAATATTGCTCTATATCAGCACGGCTATGATTCGGCCATAGTCAATCACAGCCGTGATATAGGGCCTTATTACACGGCTCTGTGGAATACCTGATTCTGATTGGTCAATCGTGCCATCCAGCGAAATGTCATTACGCGATAACAACTGGTAAAAACTGATAACACAGGCTCACATCTGAAGTCTGCGCTATACTCTTGCTAGGAATGCGTTTTCTTCATGGAAGTTTTGTGTTTGGTGAGCTAATAAAATATTTCAACTCAAGTCAATATTTTGTGTCTAATTATTTATTTGTGTGGCAAGCAGCCGTGTAATAACTGGGAAAACCCCGCTTCGCGCCGGGGTCCTGATCACTCTGTCGGGGTTTGTTCTGCGATAACAGTTGGCTAGATGTACAGTATCCCTTACATATCGCACGGCTACGAGTGTGATATTGCCTTCATACAACAGTTTGATGGCACAAGTGTGTAAATAAATAAGTAACAACAATGGAGTGTCTTTAAAAACCCACTTTTGTTTCAAGTTGACAGTTTAACAATTGAGCCCAAGCCTCTGTTACTAACTCTAAAATGTCACTTTAGAACAAGCAATGAAGGAGCGCTGAGTCGCTTCATTGAATTTTACTGTATTATGTAGAGTATTATGGAATTATGAGAGAGAGAGAGAGAGAGAGAGAGAGAGAGAGAGAGAGAGAGAGATGAACTAAGCCAGTGCGTTACCTCTATCTAAGCTGATATTCTTCTGGTCAATCTTATATTCATAATCACAAAATCAGTTTGAATGTCCACTGAGAATCTTTGTCTTTGTCCTTTTAACATTTAAGGGGATTTCACATGACAGGGCTAGTCAATGCATTCTTAAGTTTCGTCTTATTGTTTACAACCTTGTATCAGTCCCTTTTCAATATAAAAGTCTTTGCTACTGACTCACTCATAAAGACAGTCTTTGCTGTCATCTAATGTTGTAATAATGTAACTTTCACTGAAGTCGAAATCACAATCACTAACGGACCCTTTCTCAATACCAAATACGGCATGTTATTTATATAAAATAATATTTATTGAAAAATAATATTTCAATTAAAAAATAATATTTAAATGAAAAATATTAGCCATTATAAAAGTATAAGAAGTTTGTACAATAGGAAATAAGCAAACAAACAGTTCAGTCAAAAGTACAATCAGTTATCAGTTAGTTATAGTACAGGATTTCCGGCCGTTCGACGCTCATGTACCCGCAGAGAACAGCGTCATCTCGGCCAGTCCTTCGGGAATTTGCCGCTGGCTCTTAAGTAGACGTTAAACATAAGATATAATTAATTTGGGGTATATCAACCGGGCAATTTTTGGTCTTATTAAATTACTTGTTCCAGAGCAAATCGATTTTGGTTAAGGGGAAAATTTATTTCACTTATATATTTCGAAATATATTTAGGCTATATTTAACTTAAATCCTGTACTAGAGCACTGCTTTTGTACGTTTGACTGAATTGTTTGCTTGTGTTTATTTCTTATCTTTTATAATGACTATTGTTGTTAATTTAAATATTGTTGCTCAATAAATATTATTTTATATAAATAATATGCCGTATTTGTAATGAGAAAGGATCATGATATGGACTTCAGTGAAAGTTACATTATTACGCCATTAGATGGCGGCAAAGACTGTCTTTATGAGTAAGTCAGAACAAGGAAGATGTTTTTTTAATCGCTGTCATGGGAAGGACAAAGGCGAACATATCGCTTTCCTCAGCGGTCATTCAAACTGATTTTTGGGATATAATATTATAAACATCGACCTGAAGAATGAATGCTATATCACATGCAGTCGATCTCTCTATCATAATACAATAATACTCTACTACTCTACATAATACAATAAGCTTCAATGAAGCGACTCAGCGTTCTTTCGTTACTAAGTTAGTTTGAGAATTAGTAATGGAGGCTCGGGCTCAACTGTTAAACTGTCAACTTGAGATTTGAATCCGTGACGGAAGGAAGCAGTTTTGCAAAAAAGAGGGTTTTTAAAGACACTCCGTTGTTGTATAAACGCAATATCACACGAGTAGCCTCTATATCACGCTGTGATTACCTACGGCACTTGGCATTCTCGTCTAAAAAAACTCTTAAAACGACATTCTGTGACATAGCAACAGTAGTATTTGTAAAATTATGGTGGTTTGCTCATCCGCCATGACACTCGCTGTGAGAGAAATGCTGCAAGCGCAGTGATACAAACGGTGAAATGGTTTCCGTGGTGATACTGGTAGAATAGCATGGCTGGAAAAGGCTCTCAGCCAATCAGAATCGAGAACCAGAAAGAACTGTTGCATAAAAAAAATTTACCTTGGATTTACTCTGTGGGCCAGATACAATTTCCTGTGATGATTTCTGTGATTCATCCTTCTGATTTCTGTAATTTGAAAAAGTGCAAGTATACATTATTATTTTACATTTTAATTAAAAAAATTACATGGAAACCCTATTTTAAAAAGAAGAAACATTTATCAAAAATACATCAAAGGCTTTGGCATACTTTTTGGTTTTAGATGAAACATCTGTTTTCTGGTCAGAACGAGCAGACTGCTGCTTCTCACTCTGCTCAACCTTCACTGCTGAATCTCCACCGGAACTGCGGGTCTTCAAAATGCAAAATAAACACAAAATGTCATAATTTAACTCCATGTTTGTCATTTCCAGTAACAGACCAATATATCAGTCTGACCAATGAATCAACAAACATTTGGGCTCTCTGAGGTTGTCATTGTTAGCTGATAACCATGTCTGACTGGCTGAAGCTTTAGCTCTTTCTTATGCCAGTTCCCAAATTTACTGACACCTTAGTGAAAGGACACATTTCCAAATATATATGTGACCCTGGACCACAAAACCAGTCATAAGGGTCAAATTTATAAATAAGAATAAATAAGCCTTCCATTGATGTATGGTTTGTTAGGATAGGACAATATTTGGCTAAGATACAACTACAGTGGGGAGAACAAGTATTTGATACACTGCCGATTTTGCAGGTTTGCCCACTTACAAAGCATGTAGAAGTCTGTAATTTTTATAATAGCTACTCTTCAACTGTGAGTGACGGAATCTAAAACAAAAATCCAGAAAATCACATTGTATGATTTTTAAGTAATTAATTTGCATTTTATTGCATGACAAGTATTTGATACATCAGAAAAGCAGAACTTAATATTTGGTACAGAAACCTTTATTTGCAGTTACAGAGATCATACGTTTCCTGTAGTTCTTGACCAGGTTTGCACACACTGCAGCAGGGATTTTGGCCCACTCCTCCATACAGACCTTCTCCAGATCCTTCAGGTTTCGGGGCTGTTGCTGGGCAATACGGACTTTCAGCTCCCTCCAAAGATTTTCTACTGGGTTCAGGTCTGGAGACTGGCTAGGCCACTCCAGGACCTTGAGATGCTTCTTACGGAGGCACTCCTTAGTTGCCCTGGCTGTGTGTTTCGGGTCGTTGTCATGCTGGAAGACCCAGCCACGACCCATCTTCAATGCTCTTACTGAGCGAAGGAGGTTGTTGGCCAAGATCTCGCGATACATGGCCCCATCCATCCTCCCCTCAATACGGTGCAGTCGTCCTGTCCCCTTTGCAGAAAAGCATCCCCAAAGAATGATGTTTCCACCTCCATGCTTCACGGTTGGGATGATGTTCTTGGGGTTGTACTCATCCTTCTTCTTCCTCCAAACACGGCGAGTGGAGTTTAGACCAAAAAGCTCTATTTTTGTCTCATCAGACCACATGACCTTTTCCCATTCCTCCTCTGGATCATCCAGATGGTCATTGGCAAACTTCAGTCGGGCCTGGACATGCGCTGGCTTGAGCAGGGGGACCTTGCGTGCGCTGCAGGATTTTAATCCATGACGGCGTAGTGTGTTACTAATGGTTTTCTTTGAGACTGTGGTCCCAGCTCTCTTCAGGTCATTGACCAGGTCCTGCCATGTAGTTCTTGGCTGATCCCTCACCTTCCTCATGATCATTGATGCCCCACGAGGTGAGATCTTGCATGGTGCCCCAGACTGAGGGAGATTGACCGTCATCTTGAACTTCTTCCATTTTCTAATAACTGCGCCAACAGTTGTTGCCTTCTCACCAAGCTTGCCCATTGTCCTGTAGCCCATCCCAGCCTTGTGCACAATTTTATCCCTGATGTCCTTACACAGCTCTCTGGTCTTGGCCATTGTGGAGAGGTTGGAGTCTGTTTGATTGACTGTGTGGACAGGTGTCTTTTTACACAGGTAACGAGTTCAAACAGGTGCAGTTAATACAGGTAATGAGTGGAGAACAGGAGGGCTTCTTAAAGAAAAACTAACAGGTCTGTGAGAGCCGGTATTCTTACTGGTTGGTAGGTGATCAAATACTTATGTCATGCAATAAAATGCAAATTAATTATTTAAAAATCATACAATGTGATTTTCTGGATTTTTAGATTCTGTCTCTCACATTTGAAGTGTACCTATGATAAAAATGACAGACCTCTACATGCTTTGTAAGTAGGAAAACCTGCAAAATCGGCAGTGTATCAAATACTTGTTCTCCCCACTGTATTTGAAAATCTGGAATCTGAGGGTGCAAAAAAGTCTAAATACTGAGAAAATCGCCTTTAAAGTTGTCCAAATGAAGTCCAAATTTTGATATATTTACGGTAGGAAATTTACAAAATACAGTGGGGAGAACAAGTATTTGATACACTGCCGATTTTGCAGGTTTTCCTACTTACAAAGCATATAGAGGTCTGTCATTTTTATCATAGGTACACTTCAACTGTGAGAGACGGAATCTAAAACAAAAATCCAGAAAATCACGTTGTATGATTTTTAAATAATTAATATGCATTTTATTGCATGACATAAGTATTTGATCACCTACCAACCAGTAAGAATTCCGTCTCTCACAGACCTGTTAGTTTTTCTTAAAGAAGCCCTCCTGTTCTCCATTCATTACCTGTATTAACTGCACCTGTTTGAACTCGTTACCTGTATAAAAGACACCTGTCCACACACTCAATCAAACAGACTCCAACCTCTCCACAATGACCAAGACCAGAAAGCTGTGTAAGGACATCAGGGATAAAATTGTAGACCTGCACAAGGCTGGGATGGGCTACAGGACAATGGGCAAGCAGCTTGGTGAGAAGGCAACAACTGTTGGCGCAATTATTAGAAAATGGAAGAAGTTCAAGATGACGGTCAATCTCCCTCGGTCTGGGGCACCATGCAAGATCTCACCTCGTGGGGCATCAATGATCATGAGGAAGGTGAGGGATCAGCCCAGAACTACACGGCAGGACCTAGTCAATGACCTGAAGAGAGCTGGGACCACAGTCCCAAAGAAAATCATTAGTAACACACTACGCCGTCATGGATTAAAATCCTGCAGCGCACGCAAGGTCCCCCTGCTCAAGCCAGCGCATGTCCAGGCCCGTTTGAAGTTTGCCAATGACAATCTGGATGATCCAGAGGAGGAATGGGAGAAGGTCATGTGGTCTGAGGAGACAAAAATAGAGCTTTTTGGTCTAAACTCCACTCGCCATGTTTGGAGGAAGAAGAAGGATGAGTACAACCCCAAGAACACCATCCCAACCGTGAAGCATGGAGGTGGAAACATCATTCTTTGGGGATGCTTTTCTGCAAAGGGGACAGGACGACTGCACCGTATTGAGGGGAGGATGGATGGGGCCATGTATCGCAAGATCTTGGCCAACAACCTCCTTCCCTCAGTAAGAGCATTGAAGATGGGTCGTGGCTGGGTCTTCCAGCATGACAACGACCTGAAACACACAGCCAGGGCAACTAAGGAGTGGCTCCGTAAGAAGCATCTCAAGGTCCTGGAGTGGCCTAGCCAGTCTCCAGACCTGAACCCAATAGAAAATCTTTGGAGGGAGCTGAAAGTCCGTATTGCCCAGCGACAGCCCCGAAACCTGAAGGATCTGGAGAAGGTCTGTATGGAGGAGTGGGCCAAAATCCCTGCTGCAGTGTGTGCAAACCTGGTCAAGAACTACAGGAAACATATGATCTCTGTAATTGCAAACAAAGGTTTCTGTACCAAATATTAAGTTCTGCTTTTCTGATGTATCAAATACTTATGTCATGCAATAAAATGCAAATTAATTACTTAAAAATCATACAATGTGATTTTCTGGATTTTTGTTTTAGATTCCGTCACTCACAGTTGAAGAGTACCTATGATAAAAATTACAGACTTCTACATGCTTTGTAAAAATTACAGACTTTCTACATGGGCAAACCTGCAAAATCGGCAGTGTATCAAATACTTGTTCTCCCCACTGTATCTTCATGGAACATGATCTTTACTTAATATCCTAATGATTTTTGGCATAAAAGAAAAATGGATAATTTTGACCCAAACAGTGTATTGTTGGCTATTGCCACAAATATACCCGTGAGACTTATGACTGGTTTTGTGCTCCAGGGTCACATATGTATATACAGTATACATATATATATATAATATTTGTTTTAATTTATTAATAATTTTTATTTATCATTTCTATAGAAATGTAAAATTTTTGCTTACCTTGGATTTACTCTGTGGTCCAAATACCATTTCCTGTGATGATTTCTGTGGTTCATCCTTCTGATTTCTGTCATTTTAAAAGTCAAAGCATACACTATTATTTGACATTTCAACTTTTAAAAAATACATTAAAAAACGAAGTAAAAAGAAGCAGCATTTATCAAAATACAAAAGATTTTGTATACTTTTTTGTTTTAACATGCTGAACTCCTTTATTGGTTTCGGTTTCCCCACTTTCGCTGCGTTTCTCAGATTCTGTATTCTTCTGTTGACTGGAGCTGTGGTTCTTCTGCGGTTCCACATCCTGACGATCTGTCTCCATTTGACTGTCTGTGCTGCTCTTTATGTTTGCATTCTGGTCCATATTAGCATTCTGATCGAGAGTAGTTTGTGCTCCTGTGGACACACTCTTCTGGCCTTTTTTCTTACATTCAGCTTTCGCTTTCTCGGTTTGCTGATCTGCTGACACTGATGGAGAAGCTGTGGCAGTGCTGGTGCTGATCAGCTCTTGAGTCATTCCAGGCGCTACACAGCTCTCTTCAGACTGACCTTTACCAGCATCCATGGGTAAAGCAGAGACGTCAGTGGTTTCATTCTCTGGTGGGCTCAGATGAGAGGATGATTCAGCTGGTTTGGGCAGGTCATCTAAAGTGCAATTCGAGCCATCACTGTCAGAAGATTGGTCTTCCTCCATTTTCTGCTCTTTATCAGTCAGAGATATATCAGAGAGTTCAGAGGTCAGAGACGAAGGCTCCTCTGCAACACCAGTTTTTTTCTTCTTTTTTTTTCTTTTCTGTAGAAACAGGATGAATACAGATCTCAGAATAAGAATGTAGACTTAAAAATAATTTTTTTCCCCGTTGTGCTTGAATCACGGAAGCAACACCAGTTATTTTGCCAAGAGATCCTTTATTTATTATTTTTATGTGTCACCATAGGAGAGAAAGACCGTTTACTGGAGAGATGTTACATACCCAGCGTTTTCACCTTTCTCTGTTCCTCTGGACAAAGAGGTTGAGTTTTATACACTCAGAAGAACATATGGTTTCCATTAAAACAGAATGTATAGCAAATCTATAAATCAACATGTGCATTGAAACTTACACTGCACACACACATTCCCATGTTCAAATAACTCTCCCAACTCCTCTCCCTGTCTGACATGTGATCCTTACACACATACACTCACCTAAAGGATTATTAGGAACACCTGTTCAATTTCTCATTAATGCAATTATCTAATCAACCAATCACATGGCAGTTGCTTCAATGCATTTAGGGGTGTGGTCCTGGTCAAGACAATCTCCTGAACTCCAAACTGAATGTCAGAATGGGAAAGAAAGGTGATTTAAGCAATTTTGAGCGTGGCATGGTTGTTGGTGCCAGACGGGCCGGTCTGAGTATTTCACAATCTGCTCAGTTACTGGGATTTTCACGCACAACCATTTCTAGAGTTTACAAAGAATGGTGTGAAAAGGGAAAAACATCCAGTATGCGGCAGTCCTGTGGGCGAAAATGCCTTGTTGATGCTAGAGGTCAGAGGAGAATGGGCCGACTGATTCAAGCTGATAGAAGAGCAACTTTGACTGAAATAACCACTCGTTACAACCGAGGTATGCAGCAAAGCATTTGTGAAGCCACAACACGCACAACCTTGAGGCGGATGGGCTACAACAGCAGAAGACCCCACCGGGTACCACTCATCTCCACTACAAATAGGAAAAAGAGGCTACAATTTGCACGAGCTCACCAAAATTGGACAGTTGAAGACTGGAAAAATGTTGCCTGGTCTGATGAGTCTCGATTTCTGTTGAGACATTCAGATGGAACAGAATGAGAACATGGATCCATCATGCCTTGTTACCACTGTGCAGGCTGGTGGTGGTGGTGTAATGGTGTGGGGGATGTTTTCTTGGCACACTTTAGGCCCCTTAGTGCCAATTGGGCATCGTTTAAATGCCACGGCCTACCTGAGCATTGTTTCTGACCATGTCCATCCCTTTATGACCACCATGTACCCATCCTCTGATGGCTACTTCCAGCAGGATAATGCACCATGTCACAAAGCTCGAATCATTTCAAATTGGTTTCTTGAACATGACAATGAGTTCACTGTACTAAAATGGCCCCCACAGTCACCAGATCTCAACCCAATAGAGCATCTTTGGGATGTGGTGGAACGGGAGCTTCGTGCCCTGGATGTGCATCCCACAAATCTCCATCAACTGCAAGATGCTATCCTATCAATATAGGCCAACATTTCTAAAGAATGCTTTCAGCACCTTGTTGAATCAATGCCACGTAGAATTAAGGCAGTTCTGAAGGCGAAAGGGGGTCAAACACAGTATTAGTATGGTGTTCCTAATAATCCCTTAGGTGAGTGTATGTTCATGCAACCTACAGTCTAGCTCTCCCCTGCCTCTCTCACACATGTATTCAAGCACAAAATACAATGATTATGAATAATAATAAAAAATAATAATACAGAAAAATACATAATACAGTCTTCAAGAAACATTTAAAAACTTAATACAGGACTATTTAATTGTTAAAATTGATTTTTATGACCAGCACCTTTTTCTTTGGGCTAGGGCTGACATCTTCATTTGGACGCTTTGGAGACACATTGGCATTCTGGCAATCCAGTGATTCTGACTCAGGTCTGACATCAATCGTTTCTGCATCAGTGCCATGTGGAACGTTTGAGGATGTTTGAGACTCGTCTTGAGGCTTGGCTGATAAACACAAAACAAAGGTCACACAGCAGACACACACAAACACACACACACACACAGACACACACCCTGACTAAAACTACTGCTAAACTCTTACGAAGGCTTTGTTCACGCTACACCTAATTCTAGTTTTAAATCCTTTCATTCATTCATTCATTCATTCATTCCTTGATGAAATCAGCTCTGTTAAAATGGTGTAGTAAATAACTTGCATATCAACATCAGTTGCCACAATAAAGACTTAAAGTCAACATGAAACATCACTCTCAACCCATTTTGGTTCTGTAATTTGAAGTATTTCTAAGTGAAACTGGATGTTCAACAAGAAAACAAAAATGTAGGGCAGGACTTGATTTAATTTATCTGGAATTCACTGAATGATGAAACGTGTCTTGTTGGGTTTCCATCTAAATGTTTAGCATTTTTTAAAGCACATTTCTGGAAATTTGACTATATAAAATGCAAAATATTTTGCGTTTCCAGTTTCAAGCTCCAAAAAGACCATACTGTATTTTCTGGACTACAAGTCATGTTTTTTATCATCTGAAACATGCTTTATATGATTTATATTCTGAAGTGACTTATGGAGAATGCTAATAACGTCAAGCACGCAAAATAGAGTACACACACACACACAAAATCTGTGTTTGCTAATCTGACTTCGCAGCCTCCTCATTATAATAGTAAAATGCATTCAAAGAAAAACAGAAAAAAAGTTACACAGTTCAGTTAAAACTGACTGTTGGACAGTATGCAAAGGAAAACACCAATCGTGCAGCAGAACACAAATTTACTGTGAGTGAGAAATTGGTGAGAGACTACTGAAAAGGTGAAACGACGCTTAATGAAATGAAGTGTGTGACTAAAGGAGCTAATCGTGGACACAAAGCCCGTTGGCCTGACCTGGAGGTGAAAGATTACAGATGTGTTCTCGAACTGGCACAGGTGTGTCCGCTGTACAGTTACGCTTCCGCGCACATTCACTTTCGTTTCGGAAATTTGTTTAGGCTTGGCATTTATAATAAAAATTGTTTAAATGAACACCACTATAAGTTATGTTGGTATTTTACATTATTTCTGAATGTAATAATAAAATGTGACTTATACACCAATGCAGCTTCAATCACTTGGTATAATGAACAGAGTGAAATTTAAGTGGTTATTCATTCTTAAATCAATTTAAACAATGATCATCCCGTGTACACAGAGCCCAAATAAAATATGGTGTCACATCGATAACATCAAATTTAATTTATTTTATTCATTTATTTATGTGACACACAGAACCAATGAGGTTTGATGTTATTAGCTGTATGCAACCTTTATGTCCTTTTTGGAGCTTGAAACCTTTTGACTTTCATTGTACAGACAAAAACAGCTGAAGCAGTCGTCAGATCCCTTCTGTGGTCCGCAGAAGGAAAAAAAAAAGTTTGGAATGGCATGAGGGCGAAATTTAAAAATTTTTTTGTGTGGATTTTCAACTTTTTCAAATTTACAGACTGTGCACATTGAAAGCTTTTTCATTCAAGATTTCTCAAGTGCAAACTCTAAATTTGCACAAAATTTGTTAAACCTAACATATATGATACGTGGTTGGGGAGGTGCTGAAACGCATTTGTGACATGAGCTGAAAAGGAAATTTATTTTGGAAATTTTGATGGCGATTACAAAGACATTTTTTTCCCTTTTGGAATAATCTGTTCTAATGAATCACGCACAAGAAGACCAGAAACATGTATATTGATTCCATGTTGAGTTTAAGCATCAGCACATGACAAGAGACTTTGACTTGAACAACAACTGATAACAGATGTGCGGAAAGAGAGGATGGGAAACACTTATGTTCTTCATGACATCATGAGGTGCATCAGACAACATAAGCAATGCGCTTGCCTTCACACATTCATACATACACCGATCTGGCATAACATTATGAGCACTGACAGGTGAAGTGAAAAACACTGATTATCTCTTCATCACGGCACCTGTTAGTGGGTGGGATATATTAGGCAGCAAGTGAACATTTTGTCCTCAAAGTTGATGTGTTAGAAGCAGGAAAAATGGGCAAGCGTATTTTTGGTAATTTGGAGTTTGACAAGGGCCAAATTGTGATGGCTAGACGACTGGGTCAGAGCATCTCCAAAACTGCAGCTCTTGTGGGGTGTTCCCAGTCTGCAGTGGTCAGTATCTATCAAAAGTGGTCCAAGGAAGGAACAGTGGTGAACCGGCGACAGGGTCATGAGCAATTTGCCAAGGCTCATTGATGCACGTGGGGAGCGAAGGCTGGCCCGTGTGGTCTGATCAAACAGACGAGCTACTGTAGCTCAAATTGCTCAAGAAGCTAATGCTGGTTCTGATAGAAAGGTGTCAGAATACACAGTGCATCGCAGTTTGTTGTGTATGGGGCTGCATAGCCGCAGACCAGTCAGGGTGCCCATTGGGGTCATAATGCTATGCCTGATTGGTATATGCTGTGTCAGAAACAGCTCATTCATTCATGCATGCCAATGTGGCAAAATCGAGAGAGGTGCATGCATTTCATTTCGATAAAGTACCTCGCACCTGTCTGTGCAGGTGATTTTTTCAGGTGCAGTTTGTGATTGATCAAGTAATGTTTGACCATCAACTATAAATGCGTTATAACTAAATGTGTTAATTTTCCAATTAGGCTGTTATGAACTTTAAAAATAAGGTTATGTGTATTTATACTTTGGGGTGGGGGCACTTCATGATAAAAAGGTTGCCGACCCTTGATATAAGACATAAAAATAAAAGTATTAATAAAAATATGCATAAATAATCATTCAAAATAAGGAAATAAATAATCGTAAGAAACAAACGAAAGAACAAACAACAGAACGTAAAATCGTAGCGAGGGAAATGTGATTGAGTGCCTACCTGGTGCTGTGTCACATGACTCGGACGACAGCTTATAGCCACACTCACTGCAGAATTTGGGTGCCTTGTCCAAAGACTCATAATCGCATCTAAGACACTTCATTCTGAGGTGAAGTCTGCAAAGAGCACAAGTATGAGAGTAAGGGTGTAATCTGCCCACTTTTCAATAACAATGATCACATGATTTCTGAGAACTCCATATTGCTTTCAATTTCCATTTGCTTATAAAACAAAGTTCATCATCTAGAACAGGGTTCCTTAAACTTGGTCCTGCAGAGTTTAGCTCCAACCCTGATCAAACACACCTGAGCAAGCTAATCAAGGTCTTCAGGATCACTAGAAAAATCACAGGTCAGGGTTGGAGCTAAACTCTGCAGCACAGGACCGAGTTTGAGGAACCCTAATCTAGAAACCATACATCCCCCCCAGACGTGTTCGAGAACTTGCAAGTGCCGTGGTGGAAAAGTGGAGTAACATCTCACAGCAAGAACTAACAAATCTACCGTAGTCCATGAGGAGGAGAAGCTCTGCTGGCCACACCAGATACTGACTATGGCAAGCCGTTTGGACCTTTATTCATTCCAAAAGATGTGATTAAAATGCTAATTCTTGATATCAGAAATACATTTTCAGATATCAGAAATGAACGTAATATGTTGAAATACATTTACAAATATCAAGAATTACCATTTCAACTAGTGAAAATTGAGTTTTTCATATCAGGAATTTATATTTTTACTCAGTGTTGGGGGTAACTCATTACAAGTAACCTGAGTTACGTAATCAGATTACTTTTTCAAGTAACTAGTAAAGTAACGCATTACTTTTAAATGTACAACAAAATATCTGAGTTACTTTTTCAAATAAGTAACGCAAATTACTTTGTTTTCCCATTTCTGGACTGACAGCTCTTCTGTCCCAATGTTGAGAGAAACCATCAACTGTCTTATTGTAGTTTTAGACTAAATGTGAGCATGCATTTACTCATCTCACTTGCAAAATCAAACTTGAATATTACTTAAACCTCCAATAATTAAATATATTAAATTACACAAATATACTTACTATTTAATCTCACTTTATTAAAGGGATAGTTCACCCAAAAATGAAAATTCTGTCATGATTTACTCACCCTCAAGTTGTTTCTTTCTTCTGTTGAACACAAAAGAAGATATTTTAAAGAATGTTGGTGATCTGTGAGGATTTCCAGTCAGGATTTAGACCGTATCATAGTACTGAGACTGCTCTCATCAAAGTTACAAATGATTTACTCTTATCATCCGATCGTGGTTGTATCTCTCTATTAGTGTTACTCGATCTTAGCACTGCATTCGATACTATCGACCACAACATTCTTCTGAATAGACTCGAAAATTATGTTGGCATTAGTGGAATTGCATTGGCATGGTTTAAATCATACTTATCTAACCATTATCAGTTTGTAGCAATAAATGAAGAGATGTCACACCGATCACAAGTTCAGTATGGAGTACCTCAAGGCTCAGTGCTAGGACCGTTGCTTTTCACCCTGTACATGCTACCACTGGGAGATATCATTAGGGAGATATCATTAGGAAGCATGCCGTTAGTTTTCATTGTTATGCTGACGATACTCAGCTCTATATTTCTTCACACCCTGATGAAATTTACCAATTCACAAGATTAACAGAATGCATAGATATAAAAAAATAGGATGACTAGTAATTTCCTGCAACTTAATTCAGAAAAAACACTTGATGGCTGCTATGTCAAGTCCTCGTCGTCAGTTAGGAACCTGGGTGTGCTCTTTGATACCAATCTTTCATTTGAAAGCCACGTTTCTAGCATCTGTAAAACTGCATTCTACCATCTTAAAAAAATATCTAAATTACGGCACATGCTTTCAATGCATAATGCTTAAACAGTTAGTTCACGCTTTCATGACCTCAAGGCTAGATTATTGTAATGCTCTACTGGGTGGTTGCCCTGCTCGCTTAAAAAATAAACTCCAGCTGGTCCAAAACGCAGCAGCTCGAGTTCTTACTAGAACCAGGAAGTATGACCATATTAGCCCGGTTCTGTCGACACTGCACTGGCTCCCTATTAAACATTGTATACATTTTAAAATCTTGCTAATTACTTACAAAGCACTAAATGGTTTAGCTCCCCAGTACTTGAGCGAGCTCTTAACGCATCATACTCCATCACGTCTATTGCGGTCTCAAAACTCTGGCCAGTTGATAATACCTAGAATATCAAAATCAACTGCAGGCGGCCGATCCTTTTCCTATTTAGCACCTAAACTCTGGAACAGTCTTCCTAGCATTGTTCGGGAAGCAGACACACTCTGTCAGTTTAAATCTAGACTAAAAACACATCTCTTTACTATGGCATACACATAGAACATTATCAATTTCTATTATTCAAATCAGTTAAATGATTGTTTTAGGCTGCATTAACTAGGTCAGCCGGAACTGGGAACACTTCCCATAACACCGGATGTACTTGTTACATCATAAGAAGAATGGCATCTACGCTAATGTTAGTCTCTCTGTTTATCCCGAGGTTTACTGCAGTCAGCCAGATCCGGGCCGTATCCAGATCAGATGGTGGACCTGCGCCTAGACATGACCAACGCATCCCTGAAATGTCTGCAGAGAGCGTCAATTAAACTCCACCCTGTAAATGCCGCATCGACACGACATCCTCATTAAACCCGTCTCCGGTGTGACAACTCCAATCTTTCGATCTAATAAGACTTCAGACCTGCAATGTTGCCAGAATCATAATCATACACTATTTGTTCGTTTGCCAGAGGAGAACTGGCACCCCGACTGAGCCTGGTTTCTCCCAAGGCTTTTTTCTCCATTCTGGCCACTGAAGGAGTTTTGGTTCCTTGCCACCATCGCCTTTGGCTTTTGGCTTGCTCAGTTGGGGACACTAAAATTTCAATTATATTACTGATCTGCCCACACTGACACTATATGATAATTGAAATAGACTGGATGACATCACCGTTTTCTCCAGAGCGGCTGTACAGCCGAATCAAATTCTATTACATTATTTTCCTGTTAACACTGTGAAGCTGCTTTGATACAATCGGCATTGTAAAAAGCGCTATATAAATAAAGGTGACTTGACTTGATCAAACAGTTGATATGGGCCCCATTGACTTCCATAGTAGGGAATACTATGGAGTAAAAATACTATGGAAGTCAATGGCTACCATCAACTGTCTGGTTATCAACATTCTTCAAAATATCTTCTTTTGGGTTCAACAGAAGAAAGAAACTCATACAGATTTGGAGGGCAAATTGAGGGCTAGTAAATGATGACAGAATTTAATTTTTTTTGAGTGATTGCCTTTGACCTTAAGTGGCCCAATTCAACCATACTAATAAGCAAAAGAAATAACTTTAGAGAAACATCACATTTGTTTTTCATTTAAAAAAAAAAAAAAAAAAAAAAATTCACATTCTTCTTTAATCCAGAATGGCAGCACAGAGGTTTGTTTGAGCTGCGCCCTCTACTGTACATGCGTAAATTAGCATTTCCTTCAACCTGAGGTAAAAATGTTAATTTCTGATATCATGAATGTGATTGTTACTAGTAAGAAAGCCATTTTAGATATCTGAAATTATATTTATATCAGGAATTGAATTTGAATGACAGCCTATGTGACATTTCACTAGTGAAAATACAATTACTGATATCAAGCTTCGTTTTTACTACATTAGATCGTCATTATTATTCAAGAATGCCATTCTTAACTGGAAAACCATTTTGCAAACACATATTTCCGGGTCTACATTCGGTTTGGATGAGTCAAGCCGCTGTGACACACACACACACACACACACACACACACACACACACACACACACACACACGTGACATTCACTGACATGAATATCAATAATTCGAACTGTGATTTTTATTACATGTTATATATCCATGCCATTTTACAGAAGCTGGTGAAATCACTGGAAAAGCCCGACTTTTGACTTCCGTGGAAATTTCACTCTTTCACAACAGAAAAACAAATCAAAAGAACCAATTTAAAAAAACGACATAAACGAATAAATAATACATACATTGAACAAAAAAATAAAACTTGACTTCTACATGTTGCCCCAATAGAGGGCGCTGTCGCTCAATTCACCGTGAATTACAATTATTGCGAGCAAGAAGAAACAGACCATAAAATGAAACTATAATAATTCGAAGACATTACGAGTTTAATCATCGAGCGATACGTTTAAAATATAATATTTACACAAACAATTCATATAACCTTCTATTATTTAACGTCAGGCTACAGTACATGACGTGACTGAATGGCGAACCTGTATTTTACAACTATCTTCTAATCTAAGCTACTAAACAACACAGAACTTACACGTCTCACGTGATTGACAGCTAAACATCACGATATGTGCATAATAAGCTGGTCTTACATGAGTAAAATCGCACAACACACAGTAAACACGATGACGCTAGTTCACAGACAAGCTAACCAGAATTCAGCTCAGACAAGTTTACTGATAAACGAGTAAATAAAGAGTCAGTGCGAGTGTTATTTGAGCTGTAGAGACGATATGATTATCAATGGCCGATCCAGACGAACTCGCAGTCTCTTCCTAGTGTGACATGCTAACGCTAAACACACAAACAGATTATAAGAGCAAGTGGACCCTCAGGTCTGTGTCTTACCTGTGTGCAGGTGTGTTTAGTTGTCACAGATGAGCACAGATGTATCAAGGCATGTCATCGTGTATTTGACACTCACAACACAGATCTGATCACGTCCAGATGCTCCACAGTCACGCGCAATGAAGCTACAGAGGAAGAGCTGGGCACTTAAACATCTCTGAACTTTCGTTTCGTAAAAAATGGGCGTGAGTTTCATGTGTATCCAAAACTACAATCCAGTAAAACCCATGGAAGTAATAATGAGATCAGATTAAGTAAGAAATCATGAGATGAAGCTGATATTTTAATAAACTGACTGCTAAAACGGTCAGTTTCTTGCTCATAATTATTTTATATTATAATATTTTAATATAATTTATATTTTATATATAATATAAGATCATGAAGTCAGAAACCACGAGATGAAGCTGATATTTTAATAAACTGACAGCTAAAACGGTCAGTTTCTTGCTCATAATTATTTTATATTATAATACTTTAATATATTTTATATATAAGATCATGAAGTCAGAAATCATGAGATGAAGCTGATATTTTAATAAACTGACAGCTAAAACGGTCAGTTTCTTGCTCATAATTATTTTATATTATATTTTAATATAATATATATTTTATATATAATATAAGATCATGAAGTCAGAAATCATGAGATGAAGCTGATATTTTAATAAACCGACTGCTAAAACGGTCAGTTTCTTGTTTATAATTATTTTATGTTATAATATTTTATAAATGTTTAGAAAATACCCCCACACCCCCTCAGTTATTTTTCATTCAGGTCAAAGTAAAGCATATTAAATGCAGGCCTTTTATTTTTTTCACATTTTTGACAATTATAAAATAGGCTAAATAAACTTTTAGACAGGTGAAAGTCAAACCCTTTGACTGAAAATATAGTGCATTTCTTTGCATTATTTAAAGACACTTAGGCTATTTACATATTCTGCTTAGAGGCCCTCGGCTTCTGAACTAAACGTAAACTGAAACATAATGCAATGTAAAAAAGGCACTTAAAGATCACCATTAAATAAAATTGACATTTCTTTTTTTTTTGTGGAATATTGCGGTATTTATTATAAATGATTTATAATGCTCATCATTATTTTTTTTAAAAATTCGTGTGTGATCATAATCTTTATTAAAATAACTTGACCTCCCTCTTGCAGCAACATCTCTTCTCTGATGACGTGTTTACTGGCATGAGGGTGGGGAAACCTGTCACTCACATGACATCACAGCAATAGCAAACCACACCCATCCAACCAATTTCCCATGGACAAAATCCAGCCTACCTTAAATTTTGTTCTAGAAGCCGCTTCACAATAGGAATCAAAAACATGAAACTTTCGTTTCATGCCGACTTTCAAGGGTTAGTTAACACTTTAATTATGCTTAAAAATCTACAGGGCACAGGTGTCCAGAAAACTGGGAGGCTGCTCAATGGTGTAAGTTTGGGTCGGGCGGGACCACCTGCTTGCTCACCAATTGCAAATGAGGGCACTGAGAAACCTTTTAGTATGTTTCATATGCAATTGAAATAGAGACTAAGTGCACTGTTAAATTTAGCCACCAGTGGGTGCATAATTGCATATGAAATATGCAGAAACTCTGGACACCTGTTTCATTTACATCTGTCATGTAGTAGGGGCCTTTTAAAAAGCAGCTTTAGACCCTTATAATGCGCTGTTTGATTAGGGTGTACTGCACACTCAGGGTGTTTGGGGTCTCCTCAGACCACACACAGTAAAATCTGATTTTGTATCAAAATAATGTACTTTTTTTAAACAAATGTAATATCACCCACTTTATTAATGTTTTACTGTGCAGTTGTTTTAGGGGAATTTATGTTTTTTTTTTTTTTTTTGCCTCAATTTGTAATAATTTAATTCCTATATATATTTATATTTATATTATATTATATTATATTATATAAATATAAATATAAATATAAATATAAATATATATATATATATATATATATATATATATATATATACACATATATATATACACACACACACACACACACACACTCACCTAAAGGATTATTAGGAACACCTGTTCAATTTCTCATTAATGCAATTATCTAATCAACCAATCACATGGCAGTTGCTTCAATGCATTTAGGGGTGTGGTCCTGGTCAAGACAATCTCCTGAACTCCAAACTGAATGTCAGAATGGGAAAGAAAGGTGATTTAAGCAATTTTGAGCGTGGCATGGTTGTTGGTGCCAGACGGGCCGGTCTGAGTATTTCACAATCTGCTCAGTTACTGGGATTTTCACGCACAACCATTTCTAGAGTTTACAAAGAATGGTGTGAAAAGGGAAAAACATCCAGTATGCGGCAGTCCTGTGGGCGAAAATGCCTTGTTGATGCTAGAGGTCAGAGGAGAATGGGCCGACTGATTCAAGCTGAAAGAGCAACTTTGACTGAAATAACCACTCGTTACAACCGAGGTATGCAGCAAAGCATTTGTGAAGCCACAACACGCACAACCTTGAGGCGGATGGGCTACAACAGCAGAAGACCCCACCGGGTACCACTCATCTCCACTACAAATAGGAAAAAGAGGCTACAATTTGCACGAGCTCACCAAAATTGGACAGTTGAAGACTGGAAAAATGTTGCCTGGTCTGATGAGTCTCGATTTCTGTTGAGACATTCAGATGGTAGAGTCAGAATTTGGCGTAAACAGAATGAGAGCATGGATCCATCATGCCTTGTTACCACTGTGCAGGCTGGTGGTGGTGGTGTAATGGTGTGGGGGATGTTTTCTTGGCACACTTTAGGCCCCTTAGTGCCAATTGGGCATCGTTTAAATGCCACGGCCTACCTGAGCATTGTTTCTGACCATGTCCATCCCTTTATGACCACCATGTACCCATCCTCTGATGGCTACTTCCAGCAGGATAATGCACCATGTAACAAAGCTCGAATCATTTCAAATTGGTTTCTTGAACATGACAATGAGTTCACTGTACTAAAATGGCCCCCACAGTCACCAGATCTCAACCCAATAGAGCATCTTTGGGATGTGGTGGAACGGGAGCTTCGTGCCCTGGATGTGCATCCCACAAATCTCCATCAACTGCAAGATGCTATCCTATCAATATGGGCCAACATTTCTAAAGAATGCTTTCAGCACCTTGTTGAATCAATGCCACGTAGAATTAAGGCAGTTCTGAAGGCGAAAGGGGGTCAAACACAGTATTAGTATGGTGTTCCTAATAATCCTTTAGGTGAGTGTGTATATATATATATATATATATATATATATTATATTTATAAATATAAATATAAATACATACATATATATATATATATTTATTTATTATCGTCTTCAAAGTAACGTTTACATATAATGTTGATATGTTATATAAATGTGTATGTATATATGTATGTGTGTATGTATATATGTATGTGTGTATGTATATATGTATGTGTGTATGTATATATGTATGTGTGTATATATGTATGTGTATATATATATATATGTGTATATATATATATATGTGTATATATATATATGTGTATATATATATATGTGTATATATATATATGTGTATATATATATATATATATATATATATATATATATATATATATATATATATATATATATATATATATATATATATATATATATATATACACACACACACACACACACACACATATATACATACACATTTATATAACATATCAACATTATATGTAAACGTTACTTTGAAGATGATAAACATTTCTCAATTTGATTCATGGTGATAACGTAAAATGTGCCATGATTTAGTGGGAGACTGCTGCCATCTTCTGGAAAACAAACAATATAAAATTAAAATAACATGATAAACAACCACCACAAGATGGATGCAGAGCATCACTCACTGGCTCATTCGGTGAGTCTTTTGGCCGCGACTCTGGAAGACTTAGAGTTAAGCTTTTCTTTGAGAAAAGAACAAAGAACGGCACTGAAGTCATTCTTAAAAAAGGAAGATGTGTTCTGAGTTTTGCCAAAAATTGAACAAATCAAAGACGTCAATTAAAATCTTAAAATATATTTATTGCTTTAAAATATGGCTTTCATGATTAATTAAAAATAAGCAATTTTGATTACAACGGACATAGTAACAGACAAAAATAAAAATGTGATAAAGTTAGAGAAGCGAGACAGTTTGAAGGTTGTGTTTGACACTAGTGCTGATGGTGAACTGAAAGGCGTCATGTACGCTGGAGGGGTCTGTGGCGTTGGTGAAGTGAGGGTACACCATCTTGCCTGAGGTGGTGGCACACGCCACAAACTGATCGGTCACATATTGAGCAGCACAACTCACATCACGGTCAGGACCTGCATCCCAACACAGAGAAACAAATCAATGCAAATTATAAGCAACTTAAACACACAGCACTTGAGCAGAAAATAAAACAGTGCTGTGCTTTACTCTGAAACAAGCAGTGCGTCAGAATATATATTTATATAATTACATCACAACCACTGCGATTTGATGATCGCACTTAACCATATCACATTCTCACATTTATGTATTGTCAAAATTCATAAAGTTGCCAGGCAACTGGAGAGTAACACCATTTCAACACTGATTTTCTCACATTTGGCACTTTGAACCCTGGCTAACATGCTAATCTGTGCATGAAGTAAATGCATTAGAAAATGTAACATTTAGCAATTTATTTTATTAACTATTTAAGGACATTTCACGATTTTAATCATCAGAGTTACTGGATTGTGTGAAAAAAAAAAAAAAAAAAAAAAAAAAGTGTACCTTTGAAGTCTGGCTGATAAAGTCGCAGATGTCTCCCAGAATACAGTATTTTCTCAGTAAACAGATCAATTTTGTTCATAAATAAAACCTGGAAAAAAAAAAAAAAACAGCTGAAGCCATTCAATTCCTTAACACTGCCTTATTGTCAATGCAGAAGAGAGTTTCCATTATTTATGAAAAATATTGTATGATCAACCTGATTCTTAAGTGCATGAACAAATTGATATAGATTGTAAAACCAAAAGTGGTACAGATGGTTGTAAAGAGGTCAATCCCAAAAACTGACAGTGTGAACATAGCCAATGTGCTTTCATCGTCTTCAGAAATCAAGGTTTGGGTATTAGCAACTACCTTGTGATACGATACAATTTAATGGGTCACAATTTCACAACTGGATTGCAAATGAAACAAGTCACATTTATCCAGAATGGCGCCTCATAGAATTACAGTGGGGAGAACAAGTATTTGATACACTGCCGATTTTGCAGGTTTACACTTACAAAGCATGTAGAAGTCTATAATTTTTATCATAGGTACACTTCAACTGTGAGTGACGGAATCTAAAACAAAAATCCAGAAAATCACATTGTATGATTTTTAAGTAATTAATTTGCATTTTATTGCATGACATAAGTATTTGATCACCTACCAACCAGTAAGAATTCACCTACCAACCAGAAATCAGAACTTAATATTTGGTACAGAAGCCTTTGTTTGCAATTACAGAGATCATACGTTTCCTATAGTTCATGACCAGGTTTGCACACACTGCAGCAGGGATTTTGGCCCACTCCTCCATACAGACCTTCTCCAGATCCTTCAGGTTTCGGGGCTGTCGCTGGGCAATACTGACTTTCGGCTCCCTCCAAAGATTTTCTATTGGGTTCAGGTCTGGAGACTGACTAGACCACTCCAGGACCTTGAGATGATTCTTACAGAGCCACTCCTTAGTTGCCCTGGCTGTGTGTTTCGGGTCGTTGTCATGCTGGAAGACCCAGCCACGACCCATCTTCAATGCTCTTACTGAGGGAAGGAGGTTGTTAGCCAAGATCTCGCGATACATGGCCCCATCCATCCTCCCCTCAATACGATGCAGTCGTCCTGTCCCCTTTGCAGAAAAGCATCCCCAAAGAATGATGTTTCCACCTCCATGCTTCACGGTTGGGATGGTGTTCTTGGGGTTGTACTCATCCTTCTTCTTCCTCCAAACACAGCGAGTGGAGTTTAGACCAAAAAGCTCTATTTTTGTCTCATCAGACCACATGACCTTCTCCTATTCCTCCTCTGGATCATCCAGATGGTCATTGGCAAACTTCAGACGGGCCTGGACATGCTCTGGCTTGAGCAGGGGGACCTTGCGTGCGCTGCAGGATTTTAATCCATGACGGTGTAGTGTGTTACTAATGATTTTCTTTGAGACTGTGGTCCCAGCTCTCTTCAGGTCATTGACCAGGTCCTGCCTTGTAGTTCTGGGCTGATCCCTCACCTTCCTCATGATCATTGATGCCCCACGAGGTGAGATCTTGCATGGTGCCCCAGACCGAGGGAGACTGACCGTCATCTTGAACTTCTTCCATTTTCTAATAATTGCGCCAACAGTTGTTGCCTTCTCACCAAGCTGCTTGCCTATTGTCCTGTAGCCCATCCCAGCCTTGTGCAGGTCTACAATTTTATCCCTGATGTCCTTACACAGCTCTCTGGTCTTGGCCATTGTGGAGAGGTTGGAGTCTGTTTGATTGAGTGTGTGGACAGGTGTCTTTTATACAGGTAACGAGTTCAAACAGGTGCAGTTAATACAGGTAATGAGTGGAGAACAGGAGGGCTTCTTAAAGAAAAACTAACAGGTCTGTGAGAGCCGGAATTCTTACTGGTTGGTAGGTGATCAAATACTTATGTCATGCAATAAAATGCAAATTAATTATTTAAAAATCATACAATGTGATTTTCTGGATTTTTGTTTTAGATTCCGTCTCTCACAGTTGAAGTGTACCTATGATAAAAATTACAGACCTCTACATGCTTTGTAAGTAGGAAAACCTGCAAAATCGGCAGTGTATCAAATACTTGTTCTCCCCACTGTAGCTTGTTGATTAGCTTGACTGTAAATTCTAAAGGGGTCAGGCTTCAGAACTCAAAACTTCATTCCAAAAACAGCTTTTATCACATTATGAAGTAATAGTGCAGCGAGAGACCGCCTCTGCAGAATCATATCAACGCCTACTGCATCATTGCAACTTTGGCCACGCCCACTGGCGTTTTAGTGGAATGACGAGAAGAGCGATACAGGATCAATGGACTAAAAATAACATTACCTTCCAAAGGATCCTAATGCTAGGAATGTGCTTATTTATTTTCAACTATGTGAATGTCTCAGTAGAGAATTATTTGTTTGTTCGGTGCATTTCACTGTGGATTCTTTGGTAAATCAATCACAATTCCGCAAACAGACTTTTACCGTAAAGATATGGACCAGACAGTAATGTCTGTTTTTATAGGACATGAAGTGCAGCTCACCAGTGAAGCTCCTTTGAAAAAAGCACTGTTGCATGTGGAGCTGAAGCACTCCAGGCTTTCATATAGATGGTTCTGTTGTAAAAAAGGAGTTACAAAGATAATAATTAAAGGTAGGCTTCTAAACAAACTTTCATGCAAATGGAGGTTTATCAAAGGTGAAATAACTGAAAATAAAGGTCTTAAACCAACAGTCCATACAGTAACTAGCGTCAATTATGTATGAATACACCAGGGTCCGGTTGCTTCAGCAGTGTAAGTGTTTGGTCCCACTTTATATTAGGTGGCCTTAACTATGTGCTTACATCAAAAAATAAGTACAATGTACTAATTGTGTTCATATTGTATTGCAAAACACTTTTGCTGATATTGAGGTGGGATACGGGTAAAGTTAGGGACAGGTGTGGTGGTATGGGTAAGTTTAAGGGTAAAGTTAGGGACAGGTGTGGTGGTGTGGGTAAGTTTAAGGGTAGGGTTTGTGTAAGGGAAGTGTCGACAGTGTAATTATAAATGTAACTACAGAAATTAATTACAGATGTAATTAAAATTACAGATGTAGATTAAAATGCAAGTACAATATAAAAACATGCATGTACGCAATAAGTGCATTGTATCAAATTATTAATTTAAATGTTAGTACATAGTAGTTAAGGCCACTTAATATAAAGTGGGTCCTATTTTTTTTTGTTGAAATATTATTACGTTGCGCTATTAAACTTGGGTAACTACCTATAAACTAAATATTTATGGAAGCCACCGACCACAGGCCTGTAGAATGAAGCTGGTTTCAGTTCCTTCCCAGGTATATTTGAGCAGATTCTGGCTGCGTCCAAAAATTGTATACTTTCTTGAGTGGGTACTTATTTTGAATAATTACTATATCACCGCTTAAAAAAACAAACAAACAAACACGTTCTAAAACGTATGTTCTAGTATGAATGCGTGTAGTATGAATGTAATCCAGATGTACTACATCCGCCATGTTGTCATTATCTTGTGATCTACCAGTGTCAGTTGCGTCGCTTCACGGCCATTCATAAATCCTCTCCCGTGGCCTCATGGGATAGTAAAGTGTCTATCGTATACACGCTTCAGAATCTCGCCAGAAGTAGGTCATCCGAGGACTTTTTGCCTACTTTTATGAGTACACAGTACTTTTGTCACATACCGTTTTTCAACTACTATTATTAGAGAGCTATGCAATTTATGACACAGCCTTTTTCAGGCACAAGAAGGTGTTTTTTTTCATTGCTATGGTAACTTGTGCTACATGGCTAACCTGCCCCGGAGCAGTTATATTCTGGTTTAGAGGATCACAAACCAAAACTGGACTAATCTAAGCTGTGAGCAAAGTGACATCTGATGCGATTAATCCACTCCCCTGTATCTTTTTAAAATTAAAGCACTTTAGAGTGAAAGAATTTGAGACTTTTGCTGCTAATTATTTATTACATGAATTTTATTTATAATATAGTATAATATATTCATAATATTATATGAGCTGACAATATAAAAATTTATATTAAAGCTTGTATGCATTTATATTAACATTTTTAAACGCATTAAGCTTAGATGTATCCTTCTTAGCTGCTTGTGAGCTATACATATTAAATTCAGTTGATTCACATGCATTGATAGTCATTTTCTTTTAGCTGCCTCCTCAAACTCTTTCTGCGGCAGCAGTGTTTATTCCTGGCTTTTGTAAATGTGTTTAAATTCATGATGTGTTTCATAATGATCTCTTAATCTTCAGCAGGGAAGTGATTCGCACAAACTCTCTCGACAAGTGAATCAAAGTGAAGTTTGCACAACTAGCTTCATGCATGACAAACTTAAATGACTTTTTAGCAGCTCTTTGATCCCGATCTAAATTGTGTGCATAATAAATTAATCATAATATTGAATCACATATACATATATAAAATGTAACATGTTTTTTGGATCATTATTTATTGCTAGGCTATTAATTTCAAATACAGTTTCTGAATGTTTTTTAAAAACAAATGGTGCAACCAAATTAAGTGCAAAATTAAGTTTGAGGAAAACATTCCAGGATTTTTCTTCATATAAATGGACTTCAATGGCAACCAACGGCTGAAGGTCCAAATCAATGCAGTTTCAAAGGAAGGGTTTCAGAGGCTCTGCACGATCCCAGCCGAGGAATAGGGTCTTATCTAGCCAAACCATCGGTCATTTTCAAAAAAATAAATAAAAATTGATATACTTTTTAAACCACAAATGCACGACTTCGGTGTTGTGATTCTCATACGTTGCTGACGTCATCATGTTTGGAAAGGTCACGGCCGTGACGTAGGTGGAAGTACCGACCCAGTGTTAAAACGAACGTGCAAAGACTAAATCAAACGCCCTTTACAAAAATAATAATAAAACAACGATGTCGGACTATTGTAAAGTTGGGGGAGTTTTTCGGCACTGGGTTGGTACTTCCACCTACATCACGCGTGACCTTTCCGACGTGATGCCGTCATGCGTCGTGAAGGAGCAGAACACCGAAGTCGAGCATTTGTGGTTAAAAAGTATATAATTTTTTTTTTTTTTTTTTTTAAATAGTCGATGGTTTCGCTAGATAAGACCCTCGGCTGGGATCATGTAGAGCCTCTGAAGCCCTTCCTTTGAAATTGATTTGGACCTTCAACCGTTGGTTGCCATTGAAATCAATTATAAATGGAGAAAAATCCTGGAATGTTTTCCTCAAAAAAAAAACAAAAAAACACTTAAATTTCTTTTCGACTGAAGAAAGAAAGACATGAACATCTTGGATGAGATGGGGGTAAGTAAATTATCAGCAAATTTTCATTTTGAAGTGAACTAATCCTTTAACTAAAGCCTGTGGAGCGATGTGACAAACTTTTCTGACAAGGTCTTCTAACTGAAATCATCTGGATTGACAGGATTCTAGAGTCAGAATGTTTCTGTAACACTGAAGATCCAGCATGCTACTCACCGTGGAATGATTTTCATTGAGGTTTTGATCGTACCCACTAAGAGCCACCATGAACACAACTGCCTGGACATTATCAAAATAACTATACCACTTCTTTCTTTCTGAACGCTGGACACCAACATCGTACAGCCTGTAAACAAAAGATTATTTATATAGAAATTATTCTACTTCACCACAAGAGCAGTAGAAGCATTATGGCAAAATAACTTAAAAGCATAGGAAGAATGGCCGTATTTGTTTGCATAATTTGTATAGGCATCAAGTGATACCACAGATTAACAATAAATCTTTATTGTTAATCTGTGGTATCACTTGATGCCTATACAATACGCTGCCTTCCACTCAGGTCAAAGCCAACTACTTTTTATACAATACAACAGCCTGTTCCTCACAAAAAGCCATCATATGACTAGCACACAGAAAACTTGGAATAGAGTGCATGTGTCTTAAGGACAATTTTGTTGTTGTTGTTGAGGTTATGTTTTTTTCGTATCCTCTTTGGCTCTGGTCATTGCATGCTTTCATTGTATGGAAATGAGCAACAAACAATCTGCTAAACACCATCTGTTGTTAGTCAGTAACGAAAGTGAAAGAATTTTGGGGTGAACTGAATGTTCAAAGAAGCCCTACAACAAGCCAATTTAATTCAACCAGATCCATAGGCACGGTTCTGCGACGTCTCAACACATCACTCTCCTTTAAGCTGGCAAAGATAACGGGAGATGACAAATTGGGGCCCAATCAAGATCCTACTATAAAAGTAGTAGTAGTATTTAAGTTTATTGCCATATCAGCATCACTGGCTATTACATGGCAGATACATATTAAACATTTAACAACATAATTTCATAAATACAATATAGTAAAAACAAACATTTTATACAGTGGGGAGAACAAGTATTTGATACACTGCCGATTTTGCAGGTTTGCCCACTTACAAAGCATGTAGAAGTCTGTAATTTTTATCATAGGTACTCTTCAACTGTGAGTGATGTAATCTAAAACAAAAATCCAGAAAATCACATTGTATGATTTTTAAGTAATTAATTTGCATTTTATTGCATGACATAAGTATTTGATACATCAGAAATGCAGAACTTAATATTTGGTACAGAAACCTTTGTTTGCAATTACAGAGATCATACGTTTCCTGTAGTTCTTGACCAGGTTTGCACACACTGCAGCAGGGATTTTGGCCCACTCCTCCATACAGACCTCCTCCAGATCCCTCAGGTTTCGGGGCTGTCGCTGGGCAATACGGACTTTCATCTCCCTCCAGATTTTCTATTGGGTTCAAGTCTGGAGACTGGCTAGGCCACTCCAGGACCTTGAGATGTTTCTTACGGAGCCACTCCTTAGTTGCCCTGGCTGTGTGTTTCGGGTCGTTGTCATGCTGGAAGACCCAGCCACGACCCATCTTCAATGCTCTTACTGAGGGAAGGAGGTTGTTGGCCAAGATCTCGCGATACATGGCCCCATCCATCCTCCCCTCAATACGGTGCAGTCGTACTGTCCCCTTTGCAGAAAAGCATCCCCAAAGAATGATGTTTCCACCTCCATGCTTCACAGTTGGGATGGTGTTCTTGGGGTTGTACTCATCCTTTTTCTTCCTCCAAACACGGCGAGTGGAGTTTAGACCAAAAAGCTCTATTTTTGTCTCATCAGACCACATGACCTTCTCCTATTCCTCCTCTGGATCATCCAGATGGTCATTGGCAAACTTCAGACGGGCCTGGACATGCGCTGGCTTGAGCAGGGGGACCTTGCGTGCGCTGCAGGATTTTAATCCATGACGGTGTAGTTTGTTACTAATGGTTTTCTTTGAGACTGTGGTCCCAGCTCTCTTCAGGTCATTGACCAGGTCCTGCCGTGTAGTTCTGGGCTGATCCCGCACCTTCCTCATGATCACTGATGCCCCACGAGGTGAGATCTTGCATGGCGCCCCAGACCGAGGGAGATTGACCGTCATCTTGAACTTCTTCCATTTTCTAATAATTGCGCCAATAGTTGTTGCCTTCTCACCAAGCTGCTTGCCTATTGTCCTGTAGCCCATCCCAGCCTTGTGCAAGTCTACAATTTTATCCCTGATGTCCTTACACAGCTCTCTGGTCTTGGCCATTGTGGAGAGGTTGGAGTCTGTTTGATTGAGTGTGTGGACAGGTGTCCTTTATACAGGTAACGAGTTCAAACAGGTGCAGTTAATACAGGTAATGAGTGGAGAACAGGAGGGCTTCTTAAAGAAAAACTAACAGGTCTGTGAGAGCCGGAATTCTTACTGGTTGGTAGGTGATCAAATACTTATGTCATGCAATAAAATGCAAATTAATTATTTAAAAATCATACAATGTGATTTTCTGGATTTTTGTTTTAGATTCCTTCTCTCATAGTTGAAGTGTACCTATGATAAAAATTACAGACCTCTACATGCTTTGTAAGTAGGAAAACCTGCAAAATCGGCAGTGTATCAAATACTTGTTCTCCCCACTGTATATAAAAACAAACAAAAATAAGTACATGTACAAAATGAGTACAATTTTATAAAAGATTCTTAAAATGTTTCTACTAAAAAAGAGCCCCTATTTGAGAATGGATGAGTGAAATGAGATTTCAAAAGCTCCTTAGAATATTACTCGGTAACACTTTCTATTAAGTCCATGCTTATAATGAATTATAGCCCCAGTTATACTTATAAGTATTACTAATATATATATATATATATATTTCTTCTTATACCAATTTATAAGTATTATGCAGCCATGATACAGCATTGCTATATTGTTATTATATTATAATTACAATGACTTTTTAGCAATTCAGATTTCTGTCAAATAAGTGAATATATTGTTATTAATAGCCGTGTTGTGTTCTTATAAATACTTATTGTGACTGATAATACAGTTACTAACCTCTATAAATGCATCATTGATGGCTTTAAGTAAAGTGAAAACATAGGATGCAATTTTCCTAAAGCAAAAGAAATCATGAAGATGTGCTCTTTACACATTTGAAGTTTTGTAAATGTAAATGTAACTAATGAACAATAATACCTGTAATAAAACAATGAAAAAACAGAAATCATTAATACAAATTCTAATGTTACAAACTAGCAAAATACCGCAACAATAATTTAAGCATAATTTCCAACTGCTATAAGCAATACCATGCATATGGCAGAGGAGATATAGATTTTAACAAATCAATATTACCATTCATGACCTCTAATGCAAACATTAGCCATTAAATATGATAATTTGTACAGTAAAGTATCTGGAACTTTTATATTTGATCATTTATAAATCAGTGTATAATGGATAATGAGCATGCACATTGAAAAAGTAAATGCATGACTTGTAAGTAATTAAAAAAAATATATATAAATGTAATTATAACGGTTATTATAATACACTCACCTAAAGGATTATTAGGAACACCTGTTCAATTTCTCATTAATGCAATTATCTAATCAACCAATCACATGGCAGTTGCTTCAATGCATTTAGGGGTGTGGTCCTGGTCAAGACAATCTCCTGAACTCCAAACTGAATGTCAGAATGGGAAAGAAAGGTGATTTAAGCAATTTTGAGTGTGGCATGGTTGTTGGTGCCAGACGGGCCGGTCTGAGTATTTCACAATCTGCTCAGTTACTGGGATTTTCACGCACAACCATTTCTAGAGTTTACAAAGAATGGTGTGAAAAGGGAAAAACATCCAGTATGCGGCAGTCCTGTGGGCGAAAATGCCTTGTTGATGCTAGAGGTCAGAGGAGAATGGGCCGACTGATTCAAGCTGATAGAAGAGCAACTTTGACTGAAATAACCTCTCGTTACAACCGAGGTATGCAGCAAAGCATTTGTGAAGCCACAACACGCACAACCTTGAGGCGGATGGGCTACAACAGCAGAAGACCCCACCGGGTACCACTCATCTCCACTACAAATAGGAAAAAGAGGCTACAATTTGCACGAGCTCACCAAAATTGGACAGTTGAAGACTGGAAAAATGTTGCCTGGTCTGATGAGTCTCGATTTCTGTTGAGACATTCAGATGGTAGAGTCAGAATTTGGCGTAAACAGAATGAGAGCATGGATCCATCATGCCTTGTTACCACTGTGCAGGCTGGTGGTGGTGGTGTAATGGTGTGGGGGATGTTTTCTTGGCACACTTTAGGCCCCTTAGTGCCAATTGGGCATCGTTTAAATGCCACGGCCTACCTGAGCATTGTTTCTGACCATGTCCATCCCTTTATGACCACCATGTACCCATCCTCTGATGGCTACTTCCAGCAGGATAATGCACCATGTAACAAAGCTCGAATCATTTCAAATTGGTTTCTTGAACATGACAATGAGTTCACTGTACTAAAATGGCCCCCACAGTCACCAGATCTCAACCCAATAGAGCATCTTTGGGATGTGGTGGAACGGGAGCTTCGTGCCCTGGATGTGCATCCCACAAATCTCCATCAACTGCAAGATGCTATCCTATCAATATGGGCCAACATTTCTAAAGAATGCTTTCAGCACCTTGTTGTATCAATGCCACGTAGAATTAAGGCAGTTCTGAAGGCGAAAGGGGGTCAAACACAGTATTAGTATGGTGTTCCTAATAATCCTTTAGGTGAGTGTATATAGTCTTAATGAGTCTTTATCAATATATTTATAGAATAGTAATAGTCACTTATAAATAAGTATAAATGGGGCTATAATTCATTATAAGCATGGACTTAATAGAAAGTGTTACGGATTATTCAAACACACGTGGGAACAGTCTGGCAGTGCATCTCTGGCAGTGAAAGTAAAAAGGTGGTGGTGATCTGAACCACTGAATCCTTCAGGGCAGAGGAAAATATGGAAAAAGGTCTTTGTTTCTCATCTTGGTCTTTACAAGCGAATTACCAAATGTTCAGAGAGAAGACCCCTCCACCAAGGTTGTAGGTTTGGTTCTATAATTGGAAGGGCCATTTTAAATGAATGAAAACATTTTCAGCTACGATAATATTGTAGAAATGTTTACCTGTAGAGTGAGTTGTTGACTCTGAACTGGGTTTCAACGACACCACGGGTCCTCACTCGAACTCTGAGAACATCTGTTTCAGTGGGGATGTAGTTTGGTGCGATGATACGACTTATGTTCTCAAAGAAACTAGATATGTGGAACATTAAACAGAGGGGGGAAACAAAAGTACAAAATCAACATGCTTAGTTCAATTTTACACTAACTTTTCTACGAACACATGTCAAGTCAAGTCACCTTTATTTATATAGCACTTTTTACAATGCAGATTGTTTCAAAGCAGCTTCACAGTGTTAACAGGAAAATAATGCAACAGAATTTGATTCGGCTGTACAGCCGCTCTGGAGAAAACAGTGATGTCATTCAGCTCAGTTCAGTTCTCATACAGTGTCAATGCGGGCAGATAAGATCAGATCAGTTGAATATTTAGGACACATAACTATTCCACAACCGTAAATAAATGCACTTACTACAATTAATGTTCTCTTTCCTGCATTTCACCTTTGCTTCTAGCTTGTTGTGTGCTAATCCGGCTTATACTGTGAACTTGGCATTGTACACAACAAACCTTTTATGACAAGTCACTTGTGACGTTCTTCACTTGAGAAACACACAGACTCACAGGTACTTCACAATCTATCAATCTCTCTCCAATTCACAGTTTTCAGTCGCATAACTGGCACAGAGACCTGGAGGGCAAAACATCCATAGAACTGCAGCACTGGCCTGTCAATTTCCAATCTCAAAAGAAAGAAAAAATATATTTTTTTAAAAATAGTTTTGGGCACTTGTGATCCATTTACAGCACCAGCTGCAGTATTTCAATCAATAAAAACAGTGGGACCTTTTAAAACATAACATGAATACGCCACTTTCAGCACTTATGTACTAAGACAGTGATATTAAGATCAAATTCAGTTTACACCTTATTGATGATGCACACTATCTACAGGTGAGCAGATGAGCCAAGAATATGAACGCAATGCACAAGATGGTTAAGAGTTCTTTATGATGGCTTTCTATGGAAAAATGCTTAACGAGAAACTGCATGTTACGTTTATATTCTAGGTTTTTCTGCTTGCCTGTACATAGTATGCATCGTCAATAAGGTGTGTATATTTAATTTGGTCTTTTAACATCTTACTACATTAGTACAAACCTGGTGGTAACGACAACGACGACGACGACGACGACAACGACAACAACAACGTGGAAACTATGAATAACTGCATTAGTCTGCATATCAACGGCTCAAGCCTCTGTTACTAGATCTAAAATAACGCTTTAGAATCAGCAATGGAGGCTCGGGATGAGATGCGTAAAAAATTTGTCCTACACACAAGAACATGAAGGACAAAAGCCTGACAAATATCTTGAAATAAAACATCTAACCAGGGGCTTGAGCCCCCCTCCTAAAAATTTGCGATTAATGCCTCAGTCCCCTTTAAAACATGAAACCAGCGGCAGGCTTTGGCTCATCCCCGTATTTTTTCTGCGTTAGTCAGCACGTTCTTTAATCCGCAGCAGGGCCAGCGTCAGAAGCAGAGAACAACGTGTGTGCATTTATTGATAGACTGTTATGATATCTGCATCGGTGTAGTTCTTTGTCATAAATGCAGTTTACATAATATGATGCGGGAGCAATTCAAGACTGTTTCCCCATCCACTGCAAAAGCTGGGCTTATTTAAAAAAAATAAATAAAATAAAATCCTTTCATCTAAATGGCATGAGACTTTGTGACTTTTCCTAATCTTGCTATACTTCATACTTCAGCGCAATAAAATTGCTCAAATTTGTTGTATTCATTTGACAATAAATCCAAAAGCAAAACATGTAAAAAAGAACTGTAAAAGGCAGTGGAAATGGCAAATGAGCTAATGAGCGCTCCTCTGCTGCTATCCACTGGTTATAATAGTAATTTCATGTCATTTTCATATTAAAATTTGATTTGCTTTTTTGTCCAGCAGGTTAATCTGACTCGTTATCTCCATGAATGAAAATGATGAATGCAGATCTTCTTTAAAGTTAATTTCACTGCACAAATGTAGAGTTTAAAAAAAAAATAATGTTTAAAATATTACATGTTTTGGGAGAAAAAAATAAATAAATAAATAAATAAATAAATAAATATAAAAAATAATTATATATATATATATTTTTATTTTTATTTTACCCACATATTGCCAATCTAAACAATTACAGTAATATTAAGTTGTCTATATTCTTAATGAATATTAATGAATATTAGCTGGTTATTTAAAATGATTAGAAATTAATTTAATATTCAGGGATTGATTTGATAGGTAGTGTTGAACCTACAGTATTGTTCATGCCTACCCTAGTATACAAACAATATATTCAAGATTTTAAATCATACCCTCATTGGGGGCTGAGCCCCGCTAATATTGAAATCCTAGAATCGCCCTTGCATCTGAACAATGTCTTGAGTCGTAGTAACCGTAACATAAGGGATTGTCACACAAAGAATGAGGCGTGCAGATGGCTTCAACCAGACTGAAAGATTCAACTTGCTACATGTCACTTCTGAAATTGTTCAGAAAAGATTTAACCAGACACAGTAAGACAGCACATGGTGTCTTAGTCATTTTGCCCATTTTATCCAAACCACTTCTGCTTTGCAGGACATCCACCAGCAGTTGTCAGTCACAGAAATCACAGAGTCAAGTCAGTAAATGTCAGGGAAGCAAGTTACTGGAAACAGTTCTAACATTATAAGGCAACTACAGCCTCATTGTGTATTGATAGAAAGACAGAGAGGCGGTAATACTCACTATAGAGCAGAATCATTGAGCTGGAACTCGTGGCCTCTGGCCACTGCCGCCCTGAAGCCCAGATCCCCCCACAGTCTGCAGAACGCATGAGCCACAAACGGCGGCAGCTCCATATCCTCTCCCACACAACACTCACACGAAAGAATAGCACGTGCATGGGACTAAAGAATATAGGATATAATTTAAATCAATCTGTGGTTGTCAAAACTTTTCAACATGGCCAGGTTAAAAATAAATGTTACTTAAATTGGAAAATGGATCATATTACGTCAATAACATTTTTGCAGCATTCCACTCACAAATATAATTAGTTTTGGGCATACAATGTGAAAAATTGATGCTCAGCCAGTGTCAAAGGTCATGGTGCATCCCTGAAGCTACCTACAGTATATTCCCTTGGCGATGATATTGTTGCTTGTTTTTATAATAATTCTATATAACTGTGGCAAGCAGGGCGAGGCCGAGGGACTGTGAGAACGGGGCGAGGCCGGTGGCGTGAGAGATAATGAGCGCCAGCTGCGCACCGCACCGGTTTCGTATCTCACGGAAGGATCTTCAGAGTCATATAAGGAGAAGCGACGACAGTGAAGGACGAGAGAGGACCAGGCCTGGATTTTATGTTATGTTTTGTTTATGTTTTATTATGTGTGTGCGGCAGCCGTCCGTGAGGGGCTTCCTGCTTTGCTTTCATTTTGTGTTTATTTATTTATTAATTAAAGTGTTGAATGTTCGACGGTTCCCCGCCTCCTCCTTCCCATAACAACGAACGTTGTTACATTGGTGCCGAAACCCGGGAAGGAGACGGGAACCGGCAAACGTTCAACACTTTAATAATGTCCTCGCTCCTGCTTATATGCCTCCAATGCTCCTACCGCGAGATACGAGACCGGTGCGGCGCGCAGCTGATGCTCATTATCACTCAGTTCTTGCCCCGTTCTCACGGTCCCTCGGCCTGCTTGCCACAGTAACATTCTTGCAATATTCTCCTGCAATATTCTGGTTCTGAGAGGTTAGAAACATTTTAGTGTAGGCAGATAGTGGTGAGATATTAATGAGCCAATACAGCATTTGGGTCTAACAGAGCGGCTATGATCATAATGACTAATTATGGATAGTCTGTATGGCTCACCTTGTTCTTCTTGTTGGACAGATTAATGCGCAGCATTCCCATGCCATGCAGCACAAACTTCATAGATGTCAGCAGGTTATCCAACACCGCAGGCTATATAATTGGAAGAAAACAAACTTAAATACAAACGAAGCATTTGGCGAATACTACAACATAGCTATGCAAAGTAAATGACTAATCCTGTGGTTACAGCATAGTCCAGTACTGTTTATGAATCATATTATTATACAAGCATGACATACAGTACTTTCCAGTAAAGCACAAAACATGGCTCTTATAGTTACACATGCTATTATGTTATGAATGTTTAATGTCAAACATTGCTAAAGACAGCACAAACGCTAAAATTATGTTTGTTATCAAATGTTGCTTAAGTTGCAGTGTTCGTTACTCATTTAACAACTGTTTTTCCTTTTTTTTTGCCAAGATTATATGAATCAGTATCAGGCTGAAGTAGGGCTCAAAATACAGCCCTACTTTCTAACTGTCTTTCAAAATTTTTGATGACATATGCGAGTTATGAACAGTGGCATGTGGCGTACATATATGTAAATTCATGCTCCATACTCTAATTTGATGTTTACATAGTTTCCAGGTTAAAGGCTGTTATTTGCTTTAAGACAATAAATATATGATGCATGTGTATGTTACTGTGGAAGACAAAGGTTATCAGCTTTTATATTGTATGCTTTTTTTTATATATAACTATTATGCTTATGGAACATTGTGTTATTTAGTAATTGGTAAAATGTGTTAGGGGAATTCGGGCCTAGAGAAAATATATGTGCGTCAGGCTTTGAATTAGGGAAGAGGAGTGACTGGATTAGTATTTGACACCTGCTGACGAAGAGGTCACCATACACCTAAATTGAGGGGGTTCGGGTGTGAAGGAGTATAATATATGGGGATGTTTTTGAACTGTTGTACCATGCGTAAAAAGTTAGAAGGGTAGAGCTTTGGCCTTGAAGGTCAAAAAAAAAAATATATATATAAAACGAGAAGGATCAGGACACACTGCAGCCACTCTTTGAATGACTGTTGACTCTCAAAACCATTTATAAAAGACAATTTGAGAGGTTTGTCTCTTATTCAGTGATAGTTTAATTTGCCACAACATTACAATTATATGCCTCCAAGGAATATGCAATACTTTGAAACACGGAGAAAAAGACTCAAGTTCTAGTAGGGATGTGCGATTAATTGTAATAGATTTTCGATTTTAGCTTCCAACGATTATGAAAACAAGATAATTGAGGTAAAGCGATTATTTTGTTGTGATTTCGTTCCTCCCTAAAAGTCCAAACTTAACATCCAAATCAGCCAAATAAGTGAGTGTTGTAAAATACAGTCTACTGTCGCTAAACTGCAGGACGGGTTTGATATTAAACAGTGTTATTAAAAGCGCATTAAGCTGCAAAAGAGCCAGGCGGCTTTCCAAGAACACGCCTAAATGCGTGCACAAAAATGTCAAAAAGCCTTTTTGGAGAGTATTAAATGGAAACAGTCTTAAATCAACACACAGTTGAGGTCAACTCTGTGTAAAGTTCCTTGCACACGGAGTCCGAAATTTTTGCATGCGTTTTTTCATATTCGCCATCCTAAAAATTCATCACGCACAGAAACCTTGGACACTGAGTCCAATGCGTATTAATCCATTGCGAAAACATTACACAAAACATTACAAAAATGGTCTTCAAGTCTTTAAGCAGTAAGGATGATTTTGCTGTCCTCTCTCTTAAAAAGAGAAAAAGAAAGAGGAAATATTGGGTCCATCCAATCCTGAGATTGCATAGAGAGGAAGGACAGTTCCATCTCATCAAGCGATTCAATATCGAGCGATTCAAAGTTTACTTCAGGATGTCAGTGACTCAGTTTGATGCTTTGCTAGCGATACTGTAGCCACATTAAAACTTTGTCATACACACATTGTGCTGCGAGACAAAGTGGATCAACTTGTCAGACGTCATTCTGGATTTTGCCGTTGATCAGAATTGACGGTGGATCAGAATTGTCAAACCACCTCTCAAAATGCTTGCTACGGATGCAAATTTTTTTTATGAAAGACGAAAGTTTGAGGCAGTGTGTAAACGTGACTGACACAACATGAAGTCGTATTTATTTTTTAACGCGCAAAAATTTTGGATGAGTGTGCAAGGACCTTAACAGTACATTGGATCCATGCATAAGCTCTTAAACAGCCTAATATCCCTGCTGCAGTCTGTCATTAATGACAATCAACAACAAATGACAAAGGGGAAAAAATAAATAAATAAATTTCACTCACTGATCTTGACTGAATAACTTAAGTAGCTCTAATGAGAATTAATCTATATTTAATGTGTATAGTAAGACGATGCAGTGTTATTTTACATTTGATTATTCAATTTCTTCTATTATCTGAATACCACTGCAAGTACATCTTCCTGTAAAACTTAACACTGTTTATTTCATTTGTATTTTTGTTCTGTTGCATTTATTTGTCTTTGTTCTTGCTGTTCACTTGTCTTATGTAATTATTTTATTTTAAATTATTAAATTATTTTTTATACTTTTTCTTACATTAGCTAACCTAATATTAGTTTTTGCTGTAGCATTGATAATTGTGAAATTTCACTGATATTTAAAATTACTCACTGTGAAATAAGACTGTGATCATATCACCCCCACCAATAACATAGTTAAATAATTAATAGGGTTCAATATTGACAAAAAAAAAAAAAAAAAAAAAAAAAAAAAAGATTTTTGCCATAATTGTGCAGCCCTAAGTTCTAGTGTTGAAACCTTATGCAACTCAAGAAATAACCATTACCACAAGAACCTGACAGAAACCTGCAAACATAAGAATTTGGCATTATACCTCGCCAATAATAAATGCCAAGGCTAACAACTGTCATCCAAATAAAAAAGGTCAGTGCTGCACCTTGAAGCTGATGAGTTCTTGTTTGTTAAAGCCATGGCTGTAGATAATCTTCATCTGTTTGACTAATGTGCTTTTGCCGCTCTCTGGAGTACCTATATGTTTGGATGAAATTATTGCAGAGCACAGCAGTATATGAATAACGTGACAAAAAAAAAAAAAAAAAAAAAAAAAAAAAAAGTTCATCTAGTCAGGTCAATACTAGGCTCAAATAAACTATTCTGATTTGTGAAATCTTTTTACAGTACAATTTTGTTCCGTTAACCCTTCAGAATAGTGTAGTTAGGCATTCATGAAAGGGTTAACTGACCAAACATGTGCTGTGAAAGATTTCACAAATACAACAGTCTATTTTAGCCTAGTATGTCCTGGTTAGATGACCAGTTTTTTTTTTTTTTTATAAACGGATTCATCTAATGCTTTTGACCGTACTCATTGGCACTGCCTGTTTGTCATTTTTTACACAAAAAAAAAAATAAAATAATACATTTTAAAAAGGGGAAAGAGCAGAAACACAGATTGTGAAAGTTCACAAATCAGTTCACTCAATCTAAAACAAGTGATTTTGTGTGTTTATTGGAAATAGACGTTTAACATGAAGAACGCCTATTTTACATTATATTGCCAAAAGTATTGGGACACCCCTTTCAAATCATTGGATTCAGGTGTTCCAATCACTTCCATGGCCACAGGTGTATAAAATCAAGCACTTAGGCATGCAGACGCTTCTACAAGCATTTGTGAAAGAATGGGTCGCTCTCAGGAGCTCAGTGAATTCAAGCGTGGTACTGTGATAGGTTGCCACCTGTGCAATAAGTCCATTTGTGAAATTTCCTCACTACTAAATATTCCACGCTCAACTGTTAGTATTATAACAAAGTGGAAGCAAATGGGAACAACAGCAACCACGTGTTAAAAAAAAAAAAAAACAAACAAAAAAAAAAAAATCACAGAGCGGGGTCAGCGCATGCTGAGGCACACAGTGATCAAAATCACCTTTATTTATATAGTGCTTTTTACAATGCCAATTGTTTCAAAGCAGCTTCACAGTGGTAACAGGAAAATAATGCAACAGAATTTGATTCGGCTGTACAGCCGCAACACCAGAACAGCTCTGGTGAAAACGGTGCGCAGAAGTCACCAACTTTCTGCAGAGTCAATAGCTACAGACCTCCAAACTTCATGTGGCCTTCAGATTAGCTCAAGAACAGTGCGTAGAGAGCTTCATGGAATGGGTTTCCATGGCCGAGCAGCTGCATCCAAGCCTTACATCACCAAGTGCAATGCAAAGCGTGGGATGCAGTGGTGTAAAGCACGCCACCACTGGACTCTAGAGCAGTGAAGACGTGTTCTCTGGAGTGACCAATCACGCTTCTCTGTCTGGCAATCCGATGGACGAGTCTGGGTTTGGGGGTTGCCAGGAGAACGGTACTTTCCTGACTGCATTGTGCTAAGTGTAAAGTTTGGTGGAGGGGGGATTATGGTGTGGGGTTGTTTTTCAGGGGTTGGCCCCTTAATTCCAGTGAATGGAACTCTTAATGCTTCAGCATACCAAGACATTTTGGACAATTTCATGCTCCCAACTTTGTGGGAACAGTTTGGGGATGGCCCCTTCCTGTTCCAACATGACTGCGCACCAGTGCACAAAGCAAGGTCCATAAAGACATGGATGAGTGAGTTTGGTGTGGAGGAACTTGACTGACCTGCACAGAGTCCTGACCTCAACCCGAACACCTTTGGGACGAATTAGAGCGGAGACTGCGAGCCAGGCCTTCTCGTCCAACATCAGTGCCTGACCTCACAAATGCGCTTCTAGAAGAATGGTCAAAAATTCCCATAAACACACTCCTAAACCTTGTGGAAAGCCTTCCCAGAAGAGTTGAAGCTGTTATAGCCGCAAAGGGTGGGCCAACTCCATATTAAACCCTACATATTAAGAATGGGATGTCATTAAAGTTCATGTTCATGTAAAGGCAGGTATCTTTTGGCAATATAGTGCATTTCTGACTAGCGGACTTAGCAAGGGGTTTATGTTTAAGTGCTTTACTGTGGGGAAAAAAAAAAAAAAAAAAAATTCACAAATCAAGCAGGTCAAGATGACACTGGTAACATTTGGACCTATACACATTATAAAATTAAGAATCATGATGCATCATGAGTATGACGTTCCTGAAACAGCTTAATTTGTTAACAACACGCAATGTGCTCAAGGCGCAGAATTCAAGCACCTGTCATTTCCAATATTTTATTTTATTTTTTGGTCATGTATTCACTGATTGCATAATGTGATTAATTCGATTGTTCTTGCATTATAGTTACCCAGTATCAGGACTCTGTGCTCGCGCTCTATGCGAACAATCTGATTGCAGGATGTTTTCTCGTCATCCCTCGGTTTCACACACTTCTGCACAGCAGCGAAACAAGCCTACAGACACCACACGACAACTCGTGAACTACTACTCAAATCAGCGTCGCCTTTTTAAAGTATAACTCCATAATTAACTTACCTGCAGGGATGCTGAAAAGTCAAAACTTCGAAACATTTCTAAAATAGAGTTAAAAACGCCAGACAGGTGATATTTGCGGTAACCCTCGTGCACTACACCTGTTCAAACTGCGTTTCTGGGACGTGACGTCAAAGGACATAATTGGGGACTTTTTAAATTCGGCATGAAAAAAAAAAAAAAAAAAATCGGCATGAAACGGAAGTAAAAAAAAAAATTGTGCGTGAAACGGCTTCTCGATCAATAATAATAGTTTTTTTTTTTTTTTTTTTTTAGTTGAACAATATCAATGTACAAACTCAAGTAGGGAACAATAATATGCATATGAAAATAAAATAAAATCTCCATTCATATATCTCTGCATATAGGCCTATACAAATAAGCAACAGCATATTTAGTACAATAAACAAAAGCATAATCTTCAAACTTTTAAGGGGGGTTTCAACTTGCAAGGAGAGAAAAAAATAAATAAAATATAACATTGAAGCATGTACAAAATCTTAGAAGGAAAGAGACTCATACATGACTTTATACAATTTACCAATTATCTTTGAGTATTTTATGGATGCTAGATCATTTTTACATTCATTTTTAAAACAAGTTGCACACAGAGAAAAAGGGTGTCAAAATTGTAGGGGTACAACAGCTTGTCGCTGGGACAGTACCCTTAAAAGGACATCTTTGTACCTCTTTTACCACAAAAAGGTTCATAGTAGTACCTTAAGGTACGTATTTGTACTCTAAGGTACTAATATGCACCTTTTAGGAGTAAAAACAGTACAAAGATGTCTTTTTAAGGGTACTGACCCAGTCACAAGCTGTTGTACCCTTAACCCCCCCCCACCCCCCCCCCCCCCAGTATAGACCTAAGTTTGGTCTTGTTTTAAAGAAGACACTCAGCAGATTATTGAAGTGAAAGCAGTTCAAAAGATGAAAGTATGAAAAAGTTAAGGAAGTTTAAATTACTTAAATTACTGTACTACATATTTTTTATTTTATATAAAATATATATTTTACAAAAAAAATTTTACTCTAAAATTGCTATAAAATCAAAGCCATATGTCTAACCAAGTTGTGTTCCAAATTTGAAGTTGATATCACAAAAATTGAAGTTCCCATGAGATTTTGTTTAGGCGCTGTACCAAAAATAGCCACCGGCTGTCACCCACATTCCATTGATTTTTTTTTAAATGCATTTTCCTGTAACAAATTACTAAATTTCTGTCCAAATATCACTTCCATCACAAAACAGTCACCAAATATGGAACCTTGAGACCTTTCCGACGATATGTGTTTTGTCAAGATTAGAAAATATTTTGATTATAAAGTAGTTAAAATAAATTTTGTAATGTGAAACATGACACCGCCCACTAGGGGAGAAGCCCGCTAGAAGAATTTAGAGTACCATTTCCATGGTAACACAACGTCCGATTTCAAAGCGGTTTTCACAGAATGAATTTTGAGTTCGTAAACTTTCGAATGATTCCTAATTTATGATAATTACTAAAATATATGATATGAAAAAAAGGCGATCAAAAAAAGAGCGCCAGGCGTCCCACCGGTGGGATGGTGACAGTTAAGGGTTAAAGGTACCATTTTGACACCCTTTTTCTCTGTGTGTAAAGAGGGTTTACTGTTATTCTGCCAAATTCTGCCAAACTGCCCATACTACTTCTGAATAGGATGTCTACTTCATAAATTGTATGAAAATTATGGAAATATATATCACTCAAACCATATATGGAAATGGAGGCCCTTATATGGTTAGTAATGGAGCTTGGTTGTCATCTAGTGAAAAGGTTTGGCACTACGCTCAAACAAAATCTTACTGAATGCTCATTTTTTGATATATCAACCTAAAATTTGGAACACAACTTGTTCAGATTATTGGCTTTGATTTTCTTGCAGTTTTAGAGTAAAACATGTTTTGTAAAATATATATTTTATGTTTTTTATCAAATATATTTTTTACATTTTCATAAACTAAAATTTCTATAACTTTTTCACTTACATAATTTATTTGACTTCTACAATAATCTGTCTTTTTGACTTCAATAATCCAAATGTCTTCTTTAAAACAAGATCAGCCTTATGTCTATATTCCAAAGCATTCTTAAAATTACAACCATTTAAGTTTGGATAGTGCATTTTCATGTCTATATGAAAAAAGGGGGGTGACAGTTGACAACAGACTTATTTCTAAATGTTTCATTATCACAAATTTTAACTTTTGATGGTGTGTTGAAATCGTAGAATAATTTACATTTATTACCTATTACTTTGTCTTTTTATCCCCAATTCTCCAATCTTCAACTCGGGCAATTTAGCAAATACATTTGAATATGTAAGAGTGTTTTAGTTGTTTTAATGAAAGAGGGATTGCTCCACACACATTATTAAATTATCTAAAGGAACATTTTATTGCACATTGCTCCATCAATGAATTATATTGAATAAACTGACCATCTTCATCTATTAAATCAACAACATATACTTTTTTTTTTTCTCAAACCACTCTTGTTTGAATGTCTTCTTATTTATTGTAATGGTCCAATTATTCCACAAGGTGGAGCTGTGAGGTGTGAAGTTGTGGGTGAATATCATTTCCCAGTAGTGCTTAAGATGGAGGTCTGAAAGCCACTGAATTTGAATCAATGATTGGAGTATTCAAACTGTATTGAATAAAATCATATTTAACACAGCCTAATTCAATGTGGTTTCATAAAGTGTGTATTCAAGAGAATGGGAGGATTCGAATTTTAGCTGAAATGTGATTTTGAGACTTCTAATAGTCTTTAATAGTTTTTTATAAATATTTATATGGGAGTTAACCTTTTTAATCAGCTGAGGAGAAACATAAAGAAAACACACTCTAAAAAATGCTGAGTTAAAAACAACCCATTTTTTGGGTTGAAAATGGACAAACCCAGCAATTGGGTTGTTTTGACCCAGTGGTTGGGTTAAATGTTTGCCCAACGTGCTGGGCAGTTTTATTTAACTCAACTATTGTTTAAATATTACTACATTGCTCGCTTAAAATTAACCCAAAATATGTTGGAAATTAATGTTTATTAATAGCCTATGTTTAATAAATGAACATTTATTAATAAGTTTAAGGATAATAAATTGCTTAAATGTCCACCTTTTGATTATTATTGTTGCCTCTAATAATAATGTGTCTGATTTTTAATTTCCAACCTATTTTGGGTTAATTTTAAGCAAGCCATATAGTAATTTTTAAACAATAGTTGGGTTACATAAAACTGCCCAGCACGTTGTGCAAACATTTAACCCAACCGCTGGATTACAACAACCCAATCGCTGGGTTTGTCCATTTTTAACCCAACTTGTGTTGTTTTTAACCCAGCATTTTTTAGAGAATAAAATGAGTAAATTAGTTTAGATATGCCTTCTGCTTTGGTCAAAAGGATTCTGCCCATAATAGACAGATCTTTCATAAACCAGTGATTAAGAGATTTTTTTTCATACGATTTATTCTCTCTTCTGTATTTGCTAGCTCTCTTGTATTTGAATCTTTAGATATTGTTAAACCAAGGTATTTCACTTCAGCTTTAACCAGAATGGATTCCATACTTTACTTCCATACTGGCTGTAACAACTCTCTGTTCTTGCTCTGTAGCAGCAATTTAGCAGATCTTCTATTCCGCCAAGACCAAATACATTAACATTCCTTGAATGTCTTTCAAATATTAAGGATCACTTACTTTTAGGCTTAAAAAATGGCTTAAGGTGGATGCTATACAGCAAAATCCCCTGTGTTTGATGAATACCACTCAGTGTGACCATTAATGATGACACCTGAAGGAAAGAGGAGCAAACATTTGAAGTCACCATTATGGTGATCAGGCTTTAGTTGGGCTCCTGACCCTTGAGTGTTTTGTTAGTTTTTCTCTGGCTGATTTGTGTTCAGAAAATGCTGCGTCAGAGGAAAACAGAATAACATCAGGTAATATTGGCTGTTAATTAATGGAATGACCATGTTAATTAGTTGAAATGACCATCACATCTGAAGTCTAATCACTGATCAGAAGTGTGTTTTGTCATTAATACTAAAAAAATATTTTAATATTGTGCAGAACTCATTCATGACTTCCAGCATGCATTGCATCATGAATAAATTATGCAGCTGAATTATTTTACCAATTATATTTGAATATTTCTTTTGAATGTCACCATTGTTGAGGTTTGTATGATGAGTGATGAGATGTCTAAGTGTGTCTCAATTTCTGAAAAAAAATGTTGTAATGTGTTACATTTTTGGAAGATCTCACACAGAACTTCAGTGGTAATGCATTACAGGGACCTTTCTATCACAACAGCTGAATTTGTTTATTACAATTTTTTTTTCTGTTCATTAATGCTTTGACTTCATATTGTCAGGACTCTGAGATGGAGGACCAGATGCAGAATGAGCAGGGGTGATATTTATTAACAGAGAACAAGAATAATGAGGCAGGAACAAAGTCCAAACAATAGGGGCAGAACACAATGGGAGAACTGGCTGGTCAGGGTTGAGACAGCAAAGATGGGACGGCTCAGCTCAAGGCAGCGGCTCAGGGAACCAGGATTGACAGTTGGTGATGAGACTAGACGTAGCACTAGACTAGTTGCCGGGCCAGGAGAGTCAATGACCAGGGTGGAACAGGATGCAAGGCAGGAACCAACACACAAGACAAGACTCTAGACAAGACAACAAGAGATAAAAAAAATAAGAGCAAAAATAAAAACTATGAATAGGGAAAAAAAATGCACACTAACTATGTAACTGAAATCTGAAAAGGAAACAAAAGAAAATATAAAATGCTAAAACTTTAACTTGCAAACAAGAGAAAAACAAAATAAATAAATACTAGAAATAAATGACTGGAACTTGAAACAGAAATGAAAAACAAAACTTCAACCTTGCAGGAAACTAGAGAGAGAAAAATAAGTAAAACTATAAATAATAATAAAAAAAAAAATAAGGCTAGGGAAAAATATAACAAAAAACTATAACTCGACAATATAAACTACTATCACCAGGACAAGATTTGCCAGACACAAAGCATACAACAAATGCACACAACGAACCAGCAAAGACAAGAGGGAAAGGAGCTCAATATAAAGGGAACAGCACATGAGGATCAGGTGAACACAATTAAGCAAATGAGGACTGGACAACAGGGCTGGACCGGGGCTAAAATTCGGCCCTGGCAAACCCAGCCCATCCGACCCATGAGTTCCCTGTGAATGTTTTTGCTGGGGTTAGGGCCTTACATTGGAGTAAATAAATAAAACTAGGACAGGGACAAATAATGATGGATATTATCGAATTTACTGCAAATGCAGATAACAAACTTAATATTGTACTTTTGTCACACAGAAATGCACTTGACAGTAAAGCACTGATTTTGAGCTAGGATGCAGTAAAGTAAATTTACTGCTTTTAAATGCTGTCATCATTTACTCACCTTCATGTCATTCCAAACCTGTATGACTTTCTCTCTTCCATGAAACACAAAAGAAGATATTTTGAAGAATGTTGGCAACCAACCATTTTGGTTATGCTACCATTGAATATTGTATGGACAAAAAAACAGACTCAAATTATTTTCTTTTATGTTACACAGAAAGAAATTCATTCAGGTTTGGAATGACATTAGGGTGAGTAAACAATCAAATTTTTGGGTTGAACTACCCCTTTAAAAACAATAATATTTTTCAAGAGTTAACACCTAATTTATGTAAGACACTGATATCTATCTTTCATGAGGTTCTCACTGAAATAACATTTAATTAAATTTCATTAGATCTATTAAAAAGTTAATAAAACATTTAAAGAGAAAAAAACTTTGTCCTTAATTCATGGGATCCAGGCTTTAAAGCTGTTTTGTTGAATTATCCTTTAATTACCCTAATGACATTTTAACTGAGTTTAACTGTAGGCTAGTTTCATTTAACTGTAAGATCATGGTAGACACAGGTAAAACCATGCTCCTCATTACCATGGGTATATGGTTTCTAAAATAAATAAATAATAATAAACTATTGAATTTGTAATAAAAAAAAAAATATTGTAAAATATTGTACACATGTAGAAAATACGAAAACAGCCTCTATAAAAGTGATTTATATTCCGCAATATTTAATGTAATAATAGCAATATTTTTAATAAATAAATTTCTTCCAAAACACCATATTTCTTCATTGTTAGTAGCTGCAAGGTAAATTGTGGTTGTGCTAGAGTCTTTTGCAGTTTCCCATGCGTTCAAATAAAAAAAATAAAAAATAAATAAAACTGCGCCTAATATGGACACAGTCTATGAATATGGAGGAGGGGAGGTCTCTATCGCTTTGTCCTGTCAATTCAGAAGACAAACCAATGGGCCAGTCCGTGACAAAAAATAAATAAATAACCTTGTATCGGCCCCAAAGTGCGTCGGCCCACCGGGAAAATGCCCGGTATGCCCGATTACCAGTCCAGCCCTGCTGGACAATGACTAAACAAGGGGCTGTGGTAACGGGAAACAGGGAGGCGTGACAAGAGGAGCACATGGCAAACACAAACAAAGACAAAGCCATGTGCTGATACACAACACAAACATAGCGACATGAAACAAAGACAACACAGACAAGGCTACCAGGGCAGAACCCTGACACATATATTTATGTCAGTCATGAAACTACAGAAAAAGCAGTTGTTTAAACCAATTTAATGCAGTCATTTGATTGCCATTACAGTAGACGTGTTGATCTGGTTTTTCATCAGTCTCTATTTTGTCAATGCAGAAACACTATTGCAACTGCTGAAAGAGAAATAAATGAACAAAAGTCAATGACCAAGAGCCCAGCTAAAGCAAACACTGATCACCATAATGGTGACTTCAAATAAAAACATTCAATAAACACCAACATCTAAACCTCTGTTAATTCTTAATAAGAACTTCTGTAGACGTATGACAGAAATAGTCAAATTTCATTCAATGAAATAACTAGTTAATTCAGTTATAGATTGGACCCACACAGATATTAGAACAGTAGAGTATAGTACAGTAGTGTTCACTGAGGATTTTGCTGTGAAGTATGTTGAGTTGTTAATAAAAATTAAGTTGAAAGAATGTTTCAGGAACATCACACTAACCTTAAAAAATGTTTCACTAACATTTGGACATTTGGAAAGCTGGACATTTTAATGTTTCCATAACCAAAACAGAATTTTTGGAAATCATTCTTGGAACAAAACTGGGATAGCTGGGATGATAGAATTTTCCTTTTGGCGTGAACTATCCCCTTAACTACAAGAATGTGACATTCTAACAAAAGAGCCATCCTGAAACATGTTCCTTTATCCTTTTGACTAGATACAATGATTCAGTTAAAAATAATAAACATAAAAAAGGTTTGTAAGGACATGTTAAAATGCATGTTTGTTGAACAGCATATCCTAGCTATTAAATTTTTTATAGAACAATTCACTTTGCTGGAGTGCTTTACAATGAAAAAAAAACTTCATATGAGGATTAGCCATTGATTATGACAGATATATATATTAATTATTTATCATGAATAAACCATATTAGGACAGAAGACTGTAATACTCTTCCAGTGGATTCAGGAGTGTTGGTTTCCAAGCGAAACTGGAATCTCTGGACTTACATGTAGAGGTAAAGGTCATGTAAGTCATCTTGGTCATCAAAGTGCACACATACCAGCCTCCTTTCTTCCTCAGTGAGTAGATCTGATCAGAGCGGCCATCAGGAGGAAATGGTGAAGAGTGGGAGGGGTTCACAAAAGCACATGTCAACTAAATGGACACACCGACACAATCTCATAGCAGTTCGTAACTATTTTACGTTTTGGCAAATTGGTAAGAATTTGTGCAATCTCATTCATATGTTTTCATACGATCTACTTATACCCCAGTGACGGTTATGTTTAGAGGTGTGGTACCTTCATGCTTTTTTTCCTCAAAATTGTATGTTTCCTTACGATTGCATGAATTCATACGAAATCGCCACCTCATAAAATAGTTGCGTCTTCCCGTCAGATTGGGTTGAACACACAGCTCCCCAAAACAACACGTGCTAATTCAGCAATAAAAGGTTCTTCCAGCTGCTGGTGTTGTGATAGTATGTAAGTCCAGTATGTAGAAGAAACATTAGAAAAGAGTCAACTGCATGTACTGGGTTTTGTTAGTCTTTGATGGTATTTTTCCCTACAGCACAGCCTGTGCTCTCTCCTCTTCTTGTCGCTTCATGGCCTGGATCACTGCAATCTCTTTGGCCTCTTTTTTCTGGTTTCTTGCCTCAAACAGCAACCTGGCAGGCACAAGAGGTACAGTAATAATACTAGCGCTGCATTGATAATTGCTGACAGTGCTTGACCATTTCAACATCTCACATGACCAGCCAAATATAACTTGCTTTCTATTGTTATTTTACTCAAACCTGACCGTGAATAGTGCATTTCTACAGTACAACTTAATTTATAATTGAAACGTTTGGAGTTTTGGAAGTATAGCCACAACATTTTAACATTAAACATAACATGAGACTACTCCTGTCATGAGCTGCTATACAGTACATTCTATGGGATAAGGGCAAAACGTCTAAAAGTTGTTGTGTTTTTTTTTTTTTGGAGAAGAATCATACATAGGCACTTTAACAAAGATACGGGCTGCAAATGTCTGCTTGTAAAAACTGAACCATTGTAACTGCATTAAACATCGATATATGGACACTGAGGAATGAGTTACAGATGCAGTCAAAAGAGCTTATCTCGTTTTGAAGCTGAAACATTCCTGTTAACCTGCATCCACAATTTGGAGCCCAGACCAGGAAACAACATACAAATTACACCGATCAGGCATAACATTATGACTAACATTGTGTTGGTCCCCCTTTTGCTGCCAAAACAGCCCTGACCCGTCGAGGCATGGACTCCACTAGACCCCTGAAGGTGTGCTGTTGTATCTGACACCAAGATGTTTGTAGCAGATCCTTTACGTCCTGTAAGTTGCGAGGTGGGACCTCCATGGATAGGACTTGTTTGTTCAGCACATCCCACAGATACTCGATTGTATTGAGATCTGGGGAATTTGGCGACCAAGTCAACACCTCAAACTCGTTGTTGTGCTCCTCAAACCATTCCTGAACCATTTCTGCTTTGTGGCAGGGCGCATTATCCTGCTGAAAGAGGCCACAGCCACCAGGGAATACCGTTTGCATGAAAGGGTGTACATGGTCTGCAACAATGCTTAGGTAGGTGGTACGTGTCAAAGTAACCTCCACATGGATGGCAGGACCCAAGGTTTTGATGCTCCCACTGTTGGTGCTTTCGGCGGTGGACAGGGGTCAGCATGGCCACCCTGACTGGTCTGCGGCTATGCAGCCCCATACGCAACAAACGGCGATGCACTGTGTATTCTGACACCTTTCTATCAGAACCAGAATTAACTTCTTGAGCAATTTGAGCTACAGTAGCTCGTCTTTTTGATTGGACCACACGGGCCGGCCTTCGCTCCCCACGTGCATCAATGAGCCATGACCCTGTCGCCGGTTCACCACTGTTCCTTCCTTGGACCACTTTTGATAGATACTGACCACTGCAGACCGGGAACACCCCACAAGAGCTGCAGTTTTGGAGATGCTCTGACCCAGTCGTCTAGCAATCACAATTTGGCCCTTGTCAAACTCGCTCAAATCCTTACGCTTGCCCATTTTTCCTGCTTCTAACACATCAACTTTGAGGACAAAATGTTTACTTGCTGCCTAATATATCCCACCCACTAACAGGTGGCGTGATGAAGAGATAATCAGTGTTATTCACGTCACATCATAATGTTATGCCTGATCTGTGTAAGGTCGCTAATAGATATAAATGGCAAAACAGTGGTCATTTGCTTATGCTTATATGTGTACGTTTTAGATCTTTCGATTTATGTGTGTTTTGTCAAGATTTAAACTTAATTAAACTTATTATTATTAATTGCAACACCTGTTTTTGATGATCCTCTGCACAATGTTGTCAGTGGTGAGACTGTTTCCACTATCCACTGTCCGCAATATTCCCATTTTCCTGGGTACCTGTGTGTGGAAAACATGCACAGATGATCAAATAGAAGTGTGTTGTGCTGGAATTTTGAGTAAATCTCGATGTGGCACTTACAGCATATGGGTCGGATCCATCTCTGTCTAGAAACACTTCAGTTTTGCCATGGCACACCAGGTCTACCTACACCATGAGGACAGTGTATTACTCTATTGCCACGTTTACACAGGCAAAAGGTAGTCTCAGTCTCGACGGTTTTTATGGTGATGGTCAAACATCTGGCTACAGGTCAACACAATAAAAGAGTGGATACCTTGAAATGGTCCAGTAAGTCTTTTGTTACAGCATATGGTGCTCCTATAACAACCTCAGAGACATACTGAAAGATTTGGAAACAAAATGAAGAAATTCATATCAAATATATCAAGACATAAACAGGCACCAACTGTGATCAGATCAAACACTCACTCGACAGGCCAGCACACTCAGAGTCCTTTCATGGATGTTCATGATGGGATAGTTTTTTCCCTTGTAACGATTCACCTCCTAGAATTATAGTAAAAAGTAAACAAACACGCAGTTCCTCCTTCTCGCAAATCTCTTCCAGATTTCTTTCAATAATAATCTTTCAAAGACTTTCCTGTATCCAACTTACCTGATCAAAGTGCAACCCCACGATGACATATGGCTTCTCTGAAAGCTGGGACACTGCATCCAGGAAATCCACATGGCCGATGTCTGATGTGCATCGGGTCAAAAAGTACAACATTAACATTGTCTTAGGAGGTATACACACGTGTATCCTCAGGAAAAGCAAGGTGGAAAAGAATGCAAGGGTCTCAAGAAGTGTTTTTAATCTCCATACTTGTTACCGGTTATTCATGAAGTAGTGACGGCTGCTAACTATACAACTTTCCAAGCTATTTTTTCAACGCAGGCTGTAATAGTTTCTTGACGATGTTGTGAGCAACCGGTGTTCACCAGATCTTCTGCTGGCATACCTTAAATGAATAATTTACAGCATAATTCAGTCATTTTGATTGTGTCTGTTCAGTCTTCTGATGGCTATGTGTGAGCCATCAGAACACATACACTATATTGCCAAAAGTATTGGGACACCCCTCCAAATCATTGAATTCAGGTGTTCCAATCACTTCCATTGCCACAGGTGTATAAAATCAAGCACCTAGGCATGCAGACGCTTCTACAAACATTTGTGAATGAATGGGTCGCTCTCAGGAGCTCAGTGAATTCAAACGTGGTACCGTGATAGGTTGCCACCTGTGCAATAAGTCCATTCGTGAAATTTCCTCACTACTAAATATTCCACGGTCAACTGTTAGTGGTATTATAACAAAGTGGAAGCAAATGGGAACAACAGCAACTCAGCCACGAAGTGGTAGGCCACTTAAAATCACAGAGCGGGGTCAGCACATGCTGAGGCACACAGTGCACAGAAGTCGCCAACTTTCTGCAGACTCAAGAGCTACAGACCTCCAAACTTCGTGTGGCCTTCAGATTAGCTCAAGAACAGTGCGTAGAGAGCTTCATGGAATGGGTTTCCATGGCCGAGCAGCTGCATCCAAGCCTTACATCACCAAGTGCAATGCAAAGCGTGGGATGCAGTGGTGTAAAGCACGCCGCCACTGGACTCTAGAGCAGTGGAGACATGTTCTCTGGAGTGACCAATCACGCTTCTCTGTCTGGCAATCCGATGGACAAGTCTGGGTTTGGCGGTTGCCAGGAGAACGGTACTTGCCTGACTGCATTGTGCCAAGTGTAAAGTTTGGTGGAGGGGGGATTATGGTGTGGGATTGTTTTTCAGGGGTTGGCCCCTTAGTTCCAACATGACTGCGCACCAGTGCACAAAGCAAGGTCCATAAAAGACATGGATGAGCGAGTTTGGTGTGGAGGAACTTGACTGGCCTGCACAGAGTCCTGACCTCAACCCGATAGAACACCTTTGGGATGAATTAGAGCGGAGACTGCGAGCCAGGCCTTCTCGTCCAACATCAGTGCCTGACCTCACAAATGTGCTTCTAGAAGAATGGTCAAAAATTCCCATAAACACACTCCTAAACCTTGTGGAAAGCCTTCCCAGAAGAGTTGAAGCTGTTATAGTTGCAAAGGGTGGGCCAAATCCATATTGAACCCTATAGATTAAGAATGGGATGTCATTAAAGTTCATGTCCATGTAAAGGCAGGTGTCCCAAAACTTTTGGCAATATAGTGTTCTTTGTTATTTACTGACAATCTTCCGTTCCACCAGATTTTTAAAATCAATATATTGGTTTTGACAGCCCCAGTCTTCATTATAGAGAAGAGCACTCTGGATATTTTACAATATTTGTTCTTTTGAGTTTGCAATAAGTATTGTCTAAGCATGAAAGGATACGGAACAGGTCAAAAGCTCCAGCCACATAGATGATGGTGTCTCCTGGCTGCGGTTCCTGTCCCGAGGCAAACTGGATGATTTTTTGAGATGTCTGCAGGAACTGTGACACTCCTGTCCAGGGACTGTGGCCCTTAGGACCCTGTGGCCAACAGTACAGAAATGATAACAAACAGCAATTACAGCCATACATGTTAATTTCTATACATGCACATTTATATAGTATACTTTTATTACACTTCAACAATTTTTGGAGCATGGGGAGAGAGCTCAGTGTGAGGTCAGTGGCTCTGACAGGCCCGATAGGGACGTGTGCTCTCATTCACCTGCACTTCCTCTTTCAGTGGCGCCACTTGCAGTCTCAGCTGTCGGAAACATCACTTACAAATCTACGCATACCTACACATGTCAGATTTAGAAGTGCTTCCAACGGAGTCATCGTTGGCGTATGTATAATTTTTTTTTTTGTCAATGTTGTGTTTAGAATTGAATCTCTGATCTACAATAATTAAATGTAATTATATTGGTTCACTATTGCGGCTCTTTGCGTTTAAACATTAGGCTATTAATCATGATTGTGTGGCATAGTTAGATAATGTCACAATCATTATAAATAGCCTAATGTTTAAACGCCAACTCTCTTGAATACATAAAGTACATAAAGTAAATTAGTACCCAGAATGGTATCTACTGTCTTTGGTTTATTATATCACTTACACGTTGAAACCACTGTATAGTTTACCATCCCTGTTTGTGATACTCCAGCCAAAAATATAAATTCTCTCATGATTTTACTCACCCTCATGCCCTCGTCCCAGATGTATATGGCTTTCTTTCTTCAGATGAACACAAACAAAGATTTTTAGAAAAATAATCCATCTTTGTGAGTCCACATAAAGCAAGGACCTCTAAAGTAGACACTTCAAAAACCACACAAAATGAACATGACCCCAGGTGACGCAGCAATGTCTTCTGAAGCAAAATGGTAGCCGTGTGTCAGGAAAAACTTTTGAAACTATAAACCATCGCTTCCAGCCATCTGTCAATCTTCCCTTGCAATTTATTGCAATTTTGCTTTTGGAAATGTATAACTCAGTGATATTTGTAAGAACAGTTGTAACTGTTATGGAAGTGTTATAAAGTTTAGTTTTTTTATATTGTTTTATTTTTATGTCTATCATCATTATTTTTATTTGTTCAGTAAAACAAGTTAATAGTTGCAATGTAAATAGTAAAAATGTGCGTTAAAATTGAAAAAAAAAAAAAAGTTAAAATTGTAATTTCAAAAGTAATTTTGTGTTGCTGTTTAGAGCTGACAATTTTCTTTGCATCCTTGATAAATATTAGCTATGGTTATGCTACTTGAATGCTGAAGTACACTATATTGCCAAAAGTATTGGGACACCCCTCCAAATCATTGAATTCAGGTGTTCCAATCACTTCCATGGCCACAGATGTATAAAATCAAGCACCTAGGCATGCAGACGCTTCTACAAACATTTGTGAAAGAATGGGTCGCTCTCAGGAGCTCAGTGAATTCAAGCGTGGTACCGTGATAGGTTGCCACCTGTGCAATAAGCCCATTTGTGAAATTTCCTCACTACTAAATATTCCACTGTCAACTGTTAGTGTTATTATAACAAAGTGGAAACAACTGGGAACAACAGCAACTCAGCCACGAAGTGGTAGGCCACGTAAAAATCACAGAGCGGGTTCAGTGCATGCTGAGGCACACAGTGCGCAGAAGTCGCCAACTTTCTGCAGAGTCAATAGCCACAGACCTCCAAACTTCCTGTGGCTTTCAGATTAGCTCAAGAACAGTGCGTAGAGAGCTTCATGGAATGGGTTTCCATGGCCGAGCAGCTGCATCCAAGCCTTACATCACCAAGTGCAAGGCAAAGCGTGGGATGCGGTGGTGTAAAGCACGCCGCCACTGGACTCTAGAGCAGTGAAGACGTGTTCTGGCAATCCGATGGACGAGTCTGGGTTTGGTGGTTGCCAGGAGAACGGTACTTGCCTGACTGCATTGTGCTAAGTGTAAAGTTTAGTGGAGGGAGGATTATGGTGTGGGGTTGTTTTTCAGCGGTTGGGCTTGGCCCCTTAGTTCCAGTGAAAGGAACTCAGTGCTCAATGCTTCAGGCAATTGGACAATTTTATGCTCCCAACTTTGTGGGAACAGTTTGGGGATGGCCCCTTCCTGTTCCAACATGAACACCAGTACACAGTGCAATATTAGGAAAAAAATTATAACTATACCTGTATATATCTACTACAGTATCACTTCAGACAGTGCATTGTAGTGTCACTGAGGAAAAATTCCACTCATTCACTGCTATAGGAGAGGAAGAATTGGCTAAACTCGTTAAATCATCTAAATCAACAACATGTATGCTCGACCCTATACCGACTAAGCTACTAAAAGAGATGCTTCCAGAGGTCATAGATCCTCTTCTTAATATCATTAATTCATCCTTGTCATTAGGATATGTACCGAAAACTTTTAAGTTGGCTATTATTAAACCACTTATTAAAAAAACCGCAACTTGATCCTACAGAATTAACCAATTACAGGCCAATCTCAAATCTACCCTTTCTGTCAAAAATACTAGAAAAGGCAGTGTCCTCACAACTATGCTCCTTTTTAGAAAGAAATGGTATCTGTGAGGATTTCCAGTCAGGATTTAGACCGTATCATAGTACTGAGATTGCTCTCATCAGAGTAACAAATTATTTACTCTTATCATCTGATCGTGGTTGTATATCTCTGTTAGTGTTACTCGATCTTAGCGCTGCATTCGATACTATCGACCACAACATTCTTTTGAATAGACTCGAAAATTATGTTGGCATTAGTGGAATTGCATTGGCATGGTTTAAATCATACTTATCTGACCGTTATCAGTTTGTACAGTGGGGAGAACAAGTACACTGCCGATTTTGCAGGTTTTCCTACTTACAAAGCATGTAACATGTCTGTAATTTTTATCATAGGTACACTTCAACTGTGAGAGACGGATTCTGAAACAAAAAAAAAATGTATGATTTTTAAATAATTAATTTGCATTTTATTGCATGACATAAGTATTTGATCACCTACCAACCAGTAAGAATTCCGGCTCTCACAGACCTGTTAGTTTTTCTTTAGGAAGCCCTCCTGTTCTCCACTCATTACCTGTATTAACTGCACCTGTTTGAACTCGTTACCTGTATAAAAGACACATGTCCACACACTCAATCAAACAGACTCCAACCTCTCCACAATGGCCAAGACCAGAGAGCTGTGTAAGGACATCAGGGATAAAATTGTAGACCTGCACAAGGCTGGGATGGGCTACAGGACAATAGGCAAGCAGCTTGGTGAGAAGGCAACAACTGTTGGCGCAATTATTAGAAAATGGAAGAAGTTCAAGATGACGGTCAATCTCCCTCGGTCTGGGGCACCATGCAAGATCTCACCTCGTGGGGCATCAATGATCATGAGGAAGGTGAGGGATCAGCCCAGAACTACACGGCAGGACCTGGTCAATGACCTGAAGAGAGCTGGGACCACAGTCTCAAAGAAAACCATTAGTAACACACTACGCCGTCATGGATTAAAATCCTGCAGCGCACGCAAGGTCCCCCTGCTCAAGCCAGCGCATGTCCAGGTCCGTCTGAAGTTTGCCAATGACCATCTGGATGATCCAGAGGAGGAATGGGAGACGGTAATGTGGTCTGATGAGACAAAAATAGAGCTTTTTGGTCTAAACTCCACTCGCCGTGTTTGGAGGAAGAAGAAGGATGAGTACAACCCCAAGAACACCATCCCAACCATGAAGCATGGAGGTGGAAACATCATTCTTTGGGGATGCTTTTCTGCAAAGGGGACAGTACGACTGCACCGTATTGAGGGGAGGATGGATGGGGCCATGTATCGCGAGATCTTGGCCAACAACCTCCTTCCCTCAGTAAGAGCATTGAAGATGGGTCGTGGCTGGGTCTTCCAGCATGACAACGACCTGAAACACACAGCCAGGGCAACTAAGGAGTGGCTCTGTAAGAAGCATCTCAAGGTCCTGGAGTGGCCTAGCCAGTCTCCAGACCTGAACCCAATAGAAAATCTTTGGAGGGAGCTGAAAGTCCGTATTGCCCAGCAACAGCCCCGAAACCTGAAGGATCTGGGGAAGGTCTGTATGGAGGAGTGGGCCAAAATCCCTGCTGCAGTGTGTGCAAACCTGGTCAAGAACTACAGGAAACGTATGATCTCTGTAATGGCAAACAAAGGTTTCTGTACCAAATATTAAGTTCTGCTTTTCTGATGTATCAAATACTTATGTCATGCAATAAAATGCAAATTAATTACTTAAAACTCATACAATGTGATTTTTTGGATTTTTGTTTTAGATTCCGTCACTCACAGTTGAAGAGTACCTATGATAAAAATTACAAACTTCTACATGCTTTGTAAGTGGGCAAACCTGCAAAATCGGCAGTGTATCAAATATTTGTTCTCCCCACTGTAGCAGTATATGAAGAGATGTCACACCGATGACAAGTTCAGTATGGCGTACCGCAAGGCTCAGTGCTAGGACTGTTGCTTTTCACCCTGTACATGCTACCCCTGGAAGATATCACTAGGAAGCATGGCGTTAGTTTTCATTGTTATGCTGACGATACTCAGCTCTATATTTCTTCACGCCCTGACGAAACTTACCAATTCACAAGATTAACGGAATGCATAGCTGATATAAAAAAATTGGATGACTAGTAATTTCCTGCAACTTAATTCAGAAAAAAACAGAATTTTTAATTATTGGACAAAAAACCTTCACAAGTAGTAACCTAGAATACTGTCTAACACTTGATGGCTGCTCTGTCAAGTCCTCGTCATCAGTTAGGAACCTGGATGTGCTCTTTGATACTAATCTTTCATTTGAAAGCCACGTTTCTAGCATCTGTAAAACTGTATTCTACCATCTTAAAAATATATCTAAATTACAGCACATGCTTTCAATGCAAAATGCTGAACAGTTAGTTCATGCGTTCATGACCTCAAGGCTAGATTATTGTAATGCTCTACTGGTTGGTTGCCCTGCTCTCTTAATAAATAAATTGCAGCTTGTCCAAAATGCAGCAGCTCGAGTTCTTACTAGAACCAGGAAGTATGACCATATTAGCCTGGTTCTGTCAACACTGCACTGGCTCCCTATTAAACATCGTATAAATTTTAAAATCTCGCTAATTACTTACAAAGCACTAAATGGTTTAGCTCCCCAGTACTTGAGTGAGCTCTTAACGCATTATACTCCATCACGTCTATTGCGGTCTCAAAATTCTGGCCAGCTGATAATACCTAGAATATCAAAATCAACTGCAGGCGGTCGATCCTTTTCCTATTTAGCACCTAAACTCTGAAACAGTCTTCCTAGCATTGTTCGGGAAGCAGAACAATGCTAGTTAATGCTCTGTCAGTTAATGCTCTGTCAGTTTAAATCTAGACTAAAAACACATCTCTTTACTATGGCATACACATAGAACATTATCAATTTATATTATTCAAATCAGTTAAATGATTGTTAGGCTGCATTAACTAGGTCAGCCGGAACCGGGAACACTTCCCATAACACCGGATGTACTTGTTACATCATAAGAAGAATGGCATCTACGCTAATGTTAGTCTCTCTGTTTATCCCGAGGTTTACTGCAGTCAGCCGGATCCGGGCCGTATCCAGATCAGATGGTGGACCACATGACCAACGCATCCCTGAAGTGTCTGCAGAGACCGTGTCAATTAAACTCCCCCCTGTAAATGCCGCATCGACACGACATCCTCATTAAACCCGTCTCCGGCGTGACGACTCCGATCTTTCGAATAATCTTTCGAATATCTTTCGATCTAATATGACTTCTGACCTGTAATGTTGCCAGAATCATAATCATACACTGTTCATTGGCCAGAGGAGAACTGGCACCCCGACTGCGCCTGGTTTCTCCCAAGGTTTTTTCTCCATTCTGGCCCCTGAAGGAGTTTTGGTTTCTTGCCACTGTCGCCTTTGGCTTTTGGCTTGCTCAGTTGGGGACACTACATTTTCAACTATATTACTGATCTGCCCGCATTGACACTATATGATAATTGAAATGAGCTGGATGACAATCACCATTTTCTCAAGAACGGCTGTACAGCCGAATCAAATTCTGTTGCATTATTTTCCTGTTTAACACTGTGAAGCTGCTTTGATACAATCGGCATTGTAAAAAGCACTATATAAATAAAGGTGACTTGACTTGACTTGACTTGACTTGACAAAGCAAGGTCCATAAAGACATGGATGAGCGAGTTTGGTGTGGAGGAACTTGACTGGCCTGCACAGAGTCCTGATCTCAACCCGATAGAACACCTTTGGGATGAATTAGAGCGGAGACTGCGAGCCAGGCCTCATCAGTGCCTGACCTCACAAATGCGCTTCTAGAAGAATGGTCAAAAATCCCCATAAACACACTCTTAAACCTTGTGGAAAGCCTTCCCAGAAGAGTTGAAGCTGTTATAGCTGCAAAGGGTGGGCCAACTCCATATTAAACCCTACGGATTAAGAATGGGATGTCATTAAAGTTCATGTGCATGTAAAGGCAAACGTCCCAAACCTTTTGGCAATATAGTGTACAAGCAGCAACAAAAATACTTTCTTTCGGGAAAAAATGCTTTGGTCTCATTATAGTAAAGTATATTTAATCAATTAACCATTACAGCTTCTTGACACTGTTGGCAATGCAAACTAATGGCTGGAAACTTATTTTCTGTGATATTTGTGTCAAGTGTAAGTGACATCACTGGCGGAGGAAGCGCAGGTGAGAGAAAGTGTGAGTCGGAGAGTGCAACTGCCAGTCTGCAGCCAGACCTTTTATATAGTATTAGCTGCAATACCCAGAATTCATTTTAAACTAGCAGCCAAACAGTAAGCCAAGAGTAATAATGTTGGAGCAACAGCCTTGTGGGCAGCCCTCCTGACAAACAGCGCAGCAGCGCTTGAAGAGACCCGAGTTTGAGTCCAGCTCAGCAAACAGAAGCTCTGATTATGAACTGAGATGACAATAAAGCTTTTTATGTGCAGAAACTTGTGAAGGCAATGCTAGCAGAAGGAGGAACAAAAAGGCAAAGCAGAAAAACAAGTGAAATCATTATTGCAGACTTACCATACTGACTAAAGCACAATTTTGAACACAGATTTTTGTTTAAGTATTGCCGGAATAATAGTTGGTTTATAACAAAAATACATAAGAAATGGTTATTTTAAAAAACGTCTCTATTACTACAAGAAAAGCCAACGGGAATAAAACACTCACTCTTCCAAAGTTGTCTGTGTGTTGTTGATAGTCTGAACTGCCCTAAAGAGGAAAGAAAGATAAAGAAATAAATGTCCAGTGTGACATATCAGAAACATACTCTTCACAAGTATGCAAAAGCAGACGTGAATGCTTGGTCAATGTACTGTGCATCTGGAAAGTATTCACAGCGCTTCACTTTTTCCACATTTTGTTATGTTACAGCCTTATTTCAAAATGGATTAAATTCATTATTTTCCTCAAAATTCTACAAACAATACCCCATAATGACAGCATAAAAGAAGTTTGTTTGAAATCTTTGCAAATTTATTAAAAAATAAAAAACAGAAAAAAAATAAAAAAAAAAAAATAATAATAATTCACAAGACCGTTGGTGGCTATTGTATTACAATGCTTTTGGGAAACGCAGCCCAGAGCCGTCTCTCTCAACAGCTCTGTAACAGTCCAGCCTCGACAACCGTGTAAACAATAACACGGAGACAGAACTGCATGCATTGCTGACTTTATTTTTCCATACTGCATACTAGGTCTGGACCAGAATATTCAAATATTCATTCGATGGGTTGGTATTCGATTTTCAATTTTGGTATTCGAATATTCGTTTTTTTGGTTGTTGTTTTTTTTCGGACACACCTGGCATCCCCCTCGAAACAGTTCTCATTCGCGCTTGCATATGTTTACACTATAAAATCTGAGTGGTCGCTCGGCTCGGCGGAGGGACCATCATCTCTCATTGCCTGGAAATGCTGGCCGTGTTTCAGGCTCTGAATCACTTCCTCTCAGACTTGAGAGGCTGTCATGTGCTTGTTCGAACTGACAACACATCAGTGGTCTCTTACATAAATCATCTGCGGTTGCGCCCCTTATACAAGCTGGCTCACCAGATCCTCCTGTGGGCCCAAGGGAAACTGCTGTCAGGGCAATTTACATCCCAGGGGAAATAAACCAGGGTGCAGACATCCTGTCGAGGCAGGGGCCGAGGCTGAGGAATGGAGAGTCCACCCCGAGGTGGTGGAGCTCCTATGAGAGAACTTCGGTCAAGCAGAAGTAGATCTGTTCGCATCTCTAGAGACTACACACTGTCCGCTCTGGTTCTCCCTCACTCATCCAGTTTCTCTGGGGCTGGACGCAATGGTACAGACATGGTCGAGGCTACGTCTGTACGCTTTTCCCCCGATTGCTCTGCTCCCGGGACTTCTGGAGAGAGTTTGTCGGGACGGGATCCATCTTTTATTAGTAGCCCCGTTCTGGCTGGCCCGAGTATGGTTCTCAGACCTAGCGCCTCTCCTCGACAGCTCTCTTCTGGAGATTCCGCCCAGGAGGGACCTTCTCTCTCAGGCGAGTGGGTCGATCCTTCACCCCCGCCAAGAGTTGTAGAAACTGTGGGCTTGGCCTCTGAGGGGGCCCAGCCCATAAGTTCATCCTCCACTCCAGAGCTCCGTCCACAAGGAAACTCAGGACACAGTCTACTGCCCAGTGGGTGCAGTGCTGGAGTTCTTGCAGGAGCAATTCTCCGCAGGGTTTTCTCCCTCCACAATAAAGGTGTCTGTGGAGGCCTTACCTGCTTACCACACTCCTTTGGGTGGTGTGTCATTGGGAAGACACCCTCTAATTACCCGTTTCGTGGCACCTTGAGGCTTAGACCTGCAGTCTGCACAAGGGTGCCGGCCTGGGATTTGGCCATAGTATTGGAAGGCCTTTCGTTGGCTCCCTTCCAGCCTATTGAGGAAGTTTCTGAGAAGTTTCTCACTCTGAAACTTTTTTTCTCCTCGCTATCCTGTCTCTCAAAAGAATTGGAGACATTCAAGCCCTCGTGGTCTCTCCCTCGTGCTTGGAATTTGCGCCTGGTATGGTAAAGGCTTTTCTTCACCCTAGACTATGTTCTTAAGGTTCCTACTAATACTGTTAGACCTATCGTACTGCAGGCCTTCTGTCCTCCTCCCTTTCAGACGTCAGACCAAGAGAAACTAAATCTGCTCTGCCCAGTTAGGGCCTTAGATTCTTATGTCCACAGAGCTGCCCTGTGGAGAAAGTCTGTACAACTGTTCATTTGCTTTGGTTCACCCATGAAGGGGTGCACGGCATCTAAGAAGAGGATGAGCAAGTGGGTGGTCGAGGCCATCTCACTGGCTTATGAGTCGGCAGGTCAGCCTTCACCTTTGGCTGTACGGGCCCACTCTACTTGCAGTATGGCTGCTTCCAAAGCACTATTGTCAGGAATTTCCCTCCAGGATGTTTGTGATGCGGCAGGCTGGTCCTCACCGCACACATTCGTGAGGTTCTACAAACTTGATCTTGGCTCCACTCCAGGGGTGCAGGTGCTTTCGTCTTAGTGTGCACATAGATTTCACACCGACGGACACTTGCTCTTATAGCGTTCCCACAATGTTTCGATGCAGCGCGAGTTCCCTTGAAAGGGAACGTCTCGTTTACATATGTAACCTTAGTTCCCTGAAGAGGGAACGAGACGCTGCGTCGCCCTGCCATACTCCCTGCATGCCCGTGAACGATTTGCTTCAGGTCTTTCAGAAGCTAACTCTGTTTGGTTTGGGTATGCTTTATAGTTTCCTGGTCGTTTCCTGGACTGATTCCGTAAGTGCTTCACGACGCAATCATGCAGAGGTGCTCCCACAGCGCTTCGACGCAGCGTCTCGTTCCCTCTTCAAGGAACTAAGGTTACATACGTAACCGAGACGTTTTTACAGTATCTTGAGTCCATCTTGAATGTTCACTGAAAGTTACAGCAACACACAGGTGTCAAAAGGGGTGACTGGCTTTCAAAAGAAATCACTCCCTCTTACTTTTAGAGTAGAAGAGAAGTAAAAAAATCCCTGTGTAAAAAATGTACTGTCGTAAGGCATGAGATCGTAATATATGTGGTGTAGCTAAGTGTGGACTCTCAACATTGAAATTTAGATGAATCGCATGCCATAGGACAATTTCAAATGAATTTGAAGAAATCATTTGCAGCTCAAATTTTTATTTATCTGAAGCATTTATCTTGAAGCCCTTTTCATTTTTTGTTTATTTCTATAATATGTGTAGTCTTCTAACCTTTTAAACTGTATACTGTATTTGTGTGAACTGTTGTGCTTTAGACTTTATTGTGAAATGTTTCGTAGAACTGTAAACTAAAACCAAGTAAACGCGTTAATGAATAAATAATGTAGTATTTTTGTAGAAATTATAATATAGTATAATCCTGGAATGCAGAAATACTACACAGAGATCACATTACTCTAAGCAGCATGTAAGAAAAGTTAAATAAATCAAATCATTCTGAGCTGCTGTCAGGTTATACACAGTCGGCTTTCATCAGTGCTAGTTCTTTGGCATCGGATTGGTGTGTCCCTACCTTAATGATGTTTTATTAACAAGGTTCGGGAGGAACACGTTCAGATAATTTACACAAGTGGAGAGCACTCAGCTAATCAATAATAAGAGGTAGCAGCAGCCCTACCTCCGTTTGTTGACAGTTATTAGCATCCCTCCACCACCCCTTCTCCACACTCTTAGTTCTAACCACTTACATGCACGGGGGGTACTCTGGGTTCGGGCCAAATTCCGAGCTCGAAGCCCTCCCCCTGGACAGCACACCAAATACGCATTTAAATTTACTCTCCATAATTATATGTAAGTGTGAACTCGTGAAAGGGTATATAAGGGGTTATTTCGAACACAGCCACAGTTTTTCAGAAAATTCAAAATGGTGGAATTATTTTATAGACGGAAACTAAATCAGCGATATTATAGTGCCACCTAGTGTTGGACCTGTTTGCGCACGATTGGGACCATACTGCCAAGTTTGAGGTCTCTACGATTTATGGTCTCTGCTGCTCATACACTTTCATTATTTTTGTATGTTTCGGGCCTCACCATGTTGGTGTGATGAGCTTTGGTCATAAGCAGCATGCGGCCAACCAGGTCAGTAGTGGACACACCCTGGGTTCTCTTGCACTCTCTGCAAAGATCAACTCTGAGTGAGAGCTGTACTAAACGTGCACAACATTAGCAGCATTAAAGCGAGGTGTGTAAGGGGCTTACCTATACCTACCCGACTCTTTCACTTCTTCATATGTGTCTTTTCCATCCACAGTAAGAGTTATGTCATCTGTGGAGACAGAACCACAGTCAAGCTTATTCAAGAGTGAACTACAGTGAAGTTTCCTGAGGACGTGTCTTTAGTGAAAATCAATGCAATTTTACTCTAGTGCTTCTTATTGTAGGTTAAACCTACATGCAGTGCCAAAAAGATTGGTCCCAGCTAGTGGTGTGTGGTATACTGTGGCCAAAATATGGTGATTGGAGAACCAAGACCAAAGCAGTAAATAACGGCACAAACACCAGTAAACTGACGAGCGCAAACCTTAGTAAATCACCTTGCATGATTCATTAAAATGCTCTCTTCCCATTAATTTTGCGTCTGAAAGGGAAACTCCTACAAATGTATATGCAATAAGATCAGCCGCAAAAATAACCCTGTCCACGCCTTTTCAGCGCTAATTTATCACTGCGTGTCTTTAGTAAATCCTGACAGTAGATTTTTAACGCAAAAGAGGGTTTGCGCTGGTGCATATGGAATGCCAAGTCTGCCAAAATTAAAAATACATAAATAAATATACAAAGAAATGTAAAAAAACAAAAATAAATAAATAAATATATAAATAAATAAATATACATAGAAAAGCAAAAAAACAAAAATAAATAATTATTTATACATTTATTTCCTTATTTATGTATATATTTATTTTTTTCCACATTTATTTATTTATTCTTTTATTTATTTATTTATACATTTATTCATTTCTATTTTTATTTATTTCCTCATTTATTAATTTATACATTTATTTATTTTTACATTTATGTATTTCTACATTTATTTATTTATACATTTATTTATTTTTACATTTATGCATTTTTACATTTATTTTCTTTTTCTGTTCTTTGTTCTTTGGCCATATACCTTATGCCAAGACATTCATCACGGACAGTATCAACATCAGTAGGCTATACTTATTGTATTTCGGCCACACCACAAGGTGTGGCCTCAACGCTTCGCTCTCGCCTACTCTGAGCTCGATTGCTATGTCTGAGGTAAACCACGCCCTCCTCATTACCCTATGGACAAAGAAATGTAGAAATACATAAATGTAAAAATAAAGAAATGTATAAATAAATAAATGTAGAAATGAATAAATGTGGAAATAAATAAAAATAGAAATGAATAAATGTAGAAATAAATAAAAGAATAAATAAATAAATGTGGAAAAAAATAAATATATACATAAATAAGGAAATAAATGTATAAATAATTATTTATTTTTGTTTTTTTGCTTTTCTATGTATATTTATTTATATATTTATTTATTTATTTTTGTTTTTTTACATTTCTTTGTATATTTATTAATGTATTTATTTATTTTAAATTTTGGCAGATTTGGCATTCCATAGGGCGCAAGCTGTTAGTAAATAACAGTTTCAAAATATTAAACACAAACACTATTAAAGGTGCAGTGTGTAAATTTTAGTGGCATCTAGCCGTGAGGTTGTGAATTGCAACCTCCCTTTTGAAGCACATAGAGAAGCTACGGTGGCCAACACAGGACAAAGATGTCGTCGTCTGAGACAGCAGAGATCAGTAGCTCTGATCAGTTTGTCCGTTTAGGGCTACTGTAGAAAAATGGTGGCACAAAATGGCGACTTCACTGTAAGGGGAGCCGTGGTGTATGGAGATAGAAATGCCTCATTCTAAGGTAATAAAAACATAACGGTTCATTATGTAAGGTCTTTATACACCACTGAAAACATAGTTATGTATATTATATTGCATTTCTGTCAATAGATCCTCATAAATACTGCATCTTTAAATGAAAGACTTCAGTATCAACATTTTAGCACAGGTTAGACACGGTTATTATGCTTAAGCGCTGACCTCCATGAACACAGAAATCACAGCAATATTTGTCCAGAGTCTCAAGCGTGGTGACGTATGGAGCTCCTTCCACAATCTCATCCACCCACTTGATGGCTCGCACCATCTTATATCTCTCAGCCTGAGTAAACACTGGAGGACCTTTGTGCTTAGAGATCTCATCTGCACAAAGAGAAAGACATTAGAATCAGTCTAAGGATTTATCTTAAACTCTTGGTTTGTTCAACAATATCAGTTTTGATGCTTCCAGCAGGCCCCCCTAATGTTTTCTGAATACCCCTGTTGAGAAACCCTGATCTACAGGACCCACCTATATCCTAATATGAACATTCAAAATCATATTTCAATCATGCCTTCATCCCACTTCTTGTGTAAACTGATCTGATCTGTGCAAGCTAAACAAATATTTGAAGGGTGCCATTGATTGAAAGCCTGTTGTTCTGTCATAATCAAAGGGGAATCCATGTGACACTCACATTCTTGCACCATGCAAACGGAAAAAAGAAGCACAATACAAGACAATGCTGATGTATATGCGCACTATAGTGTGCATTGTAAAATTAAAACTTAAGTAATATGAAAACGTCAAGAACTAGCTAAATTGTGCGAGTAAAAGTATACACAGAAATAATCCATCAGTTCTTCCCCTCAGTTCAAACACTGCCTGACATGACATGACACTGAGATCAGTCTAATACTTAAAACAGAAGTATGTCTGCCTGGTCTCAAGTGTGCTTATCTCATCCCAGTGAACTGAACTGCTGGAATGACTGCAATGACAAAGCAGGACTAGCATTCTGTCAATCAAGCAGCACTGTGTGGCGCCGTTAGTGTGTGTGTGTGTGTGTGTGTGTGTGTGTGTGTGTGTGTGTGTGTGTGTGTGTGTATCCTCACCGTCAGTGTGCACTCCAACAATGAGGTAGTCCCCCATAGCCTTGGCTTGTCGAAGTTGGTTGGAATGACCATAATGGACCATGTCATAGCTAAGAAGAAGGTAAGAGAGATGAAGACAGTTGTTAAAACAGGAAGGAGGCTAGAAAGGTGGTCTCTATCTATATATCCATCCAACCATCCATCCCTCCCTCCATCCATCCATCTATCCTCTACTTATCTATCCATCCCTCCATCCTCTACCTATCTATCCCCCTCTCCCTCCCTCCCTCCATCCATCCATCATCCCTCCATCCATCCATCCATCATCCCTCCATCTATCCATCCCTTCCTCCATTCATCCATCCATCCATCCATCCATCATCCCTCCAGCCATCCCTCCATCCTCTACCTATCTATCTATCTATCTATCTATCTATCTATCTATCTATCTATCTATCTATCTATCTATCCCTCCATCCCTCCCTCCCTCCATCCATTCATCCATCCAGCCATCCCTCCATCCATCCATTCATCCATCCCTCCATCCATCATCCCTCCATCCACCCATCCCTTCCTCCATTCATCCATCCATCCATCCATCCATCCATCCATCCATCCATCTAGACAAAAAAAGCCTATTTTAGGAACATGAGGGTTTTTGCATTGTGACAAACATACATTATCATACTGTTTCATACTGTTTTTGTTTTTTGGAGTAATTTCCTAATTTTCTCAATGATGATTCTCCTCACTACTGAAATACAGTAATTAAAAAACATTGCAACACCATAAAGAAGCGTAATTTCACCATAATATGATTTTGGAGTGAAATATGACCTGAACATGTGCTAGACGTTTCTTGAAATGAATAAATCGACATTCAAATGTTTTAATTTTTAAAATAGTTACTAACATACAGCATAAAGAAACATTGTTTTTTGTACCTGTTGCTATAGGATATCACCTGGACAATGAATAAAAGGTCCATTAGATTAGATAATAACACTTCCACTGGTTGTTGTGTTCTCGATTTATATTAAGGTGCTTCGCTCAAAGAAGTGTCATTTTGATGTCATTTAGGTCATATAATGTGCTTTGAAAGTGAAGTAAAATAAGATTGTTAAGATAAGAGTGTTGTGAGGCATCTGCTTTTACATATTAATATGTTGATGCCAACGACTAGCCAATGGTGGCCTGGCGGTGCTGTATCTTTAAACAGGATCACAGCAGCACTGACACTGGCCATGAGCATGAAATATTTACTACTGAAACTGGTTTGACATTTGCCAGCACCCAATCTGCAACTGAGCTCTGCATGTTTGACCAGGGAGAATGCTATCACATGCAGCAGAAGCCAGCAGAGAGTGAAAGCCCTAAGAATTTGATATATTTTTACAGTATTATAGTAATGGGAGTCTAATGAGGATCATAAAGTGCAATGGTAATGTGAAAGGGGGCTGTGGGGAGCGGGGGAACTGTCTGTCATGTTTGAATATCATGAAAATAATAACAATAAATCTTAACAATGAATCCATTCCAGTGGAATTTGTGCTGACTAAGTGCTGACCATTGCTCAACGTGGACTTAATGTGTCCTTGAGCGTCAAACATTACGTGTTCTTGCCCTTTGCCCTGGTCACGATATGGCAGGGAGGGGTTAAATGACATTATGATGGAATTTAGCATAGACATCCTGACAATTCAGCACTTACACTTTGCTCACAACATTTATCTAGAGTTTTACTTAAATGGTTAGATTTTTTAAATGGTTTTCATGATAGAAAAAAAAAACGTGATTTGCCATACACAGTACGCTTTGCCATGGTTTCTTGCATTTACTCGTGCTCTCATCTCCTGTCTTCTCAGTCTGTCAGTTTTGTTATTTGGTGTTACTCCTGCACTCTAAACAATTTTGTAAAAATAGGGCACAATGAACTATTAATTTTACAGAATTTTCCGTATTTATTTTTTACAGGTGTTTTACCTGTATTTAGAATTTTGAACTTCATTGCGTTCTATGTTAGGGTTAGTGGAAATGTCCGTAAAATTACTGGATAATGTCGAGGTAATAAGCTGCCAGTACTTTTTCCGTTATTTTACGGATTTATTTTTTACAGTGTGCCTTCTGCTCATTTACTCCATCAGACTCCAAGACTGCCTATCTCGGTGTTGACTCCTGGCTTCGTCTCGGGTTCTCAGATTTCTCTGAGGTCTGTCTGAGGATACAATCTCCATTCTCCGAGCCTCAACCCATACCTTGAGGGAAGATCTGTTCCCAGATTTAACCAACCTAGTATATGCACTGCCTTCAGTGACAGAAGCTTGTTCTCTGCCTAAAAGTAGAACGTGGTGCACTAACTTCCACCTGGCTTGTTGTCTGTCCTGACATTTCCGGACAATCTGAATATGAAAATATATCTTTCAGATCTATCATAACAAAGAAGTCCCCCTGGTTAAATCGGAGTAATAATGCACCTCTGTGGCAACATCCTGAAACTGAGAGTGAAGTTCAGCAGGTCCAGGGTCAGGTGTAAACCGCCATACTTATTTGGCACCAGAAAATACCCGCTGTAAAAAATGCCCTCTGTGAAGGAGGCACTTCTTCTATGACTCCATTCTCTAACAAGGAAAGAATGCCATAAAACTGGAGTGTCCTGAAAACGTCTATGCACTACAGGGGTGCATGCGTGTTGTAGATAGGCCACAAGTCTTTTTTGAGGGGGAGGTGGGCTGGAGAGGTATCGGCATGTTCTCAGCCCTATCTGGGAATCACTTGCTGAAAAGCAGCTTCCCAATAAGCGGAACTTATAGAGGGTCTGCATCGACGTCACTTTCCCGCCAGAACAGGCCCCCTCAGCCGGACTGAGTGGCAGAAGAACTGCTGCATGACTGGAGTTAATAGGGGAAACGCGAGTAAAACAAACAGTTATCAGTTTAAACTAAAGGTTGGACTCGATATAGTGTTCCTTACAACTTCCCAAAGATCCAGTGATCCATGGATATTGACATGCAGCCAGGAATCGTGTTTCCTGACATTTATATGAGCCTGATTTCGATATCAGCATAAATATTTATCACTTTCAGTCATCACAATTTCGAGAGTGAATCCTGCATCTATATGCGGATGGGTCTATGTATTGAGGCGTGTATGTGGCCGCTTGTCAAGAATGGAAAACAAAAGTTTTATTCAAATTCTGAATATATTATAGGCCTGTTAATTATATTTTATATCGCATAGACAGCGCGCAAAGAGCGTTCCCTTTATAATCACTAAAAGCTGTCACTCATTCAATGAACGTGATCTCACAGTTCTGTTAAATTAAGCAGTGAAGCACAATTAATCTCTTATTTACATAATGTCTATACTCTGTTAGAGAGGATTTGCACACGTGCAGAACTCAGTGCTGGACAAAAACTCCAGCGGTGAGTGGACTCTAACGTAAACACCTGTGATTGGCCATTGCGTTCAAGAAATCAACAAACATGTCTGTGATTGGCTACATTACTCACCGAAGCGAAAACACGTTGGAAATTTAATCATTTGACGAGCGCAAACACAGATACGCACTGGATCTTTTGCCAACTCTTTTTCGCTAAATTATAGGCTATTACGAAGAAAACAGATCCTAGACCAGCAGTTATGGGCAGCTTTTATCAGTAGCAGAAGCAGCAGGCGGCAGTGGTTTGAGTGAGAAAATTACACACTATTATCAAGTCCGTCTCGCTCGTTCCGGAGGGGGGCACAGGGATGTCCAAGGGGGGGCCAAGATGTAAAATGTAAACATGTCAGACGTTGTCATAGGAAACATGCTTTAAGTCACTGCAGAAACAAGGTTGTATTGTTGCAAAGTGCCAGTCGAGCAGAAAATGACAATATAATGGAGACATGTTTTGAGACCAGCGGAAACGACAGCATACGGTTCTGCCGCTGCCTCAGAAGACGCAGTGGTCCAGCGCAGCGGCTACACATTGTCATGCTGTAAACAAGGCAACATCTGTATTGCAAACCCCTCCATGTTGTGGTTGTTGTTGTTTTTGGCTTATACCAACATAAACGTCATTGCCATAGAAACCAATGCAGATATTCCGGAAAATAAAAGAGCGCCACTGAACACACACACGATTCACAGTGTGGACAGTCAATAATTTAGATCCGATTCCAATCAGATGCACAGATTTGGACTGACAGTGTGAATGTAGCCTTTGTGTTCCACCCTGAGGAGATGTAATTGCACCTGCCATGAAACATGATAAAACGAATAAGCTAAATAAAGCATGGGCAGAAAAATGTCTCCCTGAAGAGGAGAAATCTGATGAGTAATGGCATGGGTGCATCCTTTTGAGGCAACGCCAATGAATTGCCGTGATTCTATACGGGCTTCCATTGAGTCAGTTACTGATGCAGCGCCAAAGAAAAGCAGTAAAGCAGCATCATGAGTTGAAGCTCTGTCTGACTGTGACATTCTCCTGTTATGCAGGAGAGGGTTTTATGGGAAAAACAGTCAGGTGTGGGCTGGAGGGTCACTGAGCGCTCTGTGTTTACACTGCCTTCATTCCGCTGTTTAATATTCTGGCATCCCAAACATTCTGCAACTTTCGAAAAAAACACCATCACACAGGCAGACAGAAATGGCTGGAATTCGGAAAGAGAAAGGCTCAATAATCCTGTTCATCATGCATTGCACATGAATCCAAACACCTCTTTTCAGCTGCATGCACTCACAAACTGTGATGTTCAATCAGACTCAGCCTGCTTTTAGAAAGAAATAATACTAATGTCTCAACTCAACTACTAATATTTCATCCCCTTTAACTTATCTTTTTAATCTTTCATTAGATACTGGTGTTATTTGGAAATCAGCTTTTGTTGTTCCCTTATTAAAGGGATAGTTCACCCAAAAATGAAAATTAGACCATCATTTACTCACCCTCAAGCCATTCTAGTTGTATATGACTTTCTTCTTTTAGACGAACACAATCGGAGTTATATTGAAAAATGTCCTGGCTAATCCAAGCTTTATAATGGCAGTGAATGGGAGCCCAAAACTTGAAGCCCAAAAAAGTGCATCCATCCACTATAAAAGGGCTCCACTCGGCTCCGGGGTGTTAATAAAGGCCTTCTGAAGCGAATCGATGGGTTTGTGTAAGAAAAATATCCATATTTAACATGTTATAAAGTAAAATATCTAGCTACCGCGGCCGTCTTCCGTATTCAACTTACACAAACCCATCGCTTTGCTTCAGAAGGCCTTTATTAACCCCCCGGAGCCATGTGGAGCACTTTTATAATGGATAGATGCACTTTAAAAATTTTGGGCTCCCATTCACTGCCATTATAAAGCTTGGAAGAGCCAGGACATTTTTTAATATAACTCTGATTGTATTCGTCTTCATTTTCATTTTTGGGTGAGCTATCCTTTTAAAAGGGGGAGATTCCACTATATTAGATAAATACAGGCCATTCGCAAAGCTTTATGTCCTATTAAAATTTTAGAAAGTCTTATTAGTGAACAGTTGACATGTTATTTGAATGTAAACAAAGTCCTATTTAATAATCAATCAGGGTTTCGTAAAAAACACAACAGCCGCTCTGAAGGTTTTAAATGATACTGTGGAATCTGTGGATAAAGGTGATTATTGCGCTTCCCTTTTTATTGATTTATCAAAGGTTTTCGACACAGTGGATCATGAAATATTGCTGCATAGATTAAAGAGTGTCTGCTTATCAAATCGTGTTATTTTCTGGTTTAAAAGCTATTTAAGTGGAAGAACTCAATGTGTACAGGCTGAAGGTAATAAATAGCTGTTATTGTATAAAGCAGTTATTGATACTACAACAAATATGCAAATTTTCTTCTTACTGTATTGGTCTGTTTAGACAAGCTTGATTTCAGAGTAGAGAAAGTCATGTAATGGATTACAATCAACCAATCAGCTGTTAAATTTAAGAACACAATTAGATAATACCAATTAAGGTCAACCAATGACCAAGCAATTCTTCATTTTGTTCAGTCTGTGGTGTCAAAGGTCGCATTAGCAATTAAAGAAAAAACACTTCAGCAAAACATGGTCAGGTCAAAGTGTCTGAATCATTTTGGTCCCAAATTTTTATCAATTTTACTGGTAGTCACTGTATGAAGAATATTTGGATATAATATGTCACAGTTTACTTTATTTTGCTATCCTCACTTACATAAATAGTGTCCTGTACCCATTAGTAAAACATTATATCTGGTGTCTGAATCATTTTTGGTTTGACATATATATATATATATATATATATATATATATATATATATATATATATTAGTGATGCACGATATATCGACCACTATATCGGTATCGGCCGATATATATACATTTTTAATGTTAACATTAAAAATGTATATATATCGGCCGATACCAATATAGTGTTCGATATATCATGCATTACTAATATATTAAAGCCGATAAATAATGGATTATTTCCTTCAGCTTTTCCTTTCACTTCAGATGCGCACTGTTCGCCATGAGGGTTTTGAATTGCTTGAAATATGATTGGAATGTCTGTCATCATAGGCTACACAAAATTATAATGACAGCATTATAATCGTGTCCTTGGGACATGGCTTTTAATGGTGAGACTTTTGTTTTTGCAATCAGGCTCTCAAAAATTATATAAAAATCAAGTGTAGTGTTAGTTCTGGCAGGTCACGTCAGTCAAGTTCGCATCAGCTGATATACGTCTACCTATAGGGATACAATGTCTATCACAGCATACATACCATATAACCTCCTTCAGTATTATCAGCAGATATCGCGTTTCTCAGGAGCTAATTACTCTCCTCCATCCCCAGCTCCTCCTGTCGTCAGTCGCCATTCTGATTCCCCTTGAATCAGACTAAATTCCTGAATTATTTTGTACATTAAATATCGACATTAATGAATCTGCAATACATTATGTTGGCTCTGTTCTGTTTATCCTAAGGGGGGTTATCACTGCTCTCCCTGATCTTATCCATGCTAGGCTGGAGTTCTTGCCCAGAACAGATCCATACCGCCAATCCAAACTAATTATGCTAACTGTCAATCATCTTTGACGATAGAGGTCCTGACAGAAATATGGATTTAGATTCATCAATATATCGGTTATTGGGTTTCAAATATAAAGAATTATCGGCTAATGTACAGGCCAAAAGTAGGCTATGATTAAATATTAAAAATAATTATTTTGTATTAGTAGAATAAATGTAATATTAATGGAAACAGTAAAAACTTCTTGAGCATGTAATGTTTCAAGACTTGCTGTGGCTGTCAAGTCTATAGTCCCGTCATATTATTTCATTTAAATGCAAACAGAGCTCCAGTCAGTGGTGGTGGGATATGGTCTTTCTTCTGCATGGCACTCACCATCCATCGCACCAGACGCGGACAGTGCGCCTCCTCTTCTCCGGACTGCAGACTGCGGCGGACGGGGCGCTGATCACATGATGCCCGTTCTTCATCATTTCATAAAGCCCTGTTCGCAAGCACTGAAGCACAAATCAAAGTCGAAACACTGATAATCCACTATATTGGTATTCAGCGTGTGTTACAGGTCCGGGAAACCTCTGTGCGTTTCCAGGATAGCCGGCTTCTGCATTAAATGATGGTGACTAATGGGACAACGCCTCCTTGGCCGGCCAGCAAAATTACGAATCCCACTACTGTGAAGGCTTCAAAATGAACATTAGCGATGGGAGGTCATTAATGTGCTGAAAGGGCTAAGGGGCGTTAGCGAATGAACGAGTCCTACTAGTCATGGCGCGGCTCGTGAATATTAATTTGCGCGCTGCGCGCCCCCGGAAGGTTTTCAAGCAACGTCAACACGACTAAATGCATATTCATGTCCTGCGCCTTTGCAATAGTAAGATTTGTAAATTTGCTTCCCGGGAAGTGGCGTCATATGGCACGGACTCGTACGATGAGCGGACATTAGACTGTTACATAATCCCAGCTCTCGTGTCATGAGACCAGTTGAAATCCATAGCCTACCTAGCGGCTGTCTCTGCGTCTGGGACAGGCGTCTCGCTTACACATTTACATTTGTAGTGCACTTACAGACAACATATAATTAGCTTAATAATAATAATAATGTGATTCAAATATAAAAAGACCTTAAGATAAAGACTTCTGGACTCAAAAATTTGAGCTGCAAATGAAATGCTTATTCAAAATTTACCTATGAGCTATGACATCCTATCATATGAAATGTATCTCATTTTTATGATCTCATGAATGTGGCAGTTGTGATTGATACCAGTTATCTAAAAAGATATGGAAAAATACAACAAACAAACACTTTCTTTGAAAAACTAAAATCTTAATGTTTATTGTACTGAAATCCTGATATACACAATATTGCCAAAAGTTTTGGGATGTCTGCCTTTACATGCACATGAACTGTAATGACATCCCATTCTTAATCCGTAGGGTTTAATATGGAGTTGGCCCACCCTTTGCAGCTATAACAGCTTCAACTCTTCTGGGAAGGCTTTTCACAAGGTTTAGGAGTGTGTTTATGGGAATTTTTGACCATTCTTCTAGAAGCGCATTTGTGAGGTCAGGCACTGATGCTGGACGAGAAGGCCTGGCTCAGTCTCCGCTCTAATTCATCCCAAAGGTGTTCTATCGGGTTGAGGTCAGGACTTTGTGCAGGCCAGTCAAGTTCCTCCACACCAAACTCGCTCATCCATGTTTTTATGGACCTTGCTTTGTGCACTGGTGCACAGTCATGGTGGAACAGGAAGGGGCCTTTTTTAGAAAAAAAAAAAAGCCCGGCGTGTTCATTGAACGCTATACATGCCAGAATTAAAACACGATTTTAGAACAATGCATAGCGCCACTCGACCAGGTGTGCCAAAACACGTATTTATAAACTTCAGTATTTCATACAAAATAATCACAAAACAGCACAAAGTGCTGTCAACATAAAAAATAGAGTATATGCCTCACTTCGCTTCAGACCGCATGGGAATTCACCTCCATCCTAAAACAGTGGCTCCTGTAGTCCCATTCTCAGTTGTAATATTTCTAGGATTTTTGTGAGGGTCCTGTAAAATACGACGACATGCTGCTCTGAATCATTTTCACTTTTCTTTAATTTGGCTAGCTGTAGTTTTCATGTTGGAATTGACTATTATGTGACTATTGTGCTTTGTGATATTTTGAAAAGCCGGATTTGTGGATTAAGGCCACTGGAACCAGGATCGTAATTTAAATGTGCAGTGTCATCTCTCATTGCACCTGTGGATGTCACTTCCGAAACTGCAGCGTGTACTTAACTGTTGAGCTCTTAGCAGAATGAAAAACATCAAATTCTGAATGGATTATATATAATAATCCCTTTTATAGTCACTAAGAAGCTCATCTCAGTTCATCATGACCTTACAAATTTCTATTTTAATCAATAAAGCTATATACACTGCAACAAACTCTTATTTATATCCTATTATACACTTTGTTATAATAAGAGAGGATTTGTGAGCGTGCAGAACTCAACACTGAACAAAAACATAAACCTCTGATTGGCCATTGCGTTCAAGAGATCAACAGACATGTCTGTGATTTGGCTAAGTTGTTCAATGCTGTAAAAACACATTGTAAATAGAAACCTTTGATGCTCTCCAGAGGGCCAGTATGGTTTCATAACCAATTGGAATTTTATTGGTTAGGGTTAAGGCATTGATTTATTTGGCAGGTTTTGGGGTTAATGTTTCTCACCTTAAAGGCAAAGTTCACCCAAAAATAATATTACGTAATTTACTTAGCCTCATGTTGTGGCCAACCCGTATGATTTGCTGCTCTGGAACACGAGAAGATAAACAGAATGACACCATTCACATCACTGTATATAATGACAGAATGTTTTGCTATCCAGGATCAGGTAATTCATCTTACTTTTGTGCCGGTTTTTCAAAGCAAAATTGGATTGGATC